>OX451738.1:698014467-699233217 GCA_948472305.1 Vicia faba | reverse complement strand
CACTTGCAACCTTGCCACGTGAATTTCACATTGCAACACATATAACGGTCATAAAATATCCGTCCTCTCTGCAATACACTGTAACTTGTCAAGTCAAAACCAAATAAATCCCCCCCTTAAAAGTTTCGACGTGAAAAACACGTCACAACTTAATTTGTAAATTTTTTTAAAAATCCATCCTTTTGAACGTTACAACTTTTGTTTTGCTTTTATTTTAACTTTTATCTAGCGACGGAGTCCCACGTCGCAACATATTTCATTTTAAAAAAAAAGAATCTCTACATCTGAATGTTATTTTGATTTTTTTAATATATAAATTTATAGTGACGTGATTATCACGTCGCAACAACCTTTTTTTAGCTACGTGATAATCACGTCACAATTTTATATCGCTGGGGAACACATTTCTTGTAGTGACTCTAGTTGGTAGAAGGTAGTTTCTTAGTTTCGACAGTTCAATAGAGTTGTAGCATGCAGTCGAAGGATGCTCACATGCTGGTGTCAAAGTATTATATGTTGTAGTCGAAGAAGGGTCAAGCATGCAGTGGTCGAAGAATGCTAGGATTGTTAGCATCAAATTGGAATAGTTTATTATGTACAATTGTTTAAGTAAACTTGTACCCTAAGTTAGCTTGTAATGGGTATTGTGATAAACTCATTAGTTTAGTATGTTAGATTTATTATAAATAAAATACCGGTCTCCCATAATTACATACTGCAAATACTAATTTTGAGTGAGAGGGTTATTTGTTATTTTGTGTACTTGTAATCTTATTTTAAGAGAAAATAAAGAATAGCAGTTAATAACCAATCCTTGTTGTTCTTCGTGTTCTTCCATCTTTTCTACCATTATGTGTTTCTTGATCATAAAGAAACATTTTATACTTGTTTCAAAGGTATCATTTTCACAACAAATTGGTGCGATGAGCATGGAGAAGATGCCTTCAATAAAGTATGAGATTGAAAAGTTCACCGGAGTGAACGATTTCGATCTGTGGCACTTGAAGATGAAAGCCCTACAGGTTCAACAGAGTTATTTGGAAGCGTTGAAGAGAGAGGAAGCCATGAGCGATGCGTTAACGACAGTTGAGAATACGACGATGATAGAGAAAGGCCCATATCACAATATTGTTGAGCATTGGTGATAAGGTTATTCAACAGGTATCAAAGGAGACAACGGCGATAGGGTTATGGGTGAAATTTGAAAGTTTATACATGACCAAATCGCTAGTAAATCGATTCTACCTGAAGCAAGCTTTGTATTCATTCAAGATGATTGAAGATAAAGTGTTGGATGAGCAGTTAGATATGTTTAACAAGCTGATTTTTTATCTTGAAAATATTTATGTGAATATCGATGATGAAGATCAAGCACTTTGTTGTTGTGCGCTTTGTCCAAAACACATGATCACTTCAAAGAAACTCTCTTGTATGGAATGGAGTCTTTGACCTTTGAAGAAGTTCAATCAGCTTTTATTCTAAGAACTTGAACGAACGAAAGGAGTATAAACCTTCGACGGTTGGTGAAAGTTTGGTCGTTAAGAGAAAATTCTTGCGAAAGGATGGTAAGTTCGACAAGAACAATGGTAAAAGCCAACAAAAGTCTTATAGTGGCGAAGCATTTGGTATCCGATGTTATCATTGTAAGAAGGAGGGTCACACAAGAAAGGTGATCCCTGAATTCCTGAAAGATCATGGAGGTAAGTATAATAGCAACACAACTATTGTTCAAGATGATTTCGACTCATCTGATGTTCTTATGGTTTCAAGCAGCAACTCGTCGAAGGAGTGGATTATGGATTCTGGGTGTACTTGACACATGACTCCAAACAAAAACTTGTTCGAAGAGCTATGTGATTAAGATGGTGGATCTTTATTGTTGGGAAACAAAAAAGCTTATAAGATTGCAGGTGTTGGATCTGTTAGATTCAAGCTCCATGATTAATCAATAAAGTTGTTGACTAAAGTCAGGTATGTACTTGATTTGAAGAGAAATTTGATTTCTCTTGGGGAATTCGACCAGAAAGGATATGCTTTTCAAGGAGAGAAAAGTATCCTACGAGTCATGAAGGGGTCGAAGGAAGTCTTGAGAGGCGTGAAGAAGTAAGGCTTATATACCTTGAGACTGAAGTTGTAAGTGGTTTGACAAATGTTGCATCCACGAAACTTTTGTCGAAGACAAAAATTTGAACACATGAGATTGGGCCATGTCAGTGAAAGAGGCCTGGTCGAATTAGGGAAATAAAATTTGCTTGTGTGGAGACAAAGTCGAAAAGTTGAAGTTTGTGAACCCTGTGTACTTGGAAAATTTTGTAGAGTGAAGTTCAAACAAAGGAAAACAAAGAACACATGGATCCCTTGATTACATTCATGCTGATCTTTGGGGACCTTCAAGGTGTCCATCATATTCAGGAGCAAGGTATTTTCTACCCATAATAGATGATTATTTCAGAAAGTTATAGGTATTCATCCAGAAGACTAAGGATGAAACTTTTGAGAATTTCAAAAGTTGGAAGACTTTGGTCAAAAATCAGACTGGCAGGAAGGTCAAGAGGCTGAGAATCGACAATGGCCTTGAATTTTGAAATGAGGCTTTCGACATCTTTTGTGCTGCCTCTGGTATTGGAAGACACATAACTACTGCAGATACTCCACAACAAAATGGTTTTGCTGAAAGGTTTAATCAAACTATTTTGGAGAGAGTTAGATGTATATTGACTAGTGCTGGGTTAAAGAAGGTGTTTTGGGTTAAGGTTGTTTCGACAACAACATATCTGATAAATAGATGTCATTCTACTGTGAGATATGAAGACACCCAAAGAAGTTTGGTCGGGACATCCACCAGATCTCGACAAACTGAGAGTATTTGGCTGCGTAGCCTATGCTCACATTAGGCAAGACAAGGTCAAACATAGAGCTCTAAAATGCATCTCCATGGGATATCCTGAAGGAGTCAAAGCTTATAGGCTATGGTTCCTAGAGCCAGGTCACAAGAGGTGTATCACCAATTGAGATGTAGTTTTCAATGAAGCTGAAATGGCTTTCAAGAAAACTGATGATGTTGGTCGAAGTGCAAAAATATCTGACGAAAAGCTGGAACAGGTAGAAATTCCTGTTGAGGTGGAGCATGTTAATGCTGAATTGTGTATCCCATATGAAGTCGAAGAAGAAGAAGAATATGCTGAGGAAGTTTGGGAAACTTTCGATGACTATCTATTGGAAAGAGATAGGATGATAAGAGTCATCAAGGCACCTCAGAGACTTAGGTATGCAAATCTTATAGCTTATGTCTTAATCTCTGCAAGTGAGGTTCTAGACGAAGAACCTAGAGATCATAAGGAAGTTATGAGGAGTCAAAATAAGACTGAATGGATGAAGGCCATGGATGATGAGATGAAATCTCTTCATGAGAAAAAAACTTAAGAACTGATTAAGAAACCTGCTGGAGCAAGGTTAGTCACCTATAAATAGATTTTCAAAGTTAAGGAAGGAATCAGAGGAGTGGCGTCGAAAAGATACAAGGCAAGGTTGGTTGCAAGGGGTTTCAGTCAGAAAGAATGTATCATCTTTAATGATGTGTTTTATCCTGTTGTGAAGCACATGTCCATTCGAATGTTTCTTGTCTTGGTGGCACTGTTCGACCTTGAACTGGAACAAATGGATGTGAAGACTGTGTTCTTGTATGGTGATCTAGATGAAAGAATCCTGATGAGGAAACCTGAAGGGTATGTCTAAAAGGGAAAGGAATATTATGTGTGCAAGTTGAATAGATCTTTATATGGGTTGAAGAAATCTCATTGATAATGGAATAAAAGATTCAACAAGTTCATGGCACGCATAAGTTTCATTAGAAGTTAATTCGACCACAGTGTTTACTTCAGATTTCGACCTGATAATTCATTTATTGTTTTGTTGCTTTATGTTGATGATATTTTTATAGCAAGCAACAATGTCAAAGATATCATGAGTGTAAAGGATGAACTCAATAAGGAGTTTGACATGAAAGATCTGGGAGCCGCATTCAGGATTCTTGGGATTGACATCCGAAGAGATAGAAAGCAGTCAAAATTATACGTATCTCAAGAGGCATACCTAAAGAAGATTCTCGACAAGTTTGGTATGTTGAATTCAAAGCCTGTTATAACTCCAACAAATCCCCAATTCAAGCTGAGTATAGATCAATGTCCCAACACTGAGATCGAAAGAGCTTATATGAATAACATCTCATATGCTAACATAGTGGGTTCTTTGATGTATTATGTGGTATGTAATAGACCCGACATAGTATATGTAGTAAGTCTTATAAGAAGGTACATGGCGAATCCTAGAAAGGCTCACTGGAAAGCATTGAAGTGGATTCTAAGGTACATAAATGGGTCTCTGAACAGAGTCCTAATTTATGGTGGAGCATTGAGTAAAGATAATAAAGTAGTAATCAAAGAATATGACGACTTTGATTATGCAGGTTGTATGGATTCTAGAAAATCTATTTCAGGATATATTTTCACTATGTTTGGCACAACAATTAGTTGGAAAGAGACAATTCAGAAGGTTTTTTCCTTATCAACCACTGAAGCAGAATATATTTCCCTCACTGAAGCTGTGAAAGAAGCATTGTGGCTTGAAGGTTTTGTTAAGGAGCTGAAACTTCAAGGTCAAGTTATCACTGTTAAATGTGATAGTCAAAGTGCAATACACCTGTCGATAGACTCATCATTTCATGAGCGAAACCAAGCACATTGATGTGAGGCTGCATTTCGTCGGAGGGGTAATCGAGCATGGAGAATTCTAAGTGCTGAAGGTTTCGACATATCATAAAGTTGTTGATATGATCACCAAGACATTGCTCAATTGCAAATTTTTCCACTGTATGCAGTTGATAAAGCTGCATGAAGAAAGCTAGTTTATTCGATGATATTAGAGTTTGTTCCAAGATGGAGATTTGTGAGATATTGGAATCAAACTCTAGTTGGTCGAAGGTAGCTTCTTAGTTTCGACAGTTTGATAGAGTTGTAGCTTGCAGACGAAGGTTGCCCACATGTTGGTGTCGAAGTATTGTATGTTATAGTCGAAGAAGGGTCAAGTATGCGGTGGTCGAAGAATGCTAGGATTGTTAGCATCGAATTGAGTCTGTTTGTTATGTCCAATTGTTTAAGTTAGCTTGTGCCCTAAGTTAGCTTGTAATGGGTATTTGTGATAAAGCCCGTTAGTTTAGTATGTTAGGTTTATTATAAATAACACACTAGTCTTTCATCATTTCATACTGCAAATCCTAATTTAGGGTGAGAGGGTTATTTGTTATTCTTGTGCACTTATAATCTTGTTTTAAGAGAAAATAAAGAATAACAGTTAATAACCAATCTTTGTTGTTCTTCGTGTTCTTCCATATTTTCTATTCTTGTGTGTTTCTGAATATAAAGAAACAGTTTATACTTTATTTCAAAGGTATCGTTTTCACAACAATAATGAAAAAAATTCGCAACAAAATCAAAAGCTACAGCCAACAGCCATCAATTAAATTGTTTCAAATAAACCTTTTGGCATTTTAAAAAGACTAGCATATACTTAATAAAATTTGACATATTCTAATAAGGATAAAGGATTTGGTAATCATAGTATATCCTAGTTCTACATAAAACCTTGAGCGTGGCCAAATCAAGTTGCATATACATAACACATTTAATACAGTCTAAAGTGAGGAAATTTGATATTTATGGTGCAAGAGAGAGGATTCTAATGATAATTTTTTCTGATTATGGAAACAAAAGTTGGTCCTTGTGATATTGTGAAATGTTCTGCAACTTTGACTAATATTTATAGTTAAATTGGAGTGTTTATGAGACAAAAACCTATTTTTAGAAGGAGAAGGATTAGATTCGCCCATACTATCTTCAAGAAACAAAAGCTTAGACATATTAAGAAATAATATAAAGTTGAAGGATTAGATCAACAATACTATCAACAAGAAACAAAAGATTAGACATATTAAGAAACAAAATGAAGTTGAAGTCTAAAGGTTGGACATAGTTATGAAAGAGTTGACAAACCAAATAACAAAATGTGTTTTTTTATTGAAATGTTTCCCTCACATACAAGAAAGGGACAACAAAGAGGATTCTAATGATAATTTTATGATTACAAAAACTAAATTTGGTCCATGTGATATTGTTAAATGTGCTGCAATTTCGACTAACATTTTAAGTCAAATTGAAGTATTTATGAGACAAAAACCAGTTTTTTGAAGGAGAACAGAAGGAAGTGGCTATTTGGTAAGCTAAAGAAGGAGAAAGATCAATATAATGCAGTGAACTACAAACCTAAATAATGTTGTAAGTATTACGTGACATACCTAAGAGACAATCATAAAAAGTCAGCATATAATCAACACTAGCCAGCTAGATACATAAGAAGCTACAAACCCAACCAAACCAACTAATATACAAAGTTCAAATTTCAAACATACTGAAGTCACCTTACTATTTGCACTCGCTTTGAAGGGGAAATAATATTATTGCAAGAAAGTTTCAGTTTCTTTTCTACTTGAAAGTTGATGAAACACTTTTACGGACACAAAAATCATACCAAAACCCTATGATCTGATGCTATTAAACAATCCTATAGTATATATCAAATGTTAATTTTCTTTATAGGAAATTGGATTTCTTTCAGGTTTCAAGCAATCTTAACAACACGAGACACACCAATATCCCGTATGTTGTGTACCAAGCACTGCCAACCTTATATAGCTCCAACTATAATTATTTATAGCCACAGATTGCTCCAGAGTATTTATCATTGTCATTGCTTCACAAACAACAAGACAACACAATCAACACTACAAAAAAATTGCCATATTGTGACACCCATTTATAGTCATGCCTTAATATTTGTCACTAAATATTACCTTTACCTACAGTTGCATACCACTAAAGTCCTATTAGGCAAACACTACCAGAAAATGTAGAATTAACTACCATACTTTTACTACAAAATAATTTTGTAGCTAATTTAAAAAACAATCATATAATCATATAATTAAATTACAAATAATTAACCAACTATTTATAAAGAACACAGTTACATATACTATTTATCATATTTTTTTATTTTACAAATACCTAAGGCTAGGCATATTATTTTTCTCTCCGAATAAAAAAATTATATATTTTTATTGAAAAAAATTATGTATATCAATTATATATTTTTTCTCTCTAAATTGTAGAAAACTTTGTTATTCACTTGCAACTGCAAATTCTGTGAATACAACTTAATTGACTTGATTACAAACTTAGGGGTTACTCCCTGTTGTACCCCAAAATTTTCCCTCTCACTTATCAAGAATTTTGCTCACAAGATCTCCTTGGACTCAAGACTGCACTAGGATTTGATCAGCTCAAGACACCTCCTTAAGCACTGATGAACCAAAACTAGGGTTTGAGATTGCACAAGGATAATTGAACTTTCAATGCCTCATATGACTTTCATGGATCATTAGGGACCCCAAGATCACTCATGTCAAGTTTCAAGCCTTGGATCACATTTTGGCTCAGTCAATTGAGCAGTTGACCTAAAAATCAGTTGTATTGGGAAAAAAGTCAATTGTGGCCAATTTACAGTCAAACTTCATAATGTTTGATTCATATCAACATTATAAACTCATATGTATCATTTGATCAAGTTTGGACCATAATTCCTCAAGAAATTTGATCAAATCTCCAAAAGGGCAAAATGGTCAAAATTAGGGTTTTGACTAGGAAAGGACAATTTCTGATTTTTGACCTAGAAAATGGTCAATTGGTTTAAGTCATGATCTCAAGAGTCCAATTGCATCATTTTTACCTAATGACATGGTTCAAAACATTGCAAGTCCATTGAATTGACACATGAATTTTCCAGTCAACTGATTAAAAGTCAACGATATATTGAAAAGTCAAACTTTGACTTCTTGGTCAAATTCAAGTGCCAAATATCATAATTCATCAAAATATGTCAAAATATGAAACTTATTCATCAAGAAATCAAAAAGTCAATATTTCATTTTGAAAAGTCAAAATTTCTAAATTTAGAAATTTTTCTAAGTGTTTAAAGTTTCTTATTTTTTCATAACTTTGAGCAAATTTTTTACCATGATGCAAACTGATTCAAGAGAAACTTCCAACATTAAAGTTGTAAATCTCCATGAAATATACAACTTTTATTTACACAACTCCTTCCAAAAATGCTTGGATCTCAAGTTATAATTTTATGAACACGTGGTCATGAAACTAAACACTTAGTGAAATTTTGCCCTAATTTGGTCAGGATTTTGACCCAACTTCATGGCACTTTTTCATATAGTTCCAAGGGGAATATTCAAAGGCAATTCAAATATAGGTTGTAGAACACATTACAAGCTTTCCAAAATGTCCAAGAACTCATTGAAATCATTCTTGAGTAGGGAGAATCAAAGAGATGAAGTTTAGGGTTTTGTCACTTGAATTACAAGTCATTTTTGATGAACACATGAACCAAATCCATGCTAAGCTGCATATTATTTTCTTTGCAGGCCTCAGACTTGTTTGTCACTTTATAATTAAATGTTTACACAGCTGTTAGGGCTTTGATCCAAGCAATTGAGCTATTATCCAAGTTGCATTTTTATTAATGGCACAAAGTTAACATTGCCATTCTTGTAAAGCAAGCTTTTTGCATAAAGTTCATTATTGAGCCTCTAACTTGTTCCTTATGATCACACTCCATCCACAAAGCCAGAAGAAAGCTTGTTTAAATCATAACCACTCTATCTTAGCAAGTACACAAGGCTTTGAAACCTGAATTTCTCAAAAATCACATGTTATGCATAAACTTGTGATTTTAAATTCTGATCAACAAGAGGTCTCCAAACTTGTTGCTTATAAATTGAGTCACTATTTGTGAGCTAGAGGACGAGCTTAAGCATCCTAAAATACACCAAAACTCTCTCAAATCAGAAATTACCCAAAAACTCCATTGTTGCACAGTTTCTGACCTTGAACATCAAACTCACATTTCCCTCGTGTATTTTTTGACCTTTTAGTTTCTAAAGCTTCCTTACATCAAGTGTAACCTATCCCTGTCCCTGTTTCATTATTGTAACATCATTTACCATATCCTCCATAGCAAAAAACAGAGCATTGCATATTGACTTCTCCAAGTCATTTCAGCCACTCTCAACTCAAGCAAACCATTGCATTAGCTTCCTAGGACCTCTAGGAAGCTAACCTGATCATCACCATCACTTGAAACAAGCTTAAACTCAAAATACGATTTCCAGTTTTTAGGTATGTTTTCTCAACTTGGAATTCTTCATACAGGCATCATCAATAGTTTATTTGTCAACAAAACATGTAGATATCATTGCCCTGAAGCTAACCATGTCCATAGTTTCCATTAATTTTGCTTGAGCTTAGAGAATTTTGAAACTGAAATTTTTGAAATTTTTAGGGTTCAGATTAGGGCCATTAAAATTCATGCTTATCTTTCATCTATAGTTTTAAGATTTTACATTTCTTGAATCGTGAGAAACTTTGTTATAAGTTTCATGTTTACAGTTTTCATTTTTGATGAGAAATGAGCAAGTTACAGTTGGTCTGGCTGGAGGTTAAAAATGAAGTCTTCAGGACGCGTTTTGCCTTGTATATTTATTGTTTTGCTTATGTTGACGGATGTATAGCCACCCCAGTGGTAGAAGCGCGTGCCTGTAACCTTTGGAACCTGGGTTCGAGCCCCAGTGGTATCCTTTTCATTTTTCACATTTTTACTTGCTGATTTTTTTTTTGTGTTTTTGTCAGGCGCTGGGCCCCTTTGGGCCTGGCTTGTTTTTGTTTTTGCTAGCTGACCTTCCTGTTGACTAATGGCACCCCTGGCCCAAGTTTATTTATTTTCTTTTTTCATTTTCATTTTCATTTTCTTAAATATATATTTTAAATACTGAAAAATCATAAAATGCAAAAAAATGATAGATTTATATTTTGACTTAGTTTATTTTATTTCTCTCACAAAATATTTTTATTAATCATACTTTATTTATTTATTTTTATTTTACTTATTATCTTGTAAATATAATTAAAACTAGGTTATTAGTTATTTTCTTTCATGCTAATTAAAATATATTATTTTTAATATTAAAAAAGGCCTAAAAATATTTTATAATGCTATAAATATTTTAAAGATAAAAATACCAAAAATACTTTTCTTTTTTTTTCTAAACTTATTTTGATTAATTAATAGAACTAGGATTTTATTTAAAATCTTTTCTTAATAAAATTCAAATTTAATTAATTATTTTCCTTATTTAATTAGGTTAAGACAAAATCCCTTTTTTCATGAAACTCAAACAAAGATACATTTTCTTTACTTTTTGCATTTTTTGTACATTTATTAATTTTTTTACTTTATATTTATTTATTTCCTTGTTCATTGACATCAATTCAATATGGTTGTAATAGACTAATTAGGATATAAATTCTTACAATCCCCATTCAATTTGTACACCCCTCCCCATAAATGTTGTAATAGCGCAGTAACTTTAAATTTCGCAATTTATCGCTTTTATATAACATGCTAGTAATTAGGTTTTGTATGGAAAGACTAAAACCAATACTTCGAAAACCCTAATTCAATACAATAAAACAAGCATGAAAACAATACACTTGCACACAAGCACCCTTAGTGTTATTTCACTTGGTTGCCTTATACAAAATAGCCATATTATGCATGTAAGGTATCTTGGCAAAAACCAGCAAAATACAAGATCAAAATCCCTCGACGACGCTATCTAAGTTGCCTTTCAAATGATCTTAGTCCCTAAAGAGAATGCTAAGATACCTTGCAACATTGCTAATAGTGGTTACACGATGGCCCACGCCCGTCCTGTTTACATCCAAAGATAGGGTTGCTTACCAAATCAATGGTAAGACAACAATGTCAAAGGAAAAGAAAATGAACACGAAATACTTTTGAGTAGGTAGAATGCTCCTAATTACTTGCTCCATTTCAAAACAAAATATCCTTGCTATTTTCAAAACAAACACCAACACTTTCAAACATCTTACAAAATTGAAAACATTTTCAAAAGATGAACATCTTTGTATACATTCTTACGAACGAGAATCATTACAAATATTGACTAAACAATGGCCTCTTTACAAAATACTTTCAAAAACCACACAAAGCACAATTTCAAACAAAAGCAAGTGATCTAGCAAGTAACTAAGAGCCCGTGGAAAACCATGGATGAAAAGGGTGCTAATACCTTCCCGTTTCATAATCTATCCCCCGAACTCAAGAAATAATCTCAAAGGTATTTCATGTGCTTTTTCACCTTTCCTTTTGGATAAAAGAAAAGTCGGTGATGACTCTTGATAACCGCAACATTTGCGATCAAACACAAAACCCTCAAGTCAGTTCTCCCACCGTATCACAGAACTGGCGACTCTGCTGGGGAGAATTCTAAAAGTGAGGTTACCTTAGGGCTAGATCATATTTATTTGCTTTCATTGTTTGACGTGTATGCTTTATATTATGGTTCTTTGGTTGGGTTTGAATCCTCTACCAGAATTTGGGATACATTATAGGTAAGTAGCAATACATTGTGGAAACTGTGCGGGGTATACCGACATAGTCTAAGCAATAGCTACGTTAGTGCGACATATTTGTGGGTATCGGTAGCCTTTGAGTTAATCAAAGAGAATACGGGACCGCTGAGTGATGTCATAAAGCACTAATGAACTTCTAGAACCTTTACTTGACCAACTTGGCCTTTAGGATGTAGTGAGATAACCGACTTTGGTGCAGTCCGAAGTTGGTAGATACTCGATACTACACTCATTGAGGTTTGGTTTCTTGGGTTATTTCGGTCCCTATTAAAGAGGCTTGTACTGAAACAATGACCAAGGAAACAAACCAGTGATATTGAGCTCCTTAGAACCCGGTTACTATTACTAGGACAGGTTTGGGCCAACTAAACTTCAAGAGGGTATATACCTATGAGACTCCATGCAAGCCTAAACCTAAGGACTTGTTTGCTTTGTTTGTATATACATACTTGTACATAACATCACAAACATCATAACATCATACACATTCACTAACCATTTCAGGGATTTTGGGATTCATTTTTGTTCTTGTTTTGTAGGATATGGATTCTCTTTGCAGAAAAAATATTCAAGTCAACCTTGTAAGGATCCTTCCACAACTTAAGGAGCTAGACTCAAGGATTCCTGAAAACTCTCCATTCACTGAGAGACATGGTATCCTACTCAACTTGGTCACCTCCAACACAGATAAGGACATGATGAAGGTGCTCTTTCAGTTCTTTGATCCTTTACACCATTGCTTCACATTTCCCGACTATCAACTTGTGCCTACTTTGGAAGAATTCTTCTGACTCTTGAGGATTCCCATTCTCAACCAACTACCTTTCAACAGTAAGGAAAGAGACCCAAGGCCAGAAGAGATTGCTCAAGCTCTACACTTGCACTCATCTGATGTCACAACTCATTGGGAAACAAGGAGTGGTGTCAAAGGTTTCCTAGAAATGTTCTTGTTTGAGAAAGCCCAAAAGTGTTGGAATTCTTTGGACCTGCAAGCTTTTGAGGAAATTGTGGCTCTCCTCATCTATGGGATGGTTTTGTTTCCAAATCCTAACCAACTCATAGATGTGAACACCATCAAAATCTTCATATCCTGCAACCTGATACCTACATTGCTAGGGGATATCCTACACTCTTTTCACACTCGCACAATGAGGAAAAGAGGTGTCCTTATGTGTTGCACTCCTCTCTTGGCAAGATGGTTTATTCGCATCTTCCCCAATCTGTGTTAAAGAACAAGCAAGGTTCAAGGTGGTCACAAAAGTTGATGACACTCAAACATTCAGACATTCATTGGTGCTCCCGATCCATAGAGAATGTTACTATTGTCGACCTTTGTGGAGAATTACCTAATGTCCCTTTACTTGGAATTAGGGGAGGTATCACCTACAACCCCTGCTTAGCCTTAAGACAGTTTGGTTACGCCCGAAGGGATGGCCCGTAAGAGATGTTGATTCAAGGTTTGATATTTGACTACGAGAACGACGATCAAGGTCTTTGCCAGAGATTTATCCGAGCATGGATGATGTTGAACAAGGTAGATAGCAAGACTTTGGGGAAAAAAATTCCATCCCTCTTGAGCCTTACCTTAAATGTGTATGAACTCGTGCTCAAAGTATGATGATGCCTTATCCCTCCATTCTCCCGGTAATCATTGAGCCTGTCATGGAAGGAGATGTTCCATACACTATCCCACATCATGACATGCCAAATTCTCTTGAAGACCTACAAAGGGATTGGATACAACTCAAGGGGGAGAGAGATACTTTCGAAGCCTAATTCTATGCAAGTGAGAAGAAGGTTTTGGAACTCACTAGACTACTTCATGAGGAGAAGACTCTGAATGCCTACATTGCACCAAAGAGGATGCGTACTACCTTTTTATCTTAGAGTTTATGTAGTTGCTTTGCCCAATGAGGCATTATTGTACTCAAGCTTTAACTTATTAATATAACGTGTGTTTCCTTCTTGTCTAAAATAAATTTGAATCTTAAAATCCTTGAAATCATTGTATACGCATTTACCATTCATCATAACTTAAGCAAGTTTCTTGCAACAAGTCTCCTCATCTCTCAACTGTTTATTTCAGTAAGATGGATCTCGAGCAAACGGTGAAAGACCTCCAAGCTCAGAATGCACAGTTTCAACAATTGTTCCTAAATCTAGCCAAAGGACAAGAAGAGTTAAAGACCTTGCTGGTTGAGGAGAAGAAAAAGAAGACGAAGAAGATAACCGGAGTTCTAAACATGGGAAGAAGATTCCACGGGAAGACAAGAAGGACCCTAGACTTTGCAACGACATCCGCTGAGAAATACAATCAAGATGGGAAGGGCAAGGAAACAGTTGTTCAATTTGATTCAGAAGAGGAAGAAGAAGAAGAAGACTATTCTAAAGAACAATACCCTACAGCCGACGACAAGTATAAGCATCTAGAAGAGCGGTTGAGTGCAATGGAAATCCAAAAAGTTCTTGGATTAGATTTGAGGAGTTGGGCTTAGTATCGGGAGTTGTCATCCCTCCAAAATTCAAAGCACCTGTGTTTGCCAAATATGCGGTGTCTCATGCCCCAAAATGCATCTCTGGTCCTATGTGAGGAAAATCCATCCACATACCGCTGACAAAGATTTATGGGTACACTTCTTCCAAGACAATCTGTCTGGAACTCAACTTGATTGGTTTTATCAACTAGAAAGAGCCAATGTTCATAACTGGGAAGATCTTGCTGCAGCCTTTTACAAACAATACCAATACAACGCTGATCTTGCGCCTACCCGTACTCAACTCCAGAGTATGGCCATGGTTACAAGTGAAGGCTTCAAGGACTATGCGTAAAAATGGAGAGACTTGGCCGGAAGAGTTCAACCTCCCCTATCTGAAAGAGAGTTGGTGGACATGTTTTTGGGAACCTTATCCGGTCCCTTCTTCAATCACTTAATTGGGAGTTCATCGGCGGGTTTTACTGAATTGATATTGACCGGAGAAAGGGTAGAAGCCAGGATAAAGAATGGGAAGATTCAAAAAGAGGCATCCTTTGCTGTTTTAAGGAAGCCATTCATCGGAAAGAAAGAAGTGGTTGTTGTGTATCCTCAGAAAAATCAAGACAGGGATGAATGCTGTCCAATGGTGGGGGCCATTATGATTCCTAAACCTGCGCTTGATCAGCAAAGAAACAACCAACCAAGAATGGAAAGACCAGTCAGACAGTTCACCAGAATTAGCATGATCTTATCTCAAGTATTGCCACATATATTAAGATCCAACCTAGTGACTTTGAAAGAAGCTCCAAAGAACCCTAACACAACATCTCCTCACGATCATCCTAATGCCCGTTGTGCATACCATTCTCAGAGTCCCGACCATGACACTAACAACAGTTGGGCTCTAAAGAACAAAGTACAAGACCTCCTCGAAGCCAAAGAAATTGAATTCGATGCGCCAAAAAAGCCCAATGTCATTTCTGCCCTATGCCTAAACACGACCATACTACCAATGCCATTGAGGAAGATATATTTGTTACTTTAGTTGATGAACTTATGACCCCACTCCTGATTATCAAAAAGAAGTTATTGAATGCTAGTGTTTTCCCAGACTGTGATGAAAGCTATCATTCCTATTTGTCCTCACCAACCAACTTTCCTTTGTTGAAAGCAGGCGTTCAGTGCCTAATAGACAACAAGGAAATTTTGTTCGAAAAGACATCTATTCCACTTGTTTCTTATAATAATGTTTCCATCGTGACCATTTTCGACAATTCTTCCAGGGTCTCCACCAAAGGACCCGTTAGAATTACATCAGTACCAAAAGTAGCTCCTTTGATAATTACAATGCCCAGACCAGTCCCGTATTTGTCAGACAAAACCGTACCATGGAATTATGGAGGGGATGTCTACTACCACGGTATCAAGCAAGATTGGCCAGCTGCCAAAGATTCAAGTTCTGAGAAGGTTGACTCCGATATTAGTAATATTGCAGGGACTAGCAAGATTACCCAAAACGGAAGGATATTCTCTCCAGAAATTGCTCTTCCAAAAGCAGTTTATGGACCCGTAATCATTCCTGTTGTTGTTGCTCCTCTAAAGGTTAATTCCATTCCTACAATCATCTCTGCTAATAATCCAACTGACAAAGCTGATACAACCCCTGTTATCACTCCTACTGACATTCCTGATGCCGAGTCAACCGAAACTCAAGGTAAAATTATTCTGATTGAGCCTGTTCGGATGAAGGCACAATCATTGGCTATCCCTGAGACCTCCCGGAAAGAGATGGAGTAAATTCTAAAGATTATAAAAAGTAGCGACTACAATGTAGTCGAGCAACTGGGGCAAACTCCATCTAAAATTTCCATGCTGGCTTTACTACTATGTTCTGAGGCGCATACAAAAGCCTTGGTAAAATTCCTGAAAACTGCTCATGTACCCCAAGAAACATCTGCCGATCAGTTCTAAGACTGCATAGCCAACTTGACTGCAGATAATGGTCTAGGTTTCTCAGATGCTGATTTAACGCCAAGAGAAAGGAAATATAATGAGGCATTGCATGTCTCAGTGGAATGCAGGGGCACAATCTTAGCTCATGTTTTAGTGGACACCGGATCGTCTCTGAATGTGATGCCTAAAAAGGCTCTTGATAGGCTTGACTACGAAGGATTGACATTGGAACCAAGCAACATAATAGTAAGGGAATTTGACGGCTCAAAAAGGATGGTGCATGGGGAAGTGGATATCCCCATAATGGTTGGAACCCAAATATTTGATTCAACTTTTTATGTAATGGATATCCGCCCTTCGTATTCCTGCTTGCTAGGAAGACCGTGGATTCACAATGCTGGTGCTGTTACTTCTACGTTGCACCAAATGTTGAAATATCCAGTTCAAGGGAAAATCATCACCGTTCATGGAGAAGAAGAGTATATGATCATCCATCTTAATTCCTTCCGATATGTGAAGCTAGATGGTGAAATTATTGAAACTCCATTCCAGCACTTTGAAGAAGTCCCACAAGATGTGGCAATGACCAAGGTTGTGTCTCAAGTTCCGAAGGTCACAAGGCCTCCACTCAGAATGTCATCTTTAAAGGATGCCAAGGCAGTAATAGAAGAAGATGGGTGCACTATTTGGGGACAACTCCCATATATCCCATACAAATCTGACAAGTTTGGCCTGGGTTTCACTTCAGGTGCTCAGAAGGTTGTACGTCACGCTCGTGCTGGAGGACCACCCTTGAAGATCAGCAACCGTGAAGTCAACACGGTAGAGGATGACAAAGACAGTTACAACCTGGAGGATTGGATTTTCCCAACTGTTAGTGGGGGGCTCAGCAACTGGGAGGCTAGAGATTTTTTCCCGATCACTTTTATCCCAGATTAATTTGTCTTTACATTTTGTTGGATCTGTAATATTAAAACAATTCAGACTCTTAAAACCTTGTGTCTTACCCGAGGAACAATGGCCCATTTGTAAGGGTTATTATCTCATTTCCATATGACATCAATGAATCATGGACATTTTTGCATACAAACTTTTTGCTCATTGTTTTTCTTTTTACATTTTCATTTCTTTCAAAGATAGCTATACTCTTACACACCCTCACACTCACAATGCAGGTCTACATCCATTCGAGATCCCATGGGTAGCGGTTCTGCTATGGCATTCTGTGACTCTGAAAATCTAATCTACCAAGCCGAAGATGAAGGTGAGGAAGATTGTGAAGTACCAGGAGAACTTGCCAGGTTACTACTACAAGAAAAGAGAACCATTCAGCCCGACGAGGAACCAGTGGACACAATAAACCTAGGTACCAAGGAAGACTAATGAGAAGTCAATGTGGGTGCCAACCTGGAACCCAGTGTCAAAGAGCATCTGATTCAGTTGTTACACGAGTATGTTGAGGTCTTTGCCTGGTCATATGAGGATATGCCAGGACTTGATGCAGATATTGTGGTACATCGTCTACCTACGAAAGAGGATTTCCCACGAGTAAAGCAAAAGGTCCGTCGTATGCAACCAGATATGTCAGATAAGATTAAAGCAGAAGTAATGAAACCTTTCAACGCTGGATTCTTGGCTGTCACCTTTTATCCACAATGGGTTGCCAATGTTGTCCCCATGCCCAAAAAGGACGGTAAGGTATGAATGTGCGTGGACTACAGAGATTTGAGTAGGGTTGGCCCTAAGGATGATTTCCCACTTCCCCACATTGATATTTTAGTTGACAATACGGCACAACACAAGGTGTTTTCCTTCATGGACGGTTTCTCAGGCTACAACTAAATAAAAATGGCGCCTGAGGACAGGGAGAAGACAACCTTTGTCACACAATGTGGCACATTCTGCTACAAGGTGATACCATTCAGACTGAAGAATGTCGGGGCAACCTATCAGCGTGCCATGGTAGCTCTATTTCACGACATGATACATCACGAAATAGAGGTCTATGTGGACGACATGATAGCTAGATCTCAAATAGAGGAAGAGCATCTTGATCATTTATAGAAACTGTTTGAGAGGCTAAATAAATACAAGTTGAGATTGAACCCAAATAAATGCACATTTGGAGTAAGATCTGGTAAGCTCCTAGGCTTTATCGTCAGTAATAAGGGTATTGAAGTAGATCCTGCCAAGGTGAAAGCGATACAAGAGATGTCTGCTCCTCGTACTGAGAAGGAAGTCAGAGGATTCTTGGGACGTTTGATTTACATTTCCAGATTCATTTCTCACCTAACAGCTACTTGTGAACCAATCTTCAAACTACTGAAGAAAGATCAAGTAGTCAAATGGAATGATGAATGCCAAATTACTTTTGAAAAAATAAAAGAATACATGCAAGAGCCTCCTATTTTGATGCCACCAGTCGAGGGAAGACCATTGATCATGTATCTGACCGTTTTGGAAAATTCAATGGGGTGTGTGTTGGGGTAGCATGACGAGTCTAGCCGAAAAGAGCACGCTATTTATTACCTGAGCAAAAAGTTTACCGACTGTGAAACAAGATATTCACTGCTCTATAAAACTTGTTGTGCTATGGCATGGGCTGCTCGCCGACTAAGATAGTATATGCTGACTCATACTACCTTGTTGATATCTAAAATGGATCCAATAAAATACATCTTCGAGAAACCTGCTCTGTCTAGGAGAATAGCGAGATGGCAAATGATCCTGACCGAATATGACATACAGTATACTCCCTAGAAAGCAATAAAGGGCAGTGTATTAGCTGATCACCTTGCTCACCAAGCTGTAGAAGACTACCAGTCCATGAAGTTAGAATTCCCAGATGAAGATATCATGATGGTAAACAACTGTGAAGAAATCAGGCCATATGACGGACCTGAACAAGGATCCCGATGGACCCTGGTTTTTGATGGGGGCATCTAACGCACTCGACAATGGTATTGGTGTTGTACTCATATCTCCGGAAGGGTGTCATACTCCTTTTACGGAAAGACTCTGCTTCAATTGTACAAATAACATGGCGGAATACGAAACATGCATCTTTGGTCTCAAAGCTTCCATAGACTTGGGGATCAAATCATTGAATGTATTCGGAGATTCAACATTGGTTATCAGTCAGATCAAAGGGGAATGGGACACCAAACACCCCAACATTATCCCTTACAAAGAACATGTTTTGACATTGCTCCCACATTTTGAGAAGATTACCTTCGAGCACTTCCCGCGAGAAGAAAATCAGCTAGCAGAGGCACTAGCCACAATGTCATCTATGTTTAAACTTAAATGGGATAACGAGGCCCCCCAGATCACCATTGAACAAAGGGAAGAACCAGCACATTGTCATGAGATTAATACTAAAGAAGTAATGGACCGGCCTTGGTTTCACGAAGTCAAGAGACATCTCGAAACCAAAGAATATCCAGAAGGAGCTTCAGTAAACGATAAGAAGTTCTTAAGGAGATTCTCTACTAAATTCTTCCTTAGTAAGGGCATTCTTTACAAACGCAACCATGACTTTGTGTTACTTCGGTGCGTAGACAAAATTGAAGCTGAAAGGATCATGGCTGAGTTACATGAAGGCACTTTTGGCACCCATTCCAGTGGGCATACGATGGCAAAGAAAATCCTACGAGCGGGCTATTACTGGTCTACCATGGATGCAGATTGCTATCAACACTCTCGAACCTGCCATAAGTGTCAGATCTACGCTGATAAGGTGCACGTACCTCCAGTTCCTCTGAATGTTTTGATGGCTCCTTGGCCCTTTGCTATGTGGGGGATTGATATGATTGGGGAAATCAAGCCAACAGTCTCCAATGGACACCGCTTCATTTTAGTGGCCATCGACTATTTTACCAAGTGGGTGGAGGCAGCTTATTTCGCTTTCGTTACCAAGAATGTTGTCGCCCGGTTCATCAAGTAAAATCTCATCTATCATTACGGTATCCCGGAGAGGATCATTACAGACAATGGTACAAACTTGAACAATACTATGATCACCGCCTTGTGTGAGAAATTCAAGATCCAACATCACAATTCTTCCCCTTACCGACCGAAGATGAATGGTGTTGTCGAAGCCGCGAATAAGAACTTTAAAAAGATCATACAGAAAATGACAGTCACATACAAAGACTGGCATGAGATGTTACCATTCGCTCTCCACGGGTATCGCACCACAGCACGCACATCAACCGGGGCAACACCCTATTCTCTGGTATACAACATGGAGGTTGTCTTTCCTATTGAGGTTCAGATCCCCTCTCTAATAATTATGACAGATGCAGGGTTGGATGAAGACGATTGGATCCAGACTCGACTGGATCAACTAAACTTGATTGATGAGAAAAGGCTTACTGCTGTTTGTCATGGTCAAATGTATCAAAAACGGATGATCAAGGCTTTCAATAAAAAGCACTACAAGAAAATTGGCAGATTGCGACAGGTATTTTTGTAGATTACGACGGTTAAAACCGTCGCAATTTGCTTTCCACGACGGTTTCTTTACTGTCGTAGAAGTGTGTGTCCCCAACCTATTTCGCGACGGTTACAAAAACTGTCGTTCTAGTTTTTACGACGGGTTGATACCGTCGTGACTATCTTTTGAGTTTCTTTTAATTATTGATGGCGACGGTTCGATAGTGTCGTGAATATCTTTTGAAATTGATTACATTGTTTATGGCGACGGTTCGATACCGTCATGACTTTTGTTGATTATTTTTAATTGTTGATTACGACGGTTCGGTACTGTCGCCATGACTTTTGTTTATGTCTTGATTTTTTTTTATTTTTCTATCATATATATTTTTTATTTAAATTATTATCTATGTAAAAAATTTTAAATATAGTTTTTTTTGTGTTATTTTTTTCCTTAAATTATTTCTTCTTTAATATATTTATTTATAGTATTATTTTTTGTTTTATTTTCTATCACTTTGTAATATAGTAAAAATAATTTCAATAAAAAATATTTAACATCAAATAAGCATTATAATATCCAAAAAAATGTGTGTTCCATAATCATGTAAAATGCGAGTTCCATAATCATGTCAAGTAGTACAAAAAACCCAAAATATATCAATTCCTAATCTTATAATAATAAGTATCATTATGCCAAAAATACATGAGAAAGTTCACAATCTAATTATCTCGATCATAGCAAAGTCTAATTTGTCCCCCCTAAAGTTCCATTATCTCCAATACGGTAGCTAGACTCAGATGAACGTCTACCATCAGCGGGTGATTCCAATCCCTAAAAAAAGGTATTAAAATAATAATCTTTAAAATAATACTCATAAAATTTAACTTTAAATGCGTCAAAATAATATACCTGTCTTCCACTAAAATTCTGCATTTGCATTAAGAGTTCAATTTCCTTTGTCCTCGCCTTGTCCCTTTGCGTTAAGAATATGATTGCCTGTGTTAATTCATCAATTTTTGAATTCTTTTCTTTAAGTGCATTAATTTCTTCTTGCATTTCCTTTATTTGTTCACTTTCTGCAGAAGAAGATGTCGATCTCGTAGATCTATTAATTTGAGATGGTGTAACTCCAAGTCCCATACTACGAACATATCCATGCTTTTCTTTTCCAAATACTTTCTGAAATGCCTCATTTTCAGACACAGAATCCTTAATTGCAGCTTGTAATTTTTTCTGCACATGAAAAAGAAAAAATTGAGCTATTGTTTATATAACAAGAATAATATAACAGTAAAGCTTGCTATCCACCATTAGCAGATTTAGAAGCTTGTTGTGCGTCATTGGAAGGCATTAATGTCTCATGTTACTGTAAGAATGTGACTCCTGATATTGAAAATGCAATCAGCATGGAAAAAGCATTATTTGTAGCAAACGCTTGTAAAGTTCCAAACTTTCCTACTGATAAATGTGGAAGTAAGTTAATAACATTTTATTATCAAATTCAAATAAATATTAATTATGCATGAACTATTCAATCTCTGTTAATAATAATGCATGAACTATTCGAAATACAGGTTATTAAAGCACTGCTTACGGAACCTATCCTCCTGCATATCCTGCACAGGTGAAAAGATGTTTCAGCTATAGTTGTAGTGATTATTTGTCCCCTGATATATTTCTGCTCTACAGTTCTTGTGTCGGTGTTAATTACAATTCTTTTCAGGATGCTACTGGTCACGAGTTTGCAACTCGTTTGGGCAATGTGTTTACTATCGGTAAGGGTACTAAGCCATGGGTATCTCTTCCCAAGGGTAAGGGTATTAAGCTAACCGTTATCGAAGAAGCTAGGAAAAGGGCTGCTGCAGCTCAACAAGCAGTTGCTGCTTAAATCTCTTCTGCATGAATTTATAATAGACTCGAGTGTTTGGTAGTTTTATTGACGCTATTGGTTTCTTTTGCATTTTGTCTGAGATTTTATCTATTGAATTTTGACTTGTTGCTCTATGCAACTTTTGTTGTGTCTGCTGCTATATTTATTCTTGAAGGAATCTTTTCACTCCGTAGTTTTGAATCATTTTGATAGTACATAATCTCTATAGCCAATTTGCTAGTGCAAACCATATACCTGTGATACTGAATGATTATGGTAAACTTGGTAGTATCATAATAATATTCAGTTGGGTCCAGTTTTATTGATAGAATAAGAAGAGAGTACTAACTAATTTTATAATTATAAATAGACAACATGTTTATTTATTGAAGTCTATAGACATGTTTGTCTAAAACAATATTATGTAGTTGAAAAATAGAAAAGTTGTTTTGAATTATCAAACAGTCTCAATTTGTTTTTCACTGCCTTACGTCCCAAATATTGACATGGATGGTTGCAATTCAGTTCAGATCTCTATGGTTCTTGGAACTACATTTACATTAAATAAATAGATAGATGGTTGGGAGTTTGAGGCATATGACAGTCGCAATGCCAAACTTAATGTATGTTGTCAGCCTCATTGGTAGGTTTATCGAATAACAAATTGAACTCCATCATCAAGTAGTAAAAAAATAATGCTTTCTTGACTTTCTAAGCCTTACATAATCTGAAACTAAGACTTCTAACATGACAATTCATTTGAAACGGATGGAGTTACCAGAGTTTAACTGCCTACCGCCGCCGCTGGGGATGGCAGCTGGCCAGACAGTGTATGAGCATTGGTTAACGATGTCAAATCTCGCTGCCTGTGCAGATATCAAGCACAGACTAAATAGAGAAAATACTGATATTTTTATGAGAGACATTTTTCTGGGAGTGAATTAAACAATTAATAATAAGGATGAGAAGAGAGTATTTTGTGAGTAGAATGTGGGAATTGAGGCAAGTTTATATAGGCCACAAACGTGACCTTAATTATTATGATACTCAAGTGCCGTATGTGGAAAATTATTTAAACTAAAAAGTCTAGTTTTTCATGCTCTTTCAAAATTGCAAATAATGACTCACACGCCGTGTCTATTACTATATATCAAAGTTAGTCTTGATGACATAAAACAAGCATGAGTATAATACAGTTAACTAGCCATTAACTATAAACACTGAAAATGAAATTCTCACCTTAGCAATAGACTTTGAGCAGCCAAAGAAGCAGCGGAATATTTCACCTCTGCAATAACAGCAGGGGTTGCAAGGGAGTTAAAATCTAGACAGGTATGTTATATTAAGATGCATCAAACTATAAACTTTTTATACACGTGAATAAAACAGAAAACAGTTGAAGAATCATTTATGTTGACATGATCCTGCAACTCAGAAAACAGAAGACAAAGGGAGTCGAGAAGAAAACTTGCAGCTGACGAAGAATATCAAGTGTAGAATATCATCTTTGCATATCTTTGAAACTCCGTCCAAGGTAGTGGAACGTTGAACCAATCAGGTCAAATGGCACCAAGATGGAAAGGAAAAGATGCAAAATCGAAAAAGGATGCAGAGGCTGAGGCACTTAAAGAACCCATGTCAAAGATTGTATCGCAACTTCAGTCTTCTTTAGTTCAATCAAATGCTTGTGGATCTCTCTCTGATAGTTCTGTCCACATAGCAGTGCAAGCTGAACAACTTGACCTGCTTGATAAAGCATACTTTGGTCAACCTGTGAGAAATGTTGCAAAAGACATGTACTGGTTTCAATTAACCTTGGAGGAAGCATTCTACCTATGTTATTCCTTGAAATGCCTCAAGATTAATCGTGGTGCTGATACTAGTCCCTTGAATGATGAAGAGTTGTGGCATTGCTTCAACTCCAAGAAACAAGCAATCTCTTTTTACTACAAGGCTTATTCTCACCTTCGAATGAAAAACTGGGTTGTAAGGTCAGGGGCTCAGTATGGTGTAGACTTCATTGTCTATCGTCATCATCCTGCACGGGTCCATTCTGAGTATGGTGTACTTGTTCGATCAAAGGATAATGATGATGATGATGTAAATGGAAGATTGAGAGTATGGTCTGATGTTCAATGCACTACTCGACTTCTTGGAAGTGTTGCAAAAACCTTATTAGTTTTGTATGTTAACAAAAATGGTCACAGTGACGGGTCTCCGTTATATTTGGAAAACTATGCTGTTGAAGAGCGCACGATCTCTAGATGGAGTCTTGAACAATGTCGTGAAAGATCCTTATAGATATTTCTTCTTATTAGTAGTACTATTATTCCAGTTCTACATCATTTAATAACGGGAAGTCGTAATAAAAAAACGGTGCCTGATGAGAGAATCGGAACATCTCCTCTTTAGGAATCCTCTTAACCTCATTCTGGTCCTGGTGCCTTTGAAATACTGTCCTAAAGCCAGGAAACTTAACAAGGGGAGTGACTGATATATCAATATTATTATTACAATTGCAAAACGACTACTATCCCATTTGGATCAGTATATGGTCCTCTTATATCAGTTTTATGCCTAAAACAACAAATTAGAAAACCTAAAAAATCATAAAAAGAAATAAAACCCTAAAATAACAAATTAGAAAACCTAACATCAATTCAATATATTCAAACTCAAAATCAATCATCACAAAGAGCTCAACCATAAGATTCAAGTGAATCTCCAATGCTGAAATCAATGGCAGAGAATGAGAGAGATGAGAACAATGCAAAAAGTGATACATAAAACTTACTGTGTTTGAAGAGATGAACGCAGAGGATGTAGTTTCCATTGCTGTGCGTTTTTTGGTGTGAAGATGAGCGATTTGAAGAGATTCCGGGTTTCTTTCAGTGTGAAGAAGAACGCAGAGGATGTAGTTTGAGTTTGCACTATAAATCATTATAATTAATTCATTTCTATTATAATGAGAATATTTTTTCATTCAACTTTGTGCAAATGCATTTTTGTGGAATATTTTTAATCTTGAAAAGAAATAAAAGTGAAGAATAATGAACTCATAAATTTTCAATTTTTTAATTTCTTTTAGTTCTAAGATCTTTTTTAGTACTAGACATTGGATAATATATTTTAGGGTTCATAACTTGTAAATCTAAATTTTAATTTCATGTTATATTTGAATGTGTTAATGATGGATATAAAATCAAATTTATATAAATCTCAAAAAAAAATTGTTTTACCGCGACAGGTGTTTTACCGTCGTGCCCATGAGAATTTTTAAAGGTTTTGGGTGCGACGGTTGTTTTACCGTCGTGAAATGAATTTTAGGACGGATAATTTTACCGTCGTGAAAGGTTTAAGGGTGCGACGGGTGCTTTACCGTCGTGATATGCCTTTTAGGACGGTTAATTTTACCGTCGTGACTAGTTGTTGGTGAAAAATCAATGTTAAAAGTGTTAAATGGGGGCCGACGGTTCTTTTACCGTCGTAATAATAATATTATGATGGTTAAATATACCGTCGCAAAATAAATATTAGGGACGGTTGGAGTCAACTGTCGTAAACACTGTCTCTATATGTCAATTACGACAGTTATCACATAACTGTCACAATTTTTGTGTCGTTAAACACTAATTTTCTTGT
This sequence comes from Vicia faba, assembly GCA_948472305.1. Lineage (NCBI taxonomy): Eukaryota > Viridiplantae > Streptophyta > Magnoliopsida > Fabales > Fabaceae > Vicia > Vicia faba. The sequence goes on along the minus strand of OX451738.1, from coordinate 699,207,222 downwards.
AGTGAAGGTCAGACGGCAAGTATATCAAGTCGGGGATTTCGTGATCAAACGTATCATATTGCCGGAAGGTGACCCCAAGGGCAAATGGACTCCTACATACGAAGGACCATTTGTAATCAAACATATTCTCTGGTGGCGCAATGATCTTGACCACCATGGATGGTGACCATCTACCGCACCCTGCAAACGCAGACATAGTCAAAAGATATTACGCATAAGAGACCTGCTAGGTTGACACACCTAGGCAAAACAAGGGCATCCTGGCAAACCAAAAAGGTTCGGGCAAAAATTAGGGATAAAAAAAAAATATGTACACCTGACAAGTTGAAAAAACGAAAGGGCAACTTGGGAAAAAAAGGGTTTCCCGGTGGACTGAAAACCCGAGAGGGCGGTCCAGGCAAAAGTTAGGAAATTAAAGTGTATGACTATGTCCCGTTGGATCACATTACGGACAACCTTTGGCTTCAAATGACAAATTTAGAGGTTCTAGTCAATTCAATCATCTTCGGACGAGGCAACAAATAGATAAGATGCTCGGAGATACGAAGGCTATAGCAGAATGGACCCCCATGGGATTATTGCACATAGCTATCTTTTCTTTGTATCAAAATTTTCATTTTTTACGACGGCATCCTCTTACTAGAATGTTCGTCTCATTGTACAAAAATACTTACTCAAACTCAATACAAAGATACCCCTTTGAAAGTGCAAAACTATCTGTTTTTCTTTACTCTTGTGTTTTGTTTACAAAAACGTCTAATGATTTATTGTTAATCGTATGCATTTGAACATAATTAATGTTTATAAATAAACAAAATAGAAAGACAATCATTGATTGCTTTAAGAGTTAGGGAAATCTCTCTATGCTATTTCCATAATCCCCTGCAGTGTGCAGTTCAATCCCCAGCAGAACAGAGCTTCCAGTTATCAACCCCCAGTAGAAGTCGTCAAATTTCTCTGAATTCCTCAGACAAGATTTTTTCAAGCAGTACACGACATTTCCCTTACAACAGAGTTTATTTCTCCAAGCAGAAATTTATCAACACTTAGACTTCACAACATGGAGACTTATATTCCATATCCTTAGCAGCAGTCAGGGATTTATTTTCCCTAATCCAACGACAGTGTAGCAGATTAGCTCACATACGCATACATCGCACCCATATATCATAAACATTGATAACACGAATGCATTATACCATGCATTTCATACAACATAAAATTGCATTTTTGATAACATTTTACCCTTTTCAGGATAAGATTAATCAACAGCTACCATTAATAATGATTCAAAGCTTTCAGATACAGTTCAGATACGCTCCAGACACGAATGCCATCCTGAAACTCATTCAACTCTCAGATACAGTTCAGATACGCTCCATAAACGAATGCCATCCTGAAACTCATTCAATTCTCAGATACAGTTCATATATGCTCCAAAACAGATGCCATTATGATACTCATTCAGGCTCAGCATTCAGATACAGTTCAGATATGCTGCAGACACGGATGCCATCTTGAAACTTATTCAACTCTCAAATACAGTTCAGATACGCTCCAAACACGGATGCGATCCTGATACTCATTCAGATTCAGCTCTCAGATACAGTTCAAATACGCTCCAGACACGGATGCCATTCTTATACTCCTTCAGATTCAGCTTTCAGATATAGTTCAGATACGCTCCAGATGCGGACACCATTCTAATACTCATTCTTCCAGCTTACAAATCACGATTTAGCCATCACTTTTTGAATGGCATCTACAAGCCCATCTCCAACAAGTTTCTGTCATCTCTCCAAATGACATCTTTAAGCCCGTTCCCTCTACCATCATATCACCGAGTGCAAATTTCTAGGCACTTTAGTGTCGAATCATCTTCCACCTTCGAGTCACGAATGGAAAAACTCGCCAATCTAACTCTTCAGGTTTAAGAAGATTGAACAGGGGCAGCTGTTTTACCCTAAAATATTCCCTCTCACTTATCAAGAATTTTGCTCACAAGATCTCCTTGGGCTCAAGACTGCACTAGGGTTTGATCAGCTCAAGACACCTCCTTAAGCACTGATGACCCAAAACTAGGATTTGAGATTGCACAAGGATAATTGAACTTTCAATGCCTCATATGACTTTCATGGATCATTAGGTACCCCCAAGATCACTCATGTCATGTTTCAAGCCTTGGATCACATTTTGGCTTAATCAATTGAGCAGTTGACCTAAAAATTAGTTGTATTAGGAAAAAAAGTCAATTGTGGCCAATTTACAGTCAAACTTCATAATTGTTTATCCATATCAACATTATAAACTCATATGTACATTTGATCATGTTTGTACCATAATTCCTCAAGAAATTTGATCAAATCTCCAAAAGGGCAAAATGGTCAAAATTAGGGTTTTGACTGGGGAAGGGCAATTTCTGATTTTTGACCTAGAAAATGGTCAATTGGTTTAAGGAATGATATCAAGAGTCCAATTGAATCATTTTTACCTAATTACATGGTTCAAAACATTGCAAGTCCATTGGATTGGCAGATGAATTTTTCAGTCAACTGATCAAAAGTCAACTGTATATTGAAAAATTAAACTTTGAATTTTTGGTCAAATTCAAGTGCCAAATATCACAATTCATCAAAGAATTTCAAAATATGAAAATTATTCATCAAGAAATCAAAAAGTCAAGATTTCATTTTGAAAAGTCAAAATTTCTAAACTTAGAAATTTTTCTAAGTGTTGAAAGTTTCTTATTTTTTCATAACTTTGAGCAAATTTTTCACTATGATGCAAAGTGATTCAAGAGAAACTTCCAACATGAAAGTTGTAGATCTCCATGAAATCTACAACTTTTCTTTACACAACTCCTTCCAAAAATTCTTGAATATTAAGTTATAATTTTATGAACATGTGGTCATGAAACTAAACACTTAGTGAAATTTTGCCCTAATTTGGTCAGGATTTTGACCCAACTTCATGGAACTTTTTCATATAGTTACAAGGGTAATATTCAAAAGAAATTCAAATATAGGTGGTAGAGCACATTGAAAGCTTTTCAAAATGTCCAAGAACTCATTGAGATCATTCTTGAGTATGGAGAATCAAAGAGATGAAGTTCGGGTTTTGTCACTTGAATTACAAGTCATTTTTTATGAACACATGAACCAAATCCATGCTAGGCTGCATAATCTTTGCTTTACAGGCCTAAAACTTGTTTTTCACTCCATAATTAAATGTTTACACAGTTGTTAGGGCTTTGATCCAAGCAATTGAGCTATTATCTAAGTTGCATTTCCATTAATAGCACAAAGTTAACATTGCCATTCTTGTAAAGAAAGCTTTTTGCATATAGTTAATTCTTGAACCTATAACTTGTTCCCTCTGATCACACTCCATCCACAAAGTCAGAAGCAAGTTTATTTAAAGCATAACCACTCTATCTTAGCAAGTACACAAGGCTTTGAAACTTGAATTTCTCAAAAATCACATGTTATGCATAAACTTGTGATTTTGAATTCTGATCAACAAGAGGTCTCCAAACTTGTTGCTTATAAATAGAGTGTTTATTTGTGAGCTAGAGGATGAGCTTAAGCACCCTGAAATACACCAAAACTCTCTCAAATCAGAAATTGCCCAAAAACTCCATTATTGCACAGTTTCTGACCTTGGACATCAAACTCACATTTCCCTCGTGTGTTTCTTGACCTTTTAGTTTCTAAAGCTTCATTACATCAAGTGTAACATATCCCTATCCCTGTTTCATTACTGTAACATCATTTACCTTATCCTCTATAACCAAAAATAGAGCATTGCACATTGACTTCTCCAAGCCATTTCAGCCACTATCAACTCAAGCAAACCATTACATTAGCTTCCTAGGACGTCAAGGAAGCTAACCTGATCATCACCATCACTTGAAACAAGCTCAAACTCAAAACACAATTTCCAGTTTTGAGGTATGTTTTCTCAACTTGGAACTCTTCATACAGGCATCATCAATAGTTTATTTGTGAACAAAACATGTAGATATCATTGCCCTGAAGCTAACCATATCTATAGTTTCCATTAATTTTGCTTGAGCTTAGAGAATTTTGAAACTGAAATTTCTAAAATTTTTAGGGTTTAGATTAGGGCCATTAAAATTCATGCTTATCTTTGATCTATAGTTTTAATATTTTACATTTCTGGAATCGTGAGAAAATTTGCTACAAGTTTCATGTTTACAGTTTTCATTTTTGATGAGAAATGAGCAAGTTACAGTTGGTCTGGATGGAGGTTGAAAATGAAGTCTTCAGGGCGCGTTTTGCCTTGTATATTTATTTTTTTGCTTATGTTAACGGATGTATAGCCACCCTAGTGGTAGAAGCGCACACCTGTAACCTTTGGGACCTGGGTTCGAGCCCTAGTTATAGCCTTTTCATTTTTCACATTTTTACTTGCTGATTTTTTTGTGTTTTTACTTGGTAGTGTTCTTCCTCCGTTGTATAGGCGTGTAAGTGTCTTTGGTTTGCAAGCATGCTATTTATATAGAGTACAAAGGAAGGGACAAGAAGGTAATGGTTTAAACAACCTTGATTATGTGTTTGAAAGCCATGAATGAGAATTTGTAATGTTGGCCAAAAACTTGGAATCTTGTCTTTTTTTGAAATTTTAATGTATGTGGACGTTTTGGCTCCTTCAAATGCCCTCTAGTTCCTGCCCTTCGACTGGCCTCAAGTTGCCTCTTTCGACTGGACCTCTTGTATAGCCTTTGACTGGTTCTAGTATTACTTCCTTCAAATGGGCCTTTAGATGGTCCTTTTGTGTACCTTTTAAATGGACCATGTTCTCATCACTAGGGCTTCTACATTGAACCCCTATTCAGCTAGCACAAACAAAAACTCCTTCTTCGCTAATCAAAGCTTCTTTTGGCATGAATGTGCTTGTGCATGTTGACTTGAAGCTGGAAGTATGTTGGCTTTTGGGCCAGCAGGCCTCTTAGAATATTTTCTTTCGTTTTGTCTAGCAATATCCTTCATTTTGAACAACGTGTGTGCTCTCTTGAAGGGAACCCATGTGTGACATGGTGGCAAAACTGACTGTTTTTTGTTACTACTAGTTTGTCGTTTTTTGTTCGTAAATGTAGGGTAAGCAAGAGTCAACATCGTTTTTTTATTTCATCCAGCAAACGAAAAGGGAAAAAGAACAGAAAAAACCTTTTTCGAGATGTTTCTAAGTACGAGGGTAGATTATAGAAAGGGAAGGTATTAGCACCCTTTCTATTCATGGTTTTCCATGGGCTCTTAGGTACTTGCTCATTCTTTAAATTGCTTTTATGTGTTTGTGTGTTTGAAAAAGTTTTGAAATTTCCTTAGTGCGGCATTTCACTTTATGGTAACCCTTGTATCAGTCCTCAAGGGTGTGATAAAGTGTTTTTGAAAACTTCGTTTGAAAAGTGTTTGAAAGTGTATGTGTAAAAAGTTGTTGTTTTGAGCAAGTACTTAAGAGTTTCTACCTACTCGAAAAAGACTATTCGTTTTTCTTGTTTTCTCTAGACAATGCTATCCTACTGTTAAGGAGTAGGTAGCTCCATCGTTGGAGTTTAAGGGACAATCTAAAGGGACGATTACGATCACTAAAGCAATGGTTAGGAAACCTTAGTAGTTACTCTAGAGTCCTAAATATCTTCCCGAGGCAACATTCGAATGGGTCATCTTTGATCTTTTGGGACTAGAGGGCAACCACTAAAACTCCCTATACTTCATGACCGTTTACTGAAGGCAATCGAAGTGGGGCAAAACCTAGGAGTGAGCATGTGCAAGTGTTTGTTTTTCAGTCAATTATCTTTGCACAGTTAGGGTTTTCTATTGTTTTAAACATTGATCTTTTGCATACAATCCTATTATCAATCATCTAACAGTTTATAATGACAGAAAGTAAAAGTGCGAGAATTTTAAACCTAGCTATTACAAGGCTTTGGGGAGGGGGATTACATAATAAAAAACTTGGGAAAAACAGTAAATGAAAATAGTAATAAACCTAAATTAAAATATATTACAAACTCTGAGCAATTACATTAATTGGAAAAATGAATAAATAAATGTGCGCGAGACTAAATTAAACGGGGAATTAAAGTTAAATTCAAAGACATTTAATTAGTGAATAAAGAAAAAATATTTTTTTTTGGTTTTTTGAGAAAGTAATTAATTTTGCAAATTAACTTAATTTCTAATTAATTTTAATTATGAAAAAGGAACTTAAATCATCCTAATTAACCTAATTAATTAATGAAATTAAATATTTTATGAAAAAAACCTAATTCTAATGTTTTTGTGATTTTTTTATTTAATTATAAAAACAATGATTTTTTGTAAATTAGTTAAAACCAATAATTAAAATAAGAAATTTAAAAAATAAATAAAATGGGCCTGGTATGAAATAGTAATTTGGGAGGTGTATGGCTTAAATTTTCCAGGCCTAGAATAGCTGGCCCAATGCAATGCTGGATCCATTGTGGTTCGCCTTTGGAGGGTCTACCATTATCTTTGCTTGCTGAGCGTTTAGATCTGATCACGTGATGGATCTGATGGTTGAGATCAGGGGCGCGTGGTGGACGCTTGATAGTGAGGCACATGGACCTTTGGGATCGAACCCAGGTCCTTCCTCTCAAAGGGCCACGCCTGGACAAACTGAGCTGGAACGCTTGTTTGTCAATATAATAAACAGATAAAATATAAGTCAAACAAAGCAGTAATCCCAGCAAAAAACATGTGTGACTCAAATCTCCCAATATGAGTCTGCCACCTAATTGTCTTCTCCCTGGAACTGTCGTTTTTTATGCTAAACCTTTACCTACGAAAAAAATTGTCACTAAAAGCTATAGTGACAATTTTAGTCCATAGCTATAACCCTGCAACATCTCAAAATGAAATGAAAGCAATATTAATCAGAACCAAAGGCATGAATCAATTGTTCATGACCTCCTGAATACAACACCACCTTTAATTTTGTCCAATTTTGCCTCTAGTTAGGGTTCCCCAAATTGAAGCTCCGGAACCCTAGCCATGGCAAATGCCTATACCTACACTCAAACTCCAATCAAAGTATTCTAGCACGTTGTAAACATGATAACAAGCATATATATATATAATCAAAATATGTTTTTGATACCAGAATAATTGGAATCTTGTTTGAAAAAAAAATACAAACTGTGACTATTCTTGCGCTTGATTACTGATGCTTCAGGCTTGGGGAATGAGTGTGGTAGCTTCCTAGAGGTCCAAGAGTTGTTGTTTAGTCCTTGAAATGACTTGAATTCTCCTGGGGAGAAGAATCTGATCTGCAATTTTTTGACAAAAATTGACACTTTGTTCTTGCTCTTAGGGAGGCAGGCTGCACATTGTGTTCTAAGGTTGCAATGTGTTGGCATATGTAGTGAATCAGATTAGGGCAATAGAATTGGAAATAATCAAAATATGTTATGGTCTTGAATTTTGATTCGAATCTTTCCAAACATGGATATTTCTTCCCATTCTCAAGCTTGCACGATTTTCTCTTGGCTATAAATCGCTTGCATGATCTATAATTCAATGCAAAACAAATATCATTCCATTGATTTTATTTATTTTAATTTAATTTGAATTTTAAATAAATAAAAAACAAAATAAATTAGATAAATAAATTAATGAAGCAAGGAGGTTCTCATGGGTCGTGGACCATGCTAAGGATAAGATTCAATCTTGAAAAGATGGGCCCATGTGGAAAAAATGCAATTTTGGGCATTGCTGACTTTGTGCAAATTTCCAAAAATGGCCAAATTTGACAATGCATATATCTCTTAATTTTGACCCAAAGAGGGTTTTCTTGGACTTTTTAGAAAGCTTAGGATGTCCCCTAAGTAACCTATTTTGTTTCATCTCAATTGGATCTTCCATGTTCATGTAAGGAGCTTTGACCCAAAAGGTGTTTTTGTTGACTTTTGAAAGGGGCCTATAATGTCTGAATTTATATCTTTTCATGAGTGAATTTTGTTGAACTTGAGGGATGAATATTAATTGTATGGAATTGGATTCTCTTCAAAATGAGACTTGGATGAGGAATTTCCGATAAAGTATGAGAAAGTTGTGTCTGGTCAAAGTTTGGTTGACTTTTCCTATAGAAACCCTAATTTAACAACTTTTGAGTTTTGATGAATTAGGAGCATTCCTTAAGGAATCATGATCAAACATTTATAAAATGATGGATATCACTTCAAAATGTTGATGTTGACCAAAAATCTTGAAGTTTGACTGTATGTGGGTCATAGTTGACTTTTGACCTAGTACAGTTGATTTTCAGGCATTTGAGCAGTTGACTGGGCAAACTTCTTGTGCAAGGCATGAAAATCTGAATGGATGATATTGAGAACATATTATGGCAATAGAAACCATTTAGGACCCATGTAACTAAAACATCTTGATGATGAGTGAAACCCTAGTTTGAGGCTCATTGTCTTAGGAGGAGGATTTGTCTGGTCAATCCTTAGTCAATCTTGAGCAATTGAGGACCTCTAGGTGTATGTTTTGAGTAAAAATGGGAGGGAAAATTATGGGGTACAACACCATGCATCATTGGTATACATCATTTGCCATTCCTTCGAATGGGCGAACAAAGTAAGTCCTTCGAATGGAACACCCACGCACGCCCCTTTAAATCCATCAATACATGTCTTTCGAATGGGGCAAATATATGTCCTTCGAATGGACCATGTGCCTATCCTTCGAATGTTCCAATACTAGGTGTCAAAATATGGAACACTGTGTGTTGAATATTTTGGAGGTGAAGTCAAGGCTAGCATAAGGGAAGCCAACTGCTTAATGAATCGAAGCACATATTAAAGAAAACCACTACTTTATGGGTGCTGGCATGAAGGGAAACCACTGCCTTGTGCATTAGAGGCAAGCCCAGAGGAAATCATTTTCTTGTGGGTCGAAAGCAAACGAAGAGGCAAGTTGAAGGGGCCTTGGCCCTTTGGTTCGAAGACAAGTCTGAGGCCTTTTTCCTTGTGATTTGAAGGCGTGTTGATGGGTCTTTTTCCTACTGGAAACTTTGTGAATCGAAGGCCAGTTAAAAGTAGCCTTTTTCCTTGTGGATCAAAGGGAGCTTATAGGGGATTCTTGCTTTGTGCGCTAAAGGCACGCTCAGAGGGATAATTTTCCTAGTCGAAGAAGGAATCAAGCTTGCTCCAAAGACATCAAATGCCCAATCGAAGTAGTAATGCAGCTTGCATGTAGGTGGCTATTGCATTTGTGAATCAATCCAGCATGCAAAGCCAATGGTGCTGTCGAAGGAGCATTAATAAGAGGCCCTTCCCCTTTGGATTGAAGGAGGATGTTTCAAAGGAAACACATGCCCAGTCGAAGCTTGTATACAATAAACAAGCAAAAGACCAAGGCTTTAATCGAAGCTTGGAAATTTGAGGCAAGTTTGGAGAAGGTTAGGCGCTCAATCAAATCCTGTCCAAATACCAATCGAAAGGCTCTTTAATATGCCAATCGAAAGACTTTATTAAGATGCCAATCGAAGACTCCTTGTTTATCTTCAAAAATTTATTTTTTCCTTTAATCAAATGCTTATGACCACCCATATAAGAAAAAATCTTGGAAAACATGAGAGGGAAAATTTTTGGGTACAACAGCTGCCCCTATTCAATCTTCTTAAACTTGAAGGTGTAGATTGGCTGGTCTGCTTTTCGTGATTTGAAGGTGGAAGACGATTGAACACTAGAGTGCCCAGAAATTTACACTCGTATGAAGCAAAATTGATGGTTGATGATATAGAGAATGGGCTTACAGATTCCATTTGGAGGATATGACAAAGAGTGGTCAGAGATGGGCGTAAAGATGACATCCAATGTAGATGCTGATTTCACACATGGTCCCTTTGGGGGTTCCTATTCCTGCTGTCTGAGGAGGAGTCCATTGGGGAATGTGGGTTTCTGTTTTTTCTCCTATTTGAGGAAAACTCTGTGGGGAATAGAGTCTAGGAACTTCAGTTATCCAAGGCTCTATTGAAGAGTTATCTCCATAGAGATCACAGTTTGTTGTATTCTGGTTGAAGTCCAGGTTTCCATTGATTTGTTGGGGATAATGGAATTAACCGTTATCTGGAAATTTATCAGAAAGTGCCTGTGTAAGGCTGCTTTAAGATGAGCCCGTGTTAGACTGTATGAGAAGAAACCCGTGTAAGATTGCTTTGTCTGGTCATGTACATAGCTTTCATGTCTGGTTTCAAGTGTTAATCTACAATCAACATGTTCATACATAGTTGTCCTGTCTGGTTTCAGGTTAAATATGGATTTTGAAAATTGTCGGTCGTTGAGATAGTTGTCCTGTGTGGTTTCAGGTATTAATCTCTGACCTTGGAGAAAGGAAGATAGTTTTCCCATCTAGTTTCGGGTGTTAATCTTCAATTTGTTCATGTAGATAGTTGTCCTGTCTGGTTTCAGGTATTAATCTACAATCAGTCGTCCACAAATGGTATTCCTGGCTTGTTACAGGTTTTAATCTAAAACTTTTTTTGCTGGTCACATAGATAGTTTCCCCGTCTGGTTTCGGGTATTAATCTGTGGATTGCTGTATTTGTTGGTAACCCCGTCTTGTTTCGGGAGTTCATACCACTTGGTCGTACAGATAATTTCTCCGTCTGGTTTCAGGAATTAATCTTTGACCTACTGTAAAAGTTGATAGTGTTTGTCTGTCTGCTAATCTAACTTGAAAAGGTAAAATCAGTTTCATGCAATGTCATGATGTATGAATTGCATGATGATCCCAAAATAAATGAGATTATGATATATGTATTTGTATGCACATGTCATGATATATGAACATGTAATGCTATTGTGCAGTATCTTTGTCTGGGAAAATAAATCCCTGACTGCTGCTGAAGAGCACCGGGAAGCTGAATCCTGGACTGTTGTTGGTAAGTGAAGAAAGTGATTCCTCAATTTCTGCTGGGGATAGTGAATGGAGATAGTTTTGTTGGGGATTCCCTTTTTCTGCTGAGGATCTTCGACTTCTGTTTGAGAATGATTTTGCCGGGGGGAAGAGTTCTGTTGAAAGATTTCACCAATTTGGAGAAAGAAACTCCGTTGGGGAATGAACTTTCGTAGCTAGAGAAATAAACTCTACTGGGGATAAGGCTTTATAAACTACTTGAGATTTATAAAACTCTGTTGCGGAAGGTGAACTCTATAAACTGCTTGGGGATTTTACTGAAATCTTGTAGGGGAATCTTGAGAAGCTTGGCGACTTCACTGAGGAATTTTGGAGCAGTAATTGGAGATTTTTGCTCCGCCGAGGATGTGAGAGCAACTGACATTAATAGGTTACATGCTGAGAATATAGCAGTGACCTTTTAGTAGAATGCCCCTGCCTCTGTACCTGTTGGAGAAGGTATTTTCTAGGGGAGACATCTGCGGGGATCTTGTGGATGGATCTTAGATATTGTCCCATTTCTTAAAGTCATTAGCAATTGTCTTTTGTTTTTATGCGTGTATTTGTAAGCAGTAATCATATTCAAATGCATATGTTCAAAAATAATCACTGGACATTTTCGCACACAAAACAAAAACAAAAAATCACTGGACGTTTTTGCAACTTTCAAAGAAATAGTTTTGTATTAATTTGAAACAAGCGTTTTTGTACAAGGAAACAAACATCCTAGTAAGAGAATGTCGTTGTAAGAATGGAAATTATACAAAAATAATATACAAAGAAAGACAGCTATGTGAAATAATCCCATTGGATTCCTATTCTGCTATTGCCTTTATGTCCTTGAGCATCTCATCACTTTCGCTTCTTGTCTGAAGCTGATTGGATTTACTAGTACCGCATGAGCTTGATAGTTGATACTGAAGATTGGCTGTAAGGTGATCCAACGGGACATAGTTATACGCTTTAAATCCCTAACTTTTGCCTAGACCTTCCTTTCGATTTTTCAGTCTATCGGGATACCCTTTTTTTCCCAAGCCGCCTTTTCAGGTTTTCGACTTGTCGGGAGTACATTTTTTTTATGTATATCCCTAATTTTTGTCCGAACCCCTTTTGGTTCGTCGGGATGCCCTTATTTTTTCCTAGGCCAGTCGTTCTAGCGGGTCTTTATTTATGTGTAGTATCTTTTAACTTTGTCCCGTTTACAGGGTGCAGAAGGTCGTCACCGTCCATAGTGGTTAAGGTCATGGCTCCACCAGAAAATATGTTCTTGATTATAAATGGCCCTTTGTATGTGGTAGTCCATATTCCCCTGGGATCACCCTACGGTAGTATGATGCGTTTGATTACCAGATCACCGGCCCGATATTTCTGATGTCTGACCTTCTTGTTAAAAGCTTTGATCATACATTTTTGGTACATCTGACCATGACAGACAGCCATGAGCCTCTTCTCGTCAATCAGGTTTAACTGGTCAAGTCGAGTTTGAACCCATTCGTCTTTATTCAGCCATGCATCCTTCATGATTTTCATGGAAGGGATATGGACTTCAATGGGTAGGACAACTTCCATACCATATACCAAAGAGAAAGGAGTCGCCCCTGTTGATGTGTGCATTCTGGTGCGGTAACCATGAAGAGAAAATGGTAACATCTCATGCCAATCTTTATATGTCACTGTCATCTTCTGTATGATTCTCTTGATGTTTTTGTTAGCATCTTCTACAACGCCATTCATCTTCGTCCGGTAGGGAGAAGAGTTATGATGCTGCATTTTGAATTGCGTGCAGAGCTCGGTGATCATAATGTTGTTGAGATTGGTACCATTATTTGTAATAATTCTTTCTGGAATACTGTACTGGTGGATAATGTTATGTTTGATGAATCGGGCCATAACGTTCTTGGTAACAGAAGCGAATGAAGTTGCCTCGACCCACTTCGTGAAGTAACCAATGGAAACCAAGATGAAGCGATGTCCATTAGATACCATACGTATGATTTCTCCAATCATGTCGATACCCCACATTGCAAAGGGCAAGGAGCAGTCAAGATGTTCAGGGGAACCAGAGGTACATGCACTTTATCAGCATAGATCTGGCGCTTGTGACAAGTCCTCGAATGCTAGCAATAGTTTGTTTCCATGATGGACTAGTAGTATCCTGCCTGTAGGATCTTTTTAGCCATTGAATGTCCATTGGAATGAGTGCCAAAGGTACCTTCGTGTAAGTCAACCATAATCCTTTATGCCTCACTCTTGTCTATACAACGAAGCAAGGTAGAGTCATGATTGCGCTTATAGAGAATCCCGTTACTGAGGAAGAACTTAGAAGAGAACCTCCTTAGGAACTTCTTATCATTGACTGAAGCTCCCTCAGGATAATCTTGGGCTTCGAGATATCTTTTGACTTCATGGAACTAAGGTTTGTCCATTACTTCTTCAGTACCAATGTCGTGACAGTATGCTGGTTCATCCATCCTCTCAATGGTGATCTGAGGAGCCTCATTATCCCACCTGACCTTGAACATGGATAACATCGTAGCTAGCGCGTCCGCTAGTTGATTTTCCTCTCGTGGGAAATGCTCAAAAGTAATTTCTTCAAAGTATGGGATTAATGTCAACACATGCTCTTTGTACGGGATGAGATTAGGATGCTTCGTGTCCCATTCTCCTTTGATCTGGATGATTACCAAAGCCAAGTCTCCAAACACGCTTAAGAACTTGATCCTTAAATTGATTGCATCTTTGAGACCCATGATACATGCTTCATACACAGCCATATTGTTGGTGCAGTTGAAACATAGTATGGCAGTGAAAGGAGTATGACAACCTTCAGGAGATATGATCACAACGCCAATGCCATTGCCAAGAGCGTTGGAAGTTCCGTCAAAAACCATAGTCCATCGGGATCCTTTTTCAGGTCCTTCATACGGTCCAAGTTCTTCACAATCAGTTACTAACATGATCTTCTCATCCGGGAACTCAAAATTCATGGATTGGTAGTCATCCACAACCTGATGAGCCAAATGATCAGCTAGTACACTTCCCTTAATTGCTTTCTGGGTTGTGTATTGAATGTCATATTCGATAAGGATCATTTGCCATCTTGTTATTCTTCCGGAGAGAGCGGGCTTCTCGAAGATATACTTGATAGGATTTATTTTAGTTATCAACAAGGTAGTGTGAGTCAGCATATATTGTCTTAGTCGGCGAGCAGCCCATGCCAAAGCACAACAAGTTTTCTCGAGCAGTGAGTATCTTGTTTCACAGTCGGTAAACTTTTTGCTAAGGTAGTATATTGCATGCTCTTTTCGACCAGACTCGTCATGCTTCCCCATCACACACCCCATTGAGTTCTCTAATACTGTTAAGTACATTATCAAAGGTCTTCCTTCAACCGGAGGCATCATAATTGGAGGTTCTTGGAGATATTCCTTGATTTTGTCAAAGGCGTTCTGGAAGTTGTCATTCCACTTCACTGCTTGATCTTTCTTCAGTAATTTAAAGATTGGCTCACAAGTAGCGGTTTGATGATGAACCTGGCAATGTAGTTTAGATGTCCCAAGAATCCTCTAACTTCCTTCTCAATGCGAGGAGTTTGAATTTCTTTTATAGCTTTAACCTTTGCAGGATCCACCTCAATGCCTTTGTTGCTGACAACAAAGCATAAGAGCTTAACGGATCTTACTCCGAAAGTGCACTTATTCGGGTTTAGCCTCAGTTTATATTTTTTCAGCCTGTCAAATAGCTTCTGTAGGTGATCAAGGTGCTCCTCTTTAGTATGAGACTTGGCTATCATGTCATCAATGTAGACCTATACCTCGTGATGGATCATATCATGAAACAAAGCTACCATGGACCGTTAATAGGTTGCCCTAGCGTTCTTCAACCCAAATGGAATAATCTTGTAACAGAAAGTCCCCCATTGTGTGACGAAGATTGTCTTCTCCATGTCTTCAGGTGCCATCTTGATCTGATTATACCCGGATAAACCATTCATGAAGGATAATATCTTATGTTGTGTGGTGTTGTCAACCAGAACATCAATATGGGGAAGCAGAAAGTCATCCTTGGGGCTTGCCCTGTTCAGGTCTCTGTAATCCACACGCATACGTACCTTACCGTCCTTCTTAGGCACTAGAACAACATTGGCGACCCAATGTGGATAAGACGTGACAACTAAGAAACCGATATTGAATTGTTCCAGGATTTCAGCCTTGATTTTTCTGACATATTCGGCTGCATACGATGAACCTTCTTTTTCACTGGAGGGAAATCCTCTTTTGTAGGTAGGCAATGAACCACAATATCAGTGTCAAGGCCCGACATGTCTTCGTATGACCAGGCAAAAACTTCAACATAATCATGTAGCATCTGTATTAATCGCTGTTTGACACTGGGCTCCAAATTAGCACCTATCTTGACTTCTTTTTTGTCCTCTTCAGTACCCAAGTTCACAGTCTCAACTGGCTCCTCATGAGATTATATTGCCCTTTCTTCTTGTTTTAACAGTCTGGCAAGCTCTCTTGGTACCTCACAATCTTCCTCACTTTCGTCCTCAACTTGGTTGATAGAATTTTCAAAGTCATAATGAGAAATAGCAGAACCGTTATCAATGGGATCCAGAGTGGATGTGGATTTGCAGTTTTATATGTGAGTGTGTGTAAGAGCATAGCTATTTTGATAAAGTAAAAAAGCAGAAAAGAAAGGAAGAGAGCACAAAGTTTGTATATAAAAATGTCCAATGTTTTATTAATGACATACGAAAATGAAACATGTTAACCCTCACAAATAAACCATTGCACCTCGGGTAAGACACAAGGTTCTAGAGTTTGTATTATTCATTTATTACATATCCAAAACAAAAAAGCACAATTACTCCTGAATAAAAGTAATCGCACAAAGTCTTTAGTCTTCCAGTTGGTGAGTCCTCCGCTGATAGTTGGGAAGATCCACTGGTCTATGTCACAGTTATTGTCAGCATCTTCTGTGGCGGAGATAACATCAATAGCATTGACTCCCGGGCCATGCTTAGGCATAGGTGCAGTTATGACATTGGGAGTCTCAGCAGCATCGAATTCAATCTCCTTTGCCTCAATCAAATCCTGTACCTTGTTCTTCAAAGCCCAACAGTCGTTTGTATCATAGCCTGGACTTTCAGAATGGTAAGCACACCGAGCATTTGCATTATAGTGAGGAGATGTAGTGTTGGGGTTCTTGGGAGCCTCTTTTAGGGTAACCAAATTGGATTTTAGTAGGTGTGGCAAAACCTGAGATATGGTCATATTGATTCGGGTAAACTGTCTCCTTGGTTTATCTGTTCTGGACTGATTATTTTGTTGCCGGTTTGATGCAGGATTGGAAATCATAATAGCCCATACCGTTAGATGACGCTCAGTTTTGTTAAGATTTCTTTGGCCATAAGCAGCACTGACCTCCTTCTTCCATGTGAATAGTTTCTTTGCAGTCCTGGAGGATGCATCCCTCTGTATCTTACCACTTTTAATGCCAGCTTCTACTCGTTCACCTATCAAGATCAATTATGTAAACCCAGTAGAAGAACTTCCAATCAGGTTGTTAAAGAATGGCCCGGATAATATGCCCAAGAACATGTCCACCAACTCCCTATCAGACAATGGGGGCTGGACTCTTCCCGCAAGGTCTCTCCATTTTTGGGCATAGTCTTTAAAGCCCTCACCAGAATGCATAGCCATACTTTGCAATTGCATACGAGTTGGGGCGAGGTCAACATTATATTGGTACTACTTATAGACAGCAGCCGCCAGATCTTCCCAGTTACAGACTTTGGTTCCCTCCAGCTGATAGAACCACTCTAGCTGAGTCCTTGATAGACTGTCTTGAAAGAAATGCACCCATAAGTACCTGTCAGCAGTGTGTAGCTCGATCTTCCTGAAATAAGATCTGAGATATAGCTTAGGATATGAGACCCCATCATATTTAGCAAATGTGGGTACTTTGAACTTTTGCGGGATAACCACTATAGAAACCAACCCTAGCTCTTCGAAATCCAAGCCAGGTACCCTCTGAACTTCCATGGCGTTGAGCCGATCCTCCAGTTGTTTGTATTTATCATTAATCGGAGGGTATTGTTCCTCGTTGTAATCAGCTTCATCCTCTTCACACCAATGGTTGTTGTCTCTTTCCTTGGGTTCTCCATATTGATTGTCCCCTTCTTCCGACGTGGTCGTGAAATCTAGAACTCGCTTAACCGGTCCTTTGATCCTTCTTCCCAAATTCACTAAACCAGCTGGTTTCTTTTTCTTCTTCTTGTCCTTGAGAATCAGAGCTTTCAAATCTTCTTGTCCCTTATCCATATTCAGGAACATTTCTTGGAATTTGGAATTCTGCGCCTGAAGCTCCCTAATTGTTTGTTCAAGAGCCATTGCTGAAATAAACAGCGAAGAAGATAAGAAGCCTGTCCTGAAACCTGTTTATGCAATGATATGTATGCTATATGTATGCAATGTTTTCAAGGACTTAGGGGAATTTAAATTTGTGAGCCAAAATGAACCAAAGATTTTATTAGTAGAATTCAAAATACAATTGCCTTTTTTAGGCTTACAATTGAAAAATTCTAAAATCTAAGACATCAGGTTTCCCATGGGCGCTTCCTCTTCGTGCTGAGATAGACATTAAGACTTTTTTCTTTGTGAAGTTGCTTCGTAAGTGTTGTACCCCAAAATTTTCTCTCTCATTTTACTCAATACGTACTCCTAGAGATCCTCAATTTCTCAAGGTTGCCCAAGAGTGGACAAGACAAACTCTTTCCTAAGGCAGTATACCTCAAATTAGGGTTTCCATTTTCATCAAGATGGGTGAACCACAAAGGCCTCATATACTCTCCATGGTCTTAATATGTTCCCAAGACCCCACATGTCAAGTTTCATGCCTTGCACAAGAAGTTTGCCCAGTCAACTGCTCAGATGCTTGAGAATCGACTATATTAGGTCAAAAGTCAAATGTGACCCACATACAGTCAAACTTCAAGATTTTTGGTCGACATTAACATTTTGAAGTGACTTTCATCATTTGATCAAGGGTTGATCATGATTCCTCAAGGAATGTTCCAAATTCATCAAAACCCAAAAGTTACTAAATTAGGGTTTCTTAGTAAAAGTCAACCAAACATTGACCAAGCATAACTTCCACATTATTTATCATAAATTTTCCATCCAAAGCTCATTTTGAATAGGATGCAATTCCCTACAATTCATCTTTAGCCCACAAGTTTAAGATATGCACTCATAAAAAGATATGAATTTCTACATTATGGGTCCTTTTGAAAAGTCAACAAAAACACCTTTTGGGTCAAAGCTTCTTACATGAACATGGAAGACTCAATTGAGATGATATTAAATAGGTTGCTTAGGGGACATCCTAAGCTTTCTAAAAAGTCCAAGAACACCTCCCTAGGATTAAAATTGGAAGAGATATGCCTTGTCAAAGTTGACCTTCTTTGCAAAATTGCCAAAAGTCAAATGTGCTCAAAAATGCATTTTTTGCTAAATGGGCCTCACTTTTTATGCTTGCACCTCACTTATAATGTGGTCCACGACTGAAATATTCATTCACCCATTATTTTCTTCATTTTCCAATTTTTTTTTATTTTTTTATTAATTAAAAATTGAATTAAATTAAATAATTGATGAATAATAGCAAATATATGATTTAATTTGGTTTTTGGACAGGTTGGCAATCAAAATATGCTTAATTATCAAGGCCAAAACGAATCAAGCATAATTGGTACAACAAAGGGAAGATTTGGCTCAAAATAGCAAGTTTATATGTGGCTAAAGAATCAAATCAAATCTCATCAAAACTTCAAGATCCAATATGTTTTGCAACCCTAATTCATTGAGGGATATATAATGAACAAGAACAAAGCAAAAGAAAAGGGTTAGCAATCGTGAAAGAGGCAGAGCAAATTTAAAAAATTCAAAGAAAAGTGTGAATCAGTTTTCACTCCACAGGCCATCTCAAGCCATCCCAGCACTGCCAATCAATTGCTGGACATATCAGGAAGCCATCACAATCGTTTGCAAGGTTTGGAGCCTCAAGAGACGCAAGCTGTAACTCACACGGTTTGCAATATTTTTCAGAATCGATTATCATAATTCCTGCATCATTAGAACGTTTGATTGATATATTTGCAATCTTGGACATGTTTGCAAGCTAACTGAATAGTTTAATTACATTTTTGAAGCCTATACGCGTATCTGCCATTACTAGGGTTCACCTTGCATTTTTAGGGTTTTTGTCCACAGGTGAAATTAGCCTAAATAAAGGGTGCCATCGTGTTCATGAGGTCAAAGCGAATTTGTCAATGTATTCATAAGTTATTTATCATGCTTGTATCATGTTTTCAGATATTACAGGTTTCTAGCCATGGCAGATGTCCGTGGGTATAGGTTCATTATCTAATACGATGGAGGAAGGTAGAAGAAGCTTAGGTGTCAGCCAGCCATTAGCCCATTTGAATCTTGCGCGCTTTCTTTTAAGTTAACCACATTTTTGTATATTATATTTTATTCTTGTATTATTAACAAACAAGTCAATTGGCCCAGTGGTAAGGCGTGTTGTTGATGAGTATAAGGACCTGGGTTCGATCCTAGGTCCCAGCAAAATTATTTTCAAATTTTCCATTTGCAGATCCAACGCATCTCTCATCCTGATGTCCACCATATTCCATCAATCTCAACCAATGGATTCATCATCCATTCAATCCAACGCACATGCAGTGAGGGACTATGGTACACCATCAAGTCAATGCTATAAGGAATCCAAGGATGACTGGGCTTGGAGCGTTTTGGACCTTAAAAAAACTCAGATTGGCACCCCCCATTTGCTAGTACACGGGCCCAGTTTGCATTTTCTTTTTCTATTTTATTTTTTTAATTTCTTTAATTAATTTCTTTTATTTGTTTTAATTAATTAACCCAAATAATATTTTCTTTTTAATAAAAAAATCACAACAAACTACAATTTTTTTTAAAATATTTTATTTCTTAATTAATTTAGTTTAATTAACTTAGGACAATTTAATCTCTTTTTATAATTAAAAATAATTAGACTTAGGATTTGAATTGTACATAATTTAATTAATTTTCTTTTAAAAATACACCAAATCATATTTTTTATTAATTTGCAATTTCATTGTTTTCTCCAATAAAAAAAATGTACAAAAATCTTTTTGTCTTTCAATTAGATTTTAGGGTTTTCAACATCCCTCATATTTAATTTCCCACGCATTAAATTATCTCTTTTACATTATTTTTGTAACTGCCAATGGTTTGTAATAGTTAAACTAGGGTTTTATTTACTGCTTTAATCCCCGATTCTTTGGTTATGTAATTAATCCCCATCCCCCGAAGCCTTGTAATAGCTAGGTTTAATTTTTCGCACTTTTAAATTCCTGCAAATATTTAACTGTCTAGATGTATGCTAACAGGATTGTATGGCAAGATATCTAAAATTAAATGGTAGATCACCTAATGTGCAAAGATTAAATAACTGAAACAATTCATCTGCACATATTCACTCCTAGGGTTTACCTCACTTCGGTTGCCTTCGGTAAACAATCATTAAGCATAGGATATTTTAGTGGTTTCCCTCCTGTCTAAGAGATCAAAATGTCCCATTCGACTGTTGTCTCGAAAATATTGCCTCGGAAAGATCTTAAGACTTTAGGGTTACTACTAAAGTTTTCTAACTGTTGCTTTAGTGATTGTACTTGTCCCTTTCGAATGTCCCTTACAACTCCAACGACGATGCTACCTACTCCTTAATAGTAGAATAGCGATGTCTATAGGAAACGAGAACAAACAATCTTTTTTCGAGTAGGTAGAATCTTAAGTACTTGCTCAATAAAAACTTTTCACACAAACACCTTTCAAAACAATTTTCAAAACAATTTTCAAAACAAACTTCGTCACATCCTTGAGGTCAGATACAAGAGTTATCAAGAAGTAAAACATTTTCAAGACAAACACATACAAGCAATTTGAAAAATGAGCAAGTACCTAAGAGCCCGTAGATAACTACGGATAGAAAGGGTGCTAACACCTTCCCTTTCTATAATCTACCCTCCGTATTTAGAATATCTCGAAAAAAGGTATTTTCTGTTCTTTTTTCCTTTTCCATGATTGGATAAAATAAAAGTTGGTTCTTCCACTCTTGCTTACCGCGACATTTTGCGAACAAAAAACGCAAAATGAAAACCAATAAAAACAGCCAGTTCTGCCACCGTATCACAGAACTGGCGACTCTACTAGGGAAATAAATAAGTGGGCTATACCTTAGGATCTAATTTATTAAATTTCTTCTCTTGATTGTCTTAATTGCTTTACTTTTGAGGGTTTGTTTGGGGTTACTATAGATCCTACACCCGGATCTGGGGGCACTCAGTAGGTAAATAGAAATAGATCATGGAGACTGTACGACGTAGACCAATATGGTTTAAGCGATGGCTGTGTTGGTGTGACACTTTGGTTGGTACCGGTATCCTTTATGGGGAAACGAGTAGAATACAGGGCCGCCTCGTGGTGTTGTGAAGCACTAACGGACCTTAGAACCTTAGTTGAACAAACTTGGCCATTAGAAAGTAGTGAGATAGCCGGCCTCGGTGTAGAGCTGAGGATTGGTTGATACTCGATGCTACACTCATTGAGATCATACTTTCGGGATATTTTGTCTGCAAGAAAAGATTGCTTAAGCTGAAACAATGCCCGATAAAGGATGGTCAATGATATTGAGATCCCTTAGAACCCGGTTACTTTTTAAGACAGGTTTGAAACCAACTAAACTTCAAGAGGGTACTACCTTTGACCTCATGCAAGCCTTAAACCTAAGGACTTGGTGTGATTTGACTGTGTTTGCTATACTTGTGTTTGATATACCTGGTTTTCTCATGACATCATGCATCATAACATATCATCCCTTCTTATTGCACTAACCATTTCAAAGACCAAGGGAATTTATCTTTTTCTGTTTTGCAGATCATGGCTTCAGTTCGTAGAAACATTATCCGAATCAGCTTTGTGAAGATACCTTCCCAACTCAAAAAGCTAGTATCAAAGGTTTCTGAAACATCTGCGTTCACTAAGAGACATGGTCAACTTCTCAACCTGGTTACTTCAAACTTTGATGAAAAGATGATTAGTGTACTTTTTCAGTTCTTCGATCCCAAGCACCACTGCTTCACCTTTCCAGACTATCTGTTGGTGCCTACCTTGGAAGAATTCTCTCAGCTATTGGATATACCCATTCTTGAACAATTACCCTTCATAGGTCTAGAAGAAGTTCCTAAGCCAGAAGTCATTGCCTCAGCTTTGCATCTGAAACTGGCCGACGTGGTATCCAATTGGGAAACAAGAAGCGGAGTCAAGGGTTTTCTAGCTAAGTTTCTGATAGACAAGGCCTAGCTGTTTTGGGATGATATGGATTTTCAGGATTTTAAGGAGGTCTTGGCTCTTCTAATCTATGGGTTAGTCCTATTCCCTAATCTAGACTCATTCATAGATGTGAATGCTATCAAGATCTTCCTCTCCCGCAACCCTGTGCCAACATTGCTCGGAGATATTTTGCACACTCTGCATACTCGTACCATGAAGAGAAGAGGGATTCTTATGTGCTGCATGCCATTATTGTAAAGGTGGTTTATTTCTCACCTCCCCAAGTATGTACTGAAGAATGAAGAAGGTTTGGTTTGGTCGCAAAGGATAATGTCACTCGCTCATACGGATATTCTTTGGTGTTCTCGAGATATGGAAAATGCTGCTATTATTGACTGCTGCGGGGAGTACCCTAATGTCCCATTATGTTGCATTAGAGGGGGTATAACTTACAATCCTTTTTTAGCTCTGGGATAATTTGGTTACGCTCGGAGAGATGGTCCCCATGAGTTACTTATTAAGGGAATTATATTCAATTATGAGGATGATATTAAAGAGTATCGCTGGAGGTTCATACGAGCTTGGGGCATGGTAAATAGATCTGACGCCAAGACTTTGGGGCCAAAAACATCCATTCCTATGGAACCTTATCTCCAATGGGTACGAGCTCGCGCCCAGAAGCTTATGATGCCCTATATGGCTGTTTTACCAGTGATTGTGGAACCCACTACTGAAGAAGGTATTCCTTACACGGTTCTCTATCCTTACATGCCCACTGATCCTGGGGAATTACAAAGGTTTTGGATTCAGTTGATGAAGGAGCGGGATACTTATAGGGATCAGTTCCATGCTCGGGAGAGGAAGGTTTTAGAGCTCACAAAGCAACTCCATGAGGAAAAAGGACTGAATAATTATCTCGGCACAAAGAGAAAGCATCCATGGGAACTTTGATGTCTTTTATATTTTTAGATTTGTTTTTTAATTGTAACGCCTAAAAGGCATTTGAACTTAAAATTCAGCTAATAAAGTTTTTGTTTATTTTGGTTTGCAAATTTAAATTTCCCGAAGTCTTTGAAATCATTGCATGCGCATCCCATTATCATACACATCATTACAGATACCATTACAAGTTTCTCATCTTCTTCGCTGTTTATTTCAGCATGAAATGTCTTTCGAGCAAACCATCAAGGACCTTCAGGCACATAACGCCCAGTTCTAACAAATGTTCATAAGTCTGGAAAAAGGGCAGGAAGATCTGAAAGCCCTCATCCTGAAAGAAAAGAAGAAAAAGAAGAAGGCTGTCGGTATTCTGAATATGGGCAGAAGGTTTGGAGAGCGGTTGAAACGACAAGTCAATCTGACCTCTTCATCTAAGGAAGGGGAGAATCAGGAAGAAGAGAAGGACCCCAATCCTACAGATTCTGACAATGATACCGATTACAATGATGAGAAATATCCTCCTGCTGAGGATCGATACAAACAGTTGGAAGATCGTCTGAGTTCCATGGAAGTTCAGAGGATACCTGGACTGGATTTCGAAGAATTGGGATTGGTGTCGGGAGTAGTCATCCCGCAGAAGTTCAAAGCTCCAGTTTTTTCTAAGTATGATGGGGGTGTCCTTCCCAAAGCTCCATCTCCGTTCCTACGTCAGGAAAATTCAGCCCCACACCACTGATAGAAATCTATGGGTTCATTTCTTTCAAGATAGTCTGTCAGGGACTCAGCTTGAATGGTTCTACCAGCTGGAGGGAGCAAATATCCGAAACTGGGAAGATATGGTTGCCGCTTTCTACAAGAAGTATCAGTATAATGCCGACCTTTCTCCTACTCGTACTCAACTCCAGAGCATGTCCATGGGTGCAAGTGAAGGCTTTAAGGACTATGCACATAAATGGAGAGACTTGGCTGGAAGAGTTCAACCCCCTTTGTCTGATAGGGAGCTGGTTGATATATTTCTGGGGATGCTATCTGGTCCATTTTTCAATCATTTGATCGGCAACTTGTCAGCTGGTTTCACCGAGCTGATTCTAACTGGAGAAAGAGTAGAAGCTAGGGTTCAGAGTGGCAAGATACAGAAAGATGCCTGTTCAAGCTCAGTAAATAAGCCATTTTCTCGTAAGAAGGAAGCAAGCGCCATCTATAGCCCGAGGGGACAAAACAGGGATGAACATCGTTAGACAGTAAGTGTCGTGATGATACCTAGACATGCAGTTGCTTCACAATGCAACAATCAACAAAGGGCAGAAAGACCATAACGGCAGTTTACCCGCATCAACATGAAATTGGCTGAGGTGCTACCTCATCTGCTGAGATCCAACTTGGTAACCTTGAAAGATGCTCCCAAGAATCCAAATACTACATCTCCCCGATATAATCCAAATTCCCAGTGTGCCTATCATTCTGAGAGTCCTGGCCTCGACACAAATGACTGCAGGGCTCTGAGGAACAAAATACAAGACTTGATTGAAGCCAAGGAAATAGATTTTGATGCTCCGGAGAAGCCCAACATCATAACTGCTCCCATGCCTAAACACGGTCGTGGAGTTAATGTTGTTGACACTGATTTGTTTGTTACCTCTGTTGATGAAGTTTCTACTCCTCTCATGACTGTCAAGAAGAATTTGTTGTTGGTCGGTTTATTTCATGGTTGTGGTGAAGCTTGCCACGTGTGTTAGTTTCAACCTTCTGGTTGTCGTTTGCTGAAATTAGGTGTTCAACTCCTGATACATAGCAAAGAAATTTTGTTTGAGAAAACTTTGGTTCCCGCTATTCCATCTGAAGACGTTGCTATTATAACCATTTCCGCCAATTCTTCCAAGGTCTCCTCGAGAAGACTTGTTAGGATTACATCTTCTCCAATAATTTCTCGGCTGAAAATTACTGTTCCTGGTCCTGTCCCATATGTCTCTGACAAAGCTGTCCCATGGAATTATGGTGCCGATGTGTACTATCATGGAACCAAACAAGATTTGAAAGATGAAGAGGTTGATCCTAATATTGGTAACATTGTCGGAACCAGCAAAGTTACCCAAAGTGGAAGGGTATTCTCTCCCGATATTTCCCCTAAGACTGTTGTGATACGGTGGGAGAACTGACTTGAGGTTTTGCGTTTTGTATTCGCAAATGTTTCGGTTGAGCAAGAGTCGCCACCGACTTTTTATTTTATCCTAAGGAAAGGTTAAAAAGCACAGCAAAAACCTTTGAGATGTTTTCTTGGGTTCGGGGAGTAGATTATAGAAAGGGAAGGTATTAGCACCCTTTCTATCCATGGTTATCCATGGGCTCTTAGTTACTTGCTTAGATAACTTGCCTTTGATTTTCAATTGTTTGAAATGGTGCTTTGTGTGTGGGTTTGAAAATGTTTTTTTAAAAAAAGGCCAATGTGGTGGCAACCTTTGTAATGATCCATGTTGGGATGTATACAAAGGTGTATGTCTTTTGAAAAAGTTTTCAATGTTTTTGAAAGTTGTTTTGAAAGTGTATTGTGATGTGTGGTTTTAAAAAAAATAGGCAAGTGTTTTTGTTTTGCAAGTTGGCAAGTAACCAAGAGTTATCTACCCTAAATTTCTCAAAGATCTTTGCTATGTTTTAACCCTTTTAACAATTTTGTTCCACCATTGTATTTGGTGGACAATCTTGTGTTAGGATGTGAACGGGACGGGCGCGGGTCATCGTTTAGACCATGATTGCAATGGTGCCAAATGTCTTTGGGCAATTTTTCCTTTAAGGGACTTGATCATTTTTAGGCAACTTTCAAAAGCGTCATCGAGGGACTATGATCATTTGATATTGTCTTGTTTTGCCAAAAACACTCAACATGCAACATGGCCCATTATTGAAGGCAACAAGTGGAGTAACCCTAAGGGTGCAAGTGTGAATTGTGTTGTTCGTTTTCATGCTTTTTTATCTTTGAATTAGGTCAAGCTATTGTTGGTTGACTTTTTGCATACAAAACCTAATTCTATCATGGCATATTTAGAAAGCTTTTAAATGCGAAATTTAAAGGTCCTAAATTATTACAACACAAATTATGGGATGGGGGGTACAAATGTTCAAATGGGGATGAAACTTCATAGGAGAGTAGTGTCCAATATTTACAACCAAATCGAATGGCGCAAATGTAAATGTAAAGATGTATAAGAATAAAGCAATATGTATGTGTAAATATTTTTTGTGTAAGTGTATGTTTTATTCATAAGTGAAATAAAAATAAATAAAAAAAAGGTTAATTTTGATATTTTCATGTTTAGGGCAAAACCCTAATTATATAAATAAAAGGTATTTATTATATATTATATGCAATATTTATTAATTATGTACAAAAATAAATAAAAAGGAAGTATATTGTAAAAAAGTGATTTTTTAAGTCAAATATTAATAAAAATAAAAATGTATTATTTTTGTATTTTTAACCTAAATATACTAATAAATATAATAGTATTTACATTATTTATTAAATATATTAAATATGTACAAAAAATAAAATATTTAATATTTACAAAAAAAAGGTATATTTTTTAGGAAATGTTTTCAAGAGATAAAATAAAATAAAATTAGAAAATAAATGTATTTTGTATTGTTTTTAGTATTTTAAATAAAAAAGTATTATGTATTTATTTACATATATAACTAAATGAAACAAATAAATATCAAATAAAATGCAAAAAATATGAGAAAAATATTTTTAATATTTTTTATGCTTTGAAAAAAATAAACAAGTCAGAAACAAAAATCAAAAGTCAAAAATAATGAAAATAAAACACAATGGGCCAAGGGGGTGTGTGTGTGAAACAGTGGTGCAAAAAGGAAGAACAACACAGGCCCAGCCCAAAGAGGTTGTCTCCAACCTCCAGCAACAATTTTGTCCAAAAGCGCGCGCCTTTCCCACCTTGTTCAAACATCCTGATTCTTGGACTTTTAGCACAAACTTATAACACAAAAAATGTCAAGCATCAAACCACGAATCCATACATACCAAGAACTTGATCTAACTCTCAGAAATGAGAGAGAATTTCTTCTCCCCCAATTCTTGACCTAACTTTTTCCTAATGTTCAGGTTCAAAATACTCTTAGCACACATAACATAAATGAAAAGTAACTATATGGATGGCTTCAGGGCTATGATTAGAACATGTTTTCTTCACAAACTTAAACCTAACTATGCCTGGATAGAGAGATAGAAGTTCAAAAACTTACCTGTTCTGCTTGATTCGTGTATGATAATGAAGGCACTTTCAAGGCAATGTGAGGACTTGTACAACTTGCTTGAAGTCCAGGGATGCTATTCCAATGCTTTGTGTGCTTTGAATCTTACTGTATAAAGCTACAGAAGTCAACCTGCAAGAGAGAAAAGTGAAAATGGCAAAACTGGTTAGAGGTGTTACAGTTCTAATTCAATGCTTGGAATAGTTTGTATGGATGTTATGGAAGGTGTATGAAGTGGTTTAGATGAAAATGCACGATGGAAATGAGCTGTGCCACTCAATCTGCAGGGATGCCCTGTTTTGTGCAGTTCAATGGTGTTTCTGGGAATGGGGAGGTATCAAGGGTTAAAGGCTCGTGTTTTAGGTCTGTTAGGGAGTATGGAAAGTGTGGAGAAAGTTTTTCTTGGCTTGTGGTTGCAGCAATGTGAGATAGATGTCAATATGCCAAGTTTCTTCTAATGTAAGTCAAAAATGCCAAGTTGGTTTACAAGCTTTCCTAGGCCCCTCAAGTATGCTGCACACTTAAGTCTTGATTAGTGGGATATGTTCCTGAACTTGTGCCAAAAGGATTTGCATTATACTTCATAGATTGCAATCTTGACATAAAGTTCACCTTTTCAAAAATGGATAATGTGCTTTTTCTAATTATGGACTAATCCTTCATGTAATGACCAAACGCATAGAATAACATCTTGGCACAATGGTTTAGCATTTAATTTTTGAGTTTAAATGAGATTAGAGGCCTGTAATGTAGCTTGCACATGCTGAGTTTGAAAATGCACAAGTTATGAACATGGAAATGGCTCATGAACAAAGTGACTTTTGCCCATATTGTCAAATTCGATTCTCCCTAACCACAAGGTTGTTTGATGAGTTCTTGGACATTTTGGAAAGCTTGGAATGTGTACTACAATCCATCTTTGTAATGAAATTTGAAATTCCAAGTGGAAGCATGTGAAAAGTGTCCATGAAGTTAGGCAAAAATCCTGCCTAGAATAGGTCAAAAATTTTCTAAGTTAAGAATGTTTTGCACCCTTGTTCCAAAAATTGTAACTTGAGCTACAAGCTTCTTTTGAGGAAACTTTGTGAATCAAAGTTGTATATTTTGCAATGGACTATAACTTTCATGTTTTGACTTTTGTTTAAATCCAAATATATCTTGATGAAAAAAAGGGACAAAGTTAGGAAAAAATTAGGGATTTTTATAACTTAGAAAATTTCTAAGTTATGAAAATTCTTCATTTTAAACCCTAGTTTGCAATTCTTGATTTCTTGATGAAAAAGTTTCATATTTTGACATGTCTTGATGAAAAATGAATCTTGACACTTGATTTTGACCAAAAAGTCAAAGTTTGACTTTTCAGTATACAGTCAAATTTTGCTCAGTTGACTGGAAAATTCATCTGTCAATCTTGTGCATTTGGGATCTTTTGAATTTGTTGAACATGTCAAGACAATTCCATTGGGTCCTTGAGTCCATATATGAGCTTGGTTTGCCATTGGTTAGGTCAAACAGTCAAAAATTGCCTTTGTGTAGTCAAAACCCTAAAAATGACCATTTTGCCCTTTTGGTGATCTGATCAAATTTCTTGTGAAATTGTGATCCAAACTTGATCAAATGGTTCATATGAGTTCATAATGTTGATGTGGGTCAAAAATCATGAGGTTTGACTGTCAATTGACCACAGTTGACTTTTTCCCTGATACAGTTGATTTCTAGGTCAACTGTCCAATTGACTGGGCAAAGATTGGAATCAAGGCTTGAAACTTGGTATGGATAAACTTGGGAGTCCAATATGAAGCATGAAAGTCATATTAGGAATTTTAGGTCAAAACATCTTTGTGAAAACTCAAACCCTAATTTGGGTCAACAGTGCAAGGAGAAGTCTTGAGCAGAGCAAACCCCAACTTGATCCTGAGCTCCAAGGGTCTTGTGGTGAGAAAATGTTGAGGAAATGGGAGGGAATATTTTGGGGTACAACAGTTGCCCCTGTTCAATCTTCTTGAACCTGAAGAGTTAGATTGGCAAGCTTGCCTTTCGCGACTCGAAGGTAAAAGGAGATTGGACACTAGAGTGCCCTGAAATTTGCACTCGCATGCTGGAGTACCAGCAATGTGATGGTAGGAATGGGATTATAGATGCCATTTGGAGAAATGGTGGATAGGAGGATGGGATTATAGATGCCATCTAGAGGTGTGACAGAACCTTGTCGGGAATGGGCTTATAGATGCCATTTGGAAGTGTTGATCGCGTAAGAGATTCCTTAGCGAGCACTTGCGTACTTTGAGAAAGAAAGATGGTTTCCTGGCTTGTTACAGGTGTTGATCTTCAGTCTCTTCATGCAGATATGCCCTGTCTGGATACAGGTATCGAATCTGAAATTGGTTGCTCACAGATGTGCCCTGGCTAGATACAGGTATCGAATCTGGAATTTGTCGTCTACAGATATGCCCTGGCTGGATACAGGTATCGAATCTGGAATTAGTTGCTCACAGATGTGCCCTGGCTAGATACATGAATCGAATATGGAATTGCAAAAGGTTGGTAGAGATAGCTTTCCTGGCTGGATACAGGTGTAAACTTCTGACCTGAGAATGAAAGATAATTTCCTGGCCTGTTACAGGGGTTGATCTTAAAACTCTTCATGCAGATATGCCCTGGCTAGATACAAGAATCGAATCTACAATCACTCACTCACAGATATGCCCTGGCTAGATACAGGTATCGAATCTAGAATTGCGATAGTTGATAGTAATCATCTTTTGGATTGATCTTTTCCTGAAAAGGCAAAACGTTAGTTGTATGCAATGTCATGATGTATGAGATGTATGATGTCATGAAATAGTGTTGTATGCACTTTATCATGTATGTAAACAGGATGTATGAAATGTGAAATGTTTATGAATATATTTTCGTCTAGGAAAATAAATCCTTGACGACTGGCCGGGGAATCAAATCCTGGGCTGATGTTTTGAAGAGTAGAGATCTTCGTTTCCGCTGGGGACGATGGTTGTAAGAATAAACCGGTAGGAGAAGATGACTTCGTTGGGGAATAAACTTGTTGGAGAGATTACTCTGCGGGGAATTAATCTGTGGGAAGAGATACTCCGCTGAGGTTTTGATGAGAGCTCCGCTGGGGATTCCAATGGTAAGTTATGCTGGGGAATTTGATGAACTCCGCTGGGGATAGGAAGAACTTCGCCGAGGATGAACTTTTCATGGCAACTAGCTGAGGATAACCCAGTTATACCCTGGTGGGGAAGTAACCTTTAAACAAAGTCAGGGAGAGACGTACTCTGCAGGGGATAAGCTTCCAGAATCTACTGGGGATAAGCTTCAGAACCTGCTGGGGATATGGATTCCACTTTCCTGGGG
The DNA here is from genome assembly GCA_948472305.1 of Vicia faba. Classification (NCBI taxonomy): domain Eukaryota; kingdom Viridiplantae; phylum Streptophyta; class Magnoliopsida; order Fabales; family Fabaceae; genus Vicia; species Vicia faba. The sequence goes on along the minus strand of OX451738.1, from coordinate 699,176,291 downwards.
AAACTTTTCAGGCTGTACTGGGGAGGTTCCACTGGGGTGTCTTGTATTCCGCCGGGGAACAATCTTATATTAAGACTGTCGGGGATGCTTGTTGAGGAATGTCTATACTCCACTGGGGAATGTTAAGATCTTCTGGGGATACCCAACTTCCTTAAGGCTGACAGTAGACTGATCCTGCTTGGAGAGAGTATTGCTGACTTGCTAGGGGAATATTGTGATTTTTCAGGGCTGACGGGAGAGTATTGTTGAATTCTGGTCTTACTCTGTGGGGAGTTGAGGTAACTTGGTCACGTTCTTCAGTCGAACCTACCTTGACACCTTGGTGGACAGAGCAACTAGATTGTTTAGACAATTCTTTATTGTCCCTGTTTCTGAGGTCACCTGTAATTAGTCTTTTGTTTCGCATGCAACTATTCCTGATTAGCAATTAATGTCAAATGCATATATCAAAAATGAATATTGGACATTCTTCGCAAAACAAAACAGAAAAAGGAAAATCAATGGATAATTTGTCTGAAAAAAATTGAACTTGTATTGATTTTGAAATTTGCCTGTAAATAGGCGTTTTTTGTGTACAAGAGGCTGATGTCCTAGTAAGAGAACGCCGCCGAGCAAAATAGAGTTTATACAATTTTGTGAAAAGGAAACAAAACAGCTATGTGAACAATAATCCCACTGGGTTCCAACTCTGCTATCGCCTTTATGTCTTCAAGCGTCTCATCACTCTGCTGCTTAGTTGAAGATGAAGCTGATTGATTGGATTTATCTGAGCCCGATAGTTGATACCGAATTCTGGATGCAAAGTGATCCAATGAGACATAGTATTACGCTTTATCCCTAACTTTTGCCTGGACCGCCCTTTCGGGTTTTCAGTCCACCGGGATACCCATTTTTGCCCAAGCCGCCTTTTCAGGTTTTCGACTTGCCGGGTGTACAGATTTTTTTATTTCATCCCTTATTTTTGCCCGAACCCTTTTGGTTCGCCGGGAAGCCCTTATTTTTGCCTAGGTGTGTCCACCTAGCGGGTCTTTAGTTCATGCGTAGTATCTTTTTACTATGTCTGCATTGGCAGGGTGAGGAAGGTCCTCACCATCCATGGTGGTTAAAATCATAGCTCCTCCTGAGAAGATATGTTTAACCACAAATGGCCCTTCATACGTGGGGGTCCACTTATCCCTGGGATCACTTTGAGGAAGAATGATGCGCTTGATTACCAGGTCCCCAACTTGATACTCTTGTCGTCTGACCTTCTTGTTAAATGCCCTGATCATCCGTTTTTGGTACGTCTGACCATGACAAATAACGGTGAGTCTCTTTTCGTCAATTAGGTTTAATTGATCAAGCCGAGTCTGGATCCAGTCATCTTCGCTCAAGTCTGCATCCTTCATTATCCGGAGAGAGGGTATCTGGACTTCAATAGGTAAGACTGCCTCCATGCCATAGACCAAGGAAAAGGGAGTTGCCCTTGTTGACGTTCGTGCTGAGGTACGGTACCCATGAAGAGCAAACGGTAACATCTCCTGCCAATATTTGTAGGTCACTGTCATCTTCTGTACAATCTTCTTGATGTTCTTATTTGCTGCTTCGACAGCCCCATTCATCTTCGCCCGGTATGGAGAAGAGTTGTGGTGCTGTATCTTGAATTGCTCGCAGAGCTCAGTGATCATCTTGTTATTAAGATTGGTACCATTATCCGTAATGATCCTCTCAGGTACACCGTATCGACAGATCAGGTTGTGCCGAATGAACCGTGCCACGACGTTCTTGGTTACCGTAGCATAGGAATCCGCTTCAACCCACTTCATGAAGTAATCAATTGCTACTAGGATGAATCGATGCCCGTTGGATGCTGTAGGTCGGGTCTCACCGATCATATCAATGCCCCACATTGCAAAAGGCCAAGGTTCCGTCAGGACGTTCAGAGGAACCGGAGGAATATGCACCTTATCAGCATAGATCTGGCATTTATGACAAGTTCGAGAATGCTGGTAACAGTCAGCTTCCATTGTGGACCAGAAATATCCTGCCCAAAGGATTTTCTTTGCCATGGTATGTCCACTGGAATGTGTTCCGAAGGTACCCTCATGTAGCTCCGCCATGATCTTTTCTGCTTCAGTCTTATCCATATAACGCAGTAAGGTTGAATCATGGTTCCGCTTGTAGAGAATGCCATTGCTGAGGAAGAATTTTGCCGCAAACCTTCTCAGTAACTTCTTGTCATTAACGGATGCGCCTTCGGGGTATTCTTGAGCTTCAAGGTACCTCTTCACTTCATGATACCAGGGTTTTTCTGTTACCTCCTCGGCCTCAAGATCACAGCAATATGCAGGTTCATCCAACTTCCAAATAATGATCCGGGGCGCCTTGTTGTGCCATTTGACTTTGAACATTGAAGACATCGTAGCTAGTGTGTCCGCTAACTGATTCTCCTCTCTTGGGAAGTGTTCAAAAGTTATCTCTTCGAAGTGAGGAAGCAATGCCAGCACATACTCCTTGTAAGGAATAAGATTTGGGTGTTTCGTATCCCACTCGCCTTTGACCTGATTGATCACGAGAGCGGAATCTCCGAAGACACTCAGAAACTTGATCCTTAAGTCAATTGCAGCTTGAAGACCCATGATGCATGCCTCATACTCCGCCATGTTGTTGGTGCAGTTGAAACACAGTCGGGCAGTAAGTGGAGTATGAGTGCCTTTAGGGGATATGATCACAGCGCCGATTCCATTACCCAAAGCGTTTGAGGCTCCGTCAAAGTGCATAGACCATCGAGATCTTTCCTCAGGTCCTTCATCCGGTCCAGGTATTTCATAATCAGTCACTACCATGATATCCTCGTCTGGAAATTCAAAGTTCATCGACTGGTAGTCATCCACTGCCTGGTGTGCCAAATGGTTTGCCAATACACTTCCCTTGATTGCTTTTTGAGTCGTGTACTGGATGTCGTATTCCGTCAAGATCATTTTCCATCTTGCTATTCTTCCAGACAGAGCAGGCTTTTCGAATATGTACTTGATTGGATCCATTTTTGAAATCAACAGAGTAGTGTGAGTCAACATATACTGTCTCAGCCGGCGAGCAGCCCATACCAGAGAGCAGCAAGTTTTCTCGAGCAGTGAGTACCGAGTCTCACAGTCGGTAAACTTTTTGCTAAGGTAATAAATAGCGTGCTCTTTTCGGCCAGACTCGTCATGTTGCCCCAGCACACACCCCATTGAGATGTCAAGTACTGTCAAGTATAAGATTAGAGGTCTCCCTTCAACCGGTGGCATAAGAATGGGTGGTTCTTGGAGATACTCTTTGATCTTTTCGAAAGCGGCCTGACATTCATCGTTCCAACGCACTACTTGATCTTTCTTCAGCAGCTTGAAGATTGGTTCACAGGTAGCAGTTAGATGCGAGATGAATCGGGCAATGTAGTTCAACCGTCCTAGAAAGCCTCTGACTTCTTTCTCTGTCTTGGGAGTTGGCATCTCTTGTATGGCTTTCACTTTGGCAGGGTCCACTTGAATACCTTTGTCGCTTACGATGAAGCCTAGCAATTTTCCAGATCTCACCCCGAAGGTGCACTTGTTCGGGTTCAACCTCAGCTTGTACAACTTCAGACGGTCAAACAGCTTCCGTAGGTGGTCAAGGTGTTCCTCCTCAGTTTGGGACCTTGCAATCATATCGTCGACGTATACTTCTATCTCGTGATGGATCATATCATGAAATAAAGCAACCATGGCACGTTGGTAGGTTGCCCCAGCATTTTTCAACCCAAAAGGCATGACCTTGTAGCAAAAGGTGCCCCACTGAGTAACAAAAGTGGTCTTCTCCATGTCTTCAGGAGCCATCTTGATTTGGTTATAACGGAGAAGCTGTCCATGAAGGAGAAAACTTTATGCTGAGCAGTATTATCAACCAGAACGTCGATATGAGGCAGAGGGAAATCATCCTTAGGACTCACCCTGTTCAAATCCCTGTAATCAACACACATTCGGACCTTACCATCCTTTTTCGGCACTGGAACCACGTTGGCAATCCACTGAGGGTAAGAAGTCACTGCTAGAAACCCGGCATCAAATTGTTTCATAACCTCAGCTTTGATTTTCTCAGACATTTCTGGACGCATACGGAGGACCTTTTGTTTAACCGGAGGGCAGTCTTCCTTGTTAGGCAGGTGATGAACCACAATGTCGGTATCCAACCCAGGCATGTCTTCGTAAGACCAGGCGAAGATTTCCACATAGTCATGCAGCATCTAAATCAATCGTTGCTTCACACTGAGCTCTAGATTGGCGCCGATCTTGACTTCCTTTCTGTCTGTCTCAGTACCCAGATTTACCGTTTCCACTGGCTCTTCATGTGGCTGAATAACCCTCTCTTCATGGAGTAGTAGTCTTGCAAGTTCACCAGGCACTTTGCAATCATCTTCACCTTCGTCTTCGGCTAAGTTGATCGGATTTTCGAAGTCATAACTGGCAAGAGCAGAGTCGTTACCAGTGAGATCCAGAGTGGATTGGAACCTGTATAAGTGAGTGTGTGTAAATATAGCTGTTTTGCAATATATAATAAAGAAAGAAAAGGAGCGCAAGATTTTGAAATGCAACAAACATCCAATGTTTTGATTAATGATATATGAAAATGTCATACAAAAGCCCTCACAAATGGAGCCACGGCGCCCCGGGTAGGACACCGAGCCATAAAAGTTTCAACATATTGTTTGTTACAAATTGAAAACAAAAGAGTTCATTACTGAGTGACAAAAGTAATAGGTGTGAAATCTTTAGCAGTCCAGTTGCTTGGTCCACTATCGGTTGTTGGGTAGATCCAGCTGTCGAATTCAGATTCCTCCACGTCATCTTCAATAGCATTCACTCCCGGGTTGGTGATGAACACAGGAGGTCTTCCAATCCTTGCCTTACGAACAGCCTTCTGAGCCTCTGCAGTGAAACCCAAGCCAAATTTGTCGGTCTTTGGAGTGAAGTCAGGAAGTCGGCCCCAGTTTGAACACTCACCCTTCTCAATCACAGTCCGAGCATCCTTTAAGGAAGCCATCTTCAAAGGAGGGTCTTCAATCACAGTTTCAGCTGATGCTAATGTCTGAGGCACCTCTTCAAAGTGTTGAAAGGGGGTTTCAATGAACTCCCCATCCATTTCTATGTACCGGAACGAGTTTAGGTGGCTGACCATATATTCTTCCTCCCCCTGAACTGTGACAATCTTGTTAGAACAAAGTTTGAATCTACTACCCTATATTTAAGTTTTGATGATAACAAAGTGAAAAGATATATTATTTATAATATTCATGTATGAACTATCTGCTGCCTAAAATTATTATGTTCTGACTTGCAGATACTCTGATTGATATAAGCAAAATCACATCTATTCAGCATCAGAATTTGGTTCTTGACACCAGCATCAGAAGTTGCCATATCAGAATGTCAGAATCAGATGATCAACTCACGTACATGCTGAAGCCTGATGAACAAGACTGCGCTCAACACTCTGATAAAGAAACACAACAGTTCATCAGCAGCTAAGCAGAGTCAGAATGAGCCAAGCCAGAACTTGCATTAAGTAAGCAACGGTACTGTGCATTGAAAGCAAATTAATACCAACGGCCTCATTCCAGACAAGATCTGCTCGATAAGGAAAGTTTGTTATTAGCATTGAATCAAGAATATCGCATCCAACGTTCATCATCCCAGTGCTATATAAACAAGACTTTGAAGATTGAAATGGCTAATGCTCTCAAAATCTCTACACGCATAAAAGCCAATCAAAATCTTCTTTCTCTCAGTTTTGCTAAACCACACATTCTGATATTCTATCATTGTTTAGAAATCTAGTTTCTAAGCTTCAATTTGTGTATACATCACAGTTGTGATACAGTTTTGTAGAAAACATTCACACACTTAGTTTTATCTCTTTGTAAGAAAGTGTTTCCTTGACAAACCGGGTTGTGGTTTGGATCAAGAAGGCTTTAGCAGTTGTTAAAGCAGTCTGTAATATTCAGTTGAATATAGTGGATTAAGACCTCGTTGGAGAGAGGCGAAATCACCTTGACGGGTGGACTGGAGTAGTTTGAGATCAAACGAACCAGGATAAAAATATCTTGTTCATTGCATTAGATTTCAGTTTTACAATTCAACCCCCCTTCTTGTGTTTTTCACCACTTCAATTGGCATCAGAGCGCCTGGTTCTGAGCTAAAACACTTAACCGTGTCAGTACAAGATCCAGCGTCAGAAAAACACAATGGCAGGAAACAATTCTCACATCAACAATAACAACAATGAGGACAGAGACAGATTCAGCGGAAAACCTCCAGTCTTTGATGGAGAAAACTTTGATTACTGGAAAGACAGAATTGAAAGCTTCTTTTTGGCACATGATGCTGATCTGTGGGATATGGTGACAGATGGATACACGCACCCTGTGAATGCAAGCGGTCAGAAGATTGATAGAAAAACAATGTCTGATCAACAAAAGCGTGACTTCAAGAATCACCACAAGACCAGAACCATCCTCCTCAGCACCATCTCCTATACTGAGTATGAAAAGATCTCCAACAGAGACACAACAAAGAATATTTTTGACTCACTCAGAATGACGCATGAGGGCAACGTTCAGGTCAAAGAAACAAAAGCTCTGGCGCTCATTCAGAAGTATGAGGCGTTCAAAATGGAAGAATCTGAATCCATTGAAACCATGTTCTCTAGATTCCAGATTCTGGTAGCTGGTCTCAAAGTTCTGGACAAAGGGTACTCTACTGCTGACCATGTCAAGAAAATCATCAGAAGTTTACCCAAGCAGTGGAGACCAATGGTTACAGCTTTGAAGCTAGCTAAAGATCTCAACAAAATCACTCTGGAGGAACTTATCAGCTCCCTCAGAAGTCATGAGATAGAGCTAGAAGCTGATGAGCCTCAGAAGCAAGGTAAGCCTTTAGCATTAAAATCTAAAAAAAAATTTGAGTCTAAAGTTTTGCAGGCAGTTGAAGAAACATCTGATGGATCCTCATCAGAAGAAGACGAACTCTCCCTCCTCTCCAGAAGAGTAAATCAACTGTGGAAGCAAAGACAAAGGAAGTTCAGGAATCCCAGAAGATCTGATCAGAACGAGTCTTCTTCCAGATACAGAAGGACAGATTCTTCCTCTGGATACAGAAGATCTGAAGGCTCCTCCAGTAGCAAAAAGCCAAACACCAAAGACATCATCTGCTATGAGTGCAATGAGCAAGGACACTATAAGAGTGACTGCCCAAAGCTTCAGAGGGAAAAGCCCAAAAAGAAGTTTGGAAGAGAGAAGAAGAAAAGTATCATGGCTACATGGGATGACTCTGACTCGTCTGAAGCTGACTCAGAATCAGATGATGAGAGGGCAAACATAGCTCTCATGGCTAACATCTCAGAAGATAGTGAAGCTTCTGAATCAGAATCAGATACTGAAGAGGTATTTCCTAACTTTGCTGTTAACTTTACAAAGGCTGAACTTGCTGAAAGCCTTAATGAGATTCTGGAACGTTATCAGCAAATTAGAGCTAAATTCAGAGACCTGAAAAGGAATCTTGAATCTGACTCTAATAAGACTGAGAGTCTCAAATTGGAAAATTCTGAGCTGAGAAATAAGATTTCAAAATTAGAAAACACTTTACAAAACTCTCAGAAGGAACCAATTTCTGAAACTCCCAGCAACGCTGATGAGATCATCAAGGAGTATGATCACAGTTTCCAGAAGTTCCTAACTAAAAGCATAGATAGAAGCAGAATGGCTTCAATGATCTATGGAGTTAGCAGAAACAACAGGAAAGGAATAGGATACCAAGGTAAGGTTCCTACACCAAAGAATGTCATGGACTTAACAATTAAACACACTCCTTTAAATTCACATTTTGTGTATGGTCACAAACATGATATTAAATACACTAGCAGTAAGCACTCTGTGAAACCAAAATTCAACCAGAGTTTTGGTAAAACTAACAAATCAGGACCCAAGAAAATCTGGGTACCTAAGGATAAAATAATACATGTTGCAGATATCTTTAGCAGCAAGTCAGAAACACCAGTCATGGTACCTGGACTCTGGCTGCTCACGACACATGACGGGAAGAAGGCATATGTTCCAAAGCCTGGAACTTAAGCCTGGAGGCCACGTTGGCTTTGGAGGCAATCAGAGGGGAAAGATAATTGGCTCTGGAACTGTAGGTAATGTAAATCTTCTCTCTATTAATAATGTTCTGCTAGTAGATGGATTGATGCATAATCTGTTATCCATAAGTCAATTAAGTGATAACGGTTATGATATAATCTTTAATCAAAAATCATGTAAAGCTGTTAGTCAGAAAGATGGGACTATCCTGTTTAATGGTAAGAGGAAAAACAACATTTACAAAATCAAACTTTCTGAACTAAAGAGTCAGAATGTAAAATGTCTTCTGTCTGTTAACAACGAGCAGTGGATCTGGCACAGAAGATTGGGGCATGTTAGTATGAGAAGAATATCTCAGATTAACAAACTCAATCTGGTCAGAGGACTTCCTAATTTGAAGTTCAATTCAGATGCTCTGTGTGAAGCATGTCAGAAAGGCAAATTTGCAAAACCTTCTTTTAAATCCAAAAATGTTGTTTCTACCTCTAAGCCATTAGAACTTCTGCACATTGACTTATTTGGACCAGTTAAAACTGCTTCAGTCAGTGGCAAGAAGTATGGGTTAGTAATCGTAGATGACTATAGCAGATGGACATGGGTAAAGTTCTTAAGACACAAGGACGAGTCACACTCTGTGTTTGTTACCTTCTGTAACCAAGTTCAGAATGAAAAGGATCTTAGAATCGTTAAAGTCAGAAGTGATCATGGTGGAGAATTTGAAAACAAAGATTTTAAGTCATTCTTTAATGACAGAGGCATTCTGCATGATTTCTCTTGTCCTAGAACTCCCCAACAAAATGGAGTTGTAGAACGAAAGAACAGAACATTGCAAGAAATGGCGAGAACCATGATCAATGAGACAAACGTTGCTAAGACCTTCTGGGCAGAAGCAATAAACACAGCGTGCTACATTCAGAATAGAATCTCAATAAGACCTATTCTGGAAAAGACTCCATATGAATTGTGGAAGAACAGAAAGCCCAACATTTCATATTTTCATCCATTTGGATGTACTTGCTTTATATTAAATACAAAGAATTATTTGAACAAGTTTGACTCTAAAGCACAGAAGTGTATTATGTTAGGATACTCTGAACGCTCAAGAGGGTACAGAGTATACAATACAGAAACACAGATTGTGGAAGAATCAATCAGTGTTCGTTTTGATGATAAGCTTGACTCTGAAAAGTCAAAGCAGAATGAAGTTTTTGCAGGTATAGAAATTGAATTTGCAGGTTCTGAAGACAAGTCATCAGAAGCTCTCAACACAGACATTCCTTCAATGTCTGAAAGGAGCACTGCTAGCAATCCTACAACAGCTGCTGATCAACCTCAGAAGAGATTACCCAGAAGCAGCTTGGATCACCCAGAAGAGACTATCCTAGGAAGAAAGGAAGATCCAATCAGAACAAGAGCAAGCTTCAGAAACTCTGAAGAAACTCTTATGGGACTTGTGTCTCTGATTGAACATTCTTCTATTGATGAAGCACTTCTGGATAATGACTGGATTCTGGCAATGCAAGAAGAGCTGAATCAATTCACCAGAAACAACGTATGGGATCTCGTTCCTAGACCAAAAGGATTCAACGTCATTGGAACAAGATGGGTGTTCAGAAACAAGCTAAATGAACAAGGTGAAGTCATCAGAAACAAGGCACGACTGGTTGCACAAGGTTATAGTCAGCAAGAGGGGATAGACTATACAGAAACCTTTTCCCCAGTCGCCAGGTTAGAATCTATCAGACTTTTAATTTCATTTGCTGTTAATAGAGGCATCACTCTGTATCAGATGGATGTCAAAAGTGCATTCTTAAATGGTTATATAGAAGAAGAAGTTTATGTACACCAACCCCCAGGTTTTGAAAATACAAAACATCCAGAACATGTTTTCAAACTAAAGAAGTCACTGTATGGTCTGAAACAAGCTCCCAGAGCTTGGTATGAAAGGCTAAGTAACTTTCTGTTAGAAAATGAATTCACCAGAGGGAAAGTGGACACTACTCTATTCTATAAATCAGTTAAGAATGACATCTTAGTCTGTCAAATTTATGTTGATGATATTATTTTTGGTTCTACTAATCCTTCTCTTGGAAGAAAATTTGCTAAGTGTATGCAGGCAGAATTTGAGATGAGCCTCATGGGGGAACTGAAATTCTTTCTAGGAATTCAGATCAATCAAACTCCAGAGGGAACTTACATTCATCAGAGCAAATACATCAGAGATCTTCTGAAGAAATTTGACCTCTCAGAATGTAAGCCATCAAAGATTCCAATGCATCCCACGTGCATTCTGGAAAGAGAAGAGGTAAGCAAAAATGTAGAACAGAAAGTCTACAGAGGTATGATTGGTTCTCTCCTCTATCTGACTGCTTCAAGACCTGACATATTATTCAATGTTTGTATCTGTGCTAGATTCCAATCAGATCCTAGAGAATCTCACTTAACAGCTGTTAAGCGAATTTTCAAATATCTGAAAGGTACTACTAATCTGGGTTTGTTTTATAGAAAATCTAGTGATTACAGCTTAGTAGGCTACTGCGATGCTGATTTTGCTGGAGACAGAGTAGAACGAAAAAGTACTTCTGGAAGCTGCCAGTTTCTGGGAGAAAATCTGATCTCTTGGTCCAGCAAAAGGCAATCAACAATTGCACTATCAACAACAGAAGCTGAGTACATAGCAGCAGCAGGATGTAGCACACAAATGCTCTGGATGAAAAGTCAGCTTGAAGACTTCCAGATTTTTGAGAGTAACATTCCTATACTTTGTGATAATACTTCTGCTATTTGCTTAAGTAAGAATCCCATTTTACATTCTAGAGCTAAGCATATAGAAATAAAACATCACTTCATTAGGGACTATATTCAGAAAGGTATTTTGAACTTAAAATTTATAGATACAGACCATCAATGGGTTGATATCTTTACTAAACCCCTTTCAGAAGATAGGTTTAATTTCATTCTGAAACATCTCAGCATGAAAGTTTGTCCAGAGTGAAAATGTTTTAATTCCATATATTTACCTTCAGAATGTAATTGTTTTACTGTGAACTTCTGATCAACCTTCTTTCAGAAAGATAGAACATGCAGATTGTATCAGATGCGAGTCTAAAGATCTGAGAGTCTAAGCTCAAAGACAGACGTGTTGATCACTACATCAAACAAGTGTCATCCAATCATCAGCATATCTCTGAAGCAGAACGCGTGCACGCTTCTGAGAAGGCAAAGCGCTGATTGGGTGCATTGAGACACATGTCTGGTAACCGTTTTTAAGTATCTTTCTCAAATCCCCCAAAATCAGCAAGCATTTAATGAAAAGTAATCATGCTTTTAAAATGCAATCATGATTTTTCTCTTTCTTAAAAACGTTTATCTTTTCAAAATATTTTTGAAACTCTATTTAAACACATTAATCTCTCATTCTCATTCTTTACGTTTTCTCACTAATACTCAAGCATTTTCTGCATATTTCTGTATTCATCTCTTGCAAAACCCTTTTTCTCAGTTTATTCTCAAAACCTTTTTAGTGTGAACATGGCAACCTCCAGCAGTGCTTCTGCAGGTCCTCAGAAGAAAGCATCATCTGAGCAATATCAAGTGCCATTCAGAACACTCCTCACTCCTGTGAAGAATCTTGAAGTGCTTTCTGAATTAATCATTGATTTTGGAAGCTTGAAGGAGAACGATTTTGACCTAACTGAAGAAGTTAGGGCACATAAGTGGGAAAGGTATTTTGACAGGTTGGTTGGACCAACATTCCCTATGCTAGTCAAGGAATTCTGGATTCACGCCAAGGCTTCAACACATCTAGTCACCTCCTTTGTTATGGGAAAGAAGATTGTGATCACTGAGGATCACATTGCAAGGCTAATCGGTTACAGTGGCGGCGGCGTCCGTTGTGTGGACATGGCTGAAAGATGTGCTGATGTGGGTGTGATAGCTGCAAGGATTTTCACTCATTGGGTGCCCAGCAGCAAGATCAAAGATCTGAAGGATCATTACAGAGTTTGGGCTAAGATAATTCTGGGGTGCTCAACCACAGGAAACCAACCAGTTCACCTGATTACATAAATGTGGATCAGCAGTTTCTGATCTACTTTATTGATCAGAAGGTAAAAATCAATCTGGCTCATTTTCTGTTCAACCACCTCAGAACAAGTGTGAAGGAAACCAGGGAAGAAGAAAGAACCAAGAGGGATTGGATACCCTTTGGAAGGTTGATATCAGATATTCTGACAGAGAATAGGCTGATAGAGCATCTGATAGAAGCTCAAGAGCTAAGCACTATTGAACCAACAGTTGGGAAACCTCTGAATGCAAAGAACTTGAAGAAGATGAAGCTGATAGAGAATATTCAGAAGGAACCCAGAGCTACTCCTATTGCTGATATCACCAGCAGAAGAGTGCCTCTGAGTGACTTTCCGTTATTTTCTGAAATAGAATCCAAACCAGAGGTGGTTCTCAGATACTTGGATGCGTGCAAGGCAGATGGTTCAGATCCAAATCTGATTATCAAAGCTCTGCATCAACCTCAGCAAGAAGTGACTCTGAAGAAGACGAAGAAGAGGAAGGAACCATCAGAAGGATCATCCCAGCAGACACCCAGGAAAAGAGGTAATTCATCTGCTGCCTCTGTTTTAAATTCTTCTACTATTCCAGCATCTATTCCTCCTCAAACCTCTCATAGAATCTCAATTCCCATCCCTACCATAGATGAAACTGTACCAAAAGAGGACCCTTCTGAGGCATTAAAACTCAGAAGACCCAGAACCAAACATCCCAAACAACCAACAATCTCAACAACATCAGCAATTGACCAAGTGCTATCTGACATTGATCAACACACCTCTGATCAACCAAACTCTGAACCACAAATTGTTCCTCCTCCACAACCAGAACAACAGCAATCTGCTGAAGAACCAGAACAACAACAACAACCACTTTCACCAATTCCAGAAGAACCCCTTATCCCTGAACAATCAGAAATTCCAACAACTTCTCCTCAACCAGCAATTCCGTCTCCCTCTCCTCAACCAGAAATTAATCCACCATCACCTCAACCAGAGTTTCATCACTCTGAAACTCCTTCTCCTCAACCATCTGAACCTCATTCACCTCAACCATCACCTTTGGCAATCCAGCTGCCAGGTGGAACAACTATCACCTTAGCACAATTGCCATCCTCATCAGAATCTACACCACCAAATACTCCCAAAACACCACCTAGTCCAATCATAATTTCTGATTCTGAAACTCCCTCTCCAAAACAAACAGCTGCCTAGAAAACCTCTGAAAACCCCAGCAGGACTTTCATAGACTTAACCAGTCTTGACCGTCTTGCTGATCTGAAACATAAAATTGCCATCCCAAAACCAAAACAACCAGATGTTGGCTCTGGTATTATGAATTTTGAAACAGGTGTGCTGCAATGGATTGCTTCTTTGAAGCAAGTCTGTCCCGGAATGATTGACCCAACTGCTTCTGATCAGCTCTGGTCACAATTCAGACTTTGGGTACGTGCTGAAGCCCTCAAGTTGCAGGATATCAACTATGAGCAGGCACAACAGAATTTTAGCAAGCTTCTGAATGAAGTTGGAAGTCAGCTTCTGAAAGAAGACGTGCTCCCTCTGGATAGTGAACCTTGGTCTGAGAAACAGCAAGCTTCAAAGGTGCAATCAGAAGAAGACAAGACCATTCAAGCTGAAGAAAGTCAAGCAGAAGATGTTGCTGAAAGCTCTCAGAAGCTTCCTGCTTCTGATGCTTCTCAAGCTGCCTTGGACAGGTAGACTCTGGAAGAACTAAGGCTGAATGACATGCGTCTGCAGCAGCGGATGGATGAAAGCGACCAGAAGATGAAAGAAAGAATGGATGTGCAGGATAGCAAGATTGACACTGTTGTCAGCATGGTGCACAAGTAGAATGAGACTGCTGAAAAGATCTAAGCCATGCTGGAGAACCTGTTCACACGCTTGCCTCCTCAACCTTAGTCTTTTTTCATTCATGTCTTTTCATGTTTTCTTTAATTTTCTGATGTACTGTTTGAATATGTTTTTTATTATCTTCATGTTTTGATTCTGAACTCTTTTAATATGATTAGTTATTCCGATCTTAAATTGTTTTAGCACTCACCTACACTTTTTGATTGCTGACAAAAAGGGGGAGAACAAGAATGATATTTTAAACAATAACGGCTAACTAGATAGAAATTCTCAAACATTCTAACTCTATTACTTGAAAATGTTTTTTCTGTTTTGCTTAAAGTCTACAGGTACAAGGAAGCTCCTGGACACTCTGAAGACTAGAAGCTCTGATCACTATGAAGCTCTGATCCGCTCTGATACTCTGATTCAAAGCAAAGCTCTGACAAGAAAAGCTCTGAAGCTCTGCTCTGACATAAAGCTTCTGATAGTCAAAGACTCTGATACTCTGATGTTCAAAGAAAGGCAAAAAGATCTGATCCTGAAGAACACTTGTAATCAAAGGGAAGTAATAAACTCAGGGGGAGTATCTCTTAACTCTGATATCCTTTTACTCCTTATCCTTTTTACTTCTTACTCTGATGCATATCTCAGATACCTTTTCACGTTATTTTCATTTAAAAATATCTAGTTTTTGTCATCATCAAAAAGGGGGAGATTGTTAGAACAAAGTTTGAATCTACTACCCTATATTTAAGTTTTGATGATAAAAAAGTGAAAAGATATATTATTTATAATATTCATGTATGAACTATCTGCTGCCTAAAATTATTATGTTCTGACTTGCAGATACTCTGATTGATATAAGCAAAATCACATCTATTCAGCATCAGAATTTGGTTCTTGACACCAGCATCAGAAGTTGCCATATCAGAATGTCAGAATCAGATGATCAACTCACGTACATGCTGAAGCCTGATGAACAAGACTGCGCTCAACACTCTGATAAAGAAACACAACAGTTCATCAGCAGCTAAGCAGAGTCAGAATGAGCCAAGCCAGAACTTGCATTAAGTAAGCAACGGTACTGTGCATTGAAAGCAAATTAATACCAACGGCCTCATTCCAGACAAGATCTGCTCGATAAGGAAAGTTTGTTATTAGCATTGAATCAAGAATATCGCATCCAACATTCATCATCTCAGTGCTATATAAACAAGACTTTGAAGATTGAAATGTCTAATGCTCTCAAAATCTCTACACGCATAAAAGCCAATCAAAATCTTCTTTCTCTCAGTTTTGCTAAACCACATATTCTGATATTCTATCATTATTTAGCAATCTAGTTTCTAAGCTTCAATTTGTGTATACATCACAGTTGTGATACAGTTTTGTAGAAAACATTCACACACTTAGTTTTATCTCTTTGTAAGAAAGTGTTTCCTTGACAAACCGGGTTGTGGTTTGGATCAAGAAGGCTTTAGCAGTTGTTAAAGCAGTCTGTAATATTCAGTTGAATATAGTGGATTAAGACCTCGTTGGAGAGAGGCGAAATCACCTTGACGGGTGGACTGGAGTAGTTTGAGATCAAACGAACCAGGATAAAATATCTTGTTCATTGCATTAGATTTCAGTTTTATAATTCAACCCCCCCTTCTTGTGTTTTTCACCACTTCAAATCTTTCCTCTGACTGGGTACTTAAGCTTCTGATGTAGTGTGGAGGTCACAGCTCCAGCCTTGTGGATCCATGGACGACCCAGCAAACAAGAGTAGGATGGACGGATGTCTATCACATAGAAAGTAGAATCAAAAACTTGAGAACCAACCCTGATTGGAATGTCAACTTCGCCATGTACCATCCTTTTCAAACCGTCAAAGGCTCGGACAACAATGTTACTGGGCTTGAGCTTCAGACCCTCACAATCTAGCCTGTCTAAGGCCTTCTTGGGCAATACATTCAATGAGGAACCGGTGTCTACTAACACATGGGCAAGAGTAGTGCCCCTGCATTCAATGGAGACATGTAGGGCGTCATTATGGTGTTTTCCTTTTGCAGTCAGATCGGCGTCAGAGAAGCCCAGACCATTATCAGCAGTCAAGTTGGCCACAATCGGTAAATTGATCAGCAGACGTTTCTTGCGGCACATGGGCCGTCTTCAGGAAGGAGATCAGGGCCTTGGCATGGGCCTCTGAACACAACAACAGTGATAGCATATAAATTTTTGATGGGGTGTGCCCGAATTGCTCAACTACATTGAAATCACTTTTCTTGATAATCTTGAGGATCTCCTCCATCTCTTGATGGGAGGCTTCAACAGTGGTTGTCTTCGGCGCCTCCGTCAGGGCAGGCAAATCAGTAGCAATCCCTTTGCCCCGAGCGTCAGATGACTCGGCAGCAGGGGTAGAAATGGGAACTTGATTAGGAAGGGAAACATGCACACTTGCAGGTGTGATGATAAGAGGTTTCTGAATAGCTGGTGGTGCGATATCTGGCGAAAACAACCTACCACTGCGAGTAATTTTGGCAGGCCCGGTGATGTTACTAACACCGGTACTTGTATCAAACTCTTGCTTCACTCCAAGCACATAAACATCTGCCCCATAGTGCCACGGGACAGCTTTGTCAGACGTATAGGGGAGGGGCCCCGGAACAGTGATGATGATAGGAGTAATCTTCTGAGTGGACATGATTTTGACAGGCTTCTTTGAAGGAGCCTTGGGAGGTTTGTTGAAAATAGTGACAATAGAAACTTCTTCGGCAGGGACAGCAGGAACAACAATCTTCTCGAACAAGATTTCTTTGCTATCCATCAGGCTTTGGAGACCTGATTTCAGCAAAGGACAACCAAAAGGCGAAACAACACATAGAAGGCAACCTTTACTACATCCCGGAAATAAACCGGCTAGCAACAGGTTCCTTTTGACAGTCATCAACAGAGTAACAATCTCTTCCACGGAGGCTACATACCGGTCTTCTTCCATAGAATTCACTCCATGCTGGGGCATGGGAGCAGTCATAACATTGGGTCTTTCGGGCGCCTCAAACTGTATTTCCTTAGCATCAATAAGGTCTTGAACCTTATTCCTCAGAGCCCAGCAATCGTCCGTAGTATGCGCCGGGCTATCAGAGTGATAAGCGCAACGGGTGTTGGGGTTGTACTTTGGAGAAGCTATGTTCACTACCTTCGGAGCTTCCTTGACAGTTACCAGATTGGTTGACAGTAGTTGCGGCAATATCTGAGACAGGGTCATACTGAGCCGAGTGTACTGCCTTTTGGGCCTCTCACCCCTTGGTTGATTATACTGCTGAGGAGCAGCAGCATGCTTTGAAATTACCAATGCATTGACAGTTTGGTGGCGTTACGGTTTAATTTGTCTTCGGGGACCATAAACAGCATTGGCTTCTTTCTTGAAGGGCTTCTTTTCAGTACTCGCGGCGGCACCTTTCTGTATCTTCCCTGACTTGATACCAGCTTCTATCCTCTCACCAGTCAAGATCAAATCTGTAAACCCAGCAGAAGAATTACCAATCAGATGGTTAAAAAACGGACCAGACAGGGTCCCAAGGAACATGTCAACAAGTTCACGGTCAGTCAGCGGTGGCTGCAACCTGCCAGCCAGGTCTCTCCACTTTTGCGCATACTCCTTGAATCCTTTGCCCGTCCCCAGTGACATACCCTGAAGTTGGGTACGCGTAGGAGCGAGGTCAGAATTGTACTGATACTGTTTATAAAATGCGGTAGCCAAGTCCTCCCAGTTTCGGATACTGGCTCCATCCAGCTGATAGAACCATTCGAGTTGAGACCCCGAAAGGCTATCCTGGAAGAAATGGATCCATAGGTTCTTATCTGCAGTGTAAGGTTGGATCTTCCTTACATATGATATGAGATGCAGCTTAGGACAGGAAGCCCCGTCGTACTTCGCAAAGGCAGGTGCCTTGAACTTGTGTGGGATCACCACCCCAGAAGATAAACCTAGATCTCCAAAATCCAGCCCCGACACATTCTGAATCTCCATGGCACTTAAACGGTCCTCTAGTTTCTTGTACATGTCTGCAGCAGGAGGGTATTGTTCATCATTGTAATCTGTTTCATTGTGGGAGACCATTGGACTAGGAGCCCTTCCCCCTTGGGGACTGTCTTTCTCTACAGAGGAAGTAGCCTGATCAGCCTCATTATGTAGCGTATTCCCAAACCTCCATCCAGTGTTAAACAACACAGTCCTCTTCTTCTTCTTCTTCTTCTTCTTCAAAAGCAGAGTCTTCAACTCCTGTTGACCCTGGGCTAAGCTCATGACCAGCTCCTGGAACTGGGCGTTCTGGGCCTGGAGGGTCTTGATAGCTTGTTCGGTAGTAGGCTCGGAAGACATGATGATTGAGTGCTGAAATAAACAGCGAAGAAGATTAAGCAACCCGTAGAAGAAGGGTACCTGTTATGCATATGATGCAATGAGATGCGTATGATTTATGTTTTCAAAGACAATCGGGATTCAACTTTGTAGACAAAAAGGAAACACACTTCATTAGATTCAAACTTTAAATTGTTCAACAACTTGCCCTTAGGCCTTACAGGAATGAAAATACTGAAAAGGAAATAAAAGCTGTAAAAGGAACATCCAAAGCCCATCCGTGCTCCCATGGCCTCCTCTTCTCAGTACGGATAAAGTCATTCAGGATCCGCTCTTCCTCCAATTGCTTAGTCAGCTTCTGGATCTTTCGTTCCTATTCGTTGAACTTTTCCCGATAAAAATTTCGTTCTTCCTGTAGCTGCGCCCAAGATCTCTTTAGTGTATCAACATCAGTGGGTATCTGAGGAGGGAGGACAGTTGGAGGAACCCCGTCTTCATCAGGAGATTCAAGAATGATAGGCCTGACAGCTTCGTATGGCATACCTAACTTCTGAGCACGAATGCGGACCCATCTGCAGTAGGATTCCATTGGTAGGGAAGTCTTCGGTCCCAACTCATGTGGGTCAGCTTTGTGAATTCTGTCCCAAGCCTTAATGAATCCATGGCGCAGTTCGTCACTGCCTACCTGAAACTCAAAACTGAAGTGAGGAACCAACATCTCATGAGGCCCTGCTCTTCTGGCTCTTCCAAACTGACGGAGAGCTAAACATGGATTATAAGAGATTCCTCCCTGGGTACCGATCAAAGGAACATTAGGATATTCTCCGTAACGATCAATAATGGCTACCTTATCCAAACCTCTGAGAGTCCAGATGATGTCATTGTCAGTGAGAGACATTAACCTATGAGCCCAGCCTTTTCCTTCTTCATTCTTCAGCATGAACTTAGGGAGGTGCGAAATAAACCATATCACTAACAAAGGAGCACAACACCACAGAGTTCCCCGTCTTCGGGCAGTACGAGCATAGAGTTGTTGCAGGATATCACCCAAGAGAGTGGGTACAGGGTTTCGAGACATGAAGATCCTTATGGCATTGATATTGACAAAGTCATCAGGATTTGGAAACAACACTAGACCATAGATTAAGAGAGCCAGAATGTCTTCGTACGCCTTGAAGTCTAAGTCATTCCAGAAACTGTTAGCTTTGCCAACCAGAAACTTAGCCAAAAAGCCCTTAACTCCACTTCTAGTTTCCCAGTTAGCCATTACCTCCTCTTTGGTCAAGGGCAGGACTGCAGCAATCTCTTCAGGCCTAAGAGTCTTCTCCCAACCAGTGAACGGAGTTTGCTCCAAAACAGGGATACCAAGCAAATCAGAGAATTCTTCCAGGGTAGGGACTAGCTGGAAGTCTTGAAAGGTGAAGCAATGATACAGGGGATCATAAAACTGGGTCAGGACACTCGTCAGTTGTTGGTCCCACTTTGAAGTGACTAACCCAAGGAGAGAACCATGCCTCTTGATGAAGGAAGTAGTGTTTGGAATCCTATCAACCAATTCCTTGAGCAAAGTTGGTGGTTGAACAAAGTTGAGCCGGATAGTATTCCTATGCACGGGCATCATGATGTCCTACAAAACAGAGCAAAGATGAAACCCTCTTGTCTTTGAAATGGGTCAGTCCTTATGCAGGATGCATGCAATGGTATGATGGTATGATGCTATGATAAAGCACACCACAAGTATTCACAAAGGCAAACATGATAAGGCACACAAGTCACACAAGACAACCCTTACGGTTTAGGCCAGCATGAAGTTTAGGTGTTACCCTCTTTCAGTTTTGTTGGTTAAGACCTGTCCTATCAAAAGTAATCGGGTTCTATAGGATCTCAATATCATTGACTACCCTCAATCAGTCATAACTCCAGCATCGCAATCTTTTCTTGCGGCCAGAACCATCGCGAGAGTTTAGCCTCAATGAGTGTAGCATACTGCTACCATTCTATGGCCAAGTTGGGTCAAATTAGGGTTCTAAGGTCGGTTGGCGCTTAATGACTCCTTGGAAGACCCATATTCTCCTCGTTTCAACACAAGGGATATCGGTACAGACCAAGGTGTCACACCAACGTAGCCACTACTTCACCCATGTCGGTCTACGCCAGACAGGTCCCTCACAGATTATGCTACCTAAAAGGGTATTCCCCAGATCCGGGTTAGGATCTATGAAACTCCGATGCAAAGCCCACAAATATAAAAGCAAACAAAGCAAACAATTTGAAAACAAGAGTGATCTAAGCCCTAAGGTTACTCCACTTTTAAGTTATCCCCAACAGAGTCGCCAGTTCTGTGATACGGTGGGAGAACTGAATTGAGCTTTTGCGTTTTGTATTCGCAAATGTTTCGGTTGAGCAAGAGTCGCCACCGACTTTTTATTTTATCCTAAGGAAAGGTTAAAAAGCACAACAAAAACCTTTGAGATGTTTTCTTGGGTTCGGGGAGTAGATTATAGAAAGGGAATGTATTAGCACCCTTTCTATCCATGGTTATCCATGGGCTCTTAGTTACTTGCTTAGATCACTTGCCTTTGATTTTCAATTGTTTGAAATGGTGCTTTGTGTGTGGGTTTGAAAATGTTTTTAAAAAAAAGGCCAATGTGGTGGCAACCTTTGTAATGATCCATGTTGGGATTTATACAAAGGTGTATGTCTTTTGAAAAAGTTTTCAATGTTTTTGAAAGTTGTTTTGAAAGTATATTGTGATGTGTGGTTTTGAAAAAAATAGGCAAGTGTTTTTGTTTTGCAAGTTGGCAAGTAACCAAGAGTTATCTACCCTAAATTTCTCAAAGATCTTTGCTATGTTTTAACCATTTTAACAATTTTGTTCCACCATTGTATTTGGTGGACAATCTTGTGTTAGGATGTGAACGGGACGGGCGCGGGTCATCGTTTAGACCATGATTGCAATGGTGCCAAGTGTCTTTGGGCAATTTTTCCTTTAAGGGACTTGATCATTTTTAGGCAACTTTCGAAAGCGTCATCGAGGGACTATGATCATTTGATATTGTCATGTTTTACCAAAAACACTCAACATGCAACATAGCCCATTATTGAAGGCAACAAGTGGAGTAACCCTAAGGGTGTAAGTGTGAATTGTGTTGTTCGTTTTCATGCTTTTTTATCTTTGAATTAGGTCAAGCTATTGTTGGTTGACTTTTTGCATACAAAACCTAATTCTATCATGGCATATTTAGAAAGCTTTTAAATGCGGAATTTAAAGGTCCTAAATTATTACAACACAAATTATGGGATGGGGGGTACAAATGTTCAAATGGGGATGAAACTTCATAGGAGAGTAGTGTCTAATATTTACAACCAAATCGAATGGCACAAATGTAAATGTAAAGATGTATAAGAATAAAGCAATATGTATGTGTAAATATTTTTTGTGTAAGTGTATGTTTTATTCATAAGTGAAATAAAAATAAATAAAAAAAAGGTTAATTTTGATATTTTCATGTTTAGGGCAAAACCCTAATTTTATAAATAAAAGGTATTTATTATATATTATATGCAATATTTATTAATTATGTACAAAAATAAATAAAAAGGAAGTATATTGTAAAAAAGTGATTTTTTAAGTCAAATATTAATAAAAATAAAAATGTATTATTTTTGTATTTTTAACCTAAATATACTAATAAATATAATAGTATTTACATTATTTATTAAATATATTAAATATGTACAAAAAATAAAATATTTAATATTTACAAAAAAAGGTATATTTTTTAGGAAATGTTTTCAAGAGATAAAATAAAATAAAATTAGAAAATAAATGTATTTTGTATTGTTTTTAGTATTTTAAATAAAAAAGTATTATGTATTTATTTACATATATAACTAAATGAAACAAATAAATATCAAATAAAATGCAAAAAATATGAGAAAAATATTTTTAATATTTTTTATGCTTTGACAAAAATAAACAAGTCAGAAACAAAAATCAAAAGTCAAAAATAATGAAAATAAAACACAATGGGCCAAGGGTGTGTGTGTGTGAAACAGTGGTGCAAAAATGAAGAACAACACAGGCCCAGCCCAAAGAGGTTGTCTTCAACCTCCAGCAACAATTTTGTCCAAAAACGCGCGCCTTTCCCACCTTGTTCAAACATCTTGATTCTTGGACTTTTAGCACAAACTTATAACACAAAAAATGTCAAGCATCAAACCACGAATCCATACATACCAAGAACTTGATCTAACTCTCAGAAATGAGAGAGAATTTCTTCTCCCCCAATTCTTGACCTAACTTTTTCCTAATGTTCAGGTTCAAAATACTCTTAGCACACATAACATAAATGAAAAGTAACTATATGGATGGCTTCAGGGCTATGATTAGAACATGTTTTCTTCACAAACTTAAACCTAACTATGCCTGGATAGAGAGATAGAAGTTCAAAAACTTACCTGTTCAGCTTGATTCGTGTATGATAATGGAGGCACTTTCAAGGCAATGTGAGGACTTGTACAACTTGCTTGAAGTCCAGGGATGCTATTCCAATGCTTGGTGTGCTTTGAATCTTACTGTATCAAGCTACAAAAGTCAACCTGCAAGAGAGAAAAGTGAAAATGGAAAAACTGGTTAGAGGTGTTACAGTTCCAGTTTAATGCTTGGAATAGTTTGTATGGATGTTATGGAAGGTGTATGAAGTGGTTTGGATGAAAATGCACGATGGAAATGAGCTGTGCCACTCAATCTGCAGGGATGCCCTGTTTTGTGCAGTTCAATGGTGTTTCTGGGAATGGCGAGGTATCAAGGGTTAAAGGCTCGTGTTTTAGATCTGTTAGGGAGTATGGAAAGTGTGGAGAAAATTTTTCTTGGCTTGTGGTTGCAGCAATGTGAGATAGATGTCAATATGCCAAGTTTCTTCTAATGTAAGTCAAAAATGCCAAGTTGGTTTACAAGCTTTCCTAGGCCCCTCAAGTATGCTGCACACTTGAGTCTTGATTAGTGGGACATGTTCCTGAACTTGTTCCAAAAGGATTTGCATTGTACTTCATAGATTGCAATCTTGACATAAAGTTCACATTTTCAAAAATGGATAATGTGCTTTTTCTAATTATGGACTAATCCTTCATGTAATGACCAAATGCATAGAATAACATCTTGGCACAATGGTTTAGCATTTAATTTTTGAGTGTAAATGAGATTAGAGGCCTGTAATGTAGCTTGCACATGCTGAGTTTGAAAATGCACAAGTTATGAACATGGAAATGGCTCATGAACAAAGTGACTTTTGCCCATATTGTCAAATTTGATTCTCCCTAACCACAAGGTTGTTTGATGAGTTCTTGGAAATTTTGGAAAGCTTGGAATGTATACTACAATCCATCTTTGTAATGCAATTTGAAATTCCAAGTGGAAGCATGTGAAAAGTGTCCATGAAGTTAGGCAAAAATCCTGCCTAGAATAGGTCAACAATTTTCTAAGTTAAGAATGTTTTGCACCCTTGTTCCAAAACTTGTAACTTGAGCTACAAGCTTCTTTTGAGGAAACCTTGTGAATCAAAGTTGTATATTTTTCAATGGACTATAACTTTCATGTTTTGACTTTTGTTTGAATCCAAATATATCTAGATGAAAAAAAGGGACAAAGTTAGGAAAAAATTAGGGATTTTTATAACTTAGAAAATTTCTAAGTTATGAAAATTCTTCATTTTAAACCCTAGTTTGCAATTCTTGATTTCTTGATGAACAAGTTTCATATTTTGACATGTCTTGATGAAAAATGAATCTTGACACTTGATTTTGACCAAAAAGTCAAAGTTTGACTTTTCAGTATACAATCAAATTTTGCTCAGTTAACTGGAAAATTCACCTGTCAATCTTGTGCATTTGGGATCTTTTGAATTTGTTGAACATGTCAAGACAATTCCATTGGTTCCTTGAGTCCATATATGAGCTTGGTTTTCCATTGGTTAGGTCAAACAGTCAAAAATTGCCTTTGTGCAGTCAAAACCCTAAAAATGACCATTTTGCCCTTTTGGTGATCTGATCAAATTTCTTATGGAATTGTGATCCAAACTTGATCAAATGGTTCATATGAGTTCATAATGTTGATGTGGGTCAAAAATCATGAGGTTTGACTGTCAATTGACCACAGTTGACTTTTTCCCTGATACAGCTGATTTCTAGGTCAATTGTCCAATTGACTGGGCAAAGATTGGAATCAAGGCTTGAAACTTGGTATGGATAAAATTGGGAGTCCAATATGAAGCATGAAAGTCATCTTAGGCATTTTAGGTCAAAACATCTTTGTGAAAACTCAAACCCTAATTTGGGTCAACAGTGCAAGGAGAAGTCTTGAGCAGAGCAAACCCCAACTTGATCCTGAGCTCCAAGGGTCTTGTGGTGAGAAAATGTTGAGGAAATGGGAGGGAAAATGTTAACGCCATTGAAGACAGCGAAAAGGACTCAGACATCGACAACTGGATCTACCCAACTACCAACGGTGGACCGAGTAACTGGCCGGCTAGGGACTTTATACATGTTTCTTTTATTTTGCAGTGATTGACTTACTTATTTTGAGATTTATAATAAACCATTTGAAAATTTAAGGCCTGGTGCCTTGCCCAAAACACTTTGGGCTTTGTTTGTGAGGGCTGTTATTTGTCATTTCATATATCATTAATAAAGCATTGGACGTTTCTTGCATACAAATTTTGCGCTCTCTGTTTTCTTTCATGTTTTCACTTTATCAAAATAGCTATTCTCTTACAACACTCACATATCATAATGCAGATCCATATCCACTATGGATCCCATTGATAACAGCTCTTCTATTGCCAGTTATGACTTCAAAAATTCGACCAACCAAGCCGAAGACGAAGGTGAGGATGATTGTGAGGTGCCTGGAAAACTTGCTAGACTACTACAGCAGGAAGAAAGGGCCATACAACCCCGTGAAGAGCCGGTTGAGACAGTGAACTTGGGTACTGAGGAAGACATAAAAGAGGTTAAAATAGGTGCAAATCTGGAGCTTAGTGTCAAACAGAGGTTGGTACAGATGTTGCACTACTACGTTGAGATCTTTGCCTGGTCTTATGAAGATATACCTGGTTTGGACACTGATATTGTGGTACATCGTTGTATGCGCCCTGAAATGTTAGAGAAGATCAAGGCAAAGGTCATGAAACAGTTCGATGCAGGATGCTTAACTGTCACTTCTTATCCACAATGGGTTGCTAATGTCGTTCTAGTACCTAAGAAGGACAATAAGGTACGGATGTGTGTGGATTACAGAGATCTAAACAGGGCTAGCTCCAAGGATGACTTCCCACTTCCTCATATTGATTTTCTGGTCGACAAGTCCGTGCAACAACAAATCTTCTCCTTCATGGATGGTTTCTCTGGCTACAACCAGATCAAGATGGCTCCTGAAGACATGGAGAAGACAACCTTCGTTACACACTGGGGAACCTTCTGCTACAAGGTGATGCCTTTTGGGTTGAAGAATATTGGGGCAACCTATCAGCACACCATGGTCTCTTTGTTCCACGATATGATTCACCACGAGATTGAGGTTTATGTTGATGATATGATAGCCAGGTCTTAGACTGAGGAAGAGCACCTTGATCATC
Source organism: Vicia faba (assembly GCA_948472305.1). Lineage (NCBI taxonomy): Eukaryota > Viridiplantae > Streptophyta > Magnoliopsida > Fabales > Fabaceae > Vicia > Vicia faba. The sequence goes on along the minus strand of OX451738.1, from coordinate 699,150,263 downwards.
TTCATAAATTGTTTGACAGGTTGAATACATACAAGTTGAGGTTGAATCCGAACAAGTGTACCTTCGGAGTAAGATCTGGTAAGCTTATGGGTTTTATCGTCAGTGACAAGGGTATTCAGGTAGACCCTGCAAAGGTAAAGGCCATACAAGAGATTCTGGTTCCCCGCACAGAGAAAGAGGTTAAAGGTTTCTTGAGACGTCTGAATTACATCGCCAGGTTCATTTCACATCTGACTGCTACTTGTGAACCAATCTTCAAGCTTCTGAAGAAAGATCAAGTGCTAAAGTGGAATGATGAATGCCAGACCGCTTTCGAAAGAATCAAAGAATACCTTCAAGAACCGCCAATTCGGATGCCTCCAGTTGAAGGAAGACCTTTGATATTATACTTGACAGTGCTAGACAATTAAATGGGGTGTGTGCTGGGGCAGCATGACGAGTCTGGTCGAAAAGAGCACGCAATATACTACGTTAGCAAAAAGTTTACCGACTCTGAGACATGATACTTATTGCTCGAGAAAACTTGCTGCGCTTTGGCATGGGCTGCTCGCCGACTGAGACAGTATATGCTGACTCATACTACCTTGTTGATATCAAAGATGGATCCAATCAAGTATATTTTCGAGAAGCCCGCTCTCTCCGGAAGGATAACAAGGTGGCAAATGATCTTAACCGAGTACGACATACAATATATAACCCAAAAAGCAATTAAGGGAAGTGTATTGGCTGATCATTTGGCTCATCATGCCGTGGATGATTACCAGTCCATGAATTTTGAGTTCCCATATGAGAATATCATGTTGGTGACTGACTACGAAGAACCTGGACCAGATAAAGCACCTGAGGAAGGATCCCGATGGTCTATGTATTTTGATGGAGCCTCAAACGCATTGGGTAACGACATTGGCGCTGTAATCATATCTCCCGAGGGCTGTCATACTCCGTTCACTGGCCGATTATGTTTCAACTGCACCAACAACATGGCAGAGTATGAAGCATGTATTGTGGGTCTTCGAGATGTTATCGATCTAAGGATCAAGTTTTTGAGTGTATTTTGGGGATTCCGCTCTGGTGATAAGTCAGATCAAAGGCGAGTGGGATACGAAGCACCCGAACCTTATTCCTTACAAAGAATATGTACTGACATTGCTCCCACACTTTGAGGAGGTAACTTTTAAACATTTCCCACGAGAGGAGAACCAGTTAGCGGACGCGCTAGCTACCATGTCTTCTATGTTCAAGGTTAGGTGGGATAACGAAGCTCCCCAAATCACCATTGAGAGGTTGGATGAACCATCACACTTCTATGAGATCAATATCGAAGAAGTGGCAGATAAACCCTATTTCACGAAGTCAAAAGGTATCTCGAGGCTCAGGAATATTCCAAAGGGGCATCTGTCAACTATAAGAAGTTTTTGAGAAGGTTTGCTGCAAATTTCTTCCTCAGTAATGGGATCCTCTATAAACGCAACCATGACTCCACACTATTACGGTGTGTAGACAAAAATGAAGCAGAAAGGATCATGACAGATTTACATGAAGGCACCTTCGGAACTCATTCTAGTGGACATACCATGGCTAAGAAGATCCTACGGGCAGGATATTATTGGTCCACTATGGAAGCTGATTGTTATCAGCACTCTCGAACCTGTCATAAGTGCCAAATCTACGCTGATAAGGTGCATGTGCCTCCAGTTCCTTTAAACGTCTTGACAGCTCCGTGGTCCTTTACAATGTGGGGCATCAACATGATCGGAGAAATCAGGCAGACCGCTTCCAATGGACATCGCTTCATCCTAGTAGCCATTGATTACTTCACGAAATGGGTTGAGGCAGCTTCCTTCGCTACAGTAACCAAGAATGTCGTGGCACGGTTTATCCGACACAATCTGATCTGTCGATATGGTGTGCCAGAGAGAATTATCACTGACAATGGTACAAATCTAAATAACACAATGATCACCGAGCTCTGTAAATAGTTCAAGATACAAAATCATAACTCTTCTCCCTACCGGCCGAAGATGAATGGGGATGTTGAAGCAGCTAACAAGAACATCAAGAAGATTGTACAGAAGATGACGGTGACATACGAAGACTGGCATGAGATGCTACCATTTGCTCTTCATGGGTACCGTACTTCAGCACGGACATCGACAGGGGCAAGACCCTACTCTCTGGTATATGGCATGGAGGCAGTCCTACCCATCGAAGTCCAGCTACCTTCTCTCAGGATTATGAAGGATGCAGGTTTGAACGAAGATTACTGGATCCGAACCCGACTTGATTAGCTGAATCTAATCGATGAAAAGAGACTTACTGCTATCTGCCACGGTCAGACGTACCAAAAGCGAATGATTAAGGTTTTCAACAGGAAAGTCAGGCGTCAAGAATATCAAGTCGGGGATCTAGTGATCAAACGCATCATACTGCCGCAAGGTGATCCCAGGGGCAAATGGATCCCCACGTATGAAGGGCCATTTATGGTTAAGAACATTTTCTCTAGAGGAGCTATGATTCTAACCACCATGGATGGTGACGACCTTTCTCACCCTCTCAATGCAGACATAGTGAAAAGATACTACGCATAATCAAAGACCCGCTAGGTCGACTGGCCTAGGCAAAAATAAGGGCTTCTCGGCGAACCAAAAGGGTTCGGGAAAAAGTAAGGGATGAAAATGAAAAAATCTATACACCCGGCAAGTCGAAAACCCGAAAGGGAGGCTTGGGAAAAAAAAGGGTATCCCGGTGGATTGAAAACCAAAAAGGGAAATCCGGGCAAAAGTTAGGGATTGAAGCGTATCACTATGTCTCATTGGATCATCTTGTGACCAGACTTCGGTATCGACTATCAAGCTCGGACGAAGCCAACCAATCTGATCAACCTTCGGCCAAGTAGAAAAGTGATGAGACGCTTGAAGATATAAAGGCAATAGCAGAGTTGGAACCCAATGGGGTCGTTTCACATAGCTGTTTTTCTTTCTTTTACACAAATTGTATAATTTCTATCTTTCGACGATGTTCTCTTACTAGAACGTCAACATCTTTATACAAAACGCCTATTACAGGCCAACTTCAAAATCAATACAAGTCATTTTCAGAAAACTTCAATTTGTTTTTCTTTTTCTGTTTTGTTTTGCAAGAACGTCCAATAATTTATTTTTGATATATGCATTTGAAAATGATTGCTGCTCATAAATATTTACATAAGAAACAAAGGCAATTACTCGTAATTCCAGAAACAGGGAAAAACAGGAAGTGCCAAACCCTACAGTTACTTTGCCCAGCAGGTACTGGGATAGAGTCAGCTTGGGAACATAATTATTGGTACATATGCTCCCCACAGAGTAAAAGTATCCAAAGGCATTGATATTAGCCTCCCCGAAACAGGAAATAACTATCCCTAGTCGAGGTTCATAATCGCAGATGAGTCGGTAAATTTCATCCCCCAAGTGGAGTTTATTTCTCCAACAGAGCTCGTCATCTCCAGGAAGGGAACTCCTTCCCCAACTGAGTTTATTCCTCCAAATCAGCAGGTCTGCCAAAAAAGTGTCTCCTCCCCCTAAGTTTGGTCCCCGCAGAGTTATTCTCCAGCATCTCTTCCCGACATAATATTTACAAATCTCCAGCAACTATCAGGGATTTATTTTCCCTGACACGAGCATACCCCTATATCATTTCATGAACAAACATCATGACATATGCATACATACCATACACAACATAATCTCATTTATTTTGAGAGCATCATCACACCCAGCATTTCATGCATCGCATATAACTAACCCCAATATTTTTTCAGTAAGAGAGGATTAGCTTCAACAAATTCAACAGTTATGCAAGTCGCATCTACAGACGACTAATGGAAACCCAGCTCCCAAAATCAAACAGGTTAACTAATCTATATTATCACTTTGAAGTAACCCTACGACCCAGGTTCCTTCCAATAAGCCCTACTATCCAGGCTTTCATTTCGAAGTAACGCTACGACCCAGGTTCCTTCTCACAACCCTACTATCCAGGCTTTCATATCAAAGTAACCATACTATCCAGGTTCCTTCTCACAACCCTACAATACAGGATTTCATATCGAAGTAACCCTACTATACATGTTCCTTCTCACAGCCCTACTATCCAGGCTTTCATATCGAAGTAACCCTACTATCCAGGTTCCTTCTCTCAGCCCTACTATCCAAGCTTTCATATCGAAGTAACCCTACTATCCAGGTTCCTTCTCACAACCCTACTATCCAGGCTTTCATATCGAAGTAACCCAACTATCCAGATTCCTTATCACAATCCCACTTTCCAGGCTTTCATATCTAAGTAACCCTACTATCCAGGTTCCTTCTCACAACCCTACTATCCAGGCTTTCATATCGAAGTAACCATACTATCCAGGTTCCATCTCACATCCCTACTATCCAGGCTTTCATATCAAAGTAACCCTACTATCCAGGTCCCTTCTCACAGCCATACTATCAAGGCTTTCATATCGAAGTAACCCTACTATCCAGGTTCCTTCTCACTATCCTACTATCCAGGATTTCATATCTAAGTAACCCTACTATCCAGGCTTTCATATCGAAGTAACCCCACAATCCAGTTTCTTTCTCACAGCCCTACTATCCAGGCTTTCATATCGAAGTAACCCTACTATCCAGGTTCCTTCTTATAGCCCTACTATCCAGGATTTCATATCGAAGAAACCCAACTATCCAGGTTCCTTCTCACAGCCTTACTATCTAGGCTTTCATATCGAAGTAACCCTACTATCCAGGTTCCTTCTCACAACCCTACTACCCAGAATTTCATATCGAAGTAACCCTACTATCCAGGTTCCTTCTCACAACCATACTATCCAGGCTTTCATATCGAAGTAACCCTACTATCCAGGTTCCTTGTCACAGCCCTATTATCCAGGCTTTCATTTCGAAGTAACCCTACTATCCAGGTTCCTTCTCATAGCCCTACTATCAAGGCTTTCATATCGAAGTAACCCAACTATCCAGGTTCCTTCTCACAACCTTACCTTCCAGGCTTTCATATCAAAGTAACCCTACTATCCAGGTTCCTTCTCACAACCCTACTATCCAGGCTTTCATATCGAAGTAACCCTACTATCCAGTTTCCTTCTCACAGCCCTACTATCCAGGCTTTCATATCGAAGTAACCCTACTATCCAGGTTCCTTCTCTCAGCCCTACTATCCAAGCTTTCATATCGAAGTAACCCCACTATCCAGGTTCCTTCTAACTGCCCTACTATCCAGGCTTTCATATCTAAGTAACCCTACAATCCAGGCTTTCATATTGAAGTAACCCCACTATCCAGGTTCCTTCTCACAGCCCTACTATCCAGGCTTTCATATCGAAGTAACCCTACTATCCAGGTTCCCTCTCATAGCCCTATCATCCAGGATTTCATATCGAAGTAACCCAACTATCCAGGTTCCTTCTCAGAGCCCTACTATCCAGGCTTTCATATCGAAGTAACCCTACTATCCAGGTTCCTTCTCACAATCCTACTATCCAGGCTTTCATATCGAAGTAACCCTACTATCCAGGTTCCTTCTCACAACCCTACTATCCAGGATTTCATATCGAAGTAACCCTACTATCCAGGTTCCTTCTCACAACCCTACTATCCAGGCTTTCATATCAAAGTAATCCAAATATCCATGTTCCTTCTCACAGATCTACTATCCAGGCTTTCATATCGAAGTAACCCTACTATCCAGGTTCCTTCTCAAAGCCCTACTATCCAGGCTTTCATATCGATGTAACCCTACTATCCAGGTTCCTTCTCACAGCCCTACTATCCAGGCTTTCATATCGAAGTAACCCTATGACCCATGTTCCTTCTTACAACCCTACTATCCAGGCTTTCATATCGAAGTAACCCAACTATCCAGGTTCCTTCTCATAGCCCTACTATCCAGGCTTTCATATCGAAGTAACCCTACTATCCAGGTTCCTTATCACAACCCTACTATCCAGGCTTTCATATCGAAGTAACCCTACTATCCATGTTCCTTCTTACAGCCCTACTATCCAAGATTTCATATCGAAGTAACCATACTATCCAGGTTCCTTCTCATAACCTTAATATCTAGGTTCCTTCTCTCTTATCTCCAGACAGCAGTCCATAACACTGTAGAACCTAGACCTGATCAAACACGATTGGTTTCGCATTTCCCCAGTAAGTCACGGTGCAATATATACCTTGACCAGGTATGCAATTCACTTCTGTTTCCTCAAACCGGAGTTATTTCCCCAGTGGAGTAATAGACAACTGAAGCTCCTAAAATTCTGTTTCTCCCAAGATAGATATCAAGGTTCCTCATTAGATTCGTCATCAACAACAGCATCAGGGACTCTCGTCAAAGGAATATCTAAGGAAATTAACATCATCTAGATCGCATCTTCAAGCCCATCTCTGACGACTCTCTGTCACACCCAGGATGGCATCTTTAAGCCCATATCCGACAATATTATATCATCAACTTACGAATTCTATCTATAAGCCCATTCCCGATATCACAAATCAAGTGCCACTTCATGTTCATCCATCTTCCACCTTCAGATCACGAAAGGCAAGCTAGCCAATCTACATCCTCAGGTTTAAAAAGATTGAACAGGGGCAACTGTTGTACCCCATAATTTTCCCTCTCATTTTACTCAATACATACTCCTAGAGATCCTCAATTTGCTCAAGGTTTCCTAATAGTGGACCAGACAAACTCTCTCCTAAGGCAGTATACCTCAAATTAGGGTTTCCATTTTCATAAAGATGGGTGAACCACACAGGCCTCATATACTCTCCATGGTCTTAATATGTTCCCAAGACCCTACATGTCAAGTTTCATGCCTTGCACAAGAAGTTTTCTCAATCAACTGCTCAGATGCTTGAGAATCGACTTTATTAGGTCAAAAGTCAACTGTGACCCACATACAGTCAAACTTCAAGATTTTTGGTCAACATTAACATTTTGAAGTGACTTTCATCATTTGATCAAGGGTTGGTCATGATTCCTCAAGGAATGTTCCAAATTCATCAAAACCCAAAAGTTGCTAAATTAGGGTTTCTTAGTAAAAGTCAACCAAAGTTTGACCAAGCATAACTTCCACATTCTTTATTATAAATTTTACATCCAAAGCTCATTTTTAAGAGGATTAAATTACTTACAATTCATCTTTATCCCACAAGTTCAAAATATGCACTCATAAAAAGATATGAATTTCTACATTATGGGTCCTTTTGAAAAGTCAACAAAAACAGCTTTTGGGTCAAAGCTTCTTACATGAACATGGAAGACTCAATTGAGATGATACAAAAAGTTTTGCTTTTGGGACATCCTAAGCTTTCTAAAAAGTCCCAGGACACCTCTCTAGGGTTAAAATTGGAAGAGATATGCCTTGTCAAAGTTGACCTTTTTTGCAAAATTGCCAAAAGTCAAATATGCTCCAAAATGCATTTTTTACTAAATGGGCCTAACCTTTTATGCTTGCACCTTACTTATAATGTGGTCCACGACTCAAATATTCATCCACCCATTATTTTCTTCATTTTTCAATTTTTTTATATTTTTTTATTAATTAAAAATTGAATTAAATCAAATAATTGATGAATAATAGCAAAGATATGATTTGATTTGGTTTTTGGACAGGTTGGCAATCAAATTATGCTGAATTATCAAGGCCAAAACGAATCCAGCATAATTGGTACAAGAAAGGGAAGATTTGGCTCAAAATAACAAGTTTATATGTGGCTAAAGAATCAAATCAAATCTCATCAAAACTTCAAGATCCAATCTTTTTTGCAACCCTAATTCATTGAGGGATATATAATGAACAAGAACAAAGCAAACGAAAAGGGTTAGCAATCGTGAAAGAGGCATAGCAAATTCAAAAAATTCAAAGAAAAGTATGAATCGGTTTTCACTCCACATGCCATCTCAAGCCATCCTAGCACTGAAAATCAATTGCTGGACGTCTCAGGAAGCCATCCCAATCGTTTGCAAGGTCTGGAGCCTCAAGAGACGCAAGTTGTAACTCACACGGTTTGCAATATTTTTCAGAATCGATTATCATAATTCCTATATCATTAGCACGTTTAATTGATATATTTGCAATCTTTGACATGTTTGCAAGCTAACTGAATAGTTTAATTTCATTTTTGAAGCTTATACGCGTATATGCCATTGCTAGGGTTCACCTTGCATTTTTAGGGTTTTTGTCCACTGGTGAAATTATCCTAAATAAAGGGTGCCATCGTGTTCATGAGGTCAAAGCGGATTGATCAATGTATTCATAAGTGATTTATCATGATTGTATCATGTTTTGAGATATTATAGGTTTCTAGCCATGGAAGATGTCTGTAGGTATAGGTTCGTTATCTAATACGACGGAGGAATGTAGAAGAAGGTTAGGTGTCAGCCAGCCATTCGCCCATTTGAATCTTGCGTGCTTTCTTTTTAGTTAACCAAGTTTTTGTATATTATATTTTATTCTTGTATTATCAACAAACAAGTCGAATGATCCAGTGGTAAGGCGTGTTGTTGATGAGTATAAGGACCTGGGTTCGATCCCAGGTCCCAGCAAAACTATTTTCAAATTTTCCATTTGCAGATCCAACGCATCTCTCATCCTGGTGTCCACCATATTCCATCAATCTCAGCCAATGGATTCATCATCCATTCAATCCAACGCACATGAAGTGAGGGACTATGGTACGTTCTCAAGTCAACGCTACAAGGAATTCAAGGCTGACTGGGCTTGGAGCATTTTGGGCCTTAAAAAAACTCAGATTGGTGTTACACCCCAAAATTTACCCTCTTGATTTAGGATTATGTTTCATCATGAATATCATATTGCATTGCATTCATACATTGTGATGGGATCAAAGTACTTTGGTTATTAAATCTTCCTTAAGCCTTGAAGGTTGATTACATGGACAAGTTGCTCAAGAAGAATCTTACCATCTAAAAAAAGAATTTTAAATATGAAAGAATTTAAATATGAAAGAATTTTGAAATGGTGATCCAAATTAGCTTATCATTCCCCTCCCTCTTCATCTTATCCCTTTCTTTTTTAATTGTGCTACATGTTAAAGGATGGTGATCTCTATATCATTTATCCAAACATGAAGTGCATAGATTTCTATTGACCGGCCTCAAAATAGGTGCGACTTCTACATAAGTTCACTTAGGATTGCTTAACATAGCGCTAAATTTTGTCCCGATTCGAATAAATGATCATTCGTGGCCCAAACTTATGATTGCAAGCCCAAGTATGTTAATTTGATCTCTTTGATCCAATACCCTTGAGATTCATTGTGTGGAGGCTTTGGTTCTACCAATCCTCTAATGGATCTACAATACCTTTGTCAACGCGGATCACTTAAACATTGTTGATCATTAAATGTTGCCTTTTGATTATTCCAAAATGGATGATATACTTGACAAAAAGCAAATGCAACTTGTTATGTGGAGGCTTTGGTTCTACCAATCCTTTAATGAGTTCCAAATGCAAGTTTCAAGATGGTCATCCAACTAACCACTAATTTTTAACAATTGACTTACTTTATGCTTCTATTTTTTTATGTTTTATGTACCATTTACTTTTAGAATTTTACATTTCATGCTATTTTCATCTTTGCTCACTTGAGGATTTACTTTTATGTCATTTTTATTTTGCTCACTTGAGCTTTTCTTTTCCTTTTAAAGACACCTAACAATCAACATGAACCATAAAAAAATAAAAAACTTTAATGATGCTTGGACTATTTGGTTACTGTCCTTGGGATTATGGAGCATGAGACTTTTTTTTTGGACTTAGGATTAGAGACCTTGGCCTATCTTGGAGACTTTGTGACAATGTATAGCATCCCACTTTTGGCCTGAGGCTACTGTGTTTCACTTTATTTATGGAACACAACTTATTACACTGACACTGCTTTTGTATTTGGCATGTTTGATATTCCATGCAGGATATATACATGATATTGTGAATACTATACATTACCCATGGGGATATGTTCATATCTGATAATCTCATTACTTACATCCTTATGGCGTAATTTCTGACTTGGTTCGTCTACTGATGACAACTTGCTTGAAGTTCTCTGGGTTTCTTTTTATTCATGCTCCATTGCTACGGATAGTTATCCGTTTGGTATTACAATATCTCCTTTCTTTCATTTTCATTTTGCATAGTTCTCTGATTGTATGATGGGACCTCTGTTACTGATATATGTCAGGAGGCCCTCTATTTTTTTTGTCTAATACCTATGTTGTGTTTGTGTTGATCTATGAGTCACTCAATTTAGACATTGAGATCACGACTTCGCTCTCATTGCATGTTCCCTATAGGATGTTTATTGATTTTCTTCTTTAATTGTTGATCGATGAGTCACTCAATTTAGAAATTGAGATCACGACTTCGCTCTCGTTGCATGTTCCCTATAGGATAGTTTTGTTAAGCTTCCTTTGGCATGATAATTAAGGTAGGGTTTTCCTTTATCCTCAACCTTAGGATTAATAATTGTATGATAACACTAGGGATAGTACTAGGCTATTTTCCCTTAGTTGTTTTTCTCTCTTTGCATCTTGCATCTTAAAACAAAAATTGTTTTCTTGGCAAATCATAAGACATTTCTAATGAACCCAAACTCTTCTTCAAAGTAAAAGATACAAACTAATCTTACATTGTCTTGTTTGTTTGAAGCCGATGTTTCGCCATCGCACATGTTTGTTATCCTACTTTGATTCTCAATATCATTGTTAGGTGTGATGTTTTGTCATCTATTTTATCGATGTTTCATCATCTTTTTCCATGATATCTTTTTATCTTGAAGCCGATGTTTCGCCATCGCACATGTTTGTTATCCTACCTTGATTCTCAATATCATTGTTAGGTGTGATGTTTTTCCATCCGTCTTATTGATGTTTCGTCATCTTTGCCATGATATCTTGTTATGTTGAATCCGATGTTTCACCATCACACATGTTTGTTATCCTACTTTGATTCCTAATATCATTTCTAGGTGTGATGTTTTGTCATCTATTTTATCAATGTTTCGCCATTTTTGCCATGTTATCTCTTGACTGATGTTTCTCCATCGCGCATTTGTTTGAAGCCGATGTTTCTCCTTCGCACATGTTTGTTATCCTACTTTGATTCTCAATATCATTGTTCGGTGTGATGTTTTGCCATCCGTCTTATTGATGTTTCGTCATCTTTTGCCATGATATCTTGTTATCTTGAAGTCGATGTTTCTCCATCGCACATGTTTGTTATCCTACTTTGATTCTCAATATCATTGTTAGGTGTGATGTTTCGTCATCTATTTAATCGATGTTTCGTCATCTTTTGCCATGATATCTTGTTATCTTGAAGCCGATGTTTCGCCATCGCACATGTTTGTTATCCTACTTTGATTCTCAATATCATTGTTAAGTGTGATGTTTTATCATCTATTTTATCGATGTTTCGTCATCTTTTGACATGATATCTTTTTATCTTGAAGTCGATGTTTCACCATCGCACATGTTTTTTATCCTACCTTGATTCTCAAAATCATTGTTAGGTGTGATATTTCGTCATCTATTTTATTGATGTTTCGCCATCTTTGCAATGATTTCTTGTTATCCTTTTAGCCGATGTTTCGCCATCGCACATTTGTTTGAAGCCGATGTTTCGCCATCGCACATGTTTGTTACCCTACTTTGATTCTCAATATCATTGTTAGGTATGATGTTTCGTCATCTATTTTATTGATGTTTCGCCATTGTGATACGGTGGGAGAACTGACTTGGGATTTTGCGTTTGTGTGCGCAAATGTTCGGTTTTAGCAAGAGTCGCCACCGACTTTTTATTTATCCTAAGGAAAGGTCAAAAAGCACAGGAAAGACCTTTGAGATGTTTTCGTGGGTTCGGGGGGTAGATTATGAAAAGGGAAGGTGCTAGCACCCTTTTCATCCATGGTTATCCATGGGCTCTTAGTTACTTGTTTTAGATCACTTGCCTTTGCTTTTCAATTGTTTGAAATGGTGCTTTGTGTGTGGTTTTGAAAATGTTTTGAAAAAGATGCCTTGTCTAGGCAACCTTTGTAACAATTCTTGTTTGAATGTTTTACAAAGGTGTTTGTCTTTTTGAAAAGATGTTTCAATGTTTTTGAAAGTTTGTTTTGAAATTGTTTTTTTAAAGTTGTGTTGTGGAGTGTGTTTTAAAAAATGGCAAGGATGTTTTGCAAGTTTGATCAAGTAACTAAGAGCTATCTACCCTAAATTTACTCAAAGATCTTTCTCATGTTTTTAACCCTTTTAACAGTGTTGTTTCACCATTATATTTGGTGAACAACCTTGCGTTAGGATGTTAAAGGGGACGGGTGCGGGTCATCGTATGCAATCATTGAAGGCAACTTGTGAGACGCTCTAGCAATTTTTTTAAGGGACGAGATCGTTTTATCGAAGGCAACATCGAGTGTCATCGAGGGACTAACGATCTTTGTTTATCAAAGGGATATTTGCTAGAGTGTCTCATACTCGAGGGACATGATTGCATTTTCCGAGGCAACAAGCGAGATTACCCTAAGGGTGCATGTGTGAATAGTGTGTTTGATTTGCATGCATTTAGTCTTTGATTAGGGGTTGTCTACTTGTTGTTTTTATCTTTCCATACACACCTATTTACTAGCATTTGTACAAAGTAAATAAAATGCAGAAAGATAAAATCCTACGCTATTACAACCATATCGAAAGGCATAAAAAATATGAAAAAATAAGATAAAAGTAAGAAAAATGAGTGTATTTCGACCCAGGCAGTAGCATCCTTCGATTCGTATTCTGTTGGCCTCCTTCGATTGGGGCTGGCAACAGCAAAGTCACGTCTTTCGATTAGGCTTTGGCACCAGTCAGGTTCTGTCCTTCGATTGGCCTGGAAGTCAGTGTATGGCGAAGCCTTCTGGTTCTGCCTTGTTGTCTTCTTCGAATGGAGGTCGAAAGCAGTGAGGGAATGCCTTTCGATTGAGCCTGGAATCAGTGAAGGCATGCTTTTCATTTGGGCCTGGAATCTGTGCAAGATGTAATCTTCCTTTCTGCCTCCTTCGACTGGGCCTGGAGTCAGTGAGGAAGCCTGAGGCTTCGTTTCATATTCCCGTCTCCTGTTTATTTCGTTTGAGATATTAAATAGCAACATGGCCTAAGGCCACGCTATCATTACCTCAGGGCCAGGTTAGTTCTTAAAGCATCTGTAATCAACCAAAGAACCAAACCAAAAGGAGAAGCAATAAAAACAAACTAAAGGGTGGAAATGAAAAGGTAACAAACACTACGTATATATTTGAAACGAAAAGGAAGCTTATTTACATGTTATGCTAGAAATGAAGGGTTCAAGGTTAGGAATGACTTACCTTGCTTGAGGCTGGAACGTGTGCTGGGCCTTTAAGTAGTTTCCTTGAATGCTTCTGGATTCGAAGGGAGGAACCAGGGGTTATGTCTTTGATACTGGATTCGAAAGAGAAGAACAAGTGTGAGGTTCTTCCTACTGGATTCGAAGGGTAACAAGGTATATGGATGTTTCAGATTCTAAGGGGATAAGTGTTTGGATTCTGGTTATGTGTTTGATGAATGTTTAAGTGTTTGAGAGCTTTATGGTGTTTTTGAGAATTTTCTGCAGATTCGTTCGACTGGCCAGAAGGTCCTCCTTAGCTTTGCAAAAGTTCCTGTATTTATAGAGAAAGAATGGACATGTTCGTCCATAGCCAGCCTTGCAAAGAATAATAAAATAATGTGGCGTGACAGTACATGTGGGGGGCCTGCTGGCAGTTGGGGTGCAGAAGATGTGACTGAGGCCTCTGACGTTTCTTGTGCTCAGACCAAATTTAGTTTGAAAGCTGCTTTTGTGATAAAGTACTCTCTGTTTGAAGAAAGAGTATGTAGCCTTTAACCCAGAATAGTAGTATCTAAAAGACAGTTTAAAACCTTTGTACAAGCTTCTGACTATGTAAAGATCTGGACGCAACATAGCCTGGAAAACGAGATTTGGTCTTGAGTTAAATGCAAGAGTGATGTTGAAGCACACCTGTTTGAAGGAATCCTTTGCCTCAGTCGAAGCTTGTGGTCGAAACAAGCTAACTCGAAGGAAGCTATTACCCAATCGAAATCTCATGCTCGAAGGAAGCATATTTCCCAATCGAAACCTGGGTCGAAGCAAACATATTTCCCAATCGAAAGTCTATGTTCGAAGGAAGCTTAGAGTTCAACATGAAGGACATATCCAAGTTGCATTCGAAAGAGGGTTTTGCTAAAAACGAAGGATGTAATCCAAGTTGTATTCGAAGGAGGCTCTTGCTCAACTGAAGTTTTCATCCAGGCACACAGAAGGTGAGTGTCCAAACGAAGACTTGCCTTGCAGGGGGGTACATGTGACCAGTAGGTCATGCCCTTCGATTGCAAGCATGCAGGCAGCAAAAGACACAAACGAAACATGCAACAAGAAGTCACATGCCCAGGCGAAAGAGGCACGCTAGTATCCATTTTGAGAAATCGAAGGAGGCCAAGAGTCAATCGAAGGATGCTGATCGAAAGAGGCCTAAAGGCCAATCGAAAGAACACTTGTATTTCTCCAATTTTTGTCAAAATAATATTTTTATCTGTTTTCTCCCTTTTTGACAGTTTCCTTTTAATTTTGGTACTGGAAAATTCCAAAGTACTTGTGCAAGCTTGAATTTTGGAAATCCTTTGTGAGAGTGGCCTTGATAATTGAGAGGGCAAATTTTGGGGTACAACAGTTGCCCCTGTTCAATTTTCTTAAACCTGAGGATATAGATTGGCTTTCGAGCCTTTCGTGATCCGAAGGTGGAAGATAATTGAACACTAGAGTGCCCACAAATTTGCACTCGTATGGTGTAGTATCAGCATTGTGATGTCGGGAATAGGCTTACAGATGCCATTTGGAGATGTGACAGAATCTTGTTGGAGATGGGCTTGTAGATGCCATCCAAGAATTCCTGTTGAATCGTAATTTTGTAAGTTGAAAGAAGGAACCTGTGTAGGGTTGCCTGATGATGAGTCCGTGTGAAACTGCATCTTGGAAGGAAGGAACCTGTGTAGGATTGCTTGATGATGAGTCTGTGTGAAACTGCATCTTGGAAGGAAGGAACCTGTGTAGGATTGCCTGATGATGAGTTCGTGTGAAACTGCATCTTGGAAGGAAGGAACATGTGTAGGGTTGCTTGATGATGAGTCTGTGTGAAACTGCATCTTGGAAGGAAGGAACCTGTGTAGGATTGCCTGATGATGAGTCTGTGTGAAACTGTATCTTGGAAGGAAGGAACCTGTGTAGGGTTGCCTGATGATGAGTCTGTGTAAAACTGCATCTGGAATTGAGAAGGAACCGGTGTAGGATTGCCTGATGATGAGTCCGTGTAAAACTGCGTCTGGAATTTGTGAAGGAACCGGTGTAGGGTTGCTTCATGATGAGTCCGTGTAAAACCACATCTGGAATTTGAGAAGGAACCGATGTAGGGTTGCTCCATGATGAGTCCATGTAAAACTGCATCTGGAATTGAGAAGGAACCGGTGTAGGATTTCCTGATGATGAGTCTGTGTAAAACTGCATCTGGAATTTGAGAAGGAACCGGTGTAGGGTTGCTTCATGATGAGTTCGTGTAAAACTGCATCTGGAATTTGAGAAGGAACCGGTGTAGGGTTTCTTCATGATGAGTCCGTGTAAAACTGCATCTGGAATTGAGTGGGAACCGGTGTAGGGTTGCCTGATGATGGTCAAGTAGATAATTGTCCTGTCTGGTTTCAGGTATTAATCTGGAACTTGAAAAGGTTGATGGTAGCCATCTGTTAATTGACCTTTTTCTGAAAAAGGTAAAATGTTATTTGTATGCAATGTCATGATGTATGAAATGCACGATGTCATGATGTTCTCAAAATAAATGAGATTGTGTTATATGCACTTATCATGTATGTAAATAGGATGTATGAAATGCGAAATGTTAATGAATGTACTTTTTTCTAGGAAAATAAATCCTTGACAAAAGCTGGGGAGTCATTAATCCTGGACTGTTGTTGAAGAGTATGTGTGTCTTCAAACTTTGCTTAGAATATTTCCAATGGATTCCTGTTTTTTTGTTTGAGGAGAACTCCGCTGGGGGAAGTTGAAAACTCTGTGGGGAGTATGTTTATTTCTGCTTGGAAAAGGAGTTTAGGAGTCTTAGTCGTCCGTTGCTCTACTGGGGAGTCGAAGTTGAACTGATATCTGGTCAGGTCCAGGTTTCGCAGTAACTTGTTGGGGATTGTAGAGTAGTCTACTGGGGAAGAGGAGTTGTGGTCCTTTGAGTTGTAGTAGTCGGAGAGGCAAACTCAAGCTGGGGAATCTTGGTGTTGTTGGGGAAATAAACCCTGTCGTCAGTCCGCTGGAGAGGTGACATCTTCGTTGGGGGAAGTCCTCGAGGATTCTTGAGGTTGATTCAGCTGGGGAAAGGGGGTCAGAGATTATACTCTTGCTGGGGAATCATCCTACGAGAAGGACTTTGGGGAGACTTGTCATTGCCCCTAGTAGCGAATGTTTGTGGCATTGCCAAAAAGTTTGATCGTATGTAACCCTTTGTCGGGGTTGACGTTCAATGCCCCAAGTGACGGAGATGGAGACCTGCCCCTGGTTACTCTGCACTTCTTTGAGAGATTTCCTGGAATCTTGACTGGACTGCCCCAGGTATGCTGGATAGTGACATGTCATGCCCCCTTGTTGATAGGAGATTTGTCAATGGGAGTGTCATCCTTCTTGAATTGATTTTGTTCACTGAGAGGGCTTTCGTTCATCGGATATTCGTTGTGTGAATTTCTCCGCTGTCAAACAAATAGCCAAATGCAAACAGTGATATTCAAGTGATGCAAAGTTTATGTTTGTCTTGAAGTTGTGAAAAATGCGTTTATGTAAGTAAAGAAATTTTGTAAGAAAAATTCAACTCAGGATTTAGAGCAAAGCCTTACAGGAGTCAGGATACCTTTTGTAACAGTATGCTTTCGAACTAACCCATGCTTCAATTAGGACTTTTTAAGGGTTGTATTGTGGCTTGGTTCACGGTTTAAGAAACAAAGGATAAAGGCTCAAAGTATATTTGTATCCACCCGCTCTTCGTGATGTTCTTCAATCCTAAACTCAGTTAATTGTGCATCGAACTCTATTCGAATTTGGAACGAAGTTTTTGTGATGGTTCACACAAGTTGAATTTGTTGGAAGGCAGTCATTTTTGCAACATTTTTCATGTTGTTGAGGATTTGTGGCGACCTCGTTCTTTTGATTTGTTATCCCTAACTTTTGCCTGACTGTTCCTATTTTTGAGATTACAGTCAGCGGGATGCCCCAAATTTCTTAAGCCTCCTTTGTAGGTTTTGGCTTAGTGGGCTTTTCCTTTTTTTTTGAGAGATAATGACTGCCTATGAGATAAGGAACCACCACTGTCTTTTGATTCCAGAGGAATTCTTTTGATGTCGTTCGTTGTATTACGAACTGAGAGTTTGCAACTTCAATGCGCATCTTTTGAATTAACTGAGAGACTACCCTGCCCCAGGTTTTGATTAAAGGTTTCAATTTGTGTTAACATAGAAAACTTCTACTTCTTTGGCTCGCAGGGGTTGACTAGGGATTATCTTCCTTATAACTCCAATGTTTAGGATTTGAAAGAAACGCTTGTACATCGTCAGCAAGGTCTGTTCAAAAGCATACTATATAGGATTATGGCATTGTTTCGTCATCCTCCCTCTAAAGGCTTGTAACTTTTAGCAAGAGTTGAATATCATAAAGACAGTATAAGAATAGTGAAAACGTGTGGATGAATTCAAGAAACACATATGCAATGCATTAATGAAACAAAGTTTGACATTAATAGATAATTGTTTGAATAACAAAAGAAATTACAACTTGAAAATTCAAATGAAACAAAGACATTCTCAATGATTTGGCGTAGGAGCAGTGATTATGCTAGAGTTGAAGGGGTGAAAAACACAAGAAGGGGGGTTGAATTGTAAAAACTGGAAACTTAAAGCAAATGACAAGATATTTTTATCCTGGTTCGTTTGATCTCAAACTACTCCAGTCCACCCGTCAACGTGATTTCGCCTCTCTCCAACGAGGTCTTAATTCACTATATTCAACTGAATACAAATCTGCTTTAACAACTGCTAAAGCCTTCTTGATTCAAACCACAATCCGGTTTATCAAGGCAACACTTTCTTACAAAGGTATAAAATAATGTGTGTGAATGTTTTCTACAAAACTATATCACAACTGTGATGTTTACACAAATGAAGCTTAGAAACTTAGAATGCTAAACACTAATGGAGTATCAGAGTTTGTTGGTTTAGCAAAACTGGTAGATGAAGATTATTGTTCAGCTTTTTGCGTGTAGAGAGTTTTGAAGCATTAGCCGTGATAATCTTCGAAGCTTGGTTTATATAGCATTTGAGAAGATGAACGTTGAAGCAAATATTCTTGATTCAATGCTAATAACAAGCTTTCCTTTTTGAGCAGATCTTGTCTGGAATGAGGCCGTTGGAATTGATTAGCGTTCAATGCACAGTACCGTTGCTTCTTCAATGCACGATCTGGCTTGGCTCATTCTGATTCTGCTTCGCTGCTGATGAACTATTTGATTCTGTATCAGAGTGTTTTACGCGCAGTTCTGTTCATCAAGCTTCAGCATGTGCAAGCGTTGATCATCTGATCTTGACGTTCTGATTCAGCAACTTCTGATGCTGGTGTACAAACTCATATTCTGATGCTGAATAAGTGATCTTGCTTATTTTAATCAGCATATCTGCAAGTCAGAGCATAGTAATTTTAGGCAGCATATAATTCAATCATGAAATATTTAACTACTATATCTTTTCACTTTGTTATCATCAAAACTTAAGTGTAGGGTACTAGATTCAAACATTGTTCTAACAATCTCCCCCTTTTTGATGATGACAAAAACTAGATATTTTAAATGGAAAAATAACGTGAAAAGTTATCAGAGCTATGTATCAGAATAAGAAGTACGGAGAAGTCAGAGTTTAAGAGATACTCCCCCTGAGTTTGTTACTTCCCTTTGATATGCGTGTTCTTCAGAGTCAGATCTTTTTCTATCTTTGAGCATCGGATTATAGGTCTTTGACTTATCAGAAAGCAGAGCTTCAGAGCTTTTCCTGTCAGAGCTTTGCTTCGGATCAGAGTGTTAGGACGATCAGAGCCTCATATATCAGAACTTCATATTTGATCAGAGCAACATGAGCTTTTACATTTTGATCAGAGCTTCTAGTTCTTAGTCTTCATAGCTTCCTTGTGCCTGTAGACTTATAAACAAAACAGAAAAACATTTCAAGTAATAGAGTTAGAATGTTTGAGATTTTCTGTCTAGTTAGCCGTTATTGATTTTAAATATCATTCTTGTTCTCCCCCTTTTTGTCAGCAATCAAAAAGTGTTAGTGATGTGCTAAAACAATTTAAATCAGAAAAACAAGTTATATTAAAGTAGTTCAGAGCAAAAGAACATTACACGAACATAGTCAAAACATAGTCAAAAGTACATCAGAAAATGAAGAAAATATAGAGAGTGTCATGCATGAAAAAAATTTCAAGGTTGTGGGGGCATGCGTGAGAACAGGCTTTCCAGCATTGCTTGAATCTTTTCAGAAGTTTAATTCTGCTTCTGAACCATGGTGACAACAGTATCAATCTTGCTGTCCTGAACATTCATTCTTGCTTCCATCTTCTGATCATTCTCTTCCATCCGCTGCTGTAGACGCAAGTCATTCAGCCTGAGTTCTTCCAGAGCCTGCCTGTCCAAGGCAGCTTGAGAACTTTCAGCAGGAGGAAGCTTCTCAGAACTTTCAGCTACATCTTCTGCTGGATTTTCTTCCTGAAGGGTCTTGTCTTCTTCTGATGGTTGCACCTGTGCAGCTTGTTCTTTCTCAGACCAGGATTCACTGTCCAGAGGGAGCACAACTTCTTGAGGCAGCTGACTCTCAACTTCCTTCAGCAGCTTGCTAAAGTTCTGTTGAGCCTGCTCATAGTTGACGTCCTGCAGCTTGAGTGCTTCAGCACGAACCCATACTCTGAACTGTGACCAGAGCTGATCAGAAGCAGCTGGGTCGATCATCCCCGGACAGACTTGCTTCAACGAAGCAATCCATTGCAGCATACCTGTTTCAAAGTCCAAAATACCAGAGCCAACATCTAGTTGCTTTGGTTTGGGAATGGCCAATTTGTGTCTTAAATCAGCAAGACGTTCAAGACTTGTTAAGTCAATGAAAGTTTTGCTGGGGTTTTCAGAGGATTGGTTTACAGAGGTGTGCTGAGGTGCTGTTTGTTTTGGTGGATGGTTATCAGAGTCAGAGGATATATCTATTGGAGTGGTTGGAGTTTTTGGAGGTGTTGATTCCTCTGATGATGGTAACTGGGGTCTGACAATGGTGGTTCCACATGGCAACTGTATTGCCAGCGGTGAAGGTTGAGGTGAGTGGGGATCAGAATGATGAGGAGATGGGGTTTCATAGCGGTGAAACTCTGTTTGTGGTGAGGGTGGATTATTTTCTGGTTGAGGAGGTGGAATCTCTGATTGCTCAGGGATCAGAGGTTCTTCTGTGAGAGGTTGTTGAGATTGTGGTTCTGATTCTGGTTGATGTTCTGGTTGTATTTCTGGTTCAGGTTGAATTTCTGGTTCAGGTTGTGGAGGAGGAATATTTGGTGGTTCAGAGTGAGGTTGAACAGAAGTATGTTCACGCTCAATATCAGCTAGCACTCTATCAAGTGCTGGTGTTGTTGAAACAGTTGGTTGTTTGGTAATTTTAATGGGAATTTTAATTCTGGTTCTTCTGAGTTGTAAGGCCTCAGAAGGGTCTTCTGGTATGGTTTCATCAATAGTAGGGATTGGGATGGATATTCTGTGAGAGGTTTGAGGAGGGGCAACAGATGTTGGAATAGTAGATGAAATTGAAATAGGGGCAGCAGATGAATTACCTCGTTTCTTTGGAGTCTGATGAGATGATCCTTCTGCTTTCCTCTTCTTTGTCTTCTTCTGAATCACTTCAGGTTGAACTTGACTCAGATCTTTGATCTTCAGCTTTGAACCTGCATCTTCTTCCTTGTATGAATCTGGATACTTGAGAAACATATCAGGTTGGGATTCCATTTCAGAAAATCTTGGGAAATCACTCAGAGGCACTCTTCTTCTGGAGATGTCAGCAGTTGAAGAAGCTCTGGGTTCCTTGCTGATATTTTCTATCAGCTTCATCTTTTTCAGGTTCTTAGCGTTCAGCGGTTTTCCAACAGTTGGTTCAAAATTGCCCAGCACTTTAGCTTCGCTCAGATAATCTATCAGCTTATTCTCTGTCAGAATATCTGATATGAGCCTCCCAAACGGTATCCAGTCCCTTTTGGTCCTTTCTTCTTCTCTAGTCTCTTTCACACTAGTCTTCAGATGGTTGAACAGGAAGTGTGCCAGATTGATCTTCACCCTCTGATCAATAAAGTAGATCAGAAATTTCTGATCCACGTTTATATAATCAGGAGAGCTTGTTGGCTTCCTGTGATTGAAACAGCCCAGAACAATCTTGGCCCATACTCTGCAGTGATCCTTCAGATCCTTGATTTTGCTGCTGGGAAAACCAAGAGTGAAAATGCAGTTGGCTACCACACCTATATCAGGGCATCTATCGGCCATGTCCACACAACGGACTCCACCACCACTTTGACCAATTAACCTAGCAATGAGGTCTTCAGAAATTACTATCTTCTTTCCCATGACAGAAGAGATGACTAGATGTTTATGAATCTGGGCGTGAATCCAAAATTCCTTGACAAGCTCTGGGAAGGTTGGTCCAACCAGTCTATCAAAATACCTCTCCCACTTTTGAGCTTTGATTTCCTCAGTTAGGTCAAATCCATTATCCTTCAAACTTTCGAAATCGACGATTAACTCAGAGAGAGCCTCAAGATTCTTTACCGGTGTGAGAAGAGTTCTGGTAGGCGCTTGATATTGCTCAGAGGTTTCTTTCTTCTGATTTCCTGCAGAAATGCTGGAGGATGCCATTGTTCTCACACAAAAAGGCTTGAGAATGATTTGAGAGAAAATAGGTTTTAAGAAGATAACTCAGAAATATGCAGAGAATACTTAAGAGATTATGAGAAAGCGTAAAGAATAAGATTGAAGAATAATGTGCTTAAATAAAGATTTCAAAAATTATTTTGAAAAATTAAACGTTTTTCAGAGAGAGAAAAAAAATAATGATTGCCATTAACAAGCGTGATTACTTTTGCATTTAATGCTTGCTGATTTTGGGGGATTTGAGAAAGATACTTAAAAACGGTTACCAGACATGTGTCTCAATGCACCCAATCAGCGCTTTCCTTTCTCAGAAGCGTGCACGCGTTCTGCTTCAGGGATTTGCTGATGATTGGATGAAACTTGTTTGATGTAGTGATCAGCACGTCTGTCTTTGAGATTAGACTCTCAGATCTTTAGACTTGCCTCTGATACAATCTGCATGTTCTAACTTTCTGAAAGAAGATTGATCAGAAGTTCACAGTAATATAATTACATTCTGAAGATAAATACATGGAATTAAAACATTTTCATTCTGGGCATACTTTCATGCTGAGATGTTTCAGAATGAAATTAAACCTATCTTCTGAAAGGGGTTTAGTAAAGATATCAGCCCATTGATGGTCTGTATCTATAAATTTCAAGTTTAAAATTCCTTTCTGAATATAGTCCCTAATGAAATGATGTTTTATTTCTATATGCTTAGCTCTAGAATGTAAAATAGGATTCTTACTTAAGCAAATAGCAGAAGTATTATCACAAAGAATAGGAATGTTACTCTCAAAAATCTGGAAGTCTTCAAGCTGACTTTTCATCCAGAGCATCTGTGTGCTACATCCAGCTGCTGCTATGTACTCAGCTTCTGCTGTTGACAGAGCAATTGTTGATTGTCTTTTGCTGGACCACGAGATCAGATTTTCTCCCAGAAACTGGCAGCTTCCAGAAGTACTTTTGCGTTCCACTCTGTCTCCAGCAAAATCAGCATCGCAGTAGCCTACTAAGCTGTAATCACTAGATTTTCTATAAAACAAACCCAGATTAGTAGTACCTTTCAGATACTTGAAAATTCGCTTAACAGCTGTTAAGTGAGATTCTCTAGGATCTGATTGGAATCTAGCACAAATACATACGCTGAATAAAATATCAGGTCTTGAAGCAGTCAGATAAAGGAGAGAACCAATCATACCTCTGTAGACTTTCTGTTCTACGCTTTTGCTTACCTCTTCTCTTTCCAGAATGCACGTGGGATGCATTGGAATCTTTGATGGCTTACATTCTGAGAGGTCAAATTTCTTCAGAAGATCTCTGATGTATTTGCTCTGATGAATGTAAGTTCCCTCTGGAGTTTGATTGATCTGAATTCCTAGAAAGAACTTCAGTTCCCCCATGAGGCTCATCTCAAATTCTACCTGCATACACTTAGCAAATTTTCTTCCAAGAGAAGGATTAGTAGAACCAAAGATTATATCATCAACATAAATTTGACAGACTAAAATGTCACTCTTAACTGTTTTACAGAATAGAGTGGTGTCCACTTTCCCTCTGGTGAACTCATTTTCAAGCAGAAAGTTACTTAGCCTTTCATACCAAGCTCTGGGAGCTTGTTTCAGACCATACAGTGACTTTTTCAGTTTGAAAACATGTTCTGGATGTTTTGTATTTTCAAAACCTGGGGGTTGGTGAACATAGACTTCTTCTTCTATATAGCCATTTAAGAATGCACTTTTGACATCCATCTGATACAGAGTGATGCCTCTATTAACAGCAAATGAGATTAAAAGTCTGATAGATTCTAACCTGGCGACTGGGGCAAAGGTTTCTGTATAGTCTATCCCCTCTTGCTGACTATAACCTTGTGCAACCAGTCGTGCCTTGTTTCTGACGACTTCACCTTGTTCATTAAGCTTGTTTCTGAACACCCATCTTGTTCCAATGACGTTGAATCCTTTTGGTCTTGGAACGAGATCCCATACGTCGTTTCTGGTGAATTGATTCAGCTCTTCCTGCATTGCCAGAATCCAGTCATTGTCCAGAAGTGCCTCATCAATAGAAGAGGGTTCAATCAGAGACACAAGTCCCATCAGAGTTTCTTCAGAGTTTCTGAAGCTTGCTCTTGTTCTGATTGGATCTTCCTTTCTTCCTAGGATAGTCTCTTCTGGGTGATCCAAACTGCTTCTGGGTAATCTCTTTTGAGGTTGATCAGCAGCAGTTGTAGGATTTCTAGCATTGCTTCTTTCAGACGTTGAAGGAATGTCTGTGTTGAGAGCTTCTGATGACTTGTCTTCAGAACCTGCAAATTCAATTTCTATACCTGCAAGATTTTCATTCTGCTTTGACTTTTCAGAGTCAAGCTTGTCATCAAAACGAACACTGATTGATTCTTCCACAATCTGTGTTTCTGTATTGTATACTCTGTACCCTCTTGAGCGTTCAGAGTATCCTAACATAATACACTTCTGTGCCTTAGAATCAAACTTGTTCAAATAATTCTTAGTGTTTAACATATAGCAAGTACATCCAAATGGATGAAAATACGAAATGTTGGGCTTTCTGTTCTTCCACAATTCATATGGAGTCTTTTCCAGAATAGGTCTTATTGAGATTCTATTCTGAATGTAGCACGCTGTGTTTATTGCCTCTGCCCAGAAAGTCTTAGCAACGTTTGTCTCGTTGATCATGGTTCTGGCCATTTCTTGCAATGTTCTGTTCTTTCGTTCTACAACTCCATTTTGTTGGGGAGTTCTAGGACAAGAGAAATCATGCAGAATGCCTTTGTCATTAAAGAATGACTCAAAATCTTTATTTTCAAATTCTCCACCATGATCACTTCTGACTTTAACGATTCTAAGATCTTTTTCATTCTGAACTTGGTTACAGAAGGTAACAAACACAGAGTGTGACTCGTCCTTGTGTCTTAAGAACTTTACCCATGTCCATCTGCTATAGTCATCTACGATTACTAACCCATACTTATTGCCACTGACAGAAGCAGTCTTAACTGGTCCAAATAAGTCAATGTGCAGAAGTTCTAATGGCTTAGAGGTAGAAACAACATTTTTGGATTTAAAAGAAGGTTTTGCAAATTTGCCTTTCTGACATGCTTCACACAGAGCATCTGAATTGAACTTCAAATTTGGAAGTCCTCTGACCAGATTGAGTTTGTTAATCTGAGATATTCTTCTCATACTAACATGCCCCAATCTTCTGTGCCAGATCCACTGCTCGTTGTTAACAGACAGAAGACATTTTACGTTCTGACTCTTTAGTTCAGAAAGTTTGATTTTGTAAATGTTGTTTTTCCTCTTACCATTAAATAGGATAGTCCCATCTTTCTGACTAACAGCTTTACATGATTTTTGATTAAAGATTATATCATAACCGTTATCACTTAATTGACTTATGGATAACAGGTTATGCATCAATCCATCAACAAGCAGAACATTATTAATAGAGGGAAGATTTCCGTTACCTACAGTTCCAGAGCCAATTATCTTTCCCCTCTGATTGCCTCCAAAGCCCACGTGGCCTCCAGGCTTAAGTTCCAGGCTTTGGAACATATGCCTTCTTCCCGTCATGTGTCGTGAGCAGCCAGAGTCCAGGTACCATGACTGGTGTTTCTGACTTGCTGCTAAAGATATCTGCAACATGTATTATTTTATCCTTAGGTACCCAGATCTTCTTGGGTCCTGATTTGTTAGTTTTACCAAAACTCTGGTTGAATTTTGGTTTCACAAAGTGATTACTACTAGTATATTTGATGTCATGTGTGTGACCATACACAAAGTGTGAATTTAGAGGAGTGTGTTTAATGGTTAAATCCATGACATTTTTAGGTGTAGGAACCTTACCTAGGTATCCTATTCCTTTCCTGCCGTTTCTGCTAACTCCATAGATCATTGAAGCCATTCTGCTTCTATCTATGCTTTTAGCAAGGAACTTCTGGAAACTATGATCATACTCCTTGATGATCTCATCAGCGTTGCTGGGAGTTTCAGCAATTGGTTCCTTCTGAGAGTTTTGTAGAGAGTTTTCTAATTTTAAAATTTTATCTCTCAGCTCAGAGTTTTCCAATTTGAGACTCTCAGACTTATTAGAGTCAGATTCAAGAGTCCTTTTCAGGTCTCTGAATTTAGCTCTAATCTGCTGATAACGTTCCAGAATTTCATTGAGGCTTTCAGCAAGTTCAGCCTTTGTAAAATTAACAGCGAAGTTAGGGAATACCTCTTCTGTGTCTGATTCTGAGTCTGAGTCAGAAGCTTCACTGTCATCTGGAATGTTAGCCATGAGCGCTATGTTCGCCCTTTCATCATCTGATTCTGAGTCAGCTTCAGACGAGTCAGAGTCATCCCATGTGGCCATGAGACTTTTCTTCTTTTCTCTTCCAAACTTCTTTTTGGGCTTTTCCCTCTGAAGCTTTGGACAGTCACTCTTGTAGTGTCCTTGCTCATTGCACTCGTAGCAGATGATGTCTTTTGTATTTGGCTTCTTGCTACCGGAGGAGCCTTCAGATCTTCTGTATCCAGAGGAAGAATCTGTCCTTCTGTATCTGGAAGAAGACTCGTTCTGATCAGATCTTCTGGGATTCCTGAACTTCCTTTGTCTTTGCTTCCACAGTTGATTTACTCTTCTGGAGAGAAGGGAAAGTTCGTCTTCTTCTGATGAGGATCCATCAGATGTTTCTTCAACTGCCTGCAAAACTTTAGATTCAGATTTTCTGTTAGATTTTAAAGCTATAGGCTTACCTTGCTTCTGAGGCTCGTCAGCTTCCAGCTCTATCTCATGACTTCTGAGGGAGCTTATAAGTTCCTCCAGAGTGATTTTGTTGAGATCTTTCGCCAGCTTCAGAGCAGTAACCATAGGCCTCCACTGCTTGGGTAAACTTCTGATTATCTTCTTGACATGGTCAGCAGTAGAGTATCCTTTGTCCAGAACTTTGAGACCAGCTACTAGAATCTGGAATCTAGAGAACATAGTTTCAATGGATTCAGATTCTTCCATTTTAAACGCCTCATACTTCTGAATGAGCGCCAGAGCTTTTGTTTCTTTGACTTGAACGTTGCCCTCGTGCGTCATTCTGAGAGAATCAAAGATGTTCTTAGCTGTGTCTCTGTTGGAGATCTTCTCATACTCAGTATAGGAGATAGCACTGAGGAGGATGGTTCTGGCCTTATGGTGATTCTTGAAATCACGCTTTTGTTGATCAGTCATTGATTTTCTTTCAATCTTCTGACCAGTTGCATTCACAGGGTGCGTGTATCCATCTGTCACCATATCCCACAGATCAGCATCATGTGCTAGAAAGAAGCTTTCAATTCTGTCTTTCCAGTAATCAAAGTTTTCTCCATCAAAGACTGGAGGTTTGCCGCTGAATCTGTCTCTGTCCTCATTGGTGTCATTGCTGAAATGAGAGTTGTTTCCTGCCATTGTGTTTTTCTGACGCTGGATCTTGTACTGACACGGTTAAGTGTTTTAGCTCAGAACCAGGCGCTCTGATGCCAATTGAAGGGGTGAAAAACACAAGAAGGGGGGTTGAATTGTAAAAACTGGAAACTTAAAGCAAATGACAAGATATTTTTATCCTGGTTCGTTTGATCTCAAACTACTCCAGTCCACCCGTCAAGGTGATTTCGCCTCTCTCCAACGAGGTCTTAATTCACTATATTCAACTGAATACAAATCTGCTTTAACAACTGCTAAAGCCTTCTTGATTCAAACCACAATCCGGTTTATCAAGGCAACACTTTCTTACAAAGGTATAAAATAATGTGTGTGAATGTTTTCTACAAAACTATATCACAACTGTGATGTTTACACAAATGAAGCTTAGAAACTTAGAATGCTAAACACTAATGGAGTATCAGAGTTTGTTGGTTTAGCAAAACTGGTAGATGAAGATTATTGTTCAGCTTTTTGCGTGTAGAGAGTTTTGAAGCATTAGCCGTGATAATCTTCGAAGCTTGGTTTATATAGCATTTGAGAAGATGAACGTTGAAGCAAATATTCTTGATTCAATGCTAATAACAAGCTTTCCTTTTTGAGCAGATCTTGTCTGGAATGAGGCCGTTGGAATTGATTAGCGTTCAATGCACAGTACCGTTGCTTCTTCAATGCACGATCTGGCTTGGCTCATTCTGATTCTGCTTCGCTGCTGATGAACTATTTGATTCTGTATCAGAGTGTTTTACGCGCAGTTCTGTTCATCAAGCTTCAGCATGTGCAAGCGTTGATCATCTGATCTTGACGTTCTGATTCAGCAACTTCTGATGCTGGTGTACAAACTCATATTCTGATGCTGAATAAGTGATCTTGCTTATTTTAATCAGCATATCTGCAAGTCAGAGCATAGTAATTTTAGGCAGCATATAATTCAATCATGAAATATTTAACTACTATATCTTTTCACTTTGTTATCATCAAAACTTAAGTGTAGGGTACTAGATTCAAACATTGTTCTAACAAGAGTCTCCAGAGGACCAAACTCAATCTCCTTGGCATCAATCAAATTCTGAATCTTGTACTTCAATGCCCAATAATCGTTAGTATCATGCCCGGGACTGTCATAATGATAAGCGCAGGTCGCATTAGGATTATAGTTAGGAGAAGAAGTCTTGGGGTTTGGATGAGGTCCTATCAATATAATTAGATTCATCCTCAACAAGTGTTGCAACGCTTGAGACAACGGCATGTTGATGTTGGTGAACTGTCTTTTAGGCTCATCTGGCTTTCGTTGATTTCCCTTTTGCTGTTGTCGGTGTGACGCAGAACCAGAGACCAGGAATGCCCCTACATGCTGGTGACGGTGACTTTTTTGACTATTCACAGCATTAGACTCTTTCCTCCCATTGTAGGGAATTTTTTGTGCATCAGAGGGTGTAGCTCCTTGAATCTTTCCACTTTTGATGCCAGCTTCGACCCTTTCGCCGGTCAGTATTAGCTTGGTGAACCTGGTTGAAGAGCTTCCGATGAAGTGTTTGAAGAAAGGCCCTGTCAATGTGCCCATGAAGATGTCAATCTGCTCCCTGTCAGTTAAAGGGGGTTGCACCCTACCAGCCAGATCTCTCCACTTTTGGGCGTATCCTTTGAAGCTCTCGTTGGAACCCATGGTCATGTTCTGCAATTGCACACGAGTTGGTGCAAGATCAGCATTATACTGATACTGTTTGTAAAAAGCAGCAGCTAGATCCTCCCAGGTATGGATGCGGGGACTCTCCAATTGATAAAACCACTCGAGTTGAGTCCCTACCAGGCTTTCTTGGAAGAAATGGATCCAAAGCTTTGGATAAGTTGTTTATGGTTGAATCTTGCGGACATAAGACTTTAAGTGCATCTTAGGGCAAGAGACTCCATCGTACAGTGCAAAGATAGGGACTTTGAACTTTGGCGGGATGACCAATCCAGAAACCAAACCCATGTCTCCTAAATCCAAGCCAGGTATTTGTTGAATCTCCATAGCACTGAGGCGGTCCTCTAACTGTTTGTACTTGTCATCATCGGGAGGATATTGTTCTTCGGAGTAGTCAGCTTCAACTTCATCAATCTCCAAATTGTGGTCTTCTTCAAGACTATCCCCTATGTTGGATGGAGTTGAAAGATCTAGGGTTTTAGGTCTTCTTCTCAAGTTCAGGATGCTCGCTGCCTTCTTGGACTTCTTCTTCTTGTCTTTGAGAAGGAGAGTCTTCAGATCCTCTTGCCCTTTACCCATAGCCAGAAGCATTTGTTGGAATTGAGCGTTTTGAGCTTGGAGATCTTTCACCGTTTGTTCCATATCCATCTTACTAAAATAAACAGTAGGAAGATAAGGAGACCTGTATGGGAGAAACCTGTCATGATGTAATGCATGATATGTGGATGCATGTTTCCAAGAATCTCGCAGGGTAAACACAAGAAAATGTTAGAGGTTGAACTTCGATCAACATCTTTGATTGGAGAACTTGGTATCGATGGATGTCTTTCCACGAGAATCAAGCTCACCATGTCAAGTGGGTCATAGCCCTTGATTCAAGTTGTTTCACTTGATCTTTGACGGCATTTGTTTAGAGGAGAACCCTCTTTCCCCTTGGTAGACATCTGGTTCAACGTGACCCTGCATCGAAAGACCCTCGAGATCCTTGAAATGGTTATTGAAAATGCTATGGTATGATGTTATGATGATATGTACATGTATGCAAAAGTAAGCAAGTGTATATACAGGTAATCATATTCACACAAAGCAAACAAGTCCTTAGGTTTAGGCTTGCATGGGGTTTGTAGGTAAGTACCCTCTTGAGTTTAGTTGGCTCAAACCTGTCCTAGAAATAGTAACCGTGTTCTAGAGGATCTCAATATCACTGACTACCCTCAATCGGTCATAATTCCAGTTTAGCAACCTTTTCTTGCGGCCGGAATCATCGCGTGAGTTTAGTCTCAATGAGTGTAGCATACTGCTACTGTTCTATGGCCAAGTTAGTCAATTTAAGGTTCTAAAGGTCAGTTGGTGCTTAATGACTCCTTAGAAGACCCATATTCTCCTCGTTTCAACACAAGGGATATCGGTACAGACCAAGGTGTCACACCAACGTAGCTACTGCTTCATCCGTGTCGGTCTATGCCGGACAGATCCCTCACAGTTTATTACTACTTACCTAAAAAAAGGTACCCCCAAATCCGGGTGTAGGATTTACAACAAACTCAAACAAGTAACCCAAAAAGTAAAGCAATCAAAGCAATCAAAGCAAGCATGTAAAGGTGATCTAAAACCCTAAGGTAACCCCACTTTTAGAAATTTCCCCAGCAGAGTCGCCAGTTCTGTGATACGGTGGGAGAAATGACTTGGGATTTTGCGTTTTTGTGCACAAATGTTTGGTTTTAGCAAGAGTCGCCACCGACTTTTTATTTATCCTAAGGAAAGGTCAAAAAGCACAGGAAAGACCTTTGAGATGTTTTCGTGGGTTCGGGGGGTAGATTATGAAAAGGGAAGGTGCTAGCATCCTTTTCATCCATGGTTATCCATGGGCTCTTAGTTACTTATTTTAGATCACTTGCCTTTGCTTTTCAATTGTTTGAAATGGTGCTTTGTGTGTGGTTTTGAAAATGTTTTGAAAAAGATGCCTTGTCTAGGCAACCTTTGTAACAATTCTTGTTTGAATGTTTTACAAAGGTGTTTGTCTTTTTGAAAAGATGTTTCAATGTTTTTGAAAGTTTGTTTTGAAATTGTTTTTTTGAAGTTGTGTTGTGGAGTGTGTTTTGAAAAATGGCAAGGATGTTTTGCAAGTTTGATCAAGTAACTAAGAGCTATCTACCCTAAATTTACTCAAAGATATTTCTCTTGTTTTTAACCCTTTTAACAGTGTTGTTTCACCATTATATTTGGTGAACAACCTTGCGTTAGGATGTTAAACGGGACGGGCGCGGGTCATCGTATGTAATCATTGAAGGCAACTTGTGAGACGCTCTAGCAATTTTTGTAAGGGACGAGAACGTTTTATCGAAGGCAACATCGAGGGTCATCGAGGGACTAACGATCTTTGTTTATTGAAGGGATATTTGCTAGAGTGTCTCATACTCGAGGGACATGATTGCATTTTCCGAGGCCACAAGCGAGATTACCCTAAGGGTGCATGTGTGAATAGTGTGTTTGATTTGCATGCATTTAGTCTTTGATTAGGGGTTGTCTACTTGTTGTTTTTATCTTTCCATACACACCTATTTACTAGCATTTGTACAAAGTAAATAAAATGCAGAAAGATAAAATCCTACGCTATTACAACCATATCGAAAGGCATAAAAAATATGAAAAAATAAGATAAAAGTAAGAAAAATGAGTGTATTTCGACCAAGGCAGTAGCATCCTTCAATTCGCATTCTGTTGGCCTCCTTCGATTGGGGCTGGCAACAACAAAGTCACGTCTTTCGATTAGGCTTTGGCACCAGTCAGGTCCTGTCCTTCGATTGGCCTGGAAGTCAGTGTATGGCGAAGCCTTCTGGTTCTGCCTTGTTGTCTTCTTCGACTGGAGGTCGAAAGCAGTGAGGGAATGCCTTTCGATTGAGCCTGGAATCAATGAAGGCATGCTTTTCGTTTGGGCATGGAATCTGTGCAAGATGTAATCTTCCTTTTTGCCTCCTTCGACTGGGCCTGGAGTCAGTGAGGAAGCCTGAGGCTTCGTTTCATATTCCTGTCTCCTGTTTATTTCGTTTGAGATATTAAATAGCAACATGGCCTAAGGCCACGCTATCATTACCTCAGGGCCAGGTTAGTTCTTAAATCATCTGTAATCAACCAAAGAACCAAACCAAAAGGAGAAGCAATAAAAACAAACTAAAGGGTGGAAACGAAAAGGTAACAAACACTACGTATATATTTGAAACGAAAAGGAAGCTTATTTACATGTTATGCTAGAAATGAAGGGTTCATGGTTAGGAATGACTTACCTTGCTTGAGGCTGGAACGTGTGCTGGGCCTTTAAGTGGTTTCCTTGAATGCTTCTGGATTCGAAGGGAGGAACCAGGGGTTATGTCTTTGATACTGGATTCGAAAGAGAAGAACAAGTGTAAGGTTCTTCCTACTGGATTCGAAGGGTAACGAGGTATATGGATGTTTCAGATTCTAAGGGGATAAGTGTTTGGATTATGGTTATGTGTTTCATGAGTTTTTAAGTGTTTGAAAGCTTTATGGTGTTTTTGAGAATTTTCTGCAGATTCGTTCGACTGGCAAGAAGGTCCTCCTTAGCTTTGCAAAAGTTCCTGTACTATAGAGAAAGAATGGACATGTTCGTCCATAGCCAGCCTTGCAAAGAATAATAAAATAATGTGGCGTGACAGTACATGTGGGGGGCCTGCTGGCAGTTGGGGTGCAGAAGATGTGACTGAGGCCTCTGACGTTGCTTGTGCTCAGACCAAATTCAGTTTGAAAGCTGCTTTTGTGATAAAGTACTCTCTGTTTGAAGAAAGAGTATGTAGCCTTTAACCCAGAATAGTAGTATGTAAAAGACAAAGTTTAAAACCTTTGTACAAGCTTCTGACTATGTAAAGATCTGGACGCAACATAGCCTAGCAAAAGAGATTTAGTCTTGAGTCAAATGCAAGAGTGAGGTCGAAGCACACCTGTTTGAAGGAAGCCTTTGCCTCAGTCGAAGCTTGTGGTCGAAACAAGCTAACTCGAAGGAAGCTATTGCCCAATCGAAAGCTCATGCTCGAAGGAAGCATATTTCCCAATCGAAACCTGGGTCGAAGCAAACATATTTCCCAATCGAAAGTACGTGTTCAAAGGAAGCTTAGAGTTCAACATGAAGGACATATCCAAGTTGCATTCGAAAGAGGCTTTTGCTAAAAATGAAGGATGTAATCCAAGTTGTATTCGAAGGAGGCTCTTGCTCAACTGAAGTTTTCATCCAGGCACACAGAAGGTGAGTGCCTAAACGAAGACTTGCCTTGCAGGGGGTACATGTGACCAGTAGGTCATGGCCTTCGATTGCAAGCATGCAGGAAGCAAAAGACACAAACGAAACCTGCAACAAGAAGTCACATGCCCAGGCGAAAGAGGCACGCTAGCATCCATTTTGAGCAATCGAAGGAATCCAAGAGTCAATCGAAGGATGCTGATCAAAAGAGGCCTAAAGGCCAATCGAAAGAACACTTGTATTTCTCCAATTTTTGTCAAAATAATATTTTTATCTGTTTTCTCCCTTTTTGACAGTTTCCTTTTAATTTTGGTACTGGAAAATTCTAAAGTACTTGTGCAAGCTTGAATTTTGGGAATCCTTTGTGAGAGTGGCCTTGATAATTGAGAGGGAAAATTTTGGGGTACAACAACCATCTTTGACATGTTACTTTGCTATTACTTAACCGTTGTTTTTCCATCTCATTTGTTTGTTGTTTTATTCGATGTTTTGCCATCTTGATTGTTTTTGTCCGTCTTAACTAAAAAACACAAACCAACCAAAACATATAAGCCGAACTACGGCTGCTCTGATTCCTTAAAAGGGATACGTAGGCATTGGGGTAGGGCCCAACCGAGCACAACTTTTATTTCCCTACATTATTTTCTTATCTTTTGCATGAATTCCCTTTTCAGTTGTAAGCCATAGATATAGGATTTGACCACACCCATTTAGATTAGACAACAAGAGTGGATACCGTAGAGTACTACGGGTGTATGGGGTGCTAATACCTTCCCCTCGCGTAACAGACTCCCTTACCCGATCTCTCGGTCGAAAGACCGTGATTTCTCCCTTTTCAGGTTTTCTCGATGTTTACCTTTCCCTCCATATGGGATAAAAGACATTCGGTGGCGACTTCATTGTTTCGATGATTTTCGGCCGGCGGTTTCAATTGGCACCCCCCATTTACTAGTACACAGGCCCAGTTTGCATTTTCATTTTCTTTTTTCTTTTTTTAATTTCTTTAATTAATTTCTTTTATTTGTTTTTAACTAATTAACCCAAAAGTCATTTTCTTTTTAATAAAAAAATCACAACAAACTACAAAAATATTTTTTTAAAAAATATTTTATTTCTTAATTAATTTAGTTTAATTAACTTAGGGCAATTTAATATTTTTTTATAATTAAAAATAATTAGACTTAGAATTTGAATTGTACATAATTTAATTAATTTTCTTTAAAAAATACACCAAAATCATTTTTTTATTAAAATATTTACTTTAATTAGTTAGGTTAATTAAGTTAACTTAAATACTTCTTTTTCCTAATTAAAAAACAATTAGAAATTAGGGTTTTACTTAATTTGGAATTTCATTGTTTTCTCCAATAAAAAAAATGTACAAAAATCTTTTTGTCTTTCAATTAGATTTTAGGGTTTTGAACATCCCTCGTATTTAATTCGCCGCACATTTAATTATCTCTTTTCCATTATTTTTGTAACTGCCAATGGTTTGTAATAGTTAAACTAGGGTTTTATTTACTGCTTTAATCCCCGATTCTTTGGTTATGTAATTAATCCCCATCCCACGAAGCCTTGTAATAGCTAGGTTTATTTTTTTCACTTTCAAATTTCTGCAAATATTTAACTGTCTAGATGTATGCTAATAGGATTGTATGGCAAGATATATGAAATTAAACGATAGATCACCTAATGTGCAAATATTAAATAACTGAAACAATTCATCTGCACATATTCACTCCTAGGGTTTACCTCACTTCAGTTGCCTTCAGTAAACAATCATTAAGCATAGGATATTTTAGTGGTTGCCCTCCTGTCTAAGAGATCAAAATGTCCCATTCGAATGTTGCCTCGGAAAGATCTTAAGACTTTAGGGTTACTACTAAAGTTTTCTAACTGTTGCTTTAGTGATTGTACTTGTCCCTTTCTAATGTCCCTTACAACTCCAACAAAGGTGCTACCTACTCCTTAATAGTAGAATAGCGCTGTCTAAAGTAAACGAGAACAAACAATCTTTTTTCGAGTAGGTAGAATTTTAAGTACTTGCTCAATAAAAATTTTTCACACAAACACCTTTCAAAACAATTTTCAAAACAAACTTCGTCACATCATTGAGGACTGATACAAGGGTTATCACGAAGTAAAACATTTTCAAGACAAACACACACAAGCAATTTGAAAAATGAGCAAGTACCTAAGAGCCCGTAGATAACTACGGATAGAAAGGGTGCTAACACCTTCCCTTTCTATAATCTACCCCCCGTACTTAGAATATCTCGAAAAAAGGTTTTTTCTCTTCTTTTTTCCTTTTCCATGATTAGATAAAATAAAAGTCGATGGCGACTCTTGCTTACCGCGATATTTTGCAAACAAAAAACGCAAAATGCAAACCAGTAAAAACAGTCGGTTCTATCACGGTATCACAGTAAGATCCAAGACTTTCTTCTCATTGACATAGAAATAATCTCTAAAGGTATCCCGTTCTTTCTTCAACTCAATCCAAGATCTCTGCACCTCTTCAAGATCAGTCGGCATGTCAGGATGGAGAACTGTGTAAGGAATGTCTCCTTCAGTGATGGGCTTCACAACCACTAGTAAGATGGTTATATACGACATTATGAGGTTCTGAGCGCGAGCTTGTACCCATTTGAGATAAGGTTCCATAGGGATAGAAGTCTTAGGCCCCAAGGTCTTGGTATCAAATATGTTTACCATGTCCCAAGCTCGTATAAACCTATGGCGATATCCTTGAGAATCATCCTCATAGTTAAACACAATGCACTGGATAAGCATATGGTGGGGACCATCCCTTCGAGCATAGCCAAATTTTCGCAGAGCCAGAGAATGATTATAAGTTATGCCTCCCATAATTCCAAGTAGTGGGACATTAGATGATTCCCCACAACGGTTAATAACAGAAATATCTCCCATAGATTGGGAATACCAGAGAATATTCGAGTGAGAAAGTGACATTATCCTTCGCGACCAACCAAAAACTCCTTCATTCTTCAATACTGATTTAGGGAGGTGAGAAATGAATCACCTTGACAGCAATGGCATGCAACACATAAGAATCCCTTTTCTCTTCATGGTGCGAGTGTGAAGGGTATGCAAGATGTCTCCGAGTAGAGTAGGTACAGGGTTACAAGAGAGGAAAACCTTGATAGCATTCACATCTATGAGATAGTATGGATTAGGGAACAACACTAAACCATAGATTAGAAGGGCCAAAACCTCCTCAAAATATTGGAAATCCAAATCATCCCAAAACTAGTGAGCCTTCTCATACAGAAACTTGGCTAGAAAACCTCTAACACCACTTCTTTTTTCCCAGTTGGATATAATGTCGGACCATTTCAGATGCAAAGTTATTGTAATAACCTCTGGTTTGGGAGCTTCTTCTGAACCGGTGAAAGGTGTCTGATCAAGAATAGGTATACCCAATATTTGAGAGAACTCTTCCATGGCGGGCACCAATTGATAATCTTGAAAGGTGAAGCAATGGTGCTTAGGATCAAAGAATTGAAAGAGTACACTCATCATCTTCTCATCAAAATCCAAAGTAACCAGATTGAGAAGTCGACCATAGTTCTTGGTGAAAGAGGAAGTCTCGGGAACTCTTGATACTAGCTCTTTGAGTTGGAGAGGTATTCTTACAAAGCTGATTCGAATAGTATTTCTACAAGCGGAAGCCATGATCTGCCAAACAGAACAAAGATAAATTCCCTCGGTCCTTGAAATGGTAAGTGAAATGAAATGGAATGTTATGATGCATGATGTCATGTTTAAGCAAATCATACACAAGTAAAACATACAAGACCTTAGGTTTAGGCTTGCATGGAGGTTATAGGCAAGTACCCTATTTGAAGTTTAGTTGGTTCAACATGTCCTAGAAATAGTAACCGAGTTCTAAGGAGTCTCAATATCACTGATCTTTCTTTATCAAGCATTATTTCAGCTTAGCAATCTTTTCTTGTGTCCGAAACATCTCGAAAGCCAATTTCAATGAGTGTAGCATCGAGTATCAACCAATCCCCAGCTTTACACCGAGGCCGGCTATCTAACTATTTTATAATGGCCAAGTTTTGTTCAACTAAGGTTCTAGGGTCCATCCATTATTGCTTCACGACACCACACGGAGGCCCCGTATTCTCCTCGATTCAACACAAGGGATACTGGTACCAACCAAAGTGTCACACCAACACAACTATCGGTTCAACCATATCGGTCTATGTCGTACAATCTCCATGATCTATTGATGTTTACCTAAAAAGATTCCCCCAGATCCGGGTGTAGGATCTATAGTAACAACGCAAGAAACCATCCAAGGATAAAGCATACAAAGCACCAAAAAAAGTAGTTTAATAATGAACTAACTCTAAGGTAAACCTCACTTTTTATTTGTTCCCCAACAGAGTCGCCAGTTCTGTAATTCGATGGCAGAACTGACTGTTTAATACTGGTTTTGCATTTGTGTTCACAAATGTTGCGGTAAGCAAGAGTCGCCACCGAATTTTCTTTTATCCATATTAAGGAAAGGGTGAAAAGAACAGAAAAATACATTTTCGATATTTTGAGTAAGGGGGTAAATTATGGAAAGGGAAGGTATTAGAACCCTTTCCATCTGTAGTTATCTACGGGCTCTTAGAGGTTTGCTCATTTTTAAAATACCTCTGTGCTTTGTGTGTTTTGAAAATGCCTTAGTGAGGTGATTTGCTTTGTGTTTAACTCTTGTATCAGTCCTCAAGAGTGTTAACAAAGCAAATGTTTTGAAATTTGCTTTTGAAAAGTAGTATTTGTGTAAGTGCAAAATGTTATTTGGGTAAACTTCTAACAACTATCTACTTTATACTCGAAAAGGGTAATTCTTCTCCTCTTGTCCTTTAGACAGTTCTATCCTACTATTAGTGAGTAGGTAGCCCTATCGTTGGATGCATAAGGGACATTCGAAGGGAAGTTACGGTCACAAAGGAAACTTGGAAAGAAATTTTAGTAAATGTCCTAAAGTTCTAAGATCACTTGTAACCGAGGCAACATCGAGAGGGTCAACGAGGGACTTATGATCTTTAAACCTGAGGGTGGCCACTAAAATCTCTCACGTTCCGAGAGATGTGACTGTTTTTCCGAAGGCACTCAAAGTTGGATACCCTAGAAGTGTATATGTGCGATTGTGTTTGTATTTAGTTATTTTTGTCTTGTATTAAGTTTTCTAGCGTTTTGTTTGTTATTATTGCCATACAATCCTATTAGTCTAGCAGTTAATATATGCAGTAATTAAAAGTGCGGAAATATAAATCTAACTATTACAAGGCTTCGGGAAGAGGGATTATTACATGTCCAAACTTTGGGGGGAAAATAAAGAAAGCAGTAAAATAAAAGAGTCCTAATTATAGTCTATTACAACCAAGAGGAAGATACAGTAATATGATAATGCTAAAATAAAATTATGTGCGAATTAGAAAAGACGTCTAAAACCCTATGGAATAAAAATCTTTTTGTTTGTTTTTATTCTATTTAAGAAAATGTTTAAATAAGAATTAGATTAATTAAACTAAATCTAGATTTAAAGAAAAATTAAAACTAATTAAAAGGAGTTAATTCTATTTTTTATATTTTTATTATGAAAAGAAAATAAATTAAAATGGATTAAATCCTAGGTCTAATTAATTTTAATTAAGAAAAGAGGTTAAGATAATTAATAATTAATTTACAAAATTAAATTAATAAAAAAGAACTTAAGACTATATTTTTTTGTGACTTTTTCTGATTTTCATATTATTATAGAAAAAATTATTAAAAGAAATAAATAAATAATGCAAATGGGCCTAACACAATCAGCAATGGGGGGGGGGGTGAGAATTGAAATTGCTAGGCCTAGAAAATGGAAAGCCCATGCCACATTGGGATCCTATGCTGCTGGCCCTTTGAGGGTCCATCATGTACAACGCGCTTGAGGTGTGGGATCTTTATCCTGTTGATATTTGCTGGCCCAGATGTGAAGGCATATGGTATGGGCTTGGTGATCCAACGCACTCGATCTACAAAAGTTTTGTTAGAAAAAACAAAATACATCACCTGGGTATCGAACCCAAGCTTCCTCCTTGCACACTCATTTGCCTTACCTCTCAGCCACTGGTTCATTCGTTGATATAAATAATAAAGCAATATAATATACAAAATCAACAACAATTCAAATTTCTCAGACGTGCACCAGATGCATTTCAAACGGACCAATGAATGAAAGACGCGTATGTTGCCAGAGTCAACAATTTTCGGGGGCGCTGGAGTCAAACTCCAGTCACCCTCTCCGGTCAAACAAAAATCCTAAAACCTCAAAAGGCAATATCAAAGCTCAATATTTAGGCTACCCCCCCCCCCCCTAAATTGGGATCTGCCAATCCAACCATGGTGTTGGTTCAACCTAAAACATCTTGTATCCTTGAGAACCAATCACGTCTAAAACTTTGCCCTAAAAATGGCAAAACTCCATCCTGACGCCAAAGCTTACATGTAATGGCTCTAAACAATCACAAACATTAGTATGAATTCATAATCCATATATTTTTGCTTAACTAACGAAATTGGATTCACAACAACCTTACCGATCGGAGCACTTGGATATGGTGATTCTGGGAACGTTTTGGCTCGAGGGATGGCTGGATATGAACCATGGGAACCTCAGGAGGGTGATAGGATTCCTGGAATGGGTTGAATATGGATGGAATTCTGGTTTTGGATTTTCATGATTTTGGATATTTTTTGGATATTTGTGGAGCTTTTCTCAAGTTGTGTATCTGTGTCTAATGCTTGCAAGAGTGTTGCATATGTATAGGAGATGGAGGAGGCAATGCCATAACGAAAGAATCATGGCATTAAGGCTATGTTTTAAAGCCATGATCATATATTTGAAAAAATTCCAAAAATCGGATTTCATGCCATTTCAAACTTTGAGTGTATCTGGTCATATTTGAACGAAATCTTGGGCTTCAAGACAAGTCAAAACACCGGCCCAAAGGCCAAGGCCCATCTCTAAACATTTTGTATAATTTATTTTATATTTATTTGAAATAAATCAAAATAAATATAGAAAAAATAGATAAAAATTGTAAGGCAATGAAAAAATGAGATTAGAGGTCCCCTATAAGGTCATGAGAATGTTTGAACCTCAAAACTTTAGGCCATTGACCTAAAAGTTCAAAATTGCTCAATGCACCATCTTTGAATTTTCTCAAATTTTCCCAACTTGGGTAACCCATAACTTTCTCAATTTTCATCTCATGATGATAATCTTAGACTTTTTGGAAAGCCCATGATGTCTACTTCAATCCCTCTTTTGACCAATTTTGAATTTGAAGATTTATATTGATGTAAATGGTCTTGACAAAAAGTGTCTTTTGTTGACTTTCTGAAAATGACCTGTAATATATGAGCTTGTATCTTTCAAATGGTGCATTTCTTGAACTTGAAGACAAAAGAGAAGTTGCAGGGAAATGAATTTTCTTCAAAATAAGCTTTGGTTGGGGAAAATGGATGAAGTATGTGAAAGTTATGTCTGGTCAAAGTTCAGTTGACTTTTCCTATAGAAACCATAATTTAGCAATTCTTGACATTTGATAGATTAGGATCATTTCTTGAGGAATCATGATCAAACCTTGATAAAATAATGGATATCACTTCAAAATTTTGATGTTGACCAAAAATCTTGAAGTTTGTCTGTACATAGGCAACAATTGACTTTTGACCTAGTATAGTTAATTTTCAAGCATTTGAGCAATTGACTGGGCAATCTTATAGTGTAGGGCATGAAATTTGGCATGGGCAATCTTGAAGACATATTAGGACCATGGAGAAAATTTGATACTTTTGGAGCTCACACATCTTGGTGAAAAGTGAAACCCTAATTAGAGGTTCATTGCTTAGGAGGAGAATTTGTCTGGTCAATTCTTGGTCATCCTTGAGAAATTGGGAACCTCAATGAGCATGTCCAGAGTAAAATGGGAGGGAAAGTTTTGGGGTAAAATAGCTGCCCCTGTTCAATCTTCTTAAACCTGGGGATTTAGATTAGCTTGTCTTCCTTTCGTAATATGAAGGTGAAAGATGATTGAACACTAGAGTGCCCAGAAATTTGCACTCGCATGAAGCAACGTTGTTGGTTAATGATATCGGGAATGGGCTTACAGATGACATTTGGAGAATATAACGGAGAGTCATCGGAGATGGTCTTATAGATTCCATTCAAAGTAGATCCTGACTTCATAAGAGGCCTCTCTATGGGGATTCCTGTTCCTGTTGTCTGAGGAAGAGTCCACTGGGGAGTGTTGATTTTTGTTGTTCTCTTGCTTGAGGAAAACATTATGGGGAATATAGTCTAGGAACTTTAGTTGTCCAAGGCCCTACTGAGGAATTATCTTTGGAAAAGTTTGTTGTTTTCTAGTTGAAATCCAGTCTTCACGGTAATTTGCTAGGGACAATGAAATTAATTGTCGTCTGGAAATGTATTAGAAAGAGCATGTGTAGGGCTGTTTCAGGATGAGTCCGTGTTAGACTTCATCTATAGATATATGAGAAGGAGCCTGTGTGGGGATGCTTCAGGATGAGTCTGTGTGAGATTGCATCTGGAGATCATGAGAAGGAACCCGTGTAAGATTGCTTCAGGATGAGTCCGTGTTAGACTACATTTAGAGATCATGAGAAGGAACCCGTGTAAGATTGCTTCAGGATGAGTCAGTGTTAGACTGCATCTGGAGACCTTGAGAAGGAACCCGTGTAAGATTTCTTCATCTGGTCGTGTAGATAGTTTTCCTGTCTGGTTCCAAGTATTAATCTATAATCGGTCATTCGCAGATAATTGTCCTTTCTTGTTTCAGGTATTAATTTGGAACTTATTTTTGTCGGTCGTTGAGATAGTTTTCCTATCTGGTTTCAGGTATTAATCTCTAACCTCAGAGAAAAAAAGATAGTTTTACCGGCTTGTTTTGGGTATTAATCTTCAATCTTCTCATGTAGATAGTTTTCCTGTCCGATTTCAGGTATTAATCTATAATCAGTCGTCGACAGATACTTGTCTTGGTTTGTAATCTGGAACTTGGAAATGTTGGTCACATCGATAGTTTCCCCGTCTAGTTTCGGGCATTAATCTGTGGTCTGCTGTATTTGTTGGTAAACTAGTCTTGCTCTGGGAGTTCATACCACTTGATCGTGTAGATAATTTTCCCGTCTGCTTTCAGGAATTAATCTTTGACCTACTGTATAAGTTGATAGTGTTTGTTTGTCTTCTAATTTTAACCTGAAAAGGTAAAACCAATGTCATGCGATGACATGATGTATAAATTGCATGATGTTCTCAAAATAAATTAGATTATGATTGTGATATGGTGGCAGAATCGACTGTTAATACTGGTTTGCATTTTTTTGTTTTCAAATGTCGCGGTAAGCAAGAGTCTCCACCGACTTTTATTTTATCAAACAAAGGGAAGGGTGAAAACATAAAAAGAGCTTTTTCGAGTGCTTCTGAGTAAGGGGGTAGATTATGGAAAGGGAAGGTATTAGTAGCCTTTCCATTCGTGGTTTTCCACGGGCTCTTAAGTACTTGCTCATTTTTGAAAATTGCTTGTGCTTTGCGTGTTTTGAAAGATTTTGTTTGCTTTATGGTAACTCTTGTATCAGTCCTCAAGAGTGTGATAAAGCGTTTTTTGAAAAGAAGTTTTGAAAGTGTGTAAGTGTAAAAAGATTCAGATTTTGAGCAAGTACTTAAGATTCGTCTACCTACTCGAAAAAGGGTATTCTTTTCCTCCTACGGTTTAGATAGTGCTATCCTACTATTAGTGAGTAGGTAGCCCTATCATTGGATGTTGAGGGACTATCAAAAGGGACGTTACGGTCACTAAGGCAACTGAGCAAGAACTCTTAGTAACTATCCTAAAGCCCTAAAATCACTTTTTTAACCGAGGCAATAATCGAGAGGATCATCGAGGGACTAGTGATCTCTTAGACTCAATGACAGACACTAAGGATTCTCACGTTTCGAGAATTATGACCGTATTCGAATGCAACCAAAGTGGGAGATACCCTAGGGGTAAG
Source organism: Vicia faba (assembly GCA_948472305.1). Lineage (NCBI taxonomy): Eukaryota > Viridiplantae > Streptophyta > Magnoliopsida > Fabales > Fabaceae > Vicia > Vicia faba. The sequence continues at coordinate 699,106,711 of OX451738.1, read as the reverse complement.
CATGTGCAAGTGTGCTTGATTCTGTTTATTTATCTTACGCATTTAGGGTTATCTATGTTCAATTAATTGTTATCTTTCAATACAATCCTATTAGCATGCATCTAAGTAGTTTATCGTACGGAAAGTAAATTGTGGAAAAAATAAAGTTCCTAACTATTACATGGCCATGGGGCAGTTACATAATTATAGACAAAAATTTAAATCTAATTTAATTATTACAAACCAGGAACAATTACATAATTGGAAAATAATACGACAAAAATAATAAATATGCGAATCGTCTAAATCCTAAAGCGCGCGTAAGTTAAAAGAAAAGTATTTTTTATTTGACAAAAGTTAAATGATGAAAAAGTAATTAATTGGACAAATTATGAATTAAAAAATATTAAATCTTAATAAAAAATATTTTTTGATATTTTTTTAAGAAAAAGATTTGAAATTTAAACCTAGATTCTAATTGATTTTATTTTAAAGAAACCAATCAAAATAATTAAGTCAAATTAATTTACAAAATTAATTTTAATAAAAAAAACCTAAATCCTATTTTTTGTGATTTTAAATAACAAAGATTTTAAATTAGAAAAAATAGTAAAAAAGAAAAAGAAGAATGGGCCTGATATTGAAGTATTTTGGGGGGTGCAAAGTTGAATTTGCAGAGCCCAGATCAGCCAACCCAATTGTCCTTTGCACGTCATTTGGTGTTGTTGCCTCTTGGAGGTCCATGGTGGGGACTGCTTGTTGGAAGCGTTGGATCTGGAACCATGCAGATCTGATGGCATGAATTGATGGTGCAAGGTGTACGCATGGGCAAGAAGACGCATTGGATCTGAAAGAAACATGTGAGAAAACATAAAATATTGGACCTGGGACTCGAACCCAGGTCCTTCCCCTTCCAACACGCTTTGTTTACCGTCTGATCCAATGTATTCATTCGTTATGTAAACAACAACAAAAAAATATAACCCAAAAATAAATGATCAAAATTTATTAAAGAAAAACACACGCCGCATTCAAATGGCCCAACCAGATCACTCCACACCATCATGTTCTTCATCTGTCCGTTGTTTTAGCCCAACACAATTTACCTACAGACAAATATGTAACTAAAGCACCTGCAAATCTCTAAACTCCACTACAGGAAATATAAATTCAATTCAAATACATGAATCAATTGGGTTTGATCCCTTGAGCATGATGGTATCCATTGTTAGGTCCAATTTTTCCTAAATCTTAAAACCCTAAAACGAAGGTTAAAACCCTAACAATGGCAGTTTGTCATATATGTATCAGAACTGGAAATTAAGTATTCAGATACATTCTAAATGCTCTTACAAATAATAATTCATAATCAAAACCTATTTATAATGCGTGTATGATCAAAATCGAATTTAGAAAAATATGTGCAAATCGTGATGATGTATGTGGTGATTCTGGATGCTTTGATGCGTGAGAATGATGGTGTTAGCTTCAGAACGTCCCTAGGAATGGATTGCTAATGTAAAATCTCCTTGAAACATTCTGCAAATATCAATCTGATTGTCACTTTTTTGTCAAAAATTTGGAACTTCTTATGTATATTCTATGTGGCAAAACCTCCTCCTTTTTGGTCGGGCAATGTTGTACATATATATGAGAATGCATTAGGTTAACAAAATTGGATAGAATCTTGAAGATTTGTGAAAGGAATCTTTGATTTGCAATTTGGATTTTTTGTTTCTAAACTTGGCCAAAACATGCTTTTTTCTTCCAATCAACCCTTTCATTAAATCTTGACTTGATCATTTGATTCTAGACCTATGATATGATCCTAAAACAAATCTTTGGATTTTATTTCATTATTTCACTATTTTATTTGATTTATTTTGATTTAAATGAATACAAATTCAAATAAATAAAAAAATCTCCTAAAAATAAAATAATGGATTTAAATGTCCTAAATAAGTTCATGGATATGCTTGAGATCCAAAACCCACGCCCATTAGTCCAAAAGATCCAATTTGCTCACATTGACTTTTGTGCATTTTCATAAAATTGGTCAACTTTAGTAATGCATATCTTTATCAATTTTAACCCTATGAGGGTGTTCTTGTACTTTTTAGAGAGATTAGGATGTCCTATATACAACCCTTTAGGTTTCACCTTAATTGGATCTTCCATGTTCATGTAAGGAGCTTTGACCCAAAAGGTGTTTTTGTTGACTTTTGAAAGGACATATAATGTATGAGCTTGTATCTTTTGATTGAGGCATTTCTTGAACTTTAGGGATGAAGAGAAGTTGTAGGGAATTGGGTTCTCTTCAAAATTAGCCTTGGAGGAAATTTTTTTGATAAAGTATGAGAAAGTTATGCCTGGTCAAAGTTTGGTTGACTTTTCCTACATAAACCCTAATTTGCCATTTTTGACGTTTGATGAGTTAGGAGCATTTCTTGAGGAATCATGATCAAACCTTAATCAAATTATGGACAATAATTTAAAATTTTGATGTTGACCAAAAATCTTGAAGTTTGACTGTATTTGGGCCACAGTTGACTTTTGACCTAATACAGTTGATTTCCAAGCATTTGAGCAGTTGACTGAGAAAACTTATTGCTCAAGGCATGAAATTTGGCATGGATGATCTTGAGGACATATTAAGACAATGGAGAAAATTTGGGATCCTTTAGACTCATACATCTTGCTTGAAATTGAAACCCTAGTTTGAAGTTTATTGCCTTGGGAGGAGAATTTGTCTGGTCAATTCTTGGTCATCCTTGAGCAATTGAGGACCTCTAGAGGCATGTCTTGAGTGAAAATAAGAGGGGAAATTTTGGGGTTAAAGATGCACTCCAGAGAAGGTGACGGAAGATCGTCGGAGATGGGCTTTAAAGATGCCATCCAGAATAATGTTGATGAGATACTCTTCTGTGGGAATCCTTATTCCTGTTATTGAGGAGGACGCCGCTGAGGAATGCTGGTCTCTGCTTGGGAAATAGATTTTAGGAGCTTCGATTTTCCATTACTCTACTGGGGAGTTATCTCTTCATTAAAGAGACGGAAGTTAACTGCTATCTGGTCAGGAACCAGGTTTCACATTGACTTCCTGAGGATAATAAGGCTGACTTCTATCCAGTCGTATTCTAGGATTCGCAGTGACTTACTGAGGGAATGAGGTTAAACTGTTATCTGGTCGTGCCCCAGGCTTTGCAGTTTCTTTAACTAGAATAGAAATCAGAAAAATCTTAGTGTCGATTTAACTGAACTAGAGAAAAGATCTACCAGAAAAGAATCAGTAACAAATCAATGGTCGATTCAAACTGAACCAGCAGAGGTCTTAATTTATATTCTACTGGATAAGAAATCAGAAGAATCTTAGGATCAATTAAACTGAACCAGACAAAAGTCTTGGGATATCTTCAACTGGAATAGGGACCAGGGAGATCTTAGTGGCGATCTGACTAAACCAGAGAAGGTCTTTAATTAACTTTGACTGGAATGGAAATAAGAAGAATCTTAGGATTGATTCAACTGAAATAGACAAAAGTCTTGGGATATCTTCAACTGTAATAAGAATCAGGGAGATCTTAGTGGCGATCTGACTAAACCAGAGAAGGTCTTTAATTAACTTTGACTGGAACGGAAATCAGAAGAATCTTAGGATCGATTCAACTGAACCAGACAAAAGTCTTGGAATATCTTCAACTGGAATAGGAATCAGAGAGATCTTAGTGGCAATCTGACTGAACTAGAGAAGGTCTTTAATTAACTTTGACTGGAAAGAAAATAAGAAAAATCTTAAGATCGATTCAACTGAACTAGACAAAAGTCTTGGAATATCTTCAACTGGAATAGGAATCAGAGAGATCTTAGTGGAGATCTGACTGAACCAGAGAAGGTATTTAATTAACTTTGACTGGAACAGAAATAAAAAAAAATCTTAGGATCGATTCAACTGAACCAGACAAAAGTCTTGGAATATCTTCAACTGGAATACGAATCAGAGAGATCTTAGTGGCAATCTGACTGAACCAGAGAAGGTATTTAATTAACTTTTACTGGAACGGAAATCAGAATAATCTTAGGGTCGATTTAATTAAACCATACAAAAGTCTTGGAATATCTTCAACTGGAATAGGAATCAGAGAGATCTTAGTGGCGATCTGACTGAACCAAAGAAGGTCTTTTGAGAACATCGTTTTGAGGAAGATGATGAAATAACCTTTCATCAGGCGTAACTTTTGAGAAAACAACCAGGTCACATAAGTAGCCGACGGTGTTTATTGATTTGATATTTTCCCTAGAAAAGGCAAAGAGTTAGTCATATGCAATGTCATGATGTATGAAAAGCATTGTGATGATGTTCTCAAAATAAATGAGATTATGCTGTATGCGATATGTATGTGCATGCCATAAAGTATGAATATTAAATGCTATTGTGATGTTTCTTAGTCTGGGAAAGTAAATCCCGGACTGCTGCTGAAGAGTATAAGGAGTTTGAATCCTTCATTTCCGCTGGGGATGATGAATGGATATAATTTTCCAGAGATTTCCTCTTTTTATTTGAGGATGTTCTTCCAGGGATTGACTCTGCTTGAGAATAACTCTATGGAGGGAGATGCTTTATTGGAATATTTTGCGTGTAGAGAAATAAACTCTGGTGGGGAATGAACTTCCGTAGTTAGAGAAATAAACTCTACATGGGAGGAGATTTTATAACTGTTTGAAATTATAAACTCAACTGGGGAATACAGGTTGCAGCTGGAGAAGGAACTTTACTGGAGGAGATAATTCCTGCTTGGGGAAGAAGAGATGAAAACTCTGGTTGTTTCTACTTTGTGGGTAACATAGACACCGCAGGGTCGTATGTAATGGCGACTTCGTCTCAAAACCGTCTCTACCCCTGTACCTGCTGCAAGGAGTAATTGTCGGGACTAAAAAGGTTTTTTAGACTTTGCCCCATTCCTTAAAGTCATGAGCAACTGTCTTTCTGTTTCTTATGAAAATATTTGTGAATAGTAATCATATTCAAATGCATATGTCAAGAATAAGTCATTGGACATTTTTGCAAAACAAATCAGAAAAAGAAAAACAAACAGTTTTATACTTTCAAAGAAATGACTTGTATTGATTTTTTTGAAGTTTGCCTATAACAAGGATTTTGTACAAAGAGACTGATGTTATAGTAGGAGAACGCTGTCGTAAAGAATGAATTATACAAAATAGTGTACAAAGAGAAGAAAACAACTATGTTTAATAATCCCATCGGGTTTCAATTCTGCTATTTCCCCTATGTCTTTGAGCATCTCATCACTTTGCTACTTGTCTGAAGCTGACTGGATTGATCGGTACAGTTTGAGCTTGATAGTTGATACTGAAGTCTGGTCACAAGGTGGTCCAATGGGACATAGTGATACACTTCAATTCCATAACTTTTTCCTGGACCTCCCTTTCAGGTTTTCAGTCCACCGGGATGCCCTTTGTTTGCCCAAGCCGCCTTTGCAGGATTTTGACTTGCCGGGTGTACATATTTTTTTGTTTTTTATCCCTAACTTTTGCTAGAACCCTTTTGGTTCACCGGGATGCCCTTATTTTTGCCTAGGCCAGTCAACCTAGCGGGTCTTTATCTACGCGTAGTATCTTTTCACTGTGTCTGCATTAATAGGGTGAGGGAGGTCGTCACCATCCATGGTGGTCAGAATCATGGCTCCACCGGAAAATATGCTTTTGATCACAAATGGCCCTTCGTACGTGGGGGTCCATTTACCCTTGGGATCACCTTGCAGCAGTATGATGTGATTGATTACTAGATCACCCACTTGATACACTTGACGTCTGACCTTTTTGTTGAAAGCCTTGATCATCTGTTTTTGATATATTTGACCATGACAGATAGTAGTAAGTCTTTTCTCATCAATCAGATTCAATTGATCAAGTCGATTCTGGATCCAATCGTCTTCGTTTAAGCCTGCATCCTTCATGATCCTCAAAGAAGGGATCTGGACCTCAATAGGTAGGACAACCTCCATACCATATACCAAAGAATAAGGTATTGCCGTTGTCGACGTTCGTGTTGAGGTGCGATAACCATGAAGAGAAAATGGTAATATCTCATGCCAGTCTTTGCATGTCACTATCATCTTCTGTATGAGTTTATTAATGTTCTTGTTAGCAGCCTCCATAGTGCCATTCATCTTTGGCCAGTAAGGGGAAGAATTATGATGATGGATCTTGAATTGCTTACAAAGTTCGGTGATTATTGTATTGTTGAGATTTGTACCATTGTTCGTGATAATCCTCTCTGGCACAACATATCGACAAATCAGGTTTGCTTGGTAAACTGCGCCACAACATTCTTGGTAACAGTAGCAAAAGAAGCAGCCTCAACCCACTTTGTGAAGTAATCAATGGCCACTAGGATGAAGCGATGCCCATTGGAAGTGGTAGGTCTAATATCTTCGATCATGTCAATGCCTCACATTGTGCATGGCCAGGGAGCCATAAAGAAATTCAAGGGAACCTAAGGTACATGCACCTTATCAGTGTAGATCTAGCATTTATGACAAGTTCGGGAATGTTGATAACAGTCTGCTTCTATAGTGGACCAATAGTATCCTGCCTGTAGGATCTTTTTAGCCATGGTATGTCCACTAGAATGGGTGCCAAAGGTACCTTCATACAAATCTGCCATAATCCTCTCTACTTCGCTCTTATCTACACACCAATTAAAGTAGAGTCATGGTTGCGCTTGTAGAGGATTCCATTACTGAGGAAGAACTTTGCAGCGAACCTTCTCAAAAACTTCTTATCATTGACAGATGCCCTCTCGATATATTCTTGAGCCTCAAGATACCTCTTTACTTCATGAAACCAAGGTTTGTCTACTACTTCTTCAGTGTCAATCTCGTAGCAGTATGCTGGTTCATCCAACCTCTCAATAGTGATCCGGGGAGCCTCGTTGTCCCACATGACCTTGGACATTGATGACATAGTAGCTAGCGCGTCCGCTAACTGATTCTCTTCTCGTGGAAAATGTTCAAAGGTGACCTCCTCAAAATGTGGAAGCAGTGTCAACACATGTTCTTTGTACGGATGAGATTAGGGTGCTTCGTGTCCCACTCTCCTTTAATCTGACTTATTACCAAGGCTGAATCCTTGAAGACGCTCAAGAACTTGATCCTCGGGTCAATGGAAGCTTTGAGACCCATGATGCACGCTTCATACTCTTCCATATTGTTGGTATAGTTGAAACGTAATCTGGAGATGAAAGGAGTATGACAGCCTTCGGGAGATATAATTACAACACCAATGCCATTGCCGAGTGCATTTGAGGCTTTATCAAAAACCATAATCCATCGGGATCCTTATCCAGTTCCTTCATCTGGCCCAGGTTCTTCATAGTCAGTCACTAGCATAGTATTCTCGTCCGGGAACTTAAAATTCATGGACTGGTAGTCATCCACAGCCCGATGAGCCAAATGATCAGCTCATACACTTCCCTTGATTTCTTTCTGGGTTGTGTATTGGATATCGTATTCGGTCAAGATCATTTTCCATCTTGCTATTCTTCTGGAGAGAGTGGGCTTCTCGAAGATGTACTTGATCGGATCCATCTTAGATATCAACGAAGTAGTGTGGGTCAACATATACTGCCTCAGTCGGCGAGCATCCCATGCCAAAGCACATCAAGTTTTCTCGAGCAATGAGTATCTTGTTTCACAGTTGGTAAAATTTTTACTAAGGTAGTATATTGCTTGCTCTTTTCGACCAGACTCGTCATGCTTCCCCAACACACACCCCATTGAATTATCTAACACTTTTAAGTACATTATCAAAGGTCTTCCTTCAATCGGAGGCATCAAAATTGGTGGCTCTTGAAGGTATTCCTTGATTATTTCGAAGGCAGTCTGGCATTTGTCATTCCACTTTACCACTTGATCTTTCTTCAGGAGTTTGAAGATTGGCTCACAAGTAGCAGTTAAATGGGAAATGAACCTGTCAATGTAATTTAGGCGTCCTAAGAAAACTCTAACTTCCTTCTCAGTGCGAGGAACCGACATCTCTTGTATGGCCTTCACCTTTGCAGGGTCTACCTGAATACCCTTTTTATTGACAATGAAACCTAGGAGTTTACCAGACCTTACCCCGAAGGTGCACTTGTTCGAATTTAACCTCAGCTTGTACGTCTTCAACCTATCAAACAGCTTTTGTAGATGATCAAGGTGCTCTCCCTAAATTTGAGACCTGGCTATCATGTCATCAACATAAAACTCTATCTCATGGTGAATCGTGTCGTGAAACAAAGCTACCATGGCTCACTGATAGGTTGCCTCAGCATTCTTCAATCCAAACGACATCACTTTGTAGCAAAAAGCGCCCCATTGTGTAATGAAGGTTGTCTTCTCCATGTCTTCTGGTGCCATCTTGATCTGATTGTAACCAGAGAAACCATCCATGAAGGAAAAGATCTTGTGCTACACGGTGTTGTCAACCAGAACATCAATGTAGGGGAGCGGAAAGTTATCTTTGGGGCTTGCCCTGTTCAAATCTTTTTGGTCCACACACATCTGTACCTTGCCTTCCTTTTTAGGAACCAGAACCACGTTGGCAACCCATTGGGGATAAGAGGTGACCGCTAGGAACCCAACGTTGAACTGTTTCATAACCTCGGGGGGCAATACGATGGACCTTCTGCTTTACCAGGGGGAAATCTTCTTTAGTTGGAAGACGGTGAACCACAATATCTATATCCAGTCCTGGCATGTCTTCATATGACACGGAAAAGATCTCGACATAATCATGCAACATCTGTATCAACCGTTGTTTCACATCAATCCCCAGATTTGCATAGATCTTAACTTTTTTTCCGTCTTCCTCCGTGCCTAAGTTTATTGTCTCAACTGGATCTTCATGGGGCTGTATAACCCCCTCTTCCTGCTGTAACAGCCTAGAAAGTTCTCCAGGTACCTCACAATCTTCCTCGCCTTCGTCCTCGGCTTGGCTGATCGGATTTTCAAAGCCATAACTGGCAATAGCAGAACTGTTATCAATGGGATCCTGAGTGGATATGGATCTGCAGTCGATTCCTGAGTGTGTGTAAGAGAATAGTTGTATAGACAAATTAAAATAAGAAAAGAAAAACAAAGAGCACAAAATTTGTATGCATAAACGTCCAATGCTTTATTAATGCCATATGCAATTTAAATATGATAACCCTCACAAATAAACCATTGTGCCCCGGGTAAGACACATGGCCAAATAGTTTATATTGTTTATTTAATATCCAAAAAACAAGAAAGATAATTACTTCTGAATAAAAGTAATTGGTACAAAGTTCTTTGTTGTCCAATTACTGGGTCCATCGTTGGTAGTAGGGAAGATCCAACTATCCATGTCATCGTCACCCTCACTGTCTTTTAGAGCGTTGACCCCATGATTGCTGATGCGTAGGGGAGGTCTCCCAGCATGAGCGTGTCGAACAACCCTTTGAGCCCCTGAAGAGAAATGCAAACCAAATTTATCATACTTGTATGGAATATCAGGGAGTTGGCCCCAGATGGTAGACTCACCTTCTTCAATAACTGATTTTTCATCCTTGAGAGAAGCCATCTTCAAGGGAGGTATGGTGATCTTTGGCATATTGGTGACAATTTCAGTTGCAGCCATAGTCTGAGGTACCTCTTCGAAATTCTGTCATAGAGTCTCGATAAACTCACCATCCATTTCTACATATCTGAAGGAATTCAAGTGACTGACCATGTATTCTTCTTCATCGTGTACAGTGACAATTCTTCCGTTGACCAGGTATTTCATCATCTGATGCAGAGTGGACGTAATAGCTCCCGCCCCATGAATCCAAGGGCGACCCAATAAAAAAGAATAGGATGGTCTGATATCCATCACGTAGAAGGTAGAGTCGAAAGTCTGAGAACCAACTTTGATGGGGATGTCCACCTCCCCATGCACCATTCTTTTCGAACCGTCAAAAGCCCTCACTACAATGTTGCTGGGCTTCAAGGTCAAACCTTGATAGTCTAGTCTATCCAGAGCCTTCTTAGGCAACATGTTCAAAGATGAACCAGTATCTACCAGGACATGGGCCAAAGTAGTTCCCCTACATTCGACAGAGACATGCAACACATCATTGTGTTTCCTCCTCCTAGGTGTCAGATCAGCATCAGAAAAACCCAAAGCGTCATCAGCCGTCAAACTGGCCACACAATCTTCAAATTCGTCAGCAGAGGTTTCATGTGGCACATGGGCAGTTTTAAAAAATTTCACCAAAGCCTTCGCGTGAGCTTAGGAGCACAACATAAGGCTAGCATAGAAATCTTTGAAGGGGTCTTCCCTAGCTGTTCGACTACATTGTAGTCGCTCTTCTTTATAATTTTCAAAATTTCTTCCATTTCCTTCTTGGAAGCCTCTGGGATAGATACTGACTGCGCCTTTGTCTGGACATGCTCAATCAATATGTCTTTGCCCTGAGTCTCGGCCGACTCGGTGATAGGGGTGTCAACAGGGGTAATCACAGGGATTGCAGTAGTAGTATCAACAGGAACAACAGTAGTAATGATCACAGGACCAGTAACAGCTCTTGGGGGAGAAATCTCAGGTGAGAACACTCTTCCACTTCTTGTTATTTTGCTGGTTCCCACAATGTTTCCAATGTCGGGATCAACATTCTCAGAAACCTGGTCTTCAAGAGCGAGCAGATCTTGCTTGAATCCGTGGTAGTAGACGTCACCCCCATAGTTCCAGGGAACAGTTTTGTCTGAGGAGTATGGGATTGGCCCTGGCATAGTAATTATCAGTGGAGTCACCTTCAGAATAGATGTAATACTAACGAGTCTTTTGGTGGATACCCTAAGAGGATTGGCAAAAATGTTTATTATTGAAATATCCTTGCAAGAAATGGTTGGAACACGAGTCTTCTCAAACAAAATCTCTCTATCATCCATCAGGCGCTGAACATCTGCCTTCAACAAAAGACAACCAGTCGGTAGAGATAAACAGAAGTGGCAACCTTCGCCATAGTCCGGACAAAAACCGGCTTTCAATAAGTTCCACTTAACGGTCAGGAGAGGAGTAACCAGCTCTTCAACAGTATTAACAAACATATCATCTTCAATAACGTTAACACCACGGTCGTGCTTGGGAATAGGAACAGTGATAACATTGGGCATTTCGGGAGCGTCAAATTCAATTTCATTCACCTCGAGAAGGTCTTGCGTCTTTTTTTTCAATGCCCATAAGTCGTTTGTATCATGACCTGGACTTTTCGAATGGTATGCACAACGAGTATTAGGGTTGTAGTAGGGAGAGGCAGTGTTGGGATTCTTTGGAGCTTCCTTCAAAGTTACCAGATTAGACTTCAGTAAATGTGGTAAAACTTGAAATAAAGTCTTGTTTATCCGGGTATACTGTCTTACCGACCTTTCTTCTCTAGACTGATTATTCCTTTGTTGAACATGTGTAGGTTTAGAGATTATAACAGCCCCTACCGCCGGACGATGTTCAGTTTTGTCCTGATTCCTTTGGTTGTACATAGCACTAACCTCTTTCTTCCCAGAAAATGGCTTCCTTACTTTACTGGAGGATGAATCCTTTTGGATCTTACCACTCCTAATTCCAGCTTCCACTATTTCCCCTGTCAAGATCAATTCAGTAAAGCCGGCTGGGGAGCTTCTAATCAGGTGATTGAAAAATGGATCAGACAGGGTACCCAGAAACATATCCACTAGCTACCTATCAGACAGGGGAGGCTGGACTCTTCCTACTAAGTCCTTCCACTTCTGAGCGTAATCTTTAAAGTCCTCGCTCGAACCCATAGCCATACTTTGGAGTTGAGTACGGGTGGGAGAAAGGTCTGCGTTATACTGATACTGCTTGTAGAAAGCAGCATCCAGGTCTTCCCAATTACGAATGTTAGTCCTTTCCACTGGTAGAACCGTTCTAACTGAGTCCCGGATAGACTATCCTGAAAGAAGTGGACCCATAAGTCCTTGTCAGTAGTGTGAGGCTGGATCTTCCTCATATAAGATCGGAGGTGGATTTTGGGACATGAAACCCCATCATATTTGGCAAACATTGGCACCTTGAACTTTTGTGGGTTGACAACCCCAGACACCAAACCCAGCTGTTCAAAGTCCAGCCCAGGCACTTTATGGATTTCCATTGCACTAAGACGCTCTTCCAATTGTTTGTACTTTTCATCGGCCGGAGGATACTGCACTTCATTGTAATCAGTCTCATTGTCAGATTCCCTCGGACTAGGGTCTTCCTCTCTTGTCTCCCCCTCTTGATTATCTCCTTCTTTGGAGGAAGATGTCAGCTCAACCACTTGCCTTAGCGGTCTTTTGAATCTCCTTCCCAGATTTATCACACCAGCTGTCCTCCTTGGCTTCTTAGTCTTGTCTTTAACAATCAGGGCTTTTAGTTCCTCTTTCCCCTTGGCCAGACCCATGATCATCTGTTGAAACTGTGCATTCTGAGTCTGTAGATCCTTCACTGTTTGTTCTAGAGCCATTGCTGAAATAAACAGCGAAGAGGATGAGAAACCTCCTATGACACCTGTTTATGCAATGATATGCATGATATATGTGTAGCGGTAGAAATGCTCAAGACTAGGCCATTGGATTGACTAGACTTTATACAAATCAAAATAAAAATCGCCACCGCGCTTTATTGTTTCCAAAGGAATGGGAAAAGAGCGAATAACCCAAAAAAGGGGGAAGATTCAAGGTAAGGGGGTTGGTTATGCAAAGGGAACGTATTAGCACCCTAAACATCTACGGTACTCCGAAGGAACCTCTTTGAAAAAATCTGTATATTTTGGTTATGAAAATGTGTTGTATATAAAATGGATGGTGGAGGTGAGAAAAGAAATATTTTTATGATTTTTTCACCCGTCGCGGTTGCAAACCTTTAGTTTCTACGTACCACCTTTCATGCAATAGGGGATCAGGGTACATGTAGTTCCTCTTTTAAAAGTTTGAAACACAAGTGTGTTGGTTAATTTTATGAGATAAGACGTCATCATCATTGTCCGTGTGGAAAACATACTTACTACCCACAATCATGAGAAAGGAGAATTTGCATCATCTCAAAGTGGAGGATATGGTTTGGATTTTAAAATCAACAATGCCTCACTCAACAACCAAGTGGAAAATATCTCTCTTACTATATATTGTAGAAGTATAGTTGTTTGCATCACTACAAGGATTGACAAGAGTCTAATCTTTTAAGAAAAGTTTTTTTTAAATAAAAAGCCAAAGTGGCAAAAGTGGTTAGAAATGAGATTGGTTGACTTTTAGTCTTCTCAAAAAAAAATGTCAAAGTATTATTAAATTGATTGAAATTTATTTATGAAAATGTTTTGAAAATGCATGGACCTAATTCCAGGTTTATTATGAAAGTGTTTCAAGTTTAGAAATAAAAAGAGTTTTTAAAAGGAGGGAGAATATTTTTGAAATTAAAGAAGATGGGAGGAGAAGAAGAGACTACCCTAAAGCATAAGATAAAAGCTAGGGATAAGAACCATCTAACCAACAAGAAGCCAATATTTGACATTATGAGTCAATATAGAATTCCCATTCTTTGGATTGAAACCAAGAAAGAAAAGATACTAGACCTCTTGAGAGAACCAAACTTCAAGCGTATTAAGTCTTTGTACAAAATTGGGCAGAGTAACGGCTGTATACGGGTGAATTCCCGATTACAAACAAAGTATGTAATCAAAATAACCTGCACACAAAACAAACAAACAACTCAATGTCTTGAGGTAAACCTCAAGAACTCCAGACAAGATATCAAATAAAGTCACAAACTTTCCAAGATAGGCCAAGGTTTCTAATCCTAACTCCAAGAAGTCCAATACTCCATAATGCCAAGGATAGTAACCAAATAGTCCAAGTATCATTAAAGGTTTTTATGGTTCATGTTGATTATTAGGTGTCTTTAAAAGGAAAAGAAAAGCTCAAGTGAGCAAAATAAAAAATGACATAAAAGTAAATGCTCAAGTGAGCGAAAATAAAAAAATGGCATGAAATGTAAATGCTTAAATTAAATGGTACATAAAGCATAAAAAATAAAAGCATAAAGTAAAGTCAATTGTTAGAAATTAGTGGTTAGTTGGATGACCATCTTGAAACTTGCATTTGGAACTTATTAAAGGATTGGTAGAACCAAAGCCTCCACACAACAAGTTGCATTTGCTTTTTGTCAAGTATATCATCCATTTTGGAATCCTCAAAAAGTAACATTTAATGATCAACGATGCTTAAGTGATCTGCGTTGACCAAAGGTGTTGTAGATCCATTAGAGGATTGGTAGAACCAAATCCTCCACACAATGAATCTCATGGTTATTGGATCAAAGAGATCAAATTAACATACTTGGGCTTGCACTCATAATTTTTGGCCACGAATGATCATTTATTCGAATCAGGACAAAATTTAGCGCTATGTTAAGCAATCGTAAGTGGACTTATGTAGAAGTCGCACCTATTTTGAGGCCGATCAATAGAAATCTATGTACTTCATGTTTGGATAAATGATATAAATATCACCATCCCTTAACATGTAGCACAATTAAAAAAGAAAGGGATAAGATGAAGAGGGAGGGGAATGATAAGCTAATTTGGATCACCATTTCAAAATTCTTTCTCTTTATATTCAACCACTCCTCTAGATGGATTAAAGAACTAAACATATCATTAATCCAAAGCACCAAAAATGAATTAAATAATCCACTCTTAGGTAGATTTGAATTGATGAAAATTTATCCAACTTCATCTACATCACAAAGTCCATTGAGTTTAAAAAAAAATTGGACATTTAAAATTGCAATCCAAATTATCCATCAAAGAGAGTGAGCAGAAAATGTTGAGTCAAAACAACCCCACAATAAGGCAGAAAAAGTATTTTTCGCACTGTTACAATCAATTGTGCTTAGACAGCAACCTATTGCATCAGTGCAGTTTTTTATCAAATCAATTTTCTGTGACAATCAATTGCAATGTTACAACAATTGATTGCAACCTGTTAAAAATCAGTAGAAAACAACATTTTAAAGATCAAATTCTTGTTCCAACTTTTCATCAAACACCTTATGATCATGGATCCAATTGAGCATGAAAATTCTATCAAATTATGAGAAAATAGAACTAATGGAATCATAAAATAGTTCTCAATGAATCAAAACAAGAAATCCACAAGAGATCACATTGAGAAAGATGATGATCCAACTTACCAAAGGTAGAATTAGAGAATTATCAAATAACTTCCAGAATTTGCTTCAATTCAACCACAAGAATCAATTACCAAAGCTTGGATATAGAGAATTGATGAAGAAAAAGTGTTTAGATGAAGGTGTAGCTCAAAGATTAGTAAGCTTCAATGCAAAGCTTACTAACTTTTTTTTGAAAATGGAGCTTTGAGTGAATTTGGTAAATGGAGAGAATTGAGAGATTTTTTAGCAAGATGAGTTTGGCTATCAAAAGCTTCTAATTTGAATGAAATGAGGTCTATATTTATAGAGTTTTAGGATTGGGATTAGTGGTAATTTGGTAATTGATTCTTGGAGCCAAATTTGAATTAATGATATAATTTTCAAATTATGTAGAAAAATTGGAGCAAAAAATAAGACAGATTTGAAATTGCTGGCTTTTTTTCAAAAATCACGTGTTTTTTAATGCTATGAGTCGATACATGGGTGGTATGCATCGATACATCCGAGTTGTATAACAATGTATGTGTCGATACATGCCTCTATGTATCGATACATACTGCTTCTTCAACACATTACAGAATCACACAAACTGCATGAGTCGGTACATAACACGTATGTGTCGACACATGTTAGTTATACAAACAGGATGAGTCGATACATACATGCATGTGTCGACACATGCTAGTTATTCAAACAGGATGATTCGATACATACATGCATGTGTCGATGCATGCTGTCTTTCGCCACAATACATAATCAATCAACCTTCATGAGTTCGACACAAGCCTTCATGGATCCATACAAGCTGCCTTTCGACACAATACAAGATCAATCAACTCGGAAAACCTTATTTGTCGGATGCTTTGACTTGGTACCTACAAAACATAAATTGTGCAAAGACGAAGGCAAATATTTTTTGTATTTTGATTAGAATTTAGTCAACAACACATATACAAAATACACAACCAAGGTGTTTGGAAATTCCTCAAGAGAAACCTTAAAGATAGGAGATAGAAAAAGAGGAAGAACCAACCCTAAAGTGATCTTGTTATGATTGAGTTGACATGATATGATAGGGGAATCTTAGGGGAAAAATTAGGGTACAACAACTGCCCTTATTTAAGTGTCTTCTATCCGGAGATACGAAGGTTAAAAACCTTCGTGTCGACGCGATTGAAGATACTTAAATACAAAACAAGCCCTATTTTTGTCTCTAAGATTCCATGTAATGCTTATGATTATGAATGCATATGAACAGAACAAAAGAGACGCAAAGCATCACTTGGGATGCCACAAAAATGATGAAACAAAGAAGCAACCCCACCAGGAAAATAAATAACTGGTGAACAAAAGACATGACTCTATTGGTGTAAAACCCAAAGAAGAGATAAGGTAGCATCAACTCAAATATTGAGGAAAAAGTAAAGAATGATAATGATCGACAAATAACTGTGAATTACCAACTCAATGGATGAAGGTGGAAAAGTAATAAGATACCGGCTCACAGATGACGGTAAACTACCAACTCAATAGTTGAAGGTAGAAGATAAAGATATACCGACTCACAGATGACAGTAAACTACCAACTCAAAAGTTGAAGGTAGAGTATCAAGATATACCGACTCACAGATGACGGTAAACTACCAACTCAATAGTTGAAGGTAGAAGATAAAAAAGATATCGACTCACAGATGACGGTGAAATACCAACTCAATAGTTGAAGGTAGAAGATAAAGATATACCGACTCATAGATGACGGTAAACTATCAACTCAATGGTTGAAGGTAGAAAGTAATAAGATGTTGGCTCACAGATGACGATAAACTACGAACTCAATAGTTGAAGGTAGAAGATCAAAAAGATACCGACTCACAGATGACGATGAAATACCAACTCAATAGTTGAAGGTAGAGAGAAAAAGATACCGACTCACAGATGACGGTGAAATACCAACTCAATAGTTAAAGGTAGAAGATCAAAAAAGATACCGACTCACAGATGACGGTGAAATACCAACTCAATAGTTAAAGGTAGAGAGAAAAAGATACTGACTCACAGATGACAGTGAAATACCAACTCAATAGTTGAAGGTAGAAGATAAAAAAAGATACCGACTCACAGATGACGGTGAAATACCAACTCAATAGTTGAAGGTAGAAGATAAAAAAAGATACCGACTCACAGATGACGGTAAAATACTAACTCAATAGTTGAAGGTAGAAGATAAAAAAAGATACCGACTCAGAGATGCCGGTGAAATACCAACTCAATAATTGAAGGTATAAGATAAAAAGATACCGACTCACATATGACAGTGAAATACCAACTCAATAGTTGAAGGTGGAGAGAAAATATATCATGCCATCACCGTTTACTGACGATGAACTATCAATGTTCACTGATGATAGCAACAAGATAAGAAAGAACGACGTTCATTGCCGATGTACTACCAACATTCACTGAAGCTAGATTTTAAAATATCAAGTTTTCCCCAAAATTCTGGTGTTTTGCCTTGAACGGGTCTCAACTTCTTCTTAACCAAGGCACTTTGCCTGGAAAGGGTAAAATGTAAGCTTATCTCAAATAAAGATACTTCCACTCATTGTCAAGGGGAATTGCAAAGAGAAATGACTTTCCGGGGATAGAAATATGGCTTCTTGGGGATAGAAATATGGGTTCTTGGGGATAGAAATATGGGTTCTTGGGGAAAGAGATATGACTTCCTGGGGAAAGAGATATGACTTCCTGGGGATAGAAATATGACTTCCTGGGGAAATGCCATGTTATTCCTGCTGAGGAGATAAAGTCTTCTCATGCAAAATAAATGCACAAACCAAAACTCAAAGTTCTCAAAAATCCATAGTAAATAATATCGTCATGCAAAAACGAATCTAATTAGAAGCAAACTGGAGCAAGACGGCCAACAAAGATACATCCTTTGAGAAATAAACTCAAGAGGGAAAACCAAATCCACCTAAGAAAGGAACGTTATTGCCTGCCCTATCTTCACTGAGGAGAAACATAATCTGGATGTAGCTAAATCAAACAGATACCGGGATAGAACATCTTTCTTCCGGTTTCATCGGAGAAATCAGTTTTTCAAAAGCAACATAACTACTGGAGATTGCAAGATAAGCCTCAAATAAAGAAGACTAACGCCGAGACAATCAAACCTCACTGGGGAATTCAAACCCACTTTGAAAGAGGAAAAAACATACAAACTTCACTAAGGGAGACAATGCTTCAACATCGAGACATCTACTGGGGACTTCATGCTGACTTCATTGGGGAGGTCAAAACCATATCATCGAGACATCTACTGGGGAAACCGGAGATACGCTCTTCATTGGGGAAACCAGAGATACGATCTTCACTGGGGAAACCGGAGATACGCTCTTCAAGAGTAATTATTGCACCAACTTCTTTGGGGAGAAAGGACTTCTATCAAATAAACAAGGCCTTCACTGGAGAATATTGGATTGAGTCTTCATATCATACAAACCTATTCCAACAAAAGATGCCTTGGTATAGTCTTTCGGGGAAATCAAGAAGTCGACACTAATGCCAATACTACAAAAAAGAGCGATATCTTTGCACTCCAAGGGAAAAAAACCTTTCATCATATGAGGGAAAACTTTGCTGGGGAATCTGGGACGGAGGCTTCTGACCATGCAAACCCAAAATCAAAAGCGAACCAAGACTGGGCCGGGGATAATGGGATCACAAACCTAACACTGTATCTTGCACCCACTGGTATCGTCTTTAACTATCTGAGAAACACACAAAATTGCGCACATATCAACAAGATGACCTGAGAAAAACCTTCATGAAAGAAGTCAAGAAGTTAACATCATAGCAAGAAGTCAAAATTATTTGGATTTTAAATCAAACACAACGGTGAGAGAAAACCCAAAAAAATTGACAACTGTCTCAACACTTCTTAGAAAAGATATTACCCTTGTCTAGCTACTTGGGAAGCACATAACAACATTAATGTTGTAACAGGAAAAAGCAATGCTCTACAAGAGATTTCATATCAATCTTAAATACACAAAGGGAGAAAGAACTCCTTCAAATGAGCAAAGGCTTCATAGATCTTTTTAACCTCTGATTGATCACCACTTGGCTGGGTAAAGAATCACACTCAGCTGGAGAAGTCTGCAGCAAGACTGGAAAATGGGATTATAAACCCAACACCATAACACAACCTGTAGGAAACCCTTTAATTAATCAACAATTGTTGGAGGAATCCAAACACACGTCTAATAAAAAAGGTCACAAGAAACAATCCTGCTTGAGGAAGATTCTCGACTTGGGGTAGACATAGTAGCTATCTTGACAAAATCTGGATATGCCCTTGGAAACAAATCTGGTGTCCCAAGCTTACCGGGCTGATCAAGGTAACTTTCATAACTTGCCCTTAGCTACATTCTTTTAAGATAAACTTTCTGATCTAATGACTTCTAGAGATTTGTCAAATCTTGATGTAACTGCCCTAGATTGGCTGAATGTTACATCCTCGTTGCTCCACAACTCTTCTCGACAACATGCCTTTTGCTGATACTCAAATGTAAACTTTCATGATATCAAGAAGTTGTTTTACAAGCAGAAAATGTTTATTCTAAGAATGAAAATTCTAATGCAACAATTATGTAAGTCTTGAAGATTTTATTTGAAAAGATGTCGCAAAACCTTGTGAATGAATCACTAGCCAGGATGCGACATGATTTTTTTGTACGAAAGATAACAAAAGCAATATGATACCAATCACAATAATTTAGAAAAATTAATGGGAGTCAGGAAACACGATCTCATTGGAGTATGCTTTTGGAATAAACCCTATTTCAATTAGGACTTTTGAGGGTTGTAACGTGGCCTGATTCACGGTTTTAGAAAAAAAGATTTAAGGCTCAAAAATATTTGGTGCCCACCCCCTTCATGATGTTCTTCAATCCTAAGTTTAGTTAACCTGACACGAACATTCATCTCTCAAAAGAAATTTCGAGATGGCTGAGGAATCAAACAAGGTTTTCTTTGGACATGCAAGTCACTCATTCCTTCTTCTTTTGGGTTTCTTGTCACGTGACTCTGTTCTTTGTTGAGGATTTCGCACTGTAATCCTTTATCGCATTTTAGGCTTTCCATTTCTTCCTTGCCTTCTAGACAAATTCCTTTTGACTTTGAATCTGAAGTGCAGCGGGATGCCCTGACTTTTGCCTAAGCGACTTGTTTTTTCAAGTTCCGACTTAGCGGGGCTTTTTGTCTCTTTCTTTTTCATCATAATTTTTTTTTATTCATGTCATTTTTTTTGAACATGTCGCGTGACTTCGAGTCATTTGTGACTTGTTGGAAGAATTATGACTGCCTTATTTCTAGGTAGATGAAAGATAACCATTGTTGTATCGTCATCGACTGATCTCCTTGTGTGCGAGAGATAGTCATTAAGATATCTTCAATTGACACATCCTCCTAATAAGTGAAGATTAACCATTGTGGTTTTGACTTTCCTCAACCTCTTGAAGGATAACCATTATTGTATCCTTGGATGCGCATCCTGTTGAGTTCTGAATTCTCGATCTAATTAACTGAACACTATGCCACCCCGGGTTAAAAAATGAGGGTGTTTTTCTAAATAGAAAAAGAAACTCCTACTTCAAGGCTCAAAGGGGTTAACAAAGGTTTCACTCCCTTATATCTCCGGTGTTTGAGGATTTCAAACAATGCTTGTACATCGTCAACAAGGTTTTATCCAAAAGCACACAACCAGAAAATTTGTGTTTTAATATCATAATCCTCCTCCCAATCTCTGCCTAGGCAAGAGAATGGGTAACAAGTTGGTATCATAAAGAAATTTAAAATTGAAAACAAATACGAGTGAAACGAATGAATTTCTTCAAGACAAACATACTCATTGTATTAAGATTGAACATTCAAATGCAAACAAGTTCTTACATGTAAACAGTACAATGATAAACAAGAAAAATTACAAATGAGAAAGCAGTAAAAATGCTAATAAACAAAGATGACTCTCTTATCTGGACTTGCGCTGAAGGTAACATTTCCCAAGCTTTGGAACTATCAACGACAGAGATTCATTCATGCCTTGCTAACGAATTGTTTTGAACATTAGGGCCAATGTCCTTAAACGACAAGATACCGCTTCAGACCAACCTCTGAACTTCGACCTTCAAAGCAAAGCAATCTTCTAAATTGTTCCCAGGAGCATCCTGATGAAAGGCACAGGAAGCGTCAGCCTTATATCCTCTCGGCAGTTTTTCAGGAACAACTGGTCAAACTCGAGTTTGAACCAGATTCTTCTTCAACAGAGAAGGATACAACTCTGTGTATTTCATTGGAATTGGATCAAAGCTCATTTTCCTCTGATGACATTGCCCTTGATTTCCTTGTTAAGGTGCCCTCTGATATGAAATAGCAGTCGGAGTCTTATTGACGAATGGAATCACAGAAGCAACTTGTTGATTCCTATTATGCGATCTCCCTTTCCTACCACGAAGTATAGCGTATGAGTCTTGATCTTTCTTTTTGTAAGAATTATCACCATACTTCTTATCACCATTTGACGAGTCCCCATCTTTAGATAAACGACCTTCTCGGACAGCTTCCTCTAAATGGACACCCATGCCCACCATTTCAGTAAAGTCACTCGGGGCACTTGCTACCATTCTTTCGTAGTAGAAAGCGCCCAGTGTTTTCAGAAAATTTTTAGTCATTTCTTTCTCTTCCATGGGAGGAATCACTTGTGCAGCCACTTTGCGCCATCTCTGTGCACACTCTTTGAAAGATTATATGTCTTTCTGAACCATGGCCCTAAGCTGGTCACGGTCAGGCGCCATGTCCACATTGTACTTGTATTCTTTAATGAATGTTTCTCCCAAATCATTAAAAGTATGGACGTTGGCGCTGTCTAAACTCATGTACCATTTCAATGCTGCACCGGTCAGACTATCCTGGAAAAAGTGAATCAGCAGACGTTGATCATCAGTGTGGGTAGACATTCTTCTCACATACATCACCAAATGAGCACGAGGGCAAGTGTTTCCCTTGTACTTCTCAAATTCTGGGACCTTGAACATAGCAGGCACATTAACATTCGGGACCAAACACAGCTCATTCACATTCTGCCCAAATAACTCTTTTCCCCTAAGAGCCTTCATCTCTCTTTGGATTCTATCAAATTGCTCTTGGAAATCATCCATTCTGTCATAAAGACCCAAGTCTTCACTCGGCGGAGGGAAAGGACGACACATATCTTCATTAACAAACGTAACCAAATTCACCGAAGGAGGTGCAGCAGGAACAGTATGCACCACAGGAGGTGCAGGGGTAATAACAGTCTGAACCACTGGAGCATCTTGAGGGCCAAGATTGAAACCTTCAGGTGCAAAATTATTTGGCATTCCCCACGGATAACCCTGAAGCATACGGTTTTGAACAACAGTCGGAGTAGCGAATACAGGAACAGTAGGAACTTTAGCATTTTCCCTTGTTGGTTGAGGTTGAACACTCGGTGGCTGATTCTGAGCAACCATCAGAGCTTCCATCAGAGCAGTCAAGTTGGCCAAGCCAGCCTTCAAAGCAGAAACTTCTTCGTGTAGCTCGCGATTCTTCTGTTCTAAGTTGTCCATTTTATTTTTGAAATTAGCCCGAGTATTGTAGTGATGAGTCAACTTTCTGAGTGAAGTAAAGAAGATGGGTAATACACCTGGATATGAATAAAATATGTGCAATATGATGCATGATATGCAATGCATATGATTATTGTTTTCCTCAAAAGATGCTTATGAGTGCATGGATGCATGATGCAACAATCACACACAAGATCACACATATAGGGTTCATAGGTTCAACGTCACGAGCATCAGGTCGAAGGTACTACCCATAAGGTATTGGTCTAAAAAGTTATCACCTGCCGAACAAGGTTCTAAGAGGTTCCAAGAGTCTACATCCTTCCTTCGGATATTACCGACTTCCCGATTAACTTGGTAATTAGTAATATTCTCAAGAAAGACTCGTCCGAGCGTAGTATCGAGTGACAACTATTTTCGGATTACTCTGTCATAGCTTCCGCACTACACCTAAAAGTCCAAGATGGGTTAGGTAATCTACGGTCCTCAGCTTCAGCAGGCTCCCAGGTCAAAAGTAGTATGTCGTCCCGATTACTCGGTAAACGACACTACAGTCAAAGGGGCCTCCACTGAGTGGGGGATCTCATGCCTCCTTTTTTGGGATTACTCCCTCAAAGTTAACATGACTATACTACCCGTCCTATCTTAAAGTTTTCTCAAGTCCTGGTATAGGACTTATGAGTAATCACCAAGCACCCTATAAACCAGGAAAATCCAGACAAACATATATACAAAATATAACACATAAACACAATAATACATATACATATATAAACAAAGATAGGCTCAACCCACTTAGGGATGGACCAGCAAGAGGTCAATCTTTCCCCAGTGAAGTCACCATTTTTTTGTAGCGGTAGAAATGTTCAAGACTAAGCCATTGGATTGACTAGACTTTATACAAATCAAAATAAAAATCACCACCGTGCTTTATTGTTTCCAAAGGAATGGGAAAAGAGCGAATAACCCAAAAAAGGGGGAAAGATTCAAGGTAAGGGGGTTGTTTATGCAAAGGGAAGGTATTAGCACCCTAAACATCTACAGTACTCCGCAGGAAGCTCTTTGAAAAAATCTGTATATTTTGGTTATGAAAATGTGTTGTATATAAAATGGATGGTGAAGGTGAGAAAAGAAATATTTTTATGATTTTTGCACCCTCCGCGGTTGCGAATCTTTAGTGCCTACGTACCACCTTTCGTGCAATAGGGGATCAGGGTACACGTAGTTCCTCTTTTAAAAATTTGAAACACAAGTGTGTTGGATAATTTTATGAGAAAATACGTCATCATCATTGTCCGTGTGGAAAACATACTTACTAGCCACAATCATGATAAAGGAGAATTTGCATCATCTCAAAGTGGAGGATATGGCTTGGATTTTAAAATTAACAATGCCTCACTCAACACCCAAGTGGAAAATATCTCTCTTTACTACATATTGTAGAAGTATAGTTGTTTGCATCACTATAAGGATTGACAAGAGTCTAATCTTTTAAGAAAACTTTTTTTTTAAAATAAAAATCCAAAGTGGCAAAAATGGTTTGAAATGAGATTGATTGACTTTTAGTATTCTCAAAAAAAAAGTCAAAGTATTATTAAATTGATTGAAATTTATTTATAAAAATGTTTTGAAAATGCATGGACCTAAGTCCAAGTTTATTATGAAAGTGTTTCAAGTTTAGAAATAAAAAGAGTTTTTAAAAGGAGGGAGAAGATTTTTGAAATTAAAGAAGATGGGAGGAGAAGAAGAGACTACCCTAAAGCATAAGGTAAAAGCTAGAGATAAGAACCATCTAACCAACAAGAAGCCAATATTTGACATTATGAGTCAATATAGAATCCCCATTCTTTGGATTGAAACCAAGAAAGCAAAGATACTAGACCTCTTGAGAGAACCAAACTTCAAGTGTATTAAGTCTTTGTAAAAAATTAGGCAGAGTAACGGCTGTATACGGGTGAATTCCCGATTATATACAAAGTATGTAATCACAATAACCTGCACACAAAACAAACAAACAACCCAATGTCTTGAGGTAAACCTCAAGAACTCCAGACAAGATATCAAATAAAGTCACAAAGTTTCTAAGATAGGGAAAGGTTTCTAATCCTAAGTCCAAGAAGTCCAATACTCCATAATGCCAAGGATAGTAACCAAATAGTCCAAGTATCATTAAAGATTTTTATGGTTCATGTTGATTATTAGGTGTCTTTAAAAGGAAAAGAAAAGCTCAAGTGAGCAAAATAAAAAATGACATAAAAGTAAATGCTCAAGTGAGAAAAAATAAAAAATGGCATGAAATGTAAATGCTTAAATTAAATGGTACATAAAGCATAAAAAATAAAAGCATAAAGTAAAGCCAATTGTTAAAAATTAGTGGTTAGTTGGATGACCATCTTGAAACTTGCATTTGGAACTCATTAGAGGATTGGTAGAACCAAAGCCTCCACACAACAAGTTGAATTTTCTTTTTGTCAAGTATATCATCCATTTTGGAATCCTTAAAAAGTAACATTTAATGATTAACGATGTTTAAGTGATCCGCGTTGACCAAAGGTGTTGTAGATCCATTAGAGGATTGGTAGAACCAAAGCCTCCACACAATGAATCTTAAGGTTATTGGATCAAAGAGATCAAATTAACATACTTGGGCTTGAAATCATAAGTTTGGGCCACGAATGATCATTTATTCGAATCAGGACAAAATTTAGCGTTATGTTAAGCAATCGTAAGGGGACTTATGTAGAAGTCGCACCTATTTTGAGGTCGGTCAATAGTAATCTATGTACTTCATGTTTGGATAAATGATATAGAGATCACCATCCCTTAACATGTAGCACAATTAAAAAAGAAAGGGATAAGATGAAGAGGGAGGGGAATGATAAGCTAATTTGGATCACCATTTCAAAATTCTTTCTCTTTATATTCAACCACTCCTCTAGATGGATTAAAGAACTAAACATATCATTAATCCAAAGCACCAAAAATGAATTAAATAATCCACTCTTAGGTAGATTTGAATTGATGAAAATTTATCCAACTTCATCTACATCACAAAGTCCATTGAGTTTAAAAACAAATTGGACATTTAAAATTGCAATCCAAATTATCCATCAAAGAGAGTGAGCAGAAAATTTTTTGAGTCAAAACAACCCCACAATAAGGCAGAAAAAGTATTTTTGGCACTGTTACAATCAATTGTGCTTAGACAGCAACCTATTGCATCAGTGCAGTTTTTTATCAAATCAATTTTCTGTGACAATCAATTGCAATGTTACAACAATTGATTGCAACCTGTTAAAAATCAGTAGAAAACAACATTTTAAAGATCAAATTCTTGTTCCAACTTTTCATCAAACACCTTATGATTATGGATCCAATTGAGCATGAAAATTCCATCAAATTATGAGAAAATAGAACTGATGGAATCATAAAATAGTGCTCAATGAATCAAAACCAGGAATCCACAAGAGATCACATTGAGAAAGATGATGATCCAACTTACCAAAGGTAGAATTAGAGAATTATCAAACAACTTCCAGAATTTGCTTCAATTCAACCACAAGAATCAATTACCAAAGCTTGGATGTAGAGAATTGATGAAGAAAAAGTGTTTGGATGAAGGTTTAGCTCAAAGATTAGAAAGCTTCAATGCAAAGCTTACTAACTTTTTTCTTGAAAATGGAGCTTTGAGTGAATTTGGTAAATGGAGAGAATTGAGAGATTTTTTAGAAAGATGAGTTTGGCTATCAAAAGCTTCTAATTTTAATGAAACGAGGTCTCTATTTATAGAGTTTTAGGATTGGGATTAGTGGTAATTTGGTAATTGATTCTTGGAGCCAAATTTGAATTAATGATATAATTTTCAAATTATGCAGAAAAATTGGAGCCAAAAATAAGACAGATTTGAAATTGCTGGCTTTTTTTCAAAAATCACGTGTTTTTTACTGCTATGAGTCGATACATGGGTGGTATGCATCGATACATCCTAGTTATATAACAATGTATGTGTCGATACATACTGCTTCTTCAACATATTACAAAATCACACAAACTGCATGAGTCATTACATAACATGTATGTGTCGACACATGCTAGTTATACAAACAGGATGAGTTGATACATACATGCATGTGTCGACACATGCTAGTTATTCAAACAGGATGAGTCGATACATACATGCATGTGTCGATGCATGCTGTCTTTCTCCACAATACAGAATCAATCAACCTTCATGAGTTTGACACAAGCCTTCATGGATCCAATACAAGCTGCCTTTCGACACAATACATGATCAATCAACTCGGAAAACCTTATTTGTTGGATGCTTTGACTCGGTACCTATAAAACAAAAATTGTACAAAGACGAAGACAAATATTTTTTGTATTTTGATTAGAAGTTAGTCAACAACACATATATAAAATACACAACCAAGGTGCTTAGAAATTTCTCAAGAGCAAACTTAAAGATAGGAGATAGAAAAAGAGGAAGAACCAACCCTAAAGTGGTACAATAATATGTATGCAATGTTTTTAAGGATCTCACGGGGTAAATAAGAAAATGTCATAATTTGCAGCTTTGATTGAAGAACTTCGTATCATTATGTGTCCTTCTATGAGAGTCAAGCTCTCCATATCAAGTGGGACATTGCCCCTGACTCAAGTTGTTGAGTTTTGATCCTTTTGAGGCATTGGCTAGAGGAAAATAAATCCCCCTTGCCCCTTGATAGACGTATGATTTACCATATCCTGCATCACAAACCCTTGAGATCCTTGAAATGGTTAGTATGATATGCCATGTTATGATGTCATGATTATGCTAAGAAATCACATATATGGAAAGCACAAGCAAATCACACCAAAACTTTAAGTTTAAGGCTTGCATGGATTTTAAGGTCATGCCCTCTTGAAGTTGGATCGGTCCAACCTGTCCTATAAATAGTAACCGGGTTTTAAGGGATCTCAATATCACTGACCTTTCCCACAAGCTTCATTCGATAAGCGACTGACTTGCAACCAAACAAAACTTAGGAGTTAAGTCTCAATGAGTGTAGCATCGAGTATTTGTCGACATTGGGAATACACCAAAGACGGCCATCTCACTACGTCCTAATGTCCAAGTTGTTCAATTAAGGTTCTAAGGTCAGTTGACACTTTATCACACCATGCAGCGGCCCCGTATTCTCCTTGAATACTCAAGGGCTACTGGTACCAACTAAAGTGTCGCATCAACATAGCCGTCGCTTCAACCGTGTCGGTATACCCTGCACAGTTTCCACGATCTATTTCTACTTACCTAACAGGTTTCCCCATATCCGAGTGTAGGATCTATGATACCCAAACAATACCCTTAAAAGTAAAGCAAACAAACAGAGAAGCAAGTTTAAAATGATCTATACCCTAAGGTAAACCCTACTTTTATTATTTTCCCCAGTAGAGTCGCCAGCTCTGTCATACGGTGGCAAAACCGACTGTTAATACTGGTTTGTGTTTTTTGTTTGCAAATGTCGCGGTAAGCAAGAATTGCCACCGACTTTTCTTTTATCCAGCAAAGGGAAGGGTGAAAAGAACAGAAAAATACCATTTTCGACAGTTTCTGAGTAAGGGGGTAGATTGTGGAAAGGGAAGGTATTAGCACCCTTTCCATCTGTGGTTTTCCACGGGCTCTTAGGTACTTTCTCATTTTTAAAAATTGCTTGTGCTTTGCGTGTGTTGAAAGATTTTGTCTGCTTTATGGTAACTGTTGTATCAGTCCTCAAGAGTGTGATAAAGCATTTTTTGAAAAGAAATTTTGAAAGTGAGTAAGTGTAAAAAGATTCAGATTTTGAGCAAGTACTTAAAAGTCATCTACCTACTCGAAAAAAGGTGTTCTTTTCCTCCTAACCTTTATATAGTTCTATCCTACTATTAGTGAGTAGGTAGCCCTATCGTCGGATGTTGAGGGACTATCCAAAGGGACATTACGGTCACTAAGGAAACTGGGCAAGAACTCTTAGTAACTATCCTAAAGCCCTAAGATCACTTTTTTAACCGAGGCAACAGTCGAGAGGGTCATCGAGGGACTAGTGATCTCTTAGACTCAAGGACAACCACTAAGGATTCTCACATTTCGAGAATTTTGACCGTATTTGAAGGCAACTAAAGTGAGAGATACCCTAGGGGCGAGCATGTGCAAGTGTTCCTGATTTTGTTCATTTATCTTGCGCATTTAGGGTTATCTATGTTCAATTAATTGTTATCTTTCCATACAATCCTATTAGCATACATCTAAGCAGTTTATCGTACGAAAAGTAAATTGCGGAAAAAATAAAGCTCCTAACTATTACAGGGCCATGGGGCAGTTACATAATTATAGACATGGATTTAAATCTAATTTAATTATTACAAACCAGGAACAATTACATAATTGGAAAATAATACGGCAAAAATAATAAATACGCGAAGCGTCTAAATCTTAAAGCACGCATAAGTTAAAAGAAAAGTATTTTTTATTTGACAAAAGTTAAATGATGAAAAAGTAATTAATTGGACAAATTATGAATTAAAAAAAAATTAAATCTTAATAAAAAATATTTTTTGATATTTTTTTTAAGAAAAAGATTTGAAATTTAAACCTAGATTCTAATTGATTTTATTTTAAAGAAACCAATCAAAATAATTAAGTCAAATTAATTTACAAAATTAATTTTAATAAAAAAAACCTAAATCCTATTTTTTGTGATTTTACTGATTTTATGATTAAATAATAAAAATTGATTTTTGAAATTAATTAAAATAACAAAGATTTTAAATTAGAAAATAATAGTAAAAAGAAAAAGAAGAATGGGCCTGATATTGAAGCATTTTGGGGGGTGCAAAGTTGAATTTGCAGAGCCTAGATCAGCTAACCCAATTGTCCTTTGCACGTGATTTGGTGTTGTTGCCTCTTGGAGGTCCATGGTAGGGACTGCCTGTTAGGAGCGTTGGATCTGGCGCCATGCAGATCTGATGGCATGAATTGATGGTGCAAGGTGTATGGGTGGGCAAGCAGGCGCATTGGATCTGAAAGAAACATGTGAGAAAACATAAAATGTTGGACCTGGGACTCGAACCCAGGTTCTTCCCCTTCCAGCGCGCTTTGTTTACTGTCTGAGCCAATGTATTCATTAATTATGTAAACAACAACAAAAAAATATAACCCAAAAATAAATGATCAAAATTTATAGAAGAAAAACGCGCGCTGCGTTCAAACGGCCCAACCAGATCACTCCACGCCATCATCTTCTTCATTTGTCTGTCCTTTTAGTCCTGCACCTTTTACCTACGGACAAATCCGTCACTAAAGCACCTGCAAATCTCTAAAATCCACAACAGTCAATATAAATTCAATTCAAATACATGAATCAATTGGGTTTGATCCCCTGAGCATGATGGTATCCATTGTTAGATCCAATTTTGCCTGCATCTTAAAACCCTAAAACGAAGGTTAAAACCCTAACAATGACAGTTTGTCATATATGTATAAAAACTGGAAATTAAGTATTCAAATACATTCTAAATGTTCATACAAATAGTAATGCGTAATCAAAACCTATTTATAATGCGTGTATGATCAAAATCGATTTTAGAAAAATATGTGCAAACCGTGATGATGTATGTGGTGATTCTGGATGCTTTGATGCGTGAGAATGATGCTGTTAGCTTCAGAATGTCCCCAGGAATGGATTGCAAACGTCAAAGCTCCTTGAAACCTTCTGCAAATATCAATACAATTTTCACTTTTTTGTCAAAAATTTGGTACTTCTTATGTATATTCTATGCGGCAAAACCTCCTCCTTTTTGGTCTGACAATGTTGTACATATATATGAGAATGCATTAGGTTAACAAAATTGGATTGAATCTTGAAGATCTGTGAAAGGAAGATTTGATTTTCAATTTGGATTTTTTATTTATAGACTTGGCCAAAACATTCCTTTTTAACTTCCAATCAACCCTTGCACGAAATCTTGACTTGGTCATCTGATTCTAGACCTATGATATGATCCTAAAACAAATCTTTGGATTTTATTTCATCATTTCACTATTTTATTTGATTTATTTTGATTTAAATGAATAAAAATTCAAATAAATAAAAACAAATCTAATAAAAATAAAATAATGTATTTAATATCATAAATAAGTTCATGGATATGCTTGAGATCCAAAACCCACGCCCATTAGTCCAAAAGATCCAATTTGCTCACATTGACTTTTGTGCATTTTCATAAAATTGGTCAACTTTAGTAATGCATATCTTTCACAATTTTAACCCTATGAGGGTGTTCTTGGACTTTTTAGATATCTTAGGATGTCCTCTAAACAAACCTTTTATTTTCATCTCAAATGGATCTTCCATGTTCATGTAAGGAGCTTTGACCCAAAAGATGTTTTTGTTGACTTTTTGAAAGGAGCTATAATGTCTGAGCTTGTATCTTTTGATTGAGGCATTTCTTGAAGTTGAGGGATGAATAGAAGTTGTATAGAATTGGATTCTATTCAAAATGAGCCTTGCAGGAAAAATTTATGAGAAAGTATGACAAAGTTATGCCTGGTCAAAGTTTGGTTGACTTTTCCTATAGAAACCCTAATTTTCCATTTTTGACTTTTGATGAGTTAGGAGCATTTCTTGAGGAATCATGATCAACCCTTGATCAAATGATGGATAATACTTCAAAATATTGATGTTGAGCAAAAATCTTGAAGTTTGACTGTATTTGGGCCATAATTGACTTTTGACCCAATATAGTTGATTTCCAGGCATTTGAGTAGTTGACTGAGCAAACTTATTGCTCAAGGCATGAAATTTGGCATGGATGATCTTGAGGACATATTAAGACAATGTAGAATATTTGGGATCCTTTAGACTCATACATCTTGCTTGAAATTGAAACCCTAGTTTGAGGTTTATTTCCTTGGGAGGAGAATTTGTCTGGTCAGTTCTTGGTCATCTTTGAGCAATTGAGGACCTCTAGAGGCATGTCTTGAGTGAAAATGGGAGGGAAAATTTTGGGGTACAACAGTGATATATGCATTTGTGTTGCATATGCTATGATGTTTGTAGAAATGATGTATGAATGCAATGTATGAACGTATCAGTTGTTCTATTGCAGTGTTGTTGAGTTAGGGAAAATAAATCCCTGATTATAGCTGGGGGTGAAGAATGTAAGTCTTCAAATTTTGTTGAAGTTGAATTATTGGGAGATGATCTTCCGTTATTAGAGAAATAAAATCTGTTGGGGAAGGAAAACTCTGTGAACTGCTTGGGGATTTTGTTGGAATCCTATTGGGGAATCCTGAGAAGCTTAGCGATTTCACTGGGGATTTTTTTTTTGTTGGAGCAGTAATTTGGAGATTCTTGCTCCATCGGGGATATGAGAACACCTGACACCATTAGGCTGCATGTTGAGAATATGGAAGTGACCTTGTAGTAGGATGTCTCTGCCTCTGTACCTGCTGGAGAAGATATATGCGGGGGTTTGCAGATGGCCTTTAGACATTATCCCGTTTCTTAAAGCCATTAGTAACTGTCTTTCTGTTTTTTATACATATATTTATAAACAGTAATCACACTCAAATGCATATGTTCAAAAATAATCACTGAACGTTTTCACAAACAAAACAGAAAAATAAAAACAAATAGTTTTGCACTTTCAAAGGAATAGCTTTGTATTAACTTGAATAAGGGCTTTTGTACAAGAAGACGAACATCCTAGTAAGAGAATGTCGTCGTGAGAATAAAACTTTACAAAATAACATACAAAGAAAACAGATATGTGAAATAATCCCATTGGGTTCCCATTCTGCTATTGCTTTTATGCCTTTGAGCGTCTCATCTCTTTGCTACTTGTCTGAAGCTAACTAGATTGATTAATATCGTTTGAGCTTGATAGATGATACTGAAAATTGGTTGTAAAGTGATCTAATAGGACATAGTTATACGCTTTAAGTCCCTAACTTTTTCCTGGACCGTCCTTTCGGGTTTTCAGTCCACCGTGATACCCTTTTTTGCCCAAGCCGCCTTTTCAGGTTTTCGACTTGTCGGGTGTACAAATTTTTTCCATATGTATATCCCTAATTTTTTCCCGAACCCTTTTAGTTTGCCGGGATTCCCTTATTTTTGCCTAGGCCAGTCGACCTAGCGGGTCTTTGTTCATGTGTAGTATCTTTTAACTATGTCCACATTTACCGGGTGTTGAAGGTCGTCACCATCCATAGTGGTTAAAATCATGGCACCACCAGAAAATATGTTCTTGATCATAAATGGTCCTTCGCATGTGGGAGGTCCATTTGCCACTAGGATCACCTTGCGGCAGTATAATGCGCTTGATTATTAGGTCACCAGCCTGATATAATTGACGTCTGACTTTCTTGTTAAAAGCTTTAATCATACGCTTTTGGTACATCTGACCGTGACAGACAACCGCGAGCCTCTTCTCATCAATCAGGTTTAATTGGTGAAGTCAAGTTTGACCCTATTCGTCTTCATTCAAACTTTCATCCTTCATGATTCTCAAGGAAGGGATCTGGACTTCAATGGGTAGGATAGCTTCCATCCTGTATACCAAAGAGAAAGGAGTTTCCCCTAGTGATGTGTGCATTGTGGTACGGTAACCATGAAGAGAAAATGGTAACATCTCGTTCAAGTCTTTATATGTCACAGTCATATTTTGTATGATCTTTTTGATATTTTTATTAGCAACATGTACAACGCCATTCATCTTCGGTCGATAAGGAGAAGAGTTATGATGCTGGATCTTGAATTGCATGCAGAGCTCGGTGATCATAGTGTTATTGAGATCGGTACCATTATCCGTAATGATTATTTCTGGAATACCGTATCGACAAATGAGGTTATGTCTAATGAATCGGGCCACAACGTTCTTGATAACAGAAGCAAATGAGGCTGCCTCAACCCACTTCGTGAAATAATCAATGGTAACCAGGATGAAACGGTGCCAATTAGAAGTTGTAGGTCTAATCTACCCAATCATATTGATGCCCCGCATTGCGAATGGCCAGGGAGCAGTCAAGACGTTTAGAGGAACTGAAGGCACATGTACTTTACCAGCATAGATCTGGCATTTGTGACAAGTTCATGAATGTTGATAACAGTCCGCCTTCATAGTGGACCAATAGTATCCTGCCCGTAGGATCTTTTTAGCCATCGTGTGCCCACTAGAATGGGTGCCAAATGTACCTTCATGCAAATCAACCATAATATTTTTTGCCTCACTTTTGTCCATACACAGAAGCAAAGTAGAATCGTGGTTGCGCTTGTAGAGGATTCCATTACTGAGGAAAAATTTGGCAGAGATTCTTCTTAGGAACTTATTATCATTGACTAAAGCTCCTTCAGGATACTCTTGGGCCTCGAGATATCTTTTGACTTCATGGAACCAAGGTTTGTCCACTACTTCTTCATTATCAATCTCATGACAGTAAGACAGTTCGTCCATCTTCTCAATAGTGATTTGAGGAGCTTCGTTATTCCACCTGACCTTGAACATGGATGACATAGTAGCTAGCGCGCCCGCTAGTTGATTTTCCTCTCATGGAAAATGCTCAAAGGTAATTTCTTCAAAATGTGGAATCAGTGTCAACACATGCTCTCTGTAAGGGATAATATTAGGATGCTTTGTGTCTCATTCTCCTTTGATTTGGATGATTACTAAGGCTAAGTCTCCAAATACACCCAAGAATTTGATCCTCAAGTTGATAGCAGCTTTGAGACCCATAATGCATGCTTCATATTCAGCCATATTGTTGGTACAATTGAAACATAGCCTGGCAGTGAAAGGAGTATGACAACCTTCAGGAGATATGATCGCAGTTCTGATGCCATTACCAAGCGCGTTGGAAGCTCCGTCAAAAACCATAGTCCATCAGGATCCTCTTTCAGGTCCTTCGTCCGGTCCAGGTTCTTCACAATCAGTTATTAACATGATGTTCTCATCCGGTAACTTAAAATTCATGGACTGGTAGTGGTCCACAGTCTGATAAGCTAAATGATCAGCTAATACACTTCCCTTAATTGCTTTTTGAGTTGTATACTAAATGTCGTATTCAATCAAGATCATTTTCCCTCGTGTTATTCATCCAGAGAGAGCGGGCTTCTCAAAGATGTATTTGATAGGATCCATTTTAGATATCCATAAGGTAGTGTGGGTCAACATATATTGTCTTAGTCAGCGAGCCGCCTATGCCAAAGCGCAGCCAGATTTCTCGAGTAATGAGTATCTTGTTTCACAGTCGGTAAACATTTTGCTAAGGTAGTATATTGCATGCTCTTTTTGACCAGAATCGTCATGCTGCCCTAGCACACACCCCATTGAGTTCTATAATACCGTTAAGTACATTATGGAAATCGTCATTCCACTTCACTGCTTGATCTTTCTTCAGTAATTTGAAGATTGGATCACAACTAGCGGTCATATGGAAAATGAATCTGGAAATGTAGTTCAGACGTCCCAAGAATCCCCTGACCTCCTTCTCAGTGAGAGAAGTTGGCATTTCTTGTATAGCTTTAACCTTGCATGGTCTACTTCAATTCCTTTTTTGCTGACAACGAAGCCTAAGAGCTTACTGGACCTCACTCCAAAGGTGCACTTATTTGGGTTCAACCTCGGTTTGTACTTCTTCAGCCTTTCAAACAGCTTATGCATGTGATTGAGGTGCTCCTCATCATCCTGAGACCTGGATATCATATCATCAACATAGACCTCTATCTCGTGATGGATCATATCCTGAAACAAAGCTACCATGGCACGCTGATATGTTGTCCCAACGTTCTTTAACCCAAATGGCATAACTTTGTAACAGAAAGTGCCCCACTGTGTGACGAAGGTTGTTTTATCCATTTTGATATGATTGTACCCAGAGAAACCATCCATGAAGGATAATACCTTATGTTGTACGGTGTTGTCAACCAGAACATCAATAATGGGAAAGCGGAATGTCATCCTTGGGGCTTGTCCTATTCAGGTCTCTGTAATCCACACACATACGTACCTTACCATCCTTCTTATGTACTGGAACAACGTTAGCAACCCATTATGGATAGGAAGTAATGGCTAACAAACCAGCATTGAACTGTTTCATGACTTCAGCCTTGATCTTTTCTGACATCTCAGGCCGCATGCGAAGAACCTTCTATTTCACTAGAGGGCAGTCCTCTTTTGTAGGTAGGCGATGAACCACAATATCGGTGTCAAGTCTTGGCATGTCTTCGTACGAACAGGCAAAAACCTTAACATAATCATGTAACATCGGAATTAACCGCTCCTTGATAATATGCTCTAAATCGGCACCTATCTTAAATTCTTTCTTATCCTCTTCAGTACCCAAGTTCACTGTCTCAACTGACTCTTCATGAGGTTGTATTGCCCTTTCTTCCTGTTGTAACAGTCTGGCAAGTTCCCCTGGTACTTTATAATCTTCCTCACCTTCGTCCTCGTCTTGGTAGATCGGATTTTCAAAGTCATAACTGGCAATAGCAGAACTATTATCAATGGGATCCAGAGTGGATGTGGATCTGCAATTTGATATGTGGGTGTGTGTAAGAGCAGAGCTGTTTTTGATAAAATAAAAGGTAGAAAAGAAAAACATAGAGCGTAAAATTTGTATGCAAAACGTCCAATGATTTATTAATGGCATATGAATATGAAGCAATAACCCTCACAAAATATACCACTGTGACTCGAGTAAGACACAAGGCTTTTGAGTTTCGATTGTTTAAATATTACATATCCCAAAAAAGCAAAAAGATAATTACCCTTGAATAAAAGTAAAAGGGAAAAAATCTTTGGCCTCCCAATTGCTGAGTCCACCGCTGATAGTTGGGAAGATCCACTTATCCATGTCGCAATCCCTATCACTGTCCTCCAAAGCATTAACTCCATAGTTGCTGATCCGTAATGGTGATCCCCTGGCGCGAGCACGACGAACAGCTCTCTGTGCTCCTGAAGTAAAACCCAAACCAAACTTTTTAGATTTGTAGAGAATGTCTGGAAGTTGGCCCCAAATGGTAAACCCACCTTCTTCAACTATTGCTTTGGAATCCCTCAGAGAAGCCATCTTCAGCGGAGGTCTGGTAGTCTTTGGAACACTAGCAGCAGTTTTTATCGCAACAACTATCTGTGGAACCTCCTCAAAGTTCTGACAGGGTGTCTCAATGAACTCGCCCTCCATTTCAACATACCTGAAAGAGTTCAGGTAGCTCACACGATACTCCTCCTCCCCATGGACCGTGATAATATTTCCATTTACTGGATACTTCAACATCTAACGCAAGGTATAAGTAACATCACTAGCCCCATGGATCCAAGATCGACCCAATAAACAGAAATAAGACGGGCGAATGTCCATCACATAGAAGGTTGAGTCAAAAGTCTGAGTACCAACTTTGATAGGGATGTCCACCTCTCCTTGCACCATTCTTTTGGAACCATCAAAGGCCTTCACCACAATGTTACTGGGCTTCAGTGTGAGTCCTTTACAATCTAAACTGTCCAGAGCATTCTTGGGTAAGACATTTAGAGACGAACCTGTATCCACCAGAACATGAGTTAGGGTAGTGCCCCTGTACTCAATGGAGACATGCATGGAATCATTGTGTTTCCTTCCCTTGGGATTTAAATCAGTGTCGAAAAAACCCAGTCCATTATCAACAGTCAGGCTGGTAATACAATTCTCAAATTAATCAGCAAAGGTCTCTTGAGGCACATTGGCAGACATCAGGAATTTTACTAAGGCCTTAGCATGGGCTTTAGAGCATAAAAGTAAGGCCAGCATTGAGATCTTTGAAGGGGTCTGCCCCAACTGCCCCACAATGTTATAATCACTCTTCTTTATTATCTTTAGTATCTCTTCCATTTATTTTTTAGAAGCCTCAAGAATGACTTCTTTGTGCCCCTTCGTCTGGACAGGCCTAACCAATACCTCTTTACCCCGAGTCTCGGCCGACTCAGTAGTAGGGATAACAACAGGGATAACAGTAGGAGTAGCAATGGGAGTACTAGTAGGAGTAGCAGCAGGATTAATCATAAGAGTAGAAACAGTCTTTGGAGAGATCTCAGGAGAGAAAACTCTCCCGCTTCTCGTAATTTTACTGGTTCCAACGATGTTGTAGACGTCAGGATCAATATCTTCAACAACTTTATCTTCAACGACCAATAGGTCTTGCTTAACGCCATGGTAATAGACATCAACCCCATAATTCCAGGGAATAACTTTATCAGAGGAATATGGTATTGGCCCAGGAAGGGTGATGATCAAGGGAGAAAACTTGGGAACAGATGTAATCCTGATGGGTCTTTTGGAGGAGACCCTGGGAGGATTATCAGAAATGGTAACTATCGAGACATCTTCACACAAACTTCTCGTAAGGGGAACTTTCTCAAACATAATTTCTTTGTTAACCATCAGATGATGGACGCCCATCTTTAACAATAAACAACCATATGGTAGAGACATACATGAGAAATAACCTTCACCACAGCCCGAAAATAAACCGGCTCGCAACAGATTCCTTTTAACAATCAGATGAGGAGTAGCTAACTCATCTACAGAAGAAATAAACCGATCATCGTCAACAGCATTGAGACCCTGGACATGCTTGGGCATCAGCGTATTTATTACATTAGGTGTCTCTAGAAGGTCAAACTCAATCTCATCCGCCTCGATAAGATCCTGCACCTTATTTTTCTAAGCCCAACAATTGTTTGTATCATGCCCCGGGCTTTCGGAATGGTAGGCACATCGAGAATTTGGGTTGGAGCGGGGAGATGCAGTATTGGGATTCTTAGGAGCCTTCTTTAGGGTCACCAGATTGGACTTCAGCAGGCGTGGAAAAACTTGGGATAAGGTCATGTAGATCTGGGTAAACTATTTTCTGGGCACATTCAGCTTGTGCTGATTGTTTCATTGTTGGTTTGATGGAGGATTGGAAATCATAACAGCCCCTACCGTCGGACGATGTTTAGTTTTGTTTTGATTTATTTGGCCATAAGAAGCACTAACCTCCTTCTTTCCAGTGAAAGGTTTCTTTGTTGTGTCAGAGGATTCATCTCTCAGGATTTTACCACTTTTGATGCCAGCTTCTACCCGTTCACCAGTTAGTATCAATTTAGTGAACCCAGAGAAGAGCTTCCAATCAAATGGTTAAAGATCGAACCAGACAACATGTCCAAGAACATGCCCACTAGCTCTCTATCAGACAAATGAGGTTGGACTCTTCCCGCAAGGTCTATCCATTTTTGGGCGTAATCTTTAAAACTTTCGCTGGAACCCAAAGACATACTTTAAAATTGCGTACAAGTTAGGGCGAGGTCAGCGTTATATTGGTACTGCTTGTAGAAAGCAGTAGCCAGATCTTCCCAATTACGAATGTTGGTTCTTTCTAGTTTATAGAACCATTCCAGGTGAGTCCCTACCAAACTTTCCTAGAAGAAATGTACCCACAGATTCCTATTAGTAGTGTGGGGTTGAATCTTCCTGACATATGACCTTAAGTGTAGCTTAGGGCAGGACACATCGTCATTCTTAGCAAAGGTGGGGATCTTGAATTTCTGCGGGATGACCACCCCTGAAACTAGTCCTTGCTCTTCAAAATCCAGCCCGGGTACCCTCTGGATCTCCATAGCGTTGAGACGATCCTCCAGTTGTTCGTATTTATCATCAGTGGGAGGATATTGTTCCTCATAGTAGTCAGCCTCTTCCTCATCAGTCCAAGGATTGTTGTTTTCTTCTGTTGGCTTCTCTTCTTGATTGTCCCCTTCATTTGACGGGGTTGTGAAATCTAGAGCTTGCTTAGACGGTCCTCTGAACCTTCTTCCCAAATTCAAGACACCAGCGGGTTTCTTTGCCTTCTTGGTCTTCTCCTTGACGATAAGAGCTTTTAGATCTTCTTGCCCCTTAGCCAGAGCCAGGAATATTTGCTGAAACTGAGCGTTTTGAGCTTGATGATCCTTTATTATTTGTTCAAGAGACATTTCTTTTGCTGAAATAAACAATGAAAAGGTAAGAAACCTGTATCGAAATACCTGTTTAATGTAATGATATGCATGTTAATGTTTATGCAATGTTTTCAAGGACTTTTAAGATTTTAAATTTGCGTAAACCAAAGAGAGAATAAACATTAACTGCATTCATAAGTTTGAAAGATTACAACGATGCCCCTTGGGCTTACAATGGCAGAGACAAAAGTGAAATAAAAACTCCTAAATCAACCAAGACTAAGGCTTCCCATGAGCGCATCCTCTTTGGTGCAATGTAGGCATTCAAACTCTATTCTTCATGCACTTGTATTGTAAGCTCCAAAACCTTTTTCTCGCTTGCATAGAACTGGGCTTCAAAGGTATCTTCTTCCTATTTAAGTTAAACCCAAGACCTTTGCAATGCTTCGAGAGTAGTCGGCATGTCAGGATGGAGAATGGTATGAGGTACATCTGTATCTGTAATGGGTTCCATGATGATGGGTAGAACGGAGGGGTAAGGCATCATGAGATTTTGAGCACGATCTCCCACCCACTTAAGATAAGGATCCAAAGGGATGGAGTTCTTATGCCCTAATGTCTTGCTATCCACTCTATTTATCATTCCCCAATCTCATATGAACCTTTGACGATACCCTTGAACATCATCCTCGTAGTTGAACATAATGCCTTGGATGAGCATGTCATGGGGACCATCTGAAGGAGAATAAACAAACTGTCGTAGAGCCAAAGATGGATTATAAGTGATACCTCCCCTAATTTCTAGGAGAGGGACATTAGGGAACACCCCACAATGATCAATGATGGTGATGTCTTCTACAGATCGAGGGCACCAGTGAATATCCGAATGCGTGAGGGACATCAACCTATTAGACCATCTTAAGCCTTGTTCGTTCTTCACACAAGACTGGGGTAGGTGCAAAATAAACCTTCTAGCCATAAGGGGAGTGCAAGACATAAGGGTTCCTCTTCTCTTTACAGCGTGAGTGTGAAAAGAGTGCAAAATGTCTCCAAGAAAAGTAGGCATCGGGTTATGAGACATGAAGACTTTGAATGCACTCACGTCTATGAGTTGGTCCGAATTAGGGAACAATACCATACCCTAGATGAGAAGGGGCAACACCTCTTCAAAGGCTTGTAAGTCCAGGGTATCCCAAAAATAGTGTGCTTTCCCAAACAAGAACTTGACTAGAAAACCTTTGACACCACTTCTTGTTTCCCAGTTGGTTACAACGTCGGACCATTGTAAATATAGGGCTTGAGCGATCTCCTCAGGCTTTGGGTATCTTTCCATGCCGTTGAAGGGTAATTTATTGAGGATAGGCACACCCAATAAATGAGAAAACTCTTCCATGGTAGGTACCAACTGGTAGTCAGGAAACGTAAAGCAATGATGTAAAGGATCAAAGAACTGAAAGAGAACTTTCAACGTGTCTTCATCAGGGCTTGAGGTGACAAAACTAAGGAGCCGACCATGTCTTTTAGTGAATGGGGAATTCTCAGGAACCCTTGATGCTAACTCTTTGAGTTAAGGAGGCACCCTTATAAGGTTGACTTGGATAGTATTTCTACGAATGGGAGCCATGTCCTATAAAACAGATACAAAGATAAGTCCTAAAAGTCCTTGAAATGGTCAGTGTGACATCCCATGTTATGATGTTGTGATGTTATGTACAAACAGATATATACAAGCACACAATCATATCCTTAGGTTTAGGCTTTCATAGATTCCATAGGTAAGTACCCTCTAGAAGTTTAGTTGGTTCAACCTGTCCTATTAATAGTAATCGAGTTCTAAGGAATCTCAATATCACTGACCTTTCTTCATCGGGCATTGTTACAGTGCAAACAATACAATAAGGCAAACAATACATAGTCAAACACAAACAAGTATGCAGACTCGTACCCGCGTATAAGGAATCTAGGAGTCCGTCATTGCCTCTACTCAGGTTACACTGTTACATCCTTGGTCAGTTACACCCATGCATCACATAAAGATACTTGTCCCGGTCACATCACGACAATTTGAATCATTCTTAAATGGAATTCCATCCGTGACAAGTCCAGGAATTGCATTTTCCAATGTAACATCACAACTGGATTATCATCCCAACGCATGTGATTAATTGCCGGTGCAAAAACACTATCTTGACAACACGAGCCCACCGATCAAAAGCCTAATGGTATTTCCTACATGGCACCATTAGAGGTGAGTTTATCCGCACTGTGATATTTCCTACGTGGTATCTCAACCCCATGATACCAAGCACATAATGTAATTAACTGCTGGTGGAACGCTGCACAAGGACCCACACAAGCACATCACAATGGTAGCTAAGGTGCTTATGATATACCGAGTACACATATGTAATCGCATCAAGTGTGGAAACACCCTGTCATTTTGGCCCACAACTGCACATCGCAACAGTATAAATGACACACATGGTCTAAGTTATAAGAGATTTACGTCGTAGTTGTCAAGCCTACTTCGATTCAAGCATACATCAAGACACGATGTGTATCAAGCCATAAGACACACATCAATCCATACAATCATAACACCGAACATTCAACTGGAACAATGGGAAATCACAATTATTCCATACAATACCACATATCACATAATACATACAACAATCTATCCGGACATTCAATGCGGAGTGTGATATGGTGGTAGAACCGACTGTTATATTGGTTTTGCGTTTGTATTTGCAAATGTTGCGGTAAGCAAGAGTCGCCACCGACATTTGTTTTATCCAACAAAGGAAAAGGGTGAAAAGAATAGAAAAAGACCTTTCGAGATTATTTCTAAATAAGGGGGGTAGATTATGGATGGGGAAGGTGTTAGCACCCTTTCCATCCATAGTTTTCTACGCGCTCTTAGACGCTTAGCTCATTTTTTGAAATACCTTATGCTTTTGTGTGTTTTTGAAAAGCATTTTTGAAAGTGCCTTAGTGCGGCGATTTGCTTTATGATAACTCTTCAAGAATGTTAATAAAGTGTTTGAAAATGTTTTTTTGAAAATTGTTTTGTGTAAGTGTGAAAATTTGTTTTTGAGAAAGCATCTAACAACTATCTACTTTTACTCAAAAGGTTTATTCTTTTTCTCCTTTCCTTTAGACAGTGTTATACTACTAATAGTGAGTAGGTAGCCCTATCGTTGGATGTTTGAGGGACATTCGAAGGGATGATTTATAGTCACAAAGACAACTTGGCAAGAAGTTTTAGTAACTATCCTCGGGTTTTTAAGATCATATTGAGGAAACGTCTAGAGGGTCATCGAGGGACTTATGATCTTTAAACCAGAGTGTAGCCACTAAAATCTCTCACATTTTGAGAGATGTGACTTTTTTTCTGAAGGCAACCAAAGTGGGATACCCTAGAGGTGTATATGTGCAATTCTGTTTGTATTTAGTTGTTTTTGTCTTGTATTAAGTTTGTTAGTGTTTTGTATGTTATTCTTGTCATACAATCCTATTAGTCTAGCAGTTAATAAATGCAGTAATTAAAAGTGCAGAAATATAAATCTAACTATTACAAGGATTCGGGGAGGGGGATTATTCATGTCCAAACTTTAGGGTAAAACTAAAGAAAGCAGTAAAATAAAAGAGTCCTAATTATAGTCAATTACAACCAGAAGGCAGATACAATAATATGATAACACTAAAATAAAATTGCGCGCGAATTAGAAAAGACGTCTAAAACCCTATGGAATAAAAATATTTTTGTTTGTTTTTATTCTATTTAAGAAAAATTTTAAATAAGAATTAGATTAATTAAACTAAATCTAGATTTAAAGAAAAATTAAAACTAATTAAAAGGAGTTAATTCTATTTTTTTGTATTTTTATTATGAAAAGAAAATAAATTAAAATAGATTAAATCCTAGGTCTAATTCATTTTAATTAAGAAAAGAGGTTAAGATAATTAATAATTAATTTACCAAATTAATTTAATAATAAAGACCTAAGACTATATTTTTTTTTTACTTTTTCTGATTTTTATATTATTATAGAAAAAATGATTAAAAGAAATAAACAATAAAACAAAATAAATAAATAAATAATGCAAATGGGCCTGACACAATCAACAATGGTGGTGGGGGTGAGAATTGAAATTGCTAGGCCCAAAAAATGGCAAGCCCAGGCCACATTGGGATCCTATGCTGCTGGCACTTTGAGGGTCCATCATGTACAGCGCGCTTGAGGTGTTGGATCTTTAACTTGTTGATATTTGTTGGCCTAGATGTGAAGGCATATGGTAGTTATTGGTGACGCAACACACTGGATCTGCAAAAAATTTGGTAGAAAAAACAAAATACATCACCTGGGTATCGAACCCAGGTTTCCTCCTTGCACACTCACTTGCATTACCACTCAGCCACCTATTTATTCATTGATATAAATAACAAAACAATATAATATACAAAATCAACCATAATTCAATTTTTTCAAACGCGCGCCATATGTATTTAAAATGCACCAATGAATGAAAGACGTGTATGCTACCAGAGTCAACATTTTTCAGGGGTGCCGGAGTCAAACTCCGGTCACCCTCTCCGGTAAAACAAAAATCCTAAAACCTGCAAAAGGAAAAATCAAAGCTCAAGATTTAGGCCACCCAACCCTAAATTAGGGTCTGCCAATCAAACCATGGTGTTTGTTCAACCTGAAACGGCCTGTATCCTTGAGAACCAATCACGTCTGAAACTTTGGCCTAAAAATGGCAAAGCTCCATCCTGACGCCAAAGCTTACATGTAATGGCTCTAAAGAATCACAAACATTAGTATGAATGGATATATGTATGTATAATCCATTTATTTTTGCCTAACTAACAAAATTGGATTCATGATAACCTTACCGATCAGAGCACTTGGATATGGTAATTCTGGGCATGTTTTGGCTCGAGGGATGGCTGGAAATGAACCATGGGAACCTCAGGAGGGTGATAGGATTCTTGGAATGGGTTGAATATGGCTGGAATTCTGGTTTTGGATTTTCACGATTTTGGATTTTTTTGGAAATTGGTGGAGCTTTTCTCA
Source organism: Vicia faba (assembly GCA_948472305.1). Lineage (NCBI taxonomy): Eukaryota > Viridiplantae > Streptophyta > Magnoliopsida > Fabales > Fabaceae > Vicia > Vicia faba. Next base: position 699,061,815 of record OX451738.1, on the reverse strand, counting down.
GGCTGTGTATCCGTGTCCAATTCATGCGAGAGTGTTGCATATTTATAGGAGATGCAGGAGGCAAGGCCATAAAGAAACAATCATGGCATTAAGGCTATGTTTTAAAGCCATGATCATATATTTGAAAAAAAATGCTAAAATGAGATTTCATGCCATTTCCAACTTTGAGTGTATCTGGTCATATTTGCACGAAATCTTGGGCTTCAAGACAAGTCAAAACACCAACCCAATGGCCAAGGCCCATCTCTAAACATTTTGTACAATTTATTTTATATTTATTTGAAATAAATCAAAATAAATATTAAAAAAATAGATAAAAATTATAAGGCAATGTAAAAATGAGATTAGAGGTCCCTTATAAGGTCATGAGAATGTTTGAACCTAAAAAATTTAGGCCATTGAACCAAAAGTTCAAAATTGCTCAATGCACCATCTTTGAATTTTCTCAACTTTTCTCAACTTGGGCAACCCATAACTTTCTCAATTCTTATGTCATGATGATGATATTGGACTTTTTGGAATGCCCAAGATGTCTAATTCAATCCCTATTTTGATTAATTTTGCACTAGAAGACCTTATCTTGATGTAAATGGTCTTGACAAAAAGTCTCTTTTGTTGACTTTCTAAAAATGACCTGTAATGTATGAGCTTGTATCTTTCAAATGGTGCATTTATTGAACTTGAAGACAAAACAAAAGTTGTAGCGAAATGGATTTTCTTCAAAATGAGGTTTAGTTGGGGAATAATGGATGAAGTATGTGAAAGTTATGCCTGGTCAAAGTTCAATTGACTTTTCCTATAGAAACCCTAATTTAGCAATTCTTTACTTTTGATTGATTAGGAGCATTTCTTGAGGAATCATGATCAACCCTTGATCAAATGATGGATATCACTTAAAAATGTTGATGTTGACTAAAAACCTTGAAGTTTGACTGTATATAGGCCACAGTTGACTTTTGACCTAGTACAAATGATTTTCAAGCATTTGAGTAATTGACGGATCAAACTTGTAGTGTAGGGAAAACTTGATCTTTCTTCGCATTCCAAAGCATCTTGATGCCCATATGAACCCATGATGATGAAATCTTGTTTATGCTCTGAGAAAGTTGTGGAGAAGCTTGAGACCACTGGTCGAACAAGGCGTGGAAATAAACACATGATTCCCCTGATGAATCAGTCTTCAAGAATCAACGATCAACTGTACTTCTGGCTTGAGAGATTCTAAACCCTAATCGAGGCGTGACGCCTAATGCTCTTGATTCAGATATATTTCCTACAAATGAAATCAAAGAAATGAAAAACACACACTTCGTGCTTTATTAGAAGTTAGTGATACATAGGCTAAGAATGTTCAAAATACTTGACAATTTCTGCACAGTCAATGCTCGAAGGTGAGAGGTTAAAATCGACTGTACTTCGTGACCTTGACTTTTATATAAAAATGCAAACAATAAAAATGGGATCTTAGGTCAAAAATTGGGGTATGACAGAAGGTAATAGCACCCCTCACGCCCGTAGTACTCTACGGGATCCACTCTTGTTGTTCTAATCAAATGGTGTGTTATCTAAAGCTTACAAGCTAAAAATAAAAATAAAAAGCAAAGAATTATCGTGCCGCGAACAAAAAAAAAACAGTCTCCATTGAACTATTTATCCCGAACGAATGGAAGATATTGAGAGAACCCCAAAGGAATGGATAAGATGGTCTTGCAACCAAGATAAAGGGTAAGGAAGTCGGTTACACATGGGGAAGGTATTATCACCCTACACGTCTGTGGTACTCCACAAGATCCATTTAAGTTTTCTCTAATCTAAGGGTGTGTAAATATATATGTCTAAATCTTAATGCTAAAAGAGAATGAATGTGAAAGAAAACACGGGGAAAAGAAGAAATATTTACAAAGTTTTGCTCGCCTAGGCCCCACAACTTAGTTCCTACGTACTCCCTCGTGCAATGGGCAAGTCAGAGCATCATAGTTCGGCTTACATGTTTTGGTTTGTTGTATGTTATTTTACCTTAAAAAGGGTTTTAAAATAAAAGCCAAGCGGAAAAATGAAGTTTGAATTGGTTGGTGTTTTTTATCATGAATTTTTTTTTTGTATTATTAGAATATTTTGAAATTGAAAGAAAAAACGTTTTAGTTTTAATGCATATGCAAAAGAGAAAGAAAAAGGTCTAAGGGGGACTAACCTAGTACGTTTAAGGTTATCATGAAAAGTTGATCCTATAGATGATGATAAAAGGGAATGTATCTACCTATGTTGGCATACATGGTTTGCAACCTAAGGTCTATCTAAATTCTCTTCCTAAGATTGAATCGAGAAATCCTAAGAGAGCATGTAAACGCACTACAAAAGTAAACACACATCACACAAAGATTGAGGAGTATCAACTCACTCAAGTAGCACAAGACTAACCGAGGTATTGTGTCACCAAGGAAGGAAATGAGAGGGACGCCTAACCATGATATCGTATCATTGAGGTAGGACAAGGGAAGTGAGACACCTAACCAATATATCGAGTAATCAAGGTAGTATACAGGGAGACTTAACCAAGATATCGAATCATTGAGGCAAGAAAGAATGAAGGAATAAGGAGTTTCTTAACCGCGGTATCACGTTACTAGGGCAAGAAAGATGAGAGGCACCAATCCTCAACCAAGATATCATGTTATCTAGGTAAGATAAGAGCGAGAGTGAATCGCCACAAGCGACTAAACACCTAACCAAGATATCACGTTACTGAGGTAGGAGATAAAATGAAATAGTGAGATCACATTGGAGCGTCAATGTGTACGTCACATAAGCTAATGACAAAGCGTGGGGGATTGGTTACAGATCCCTATATTCCACTTGAATGACTCGATCAGAAGAATATCACGATTTGTAGCATCAATGCACGACGGGAGCAACGAATGACACATATGAAAATGGTTGGGTTGATTTCGGACCCTCTGGTAGCCTTTCCTTCTCTGAGTACTTAATAATAGGTAATGGGAATGGGACACCTCTTTTGAGGTGTTTGGCACAAATGTAAACAAGCAGAACAAACCCAAGTAGGAATTTCTAGCTACAAGTCTTTAAACAACGACTTTCCTCAAAGGGACTCCAATAACATGTATCTCTATCCGACTTCTCATGGAATCGGAAAGGGATAAAGCATGCATCCCTATTCCCACTTCTCATGGCATTAAAAAGCGGTAAAGAATGCAAGAGATAAAAGGAAATAAATGAAAATACCAATCGAACGCAAGTTCGCCAATTATCAGATGAAAGCAAAGAAACACAGAATACTTCGAGCAAGCTTCACCAATAAAGCGCAATAGTCGGAAATAATATTCAATGAGTATCGAGTACCGAAATAAATCGCGAGCCACGAATGCATCGCATCGCATCAAAGTTCCTCCACATAATTTACATCTAGAAAAAAATCAATCTAGACAAAAACGCAAACAATATATTTTCTCATGAAATGAGAATCTAGATATCTTGCGTCGGAAGCGAATCCACAAATTAAATTCTTTTCAATCACATAACTTTCGTTACATGATTGAAAGCTCTCACAATGTACCTTGCACAAATCAACAAATGCATTAGTGATAACAAGAAACTACTATCAGAGTTATGCATTCACAACACAATTCAAATTATGATTAAACCATGAAGGAATAAAAATCAAATGCATATTGGAAGCACAAAACAAACTCCTGACAGCATTGCACCATAAATTTTAGTGCACAAAAAGTTGAAACAGAATCACACGAAAATGGAAAGGTAGTTTCCAAACTTACCAAGAAGCTCACAAAAGTATATACTGTGAATTAAATCACATAGGAAGTGCAAGTTACTGTTACGGGGCATCACAACAGTTATAACATGAGTTGTACCGAAAAACGCATTGAAATCAAGTAGAATCAATCACAATGGTTCATAAACGAACAATAAAGTGTACACATGCATCATAAGAAAGTCAAAGCTCAATGTACATGTTATAAAAAACAAAATAGCAATATGTTCAAATTTTAGGTGCACGAAATGTCGGAACAGAATCACACGAAAATTAAACGGTTGCTTCCAAACCCACCAACGAACTCAAAAAAGTATATGCCTCGAATTAATTCCAAGCGCAAGTACCACTTCCCTTACCGGGGATGCCGTGTACATTTGTGTAAATTTTAACCGTAATTAAGCTTAAACAACGGAAACAAGTGCATAAAAGTGCTCAATGGTTCAAGTATCATCACTTATGGAAAATACACAAGCTATAAACAAGAGAAACACAATGGATACCTTAAATCCAAGCATAAACCGATATTCATGCGCGGATGTAATTCTAACCAATTTAAGGTTTTAAATGTCCAATAATTAAATCAATCAACAAATTGGTAAAAAATTAAATTAACTCATGAAATTGCACCAAATTCTCAATAACTCAAGCATTATGAAGTTCAATCGAAAAATTAAACTCCAATTCTAAGCATTATGTCTTATCTTCTCATCCAATTTCCAAGTCTATTTTTGAGGTTCAATTCATGTTTAGGTCCAATCAAAGAATCAAAATTAACACATGAATTATTATAACTCTCAACCAATTCCTCTTCTCCACATAATTGAAATTAACATTCAAGAATCATATCAATTTTCAATTAATCAATTCAACTCATTATTTAATTTACAACATCAATTCAATTCAAAAGTTACATCTCTCAAACATTTACAAAAGCCAAGCGGAAAAATGAAGTTTGAATTGTTTGGTTTTTTTTATCATGAAAATTTGTTTTTGTATTATTAGAATATTTTGAAGTTGAAAGAAAAAACGTTTTAGTTTTAATGCATATGCAAAAGAGAAAGAAAAAGGTCTAAGGGGGACTAACCTAGTACGTTTAAGGTTATGATGCAAAGTTGATCCTATAGATGATGATAAAAGGGAATGTATCTACCTATGTTGGCATACATGGTTTGCAACCTAAGGTCTATCTAAATTCGCTTCCTAAGATTGAATCGAGAAATCTTAGGTATCAACTCACTCAAGTAGCACACGCATAACCTAGGTACTGTGTCACAAAGGAAGGAAAGGAGAGGGACGCCTAACCATGATATCGTATCATTGAGGTAGGACAAGGGAAGTGAGACACCTAACCAATATATCGAGTAATCAAGGTAGTATAAAGGGAGACTTAACCAAGATATCGAATCATTGAGGCAAGCAAGAATGGAGGAATAAGGAGTTTCTTAATCGCGGTATCACGTTACTAGGGCAAGAAAGATGAGAGGCACCAACCCTCAACCAAGATATCATGTTATCTAGGCAAGAGAAGAGCGAGAGTGAATCGTCATAAGCGACTAAACACCTAACCAAGATATCACGTTATCAAGGTAGGAGATAAAAGGAAATAGTGAGATCACATGAGCTAATGAAAAAGCATGGGGGATTGGTTATAGATCCCTATATTCCACTTGAATGACTCGATCTGAAGAATATCACGATTTGTAGCATCAATGCACGATGGGAGCTACGAATGACACATATGAAAATGGTTGGGTTTATTTCGGACCCTTTGGTCACCTTTCCTTCTCTGAGTACTTAATAATGGGTAATGGGAATGGGACGCCTCTTTTGAGGTGTTTGGCACAAATGTAAACAAGCAGAACAAACCCAAGTAGGAATTTCCAGCTACAAGTCTTTAAACAACGACTTTCCTCAAAGGGACTCCAATAAGATGTATCTTTATCCGAATTCTCATGGATAACATTTGAGACCTTTGGAGCTCACACATCATGTTGAAAAGTGAAACCCTGATTAGACGTTTATTGCTTAGGAGGAGAATTTGTCTGGTCAATTCTTGGTCATGCTTGAGCAATTGGGAACCTCAATGAGCATGGCCAGAGTAAAATGGGAGGGCAAATTTTGGAGTACAACACGGAGAAAACGAGAATATACGCTAAATTATATCATATCATTTGTCATATAATGTGATTTCAACATAATCATGTATATTCATATCATAATGAATAAATGATCACAAATTCAAGTCTCAGGAGGGCGCGCTGAGCGCGACCCCGTGCGCTAAGCGCAGTATGCAAAATGCAGAAAAACCAGCGCATGGATAGTTCTACCATGGGGTTCCAAAATCCAAATTTGCACAATAATTTATGAGTTCTCAACACCCACATACATGTTATATCAGATTACATACTAAATATTTACCAATTTAAACATGCATCAAGAATCCAACATTATCACATTATGATCATTATCTCACTAACCCATTCAACATGCAATTAAATCACAAATCCTACCCAAGTTCTAACTATGGAACTCACCTTAAATTAATAGAGGTTAAGTTGACATCTTTGCAGCAAATGAACTCCTCTCATACTCAAAATCCACCTTCATCATCATCAAATCCGTAACACCAGTTTAGCAAGAATCTCTAATATTCAAACGCATTTTTCTCCTTCAAATCAAAACTCCCTAAGACGAAATTATATATCAAAATGAAGGGAATTTCGTATAGATTCCAGATCTTTATGAACTTCTTAAAATAGAGTTATGAGTAGAGAGTTATTACCTAATTAGTGAAAGTCGCCCCTTAAACGCGAAAATAGAAGAAGGGTGATGAACTTTGAGTTCTCTTCTTTCTCTCTCTCTAATCTCCTTCCAACAAATCTGATTTGTGTATGTTATTTACTAATATACCCTTAAGACCACATGCAAAATATGTTTAATGACCACTTGCCCTCCAACTAAGCCATATTCACAAAAATGCCATCTTGTCCAATTTTAACTAGGTCCAATTTAAACGGGTCTTTTTTAATAAAAAACTTAAAATAAAAAATCTATAATATTTATTATAAATTAAATCAATTTTTTTTTAATTTTAAATATAATACATTTTTAATTATTATATTATCTTTTCTAAATATTATAATATTTTTTTAAATACAATACATGTCTAAATTGTAGAAAATAATATTAAAAAATTTAATATAAGAGAAACTAATAGAATACGAAGAAAGAGCGTTGATTATATTAATATATAATATTTAAAAGAGAAAGGTTGAATAGAATAGAGACAAAATCTAGTGAAGTGAGAAAAATCAATATATTATTTTGGAGTAACTCAATACAATACAAGAAGTAATATAATTTTTTTAAAATTTATAGCTATGCGAGCCTAATGGGCTTCCCACGACCCATGCATACTAGCCCTAATGGGTAGCGGACATTTTAAGACTGAACTAAAAAAGCCCATAAAAATATGGACTCTAATTTAAAAGTCAAAGTTCTATGATTTTTCAGGTCGGACGGGCCTGTCCATATGGACTAGCCCAATTTAACAGCTCTAATTCACATGTTCAATATAAACAATTGACCACTAAATATCAGGAAAATAGCCATACAACTTTATTTCATACTTGCACAAGTGATTCTCCATTGAAATTAACTACAAATTTTGTATAGAGGCAATTTCTTAAGCTCACTATATGCTAGAGTAGTAAAAGAGAAATAAAGTTATATTGTTAACTCAAAAGAGAGTGAACTACAAAATAAAGTTATATTCTTGTTCTTGACTGGCCCAATACCTAAGCATGACTCAGTTCACTTATATGTTTAGGACGATCCAATGACCTTGGCCCAATAAGTTGGAATTAATAACGCATACTTTCCTCTTCTGCCCCTCACTCGAGGAGCCGTGGTCGCTTTGACCCCCAGGATCAACGAGACCACATCTAACCGCTCAGAACAGTCTAGTCTTCATCCTGTCAGCCACACGAGGATAGCCACCCATAAGCGATCAGATCATGCTTGCCCGTGAATACTTGTTTACCCGTTGTAACAGCTAGTTTTAAGCATCTCTGCCCATTACAACGACAAGTTCCTGGCAGCTACCTATTCTTGAGGAACCTGATATCCAGGCCCAAACATAAGGACCAATGGCCAAGCGTCAGGGTCACCATATAAGCCCTCACACTTATGAGGGCCAGCATCCAATATTTACTCTAAAAAACCCTAATCTCTCTCTTGTATCTCTTTGCACTCTTACTTACTTCAGCGTTAGAGTTCCTTGCAGGTACACCCTTTCCTCCTCATTTTTCCAGCATTGCATATGAAGTTATCAGCCTATTACAGGTTCTGATCAACCGATAAGATCAGTGGCACAGTTTGTGGGAATCTATCTTCCCCATCTTTCTTTCCCAAGAAATGAAGATAAAAGCATTATATCTAGATTTTGATCATGTCTGATCACGAGGACGACCATCTTACTGAAAAAACTGTTCTCTCCCTTGTTCGTAAAGCTAACAATGACAATAGATGCCCTCCCCTCTAGGACATCCCCTTGAAAAGAGACGGTTGCACGACGTCTCTCTCTTCCGTCGAGGCTGACGATGATGAAACCCATTTCTTGAGAATTGGAAATTCTGACCATCGCAGCTCTACTCGCTGCCCTAAATCAAACCAATGCTCTGATGTTTCATCAGAACAACATGATCGAGGCCTTAGAGAATAAAAGTTCAAGATCTTTTCCTCAGAGACATTGATAACACATCTCACGCAATCCCTCACCACCATCCTTTGGCTCTCGACCAATACAGGGTAAACCACAAGGGGTGCTCGTCAAGAAGCGTGATCATATGCATGCTCATAGAGATCATTGTTCCACGGTTACAAAGAAGACCCGAGGAGAACCACGCTCACACATTCACCACTCACCTACTCCGAAGGCAAGGATCCACTTTAGGAATCCATCTCCCCCGCGAGTAATTAGCCCACACCAGGGAAGGAATAATTATTATCCAACTCGGTCCAAAATCTAGAGTGACAATGACTACCCCCGTGGGCCGTTATCACGAGAAATAATGGAGACACCACTCCCTACCGGGCTGGAGAAACCCCCCAACCTAGGGGCATATGATGGCACCACTGACCTAGACGACCACCTCGAAAACATTGATGCTCCACTCGATTACTGAGGCGTAAAAGGTGCCATAAAATGTCACCACACTCGGAAAAGGAGATATGATGTGGTACAAAAGCTTTCCCGATGAATCCATCATGTTCTATGGGAACCTCATAAAGCAATTTTCAAGGCATTTCACAGCTACTCGCCGACACCTGAAGTCAGAAGCATCCTTGGAAGAAACCATCCAAGGGAAGGATGAGTCTCTTCGGGCATATATTTAGAGGTTCAACCGCGAGGCCATTCAGTTCTCCACCATGGATGATATGAAGAAATATTTGCTCGAGCGTCAACTGAACCCGTGCAACGAATTTGCCAAAGTCGTCGGCATTGAAACTCCTTCCTCCCTAGATTCCCTCCTCCTCAAGGCACAACCTTACATCCAATATGATGAAAAGGAAGTTTCCAATTGTTCCCGGGACTCAAGGAACTTGGAGAATGTCAATGGTTCAAAACATGAAAATCCCTCGACATTTCATCGGGGAACTGAGAAGAGGAAAGAAGACAAGCCCTACGATTTGCGGGAATACAAGGGACCACCTGGTCGGTTTCATGACTACACACCTCTAAACACATCTTACAAGTGCATCCTGATCGACAGTGCCAATTCAGAGTTTCGCCAAGCAGGGGTCTCGTTTCCTTGACAGACACCGCCTAAGCCTTGGGCAAATAAATTAAAATACTGCCGGTTCCATAAGAGCCACTGGCACACAATGGAAGATTGTGTCCACCAGTAAGATTCCATTGAGATCCTCATCAGAGATGGACATCTCAAGCAGTACATGAAGAAGGATTCCCCCCCCCCCTCTGAGGATGCACTTGAGTCAAAGAAGGTTGAAGAAGATAAACATTCCCCATAAAACATCAACATGCTCATCTTCATGTGTGTTTTGCTGCTCGAGGACTTCTACATCCCCGACGAAGCCGACCATCCCCTATACTTCACGATGCATAATCCCTGGGAGACTTTCCCTTCTTCCATGGTCATCTCCAACAGAGATTTTAATAAGTTCCCAGTAGGCTCAATGAAGAGGAGGTTCGAGCAACTGATTGAAATAAGCTCCAGCAACAACTCCACCCTCTATAAATTTCAGGGAAGCTCTATCCTAATTGCTTTCTACAGCGAAGAACTACTCGATGGGGCGCCCAATTCAAACATCCCTCTGCTCGTACGGGCGCAAATGGCCAACTTTGATGTCAGATATATCCTTGTCGACCAGGGTAGCTCAGTGGACATTATATATTCCCAATTGTTCACCATACTACAACTCAATGAAACGCACCTGACACCTTACGTAGGGTCAGACCTCCAAGGTTTCAATGGTACGGTCACCAAGCCATAGGGTTTAACCAAGTCAATCATCAATTTCGGGGCAGACGAAACGGCCAGGTCTATAAATACCCAAATTCTAGTGATAGACTGCCACTCCTTATACCAACGCATCTTCATGAGGCCAAATTTGGCCGAACTCATAGTTGTGCCCTCAAGGGTACACCTGAAAATAAAGTACCACACTTCAGGAGGACTGGTCGCCACCCTCCACGGAGATATCAAAGTAGCGATGAGGTTCTTCGAAGCAGCCTCAAAAAGGCTGAACACCATCAATGTGCCACCTAGAGCAGCCAGCAGACCTCCCCATCCCAGTAGCTCCAAAGAGTCAATGCCGCAATAGCACTTTGACTCAATAGACCTTGAAAGTTGTTTCTCTGAGGACGATCAGCAGGAGCATAAGCAAAAGGGGAAGGAGATACAGCCCGCAAAAGCTTTCTCGACCTCGACAGCCCTCGGTGAGGATCTTGTCCGATATCTACGACCAATTCTAAATGGGGATTTCGAGCTCATTCTACTTGGTATGAAATAAACGGCAGAAATATCATCGAGAAAAAATCAATAAAATCGCCATCGAATGTTTTTATCCCACAAGAAGGGAAAGGTAAACATCGAGTAAACCTGAGAAGGGTGAAATCACTATCAAACGATCAAGAGATACGAGTAAGTGGGTCGATTACGCGAGGGGAAGGTGTAGCGGTGAAAATCGGAGATCAAGCTATTAATTAACTTGAATTGCAAATAGCAAGAGTCGCCACCGCGCTTTATTATTTCCAAGGGAAAAGGGAAAAGAGCGAAATAAAACCCTAAAATATGCAATGTAAAATAATACTTAGAAGTAATGAAAATACAATGCGTTTTTGAAAGAGATCAATAGTTTGGGGGTTGGTTATGCAACGGGAAGGTATTAGCACCCAATGCATCTATAGTATCCTATAGAAACCTTTTGAAATATTTGTTTATTAAAATTGTTTGTTTGATTAAAATTTTTTGTTTGGCTAAAATGGGTGTGGACGAGATTTTGAAGATACGACGACCTAATGTCGAAGTTTTGACTTAAAAGGTGTGAGTTTGAAAATTGAGTTTTTTGTATTAATGAATTAAAAAAAGGAATAAATTAAAAGGAAAATATTTTTATGTCTTTTTATGTTAATATTAAAAATGATGAAAAGGAAAATAAATGAAAGATAGAAACAGCGTACTGCTGCAGGAAAAACAGCAAGGATCAGAAGTTCTGAAGTCAGGCGCGTTGTGACTCAGAAGGAAACGTCAGTGGGATCAAAAGCTCTGGATTGGTACACTCTGAGGTCCTGCAAGACACGTGAGAGGGAAAACGCAGAATTTTTGGATTGCTATGTGCTGAACTTCTGAACGTTAGAACAGTGAGAAAATCTTAGAAGCTCTTTGCGTGTCAAAACAGTAGGAAGAACTCAGAAGTTCTGTATGGTGCTAAGATAGTGAACGAACAATCAGCAGTTCAGCGTGTTATCAGTGCATGAAAATCAGAAGTTCTAAGTGTTAAAATAGTGAGTAAACAATCAGCAGTTCAACGTGTTTAAATAGTGAGTGAACATCAGAAGTTTAATGTGCATTAACAGTGAGGAGAACTCAACAGTTCTGTATTATGCTAAAGCTGTGATTGAACATCAGAAGTTTTATGCCATATCTCAACTCTTAATCAGCACATCAGAAATTTATTCAGTTCTTAATAAACAGTAAATCAGAAGGATAATAACACAACATTTTATAGAATTTCTAATCCTAAATCTGAGTCTAGCCCTAATCAAGAAGTTCTGATCCACAGTTTTTCTACTTAAGCAATGATATGTACAACATTAATACTATGATATTTACATGTTAATGATGTTCAGAATGAAAAACAAGCAAAGTCAGAAGGACTTACCTTGAACCCGGAGCGTGCTTGGAGCTTTGAGCTTCTACCTTTGGATGTTCTGGAATCAGCAAGAGTAACGGAAGAGGAAGTGCCAAGCTCTTTGATTCAAAAGGAAGAACAAAGGTTTGGTTTTCTGTTTGGGATTTCTGGATTTTTTTATGAAGGTTTCAACTTCCTTTTTTCTCCCTTTTTACCAATCTCTCTTCCAAAAGACAGCTCCTTGAACGTGTGATGGAGCAAAGTATTTGTAGATGGTTTTGTTATGGTTTTGGGGGAAAACAAATGAGATTCAAACCTTTTTGGTATACTGTTCTAATGCTTTTTAAATCATAGTTTTCGTATGCTAATTTGATGCAAATATGGGGTTTGAGAAAGTGCAGGCGTAGACTGGGTCAGTAGCAATTTAGAGCATTGTGGAAGCTGGTTGCAGGATTGTGCCATAGTAGGGCAGCAGGTTACTTAAACGAGGTTTTGGGATTTGGTGATGTTCTGATCACAGAAGATCAGAAGCGTAACCTCTATGTGTTGACGAGTCACGTTCTAATGGAAGATCATGTTCTGAACCACGTTTGCAACTTCTGACTGCACTTGCATGGAGGCTGAAGAGCCATGTTCTGATTGAAGGCTATGTTTTGAACCAAATTTGCAACTTCTTACTGCACTTGCATGGAGGCTGAAGAGCCATGTTCTGATTGAAGGCTATGTTCTGATTGAAGGCTATGTTCTGAACCAAATTTGAAACTTCTGACTGCACTTGCATGGAGGCTGGCTCAAAATTTCTGAATTATGAGATACTCTTAACACTTAGAAAATTTTCTAAATGTTTAGAAAATTTTATTTTTCCAAAGTAACTTCTGACTCCTGATTTTTTTGACGAACCAATCTCATGTCCTGATGAAATAAAATTATTGAAACTTGATTTGATCTGAAAGTCAAAGTTTAACTTTTCAGTGTGCTTTTGACCATTTTGCCCTTGTGGATGACTTTCTTGAAAAATTGCAGTTTAAGGCTTGTAATTGGATGGAAGCAAACTTGATCTTTCTTCGCATTCCAAAGCATCTTGATGCACATGTGAACCCATGATGATGAAATCTTGTTTATGCTCTGAGAAAGTTGTGGAGAAGCTTGAGACCACTGGTCGAACAGGGCGTGGAAATAAACACACGATTCCCCTGATGAATCTGTCTTCAAGAATCAACGATCAACTGTACTTCTGGCTTGAGAGATTCTAAACCCTAATCGAGGCGTGACGCCTAATGCTTTTGATTCAGATCTGTTTCCTACAAATGAAATCAAAGAAACGAAAAACACACACTTCGTGCTTGATTAGAAGTTAGTGATACATAGGCTAAGAATGTTCAAAATACTTGACAATTTCTGCATAGTCAATGCTCGAAGGTGAGAGGTTAAAATCGACTGTACTTCGTGACCTTGACTTTTATATAAAAATGCAAACAATAAAAATGGGATCTTAGGTCAAAAATTGGGGTATGACAGAAGGTAATAGCACCCCTCACGCTCGTAGTACTCTACGGGATCCACTCTTGTTGTTCTAATCAAATGGTGTGTTATCTAAAGCTTACTAGCTAAAATTAAAAATAAAAAGCAAAGAATTGTCGCGCCGCGAACAAAAAAACACAGTCTCCATTGAACTATTTATCCCGGAGGAATGGAAGATATTGAGAGAACCCCAAAGGAATGGATAAGATGGTCTTGCAACCAAGAAAAAGGGTAAGGAAGTCGGTTACACATGGGGAAGGTATTATCACCCTACACGTCTGTGGTACTCCACAGGATCCACTTAAGTTTTCTCTAATCTAAAGGTGTGTAAATATATATGTCTAAATCTTAATGCTAAAAGAGAATGCATGTGAAAGAAAACACGAGGAAAAGAAGGAATATTTACAAAGTTTTGCTCGCCTAGGCCCCACAACTTAGTTCCTACGTACTCCCTCGTCCAATTGGCAAGTCAGAGCGTCATAGTTCGGCTTACATGTTTTGGTTTGTTGTATGATTTTTACCTTAAAAAAGGGTTTTAAAATAAAAGCCAAGCAGAAAAATGAAGTTTGAATTGGTTGGTGTTTTTTATCATGAAAAATTGTTTTTGTATTATTAGAATATTTTGAAGTTGAAAGAAAATAAGTTTTAGTTTTAATGCATATGCAAAAGAGAAAGAAAAAGGTCTAAGGGGGACTAACCTAGTACATTTAAGGTTATCATGCAAAGTTGATCCTATAGATGATGATAAAAGGGAATGTATCTACCTATGTTGGCATAAATGGTTTACAACCTAAGGTATATCTAAATTCGCTTCCTAAGATTGAATCGAGAAATCCTAAGAGAGCATGTAAACGCACTACAAAAGTAAACACAAATCACACAAAGATTGAGGAGTATCAACTCACTCAAGTAGCACAAGCCTAACCGAGGTACTGTGTCACCAAGGAAGGAAATGAGAGGGACGCCTAACCATGATATCGTATCATTGAGGTAGGACAAGGGAAGTGAGACACCTAACCAATATATCGAGTAATCAAGGTAGTATACAGGGAGACTTAACCAAGATATCGAATCATTGAGGCAAGAAAGAATGGAGGTATAAGGAGTTTCTTAACCGCGGTATCACTTTACTAGGGAAAGAAAGATGAGAGGCACCAATCCTCAACCAAGATATCATGTTATCTAGGTAAGATAAGAGCGAGAGTGAATCGCCACAAGCGACTAAACACCTAACCAAGATATCACGTTATCGAGGTAGGAGATAAAAGGAAATAGTGAGATCACATTGGAGCGTCAATGTGAATGTCACATGAGCTAATGACAAAGCGTGGGGGATTGGTTACAGATCCCTATATTCCACATGAATGACTCGATCAGAAGAATATCACGATTTGTAGCATCAATGCACGACGGGAGCTACGAATGACACATATGAAAATGGTTGGGTTGATTTCGGACCCTCTGGTCGCCTTTCCTTCTCTGAGTACTTAATAATAGGTAATGGGAATGGGACGCCTCTTTTGAGGTGTTTGGCACAAATGTAAACAAGCAGAATAAACCCAAGTAGGAATTTCTAGCTACAAGTCTTTAAACAACGACTTTCCTAAAAGGGACTCCAATAACATGTATCTTTATCCGACTTCTCATGGAATCGGAAAGGGATAAAGCATGCATCCCTATTCCCACTTCTCATGGCATTAGAAAGCGGTAAAGAATGCAAGAGATAAAAGGAAATAAATAAAAATACCAATCGAATGAAAGTTCGCCAATTATCAGATGAAAGCAAAGAAACACAGAATACTTTGAGCAAGCTTCACCAATAAAGCGCAATAGTCGGAAATAATATTCAATGAGTATCGAGTACCGAAATAAATCGCGAGCCACGAATGCATCGCATCGCATCAGAGTTCCTCCACATAATTTACATCTAGAAAAAACGCAATCTAGACAAAAACGCAAACAATATATTTTCTCATTAAATGAGAATCTAGATATCTTGCGTCGGAAGCGAATCCACAAATTAAATTCTTTTCAATCACATAACTTTCGTTACATGATTGAAAGCTCTCACAATGTACCTTGCACAAATCAACAAACGTATTAGTGATAACAAGAAACTACTATCAGAGTTATGCATTCACAACACAATTCAAATTATGATTAAACCATGAAGGAATAAAAATCAAATGCATATTGGAAGCACAAAACAAACTCCTGACAGCATTGCACCATAAATTTTAGTGCACAAAAAGTTGAAACAGAATCACACGAAAATGGAAAGGTAGTTTCCAAACTTACCAAGAAGTTCACAAAAGTATATATTGTGAATTAAATCACATAGGAAGTGCAAGTTACTGTTACGGGGCAGCACTACGGTTATAACATGAGTTGTACCGAAAATTGCATTGAAATCAAGTAGAATCAATCACAATGGTTCATAAACGAACAATAAAGTGTACACATGCATCACAAGAAAGTCAAAGCTCAATGTACATGTTATAAAAAACAAAATAACAATACGTTCAAATTTTAGGTGCACGAAATGTCGGAACAAAATCACACGAAAATTAAACGGTTGCTTCCAAACCCACCAACGAACTCAAAAAAGTATATGCCTCGAATTAATTCCTAGCGCAAGTACCACTTCCCTTACCGGGGATGCCATGTACATTTGTGTGAATTTTAACCGTAATTAAGCTTAAACAACGGAAACAAGTGCATAAAAGTGCTCAATGGTTCAAGTATCATCACTTATGGAAAATACACAAGCTATAAACAAGAGAAACACAATGGATGCCTTAAATCCAAGCATAAACCGATATTTATGCGCGGATGTAATTCTAACCAATTTAAGGTTTTAAATGTCCGATAATTAGATCAATCAACAAATTGGTAAAAAATTAAATTAACTCATGAAATTGCACCAAATTCTCAATAACTCAAGCATTATGAAGTTCGATCGAAAAATTAAACTCCAATTCTAAGCATTATGTCACAACTTCTCATCCAATTTCCAAGTCTATTTTCGAGGTTCAATTCATGTTTATGTCAAATCAAAGAATCAAAATTAACACATGAATTCTTATAACTCTCAACCAATTCCTCTTCTCCACATAATTGAAATTAACATTCAAGAATCATATCAATTTTCAATTAATCAATTCAACTCATTCTTTAATTCACAACATCAATTCAATTCAAAAGTTACTCTCTCAAACATTTACACAAACACATAAGATTCAAGAATAATCCAATTCAATCAAAGATAATTGAGAACTAAGAGTAATTGAATTACCTAATTAAAGTGAATAGGAGATTGATGAAGAGAATGCTTGCAATCAGAAGAACGATCGGAGCACAGAGGGAGTATCGGAATCACGAAAATCGGATGGAGGGAGAGAGGAAGTCGCGTATCATGGAGAAGCTTGGAGGAGGAGGCCGCGTCTTCATGGCAGCGGTAGAGAGGCAGAGCATTGGACTTTTGGGGGTTTCTGCGGCGGATCGGTGATTGGAGAGTGAGAGAGTGAAGGGATTTGATGACTTTTGATTTTTTGTTCTTGATGATTGTTGAAGATTGATGAATATTGTTGATGTTTTTGAGAAAAATATAAAAAAGAATGTGTTTGATCTTTGAGAGAATAGAGAGAGATTTGTGAGGAGTTTTTTGGGAGTGAGTGAAGTTATGACATAAAATCTGAATTTTAAACTTATGTATTCCATCCAATTGGGCCTTGGATTGAAATTTGGATTGGGCCTTGGATTGAAATTTGGATTGGGCCTTTGTAATACAGTGGGAGAACTGACTTGAGATTTTGTGTTTTATCGCAAATATTATGGATAGCAAGAGTTGCCATCAACTTTTGTTTTATCCAATAAAGGAAAGGGTGAAAAGAACGGGAAAGACCTTTTAAGAATTTTTTTGAGTTTGGGGGGTAGGTTATGAAAAGGGAAGGTATTAGCATCCTTTTCATACGTATTTATCTACGGGCTCTTAATTTCTTGTTCACTTTGAAAATATGCTTTGTGTTTTGTGTATGTTTGAAAATATTTTGAAAGTGCTTAAGCGCGACAATTTTGTAATGATTCCCGTATCGTTGAGAATGTATACAAAATGTTTTTTTTAAATATTTTTGAAAGTGAGTGTTGTTTTGTGGAAAGATGTTTTGAAGGTGCCAATGTAAGGCAATTTTGTAATGATTCTCGTATCATTGAGAATGTATACAAAATGTTTGTTTTGAAAGGTGTTTTAAAAATAGTTGTTTTGAAAGTGTGAAGTGTGAAATTTTGTTTTAGATTGTGAGCAAGCAATTACGAGTGATCTACCTACTCAAAAAGTCTTTGTTCTTTTCCTACTCCTTTAGATAATGCTTGCCTACCATTAATTAGTTGGAAGCCCTATAATTGAATGTTAGGGATACGCGTGGGTCATCGTACAGTCATAGAAGGAAACTTGTAAGATACTTTAGCATTTATCGTAAGGGACTAAGATCATTTACCGAAGGAAACATCAAAGGGTCGTCGAGGGGTTATGATCTTTTAATCGAGGGTTTTTTGCTAAAGTATCTCACGTTCGAGGGACATGACTCTTTATATCCGAGGCAACAAGTGAGGTTATTCTGAAGGTGCATGTGTGTAAAGTGTGTTTGATTCAAGTATTTTATCTTGAATTAGGGTTTTGCTATATTTGCTTTTTGTCTTGTCATATAAACCCTAATTACTAACCAATATGGGAAGCGAAAAAATTGCAGAATTTAAATGTCCTACGCTATCACAACACTTTGGAAATGGGGGGTACAAGTTTGTGAATGCGGGAGGAAAGCAATAAAACCCTAATTATTTATTACAGATCATTTACATAGATAATAATGCAAAATAATAAAATGCGGAAAAATGTAAATTGGAGGAAAGAAAGAGGAAGTGGTTTTGGTAGAAAAAAAGGTTCAATGTTTTAACATAATTGATTGACTTTGTATTTAAAAGAAATTAGTAAACCTAATTAAGATAAAAATTAATTTCATTAATGAAAAGGAAAAATAATTGAAATATAGAAAAAAACCTAAATCTAAATTAATTTAAAAGAGAAATTAATTGTTAGAAAATATTTTTGAGGTTTTATTTAGAAAAGTATTTGAAGTATAATACTTAATTTTAATTAATTAAATCAAGGTGATTGAATTAAAACAATTTTAATTATCAAAAATTAAACTAATTAATTAGAAAAAACTAAATAATTTTTTTAATGATTTTTTTGTTGTTTTGATTTTAAAAAAAGAAAATGATTAAAAGAAAATAATTAAAAAGAAAATTAATTGGGTCATTGTTGTAAAAGAAATCAGGGGGGTGTTAATAAATGTCCAGGCCCAAACGAATTTTAGTTGAAACAAAAAATAAAATAAAAAAGGTTAGAATGGGCCTGCAGTAAGAAATTAAGGGGGTGAGAAAACAAAATATTTCCAGGCCCAACAACAAGGAAGTCCAGCGGCGGTGATGATCATGTGTGGAAAATTTCTCAGAGTGAACCATAGGCTTGCATTTGGAGGCGTAGGATATACCTGTATGATGATCTTATGGTGTTAATGAGAAGCTCATGATAGGCGCATTGGGCTTGCATGCACCTGATTGACAATGAAAACTTTGAAAAATAAAATGCCAGAGGCAGGGATCGAACCCCTGACGTGGTACACTAACGCTCTACACACACACACACTTGCCATTGGGGTGGCTGTTTCATCAGGTTATGAAACAACCACCAACAAATATATCAACTCAATTTTAAAAATTCAAAATCCCACTTCATCTTCTTCCTTCGCGCGCTACTGTAACAACAACAATAAAATTTCTCCATTTTGATTTTTGTAGATCCTTCATTTCTCAACCAAATCAAAAGTTGTAAAAACCAAACTTGTTTTTTGATCACGAATCCAAACACATAAATTTAAAAGGCCATAGATCAAAGGTTAGGGTGAATTTTGTTTGGTACCAAATTGAACCCTAAAATCTCAGAAATTTCAATTTCAAAATTCTCATCACTCAGTAAATTAAAATGCAAACTAAGGACATTGTTAATTTTAGGGCAATGATATCTATATTTTATCTTTTAAAAGTAAGTGAAAATGGTGCTTGTATCAAGATTTCAAAGTTGGAAAAACTTACCTCTTGAAGAAAAAGTTCAATGCCCTATACACGACTCCCATAAGTGATGTGATGCTTGCTTTAGCTTCCTTGGACCCTGGTGTGTGTATTGCAATCCTTACCTTGGCTTGAGAGTGGCTGGAATGATCTCCTCAAGTTAAGATGCAAGGTTAAGATTTGAAAATGGTGGACGATGGTAATGGAGTTACAATGGTGAAATAAGTGTTTGAATCACTTGTGTATGATGTATATGGAATGTATGGAGGGTTGGTGAGAACAAAAGTTGCAAGAGTGATGAGTTTCGAAGTTAAGGTTTCAAAAGCTTAAAAGTGGTGATTTTTGGCCAATTCTGATTTGGGAGAGATTAAGGGGGTTTGAGGGCTATCAAATTTGTGTGTTAGCTTTCAAATAACCTCTCTATTTATAGAGAACAAGTTTGAGGGCATGAAGTAATCAGAAAATCAAGATAGCATGTTATGATTTTGAGACTTGGTTTTGAAGCAACTTTCCAAGGCATGGTTCCAATGCAATGGTACAAAGGCTCATGGGGTGGTTAGGAGCTGTAGACGTGTTGCTTCTGAGCATACATATTGAGTGTATGCAGAGGGAGCAAGTGAGAGGCTCAAGAAGTTGACATCGTGTATAAAGCTTGCTTTATGTGAATGGCAATGGTGCCTTTCTTCTAAAAATGGAAAAATGGATTGGATAATGCCTTAACCACTTGGATCATGGCTCAAAAGTTTATGTAAAATTATGGTGAGATTTTTAAGTTAGAAGGCCTGAAAAGCAAGATTATGCAACATAACATGAAGATTGGATTATGTGTTCATCATCAAAATGGCCTATAATTCAAGTTTATCATGCCAACTTCAAGTCTTCGAATCTCCTAACTCAAAAATGATATCTTCAAGTTATTGGACATTTTGGAAAGCTTACATAAAGATATACAACTTTCATGTTGACCATTTTGACTAAATCAAATTGGAAATTGATGAAAATTTGCCAAGAAGTTGGGATAAAAATATGACCAAATTTGTTAAAAAAAATTCTAAGTGTTTTGATAAAAATGTCATGACTTCATGGGCCTATATATCCTAATCCAATAATTTTTTGGATATCAACCCTCAAAGAAAAAGTTGCAGAATTCATCATGCTCTATAACTTTCATGTTGACAATTTTCCTTGAATCATCTTGCATCTTAGTGAAAAATGGTCATGAAGTAGTGATTTTATTAAGGCCAAAAACACTTAGAATTTTTCTAAGTATTGGAAATCTTGACTTTTTGTTGACTTTTATTGACTTTGTTGATTCTTGTTGATCAAGTTTGATATTTTTGAATGTCTTGATGATTCTTGATCTTTGAAATTCAATGTTGACCAAGAAGTCAAATTTTGACTTTTTGTGTGACTGTTGACTTTTCAACAGTTGATGCAAATTTCAACTATAAATCTCTTAATCTTTAGAAATGATTTGAGCCATGAAATTAGGTCAAGATATTGTGTTTGAGTCCTTAATACCATGCTTCAAGTTATTAGGTCATGTATTAGGTCAAAAGTTAATGATCAGTCATTCTCAGTCAAAACCCTAATTTTGACAATTTTTCTCCTTTGATAATCTGAGGGCTTTTCTTGAGTAATTATGATCAATACTTGATAAAATGATGAATATTACTTTAAAATGTTTATATTTTACCAAAAATCTTTAAGTTTGACTGTATGTTGACCATAATTGACTTTTTACCCAATACAATAGATTTTCAGTCATTTGAGCAATTGATTAAGCAAATTTGTGATGCAAGACTTAAAACTTGGTATGAGAATTCTTGGAGACCTATAATGAACCATGAAAGTTAATTGAGGCATTATAAATCCAATTTTCCTTTAGAAAACCAAAACCCTAGTCGTGGACTCAGTGCTTAGGAGGTGAGCTTGTCTGATCAACTCTTGAGAATCCCTGAGCATTTGAGTACTTTTGTGAGAAATGTCTTGAAGAAAAAAGAGAGAAAATTTTGGGGTATAATAGTTGCCCCTGTTAAATCTTCTTAAAATTGAAGATTTATATTGGCATGTCCGCCATTTATGACTTAAAGGTGGAAGATGATTGAACACTTAATTTCCCAAAAATTTGCACTCGCTTGTGCACGAAGTAATGCTGTTGGTTGATTATACCGAGAATGGGCTTAAAGATTCCATTTGGAAAGGTGATGAATATTTTTAGGATATGGGCTTATATATGACATCCAAAGTAACTGTTGATAGAGAAATTAGACTAAGTCTACGCTCGACTTTAACTGAGAGAAGTATCAGGATAAATCTTTGGTTGATTTAACCTGAGCTAGGAAATTTCTATGTTTGTCTTTAACTGGAAGAAGTATCAGAATAAATTTTTGGTCGATTTAATCTGAGCCAGCAGAGGTCTACTGAGAGAAGTATCAGAATAAATCTTTGGTCAATTTAATCTGAGCCAGCAGAGGTCCGTAAATCTTTAATTGGGAGAAGTATCTGAATAAATCTTTGGTCGATTTAATATGAGCCAGAAAAGGTCCACTAAGAGAAGTATCAGAATAAATATTTGGTCGATTTAATCTGAGCCAGCAGAATCTTGAAAGTAATGTTTGTCATGTAGAGAGTCTCCCATCCTATTTCGGGAATCAATCTATAATCAGTTTGTTGGTAAACCCGTCCTGTTTCGGGAGTTCATACCATTGGTAATAAAGATAGTCATCCCTTTCTGTTTCGTGAATTGATCTTTATCTGACCTAAGAGTAATAAATATAGTTTCCTCATCCTGTTTTGGGAGTTAATCTTCAATCTGTTCATGTAGATAGTTGCCACGTCATGTTTCGAGAATTGATCTACAATCTATTTTCTTACAGATAGTTTCCCTGTCTTGTTTCAGGAATTAACTTGTGGCTGGTCATCCAGATTGAAGAAGTGAAAAACACAAGAAGGGGTGGTTGAATTGAAACTTTAAAATCAAATGCAAATGACATGATTATTTTTATCTTGGTTCTCTTGATCTCAAACTACTCCAGTCCACCGCCAGGGTGATTTCGCCTCTCTCCAACAAGGTCTTAACTCACTAATCAAACTGATTATAATTCTACTTTGACAATTAGAAAAGTCTTCTTGAATACAACCATAACCCGATTTATCTCAAGGAATTTCACTAACAAAAGTAAGAACTAATCTGTGTACATGATGTTTTTCGTTACAAAAACGGTATCACAAACTTGTGATGTATTACACAATTTTAGATAATAGTATGAATATGAAGTTGCAACGTTTTGAGATTGTGTGATAGCAGTGATGTAAATCATGAATCATTTAACATTGTTTCTTGTTTAAATAGGCGCAACAATCTTGTGCAAATGGAAACTTGATAATTGGCAGTTAATGCACTTTCCATAATATGAAGATCCTTGTCTATTTGTAGTCGTTGCAATTGATATAGATTTGATGGAATAGTAATGCTTCAGAATATAAGGAATCTTCTTGCTGCTTTGCTTCAGAACTTGGAAAGTCAAAATCATAAGGTCCTGTTTGCAGCGTTAGACTTCCGTTCAGAATGAAAACTTCTTTCTCTTAGCGCAAGTTCTGATATTCATACATCAAAACATTCTGATATCAGTCTACATTCACAGCAGGAATAACCTTGTAGCTTAACTTTTGATCAACTTCCGTTCAGAACTTCTGTACAAAATAGAACATAATTTTAGAGTGCATATTTGTTCTTTGTGTTTGTTATCATCAAAACTCTTACGAGGATTGTAGAATCAAACTATGTTCTAACAATCTCCCCCTATTTTATGATGACAAAAACTAGGATTTTTCCATAAAAATAGACAGAACAAAAAGCTTTAGAGAGTCTCCCCCTGAGTTGAGTACTCAGATAGAAATGAATTACTTCCCTGAAGTTCATTCTGATCAGAGCTTTTGATTTATCTCCTTTTGTCTTTATCAGTGTTTTGTTCCTGTTATGCTTACAGAAAAAAACAAGAAGTTAAGATATTCAAAATGTTTGTGACCTTGTCCCAGTATACTGTTATTGAAAATATCTTATATTCTCCCCGTTTTTGTCAGGAATCAAAAAACAATATAATCACTAATAATCAGAGTCAAAAAGAATATTTATATTAAAACAGATTTCAATAACATTTTCAGAGCCAGATAAGACAAGATAATGAATGCAGAAAACAAGTTAAAAAAATCTAAGATGGAGGGGGAAGTTGTGTGAACAACGCTTCCAACAATCTCTTAATATGAGTGCTTGATTTCTCTTGCTTTCCCAGCATTTCCTTGATTTCTTTGTGTTTTACCCCAAAATTTTCCTCTCAATTCTCAAGGGTTTTCTCACAAAGATTCTCAGGATTCAAGCTCGCACAAGTGCATTGAGATTTTCCAGTACCAAAATTAAAAGGAAACTATAAAAAAGGGAGAAAACAGATAAAAATAACATTTTTGACAAATTTGGAGAAAAAATAGGCCTCTTTCGATCAGCACCCTTCGATTGATTCTTGGCCTCCTTCGATTGCTCAAAATGGCTGCTAGCGTGCCTCTTTTTCCTGGGCATGTGACTTCCTGTTGTAGGCTTCATTTGTGTCTTTTGCTGCATACATTGCTTTCCTTGAAAACCAAGTTTGTTGGCCACAAGTGCCCCCTGCAAGGCAAACCCTTCGATTCACCAAGCATGATGCCTGCATGCTTGCTTTGAAAACCAATTTTAGCTGCCTGCAAGCCTGCTTCGAGTGGGCATGTGCTTCCTGCATGTTGCTTTGTTTGGGGAAAGCTTCAATGGGACAGAATAACCATCTCTATGCATCCTTCGAATTCACTTGCACCAAGGGCCCCTTGCAGACTTTGCTTCATACAAGTTTCATTTGGGACAAGAGATATCTTCATGCAAGATTTGGCTAAGTTCTTCCTTCCCTTGAAGGAACACTCTTCGATTCAGAAGGAACTTCCCTCATGCTAAACAGACACAAGGCATTTTAATTCCATCATGTTAGCTTCATTTGGGCATGTGATTCCTTCAACACAAGCTTCTAGCCACATGTGCCTCCTAAAAGGCAAACTCTTCGATTGGACAAAATTTATTTCCTGCGTGCTTGTTTCGTTTGGGCATGAATCCTTCAACACAAGGTCAATCCTTTCGTTTGAGCATTTAACTTCCCTCATGCTGAACAGACACAAGGCAATAAATCTCTTTATGTTTATTTCGATCCACATTGCTTCAAATGGGAAATATGCTTCCTTTGAACACAAGCCTTCGATTGGACACAAGTACCTGCATACAAAGCTTCGATTGGAATGTGGATCCCCTTCGAATCAGTTTGCTTTGAATCCAAGCTGAGCCATTGGAAGCAGTTTTCGTTTGAAGCAAATCTGAGGAAAATCTCGTGACCAGCTATTTGACAGGTTATGTTACTTCCAAATCTTCACATGATCAGAGTTTTACACACATAATCGAAGCTTTGTCCATTAGATATTACTATTTTTGGAGGAAATGATGAAAAGCTATGTTATCTATTTTCATAAAGGTTATTTTAATCACCAAGTCAGATCCTTGATCCCCCAAATCCATTTTGTCTGAGCACAAGCGAAGTCAAAATCAAAAGCATAAGTCACATCCCAACTGCCAACATGCCTCCCACTTGTACCTCTCATGTTCCCAACTATTTTATCATTGTTTTGCAAGGATGGATACCTTAAACATATCCATTATTTCCTTTATAAATAGAGGAACCATGAACAAGAAAAGGAGGATTTTTTTACTAGGGGAACGAAACCTCCAAAATCTTCTCAAACACAAAACTCTCAAGTTCATGAACACTTAAGAAAATCAAACAAATCAAGAATCCCAAACACTCACCTCTTTCGATTTTGAAGACACCCCACACCTAAAAGTTTTTTTGGTTCAAACTTAAAAAACAACCTCCGGTGACAACTCTTCAAATCAAAGGTAAACCCCCCTTTGTGACAACTCTTCGAATCCTCTCCTGCCAGCGCCAGTAGTTTACGCTCGAAGCCCACACACCAGGTTTGAGGCAAGTCATTCTGACTCTAAGCTTTTCGTTTCAAATAACATGTACATAAATTTTTTTGCTCTTTTCATTTCCACCCTCTTAACATGTTTTCAGAGTTAACCCCCCTTTGGTTTTGTTTCTTATTTACCTAAGTATGCTTAACTATTATACTATTTGCAAGATAAATATTAGCATGGCCTTAGGACATGTTGCCATTTAGTGCCTTAAACAAAAGAAACGGGGGAAAGGAAACATGAAACGAAGCCTTGGGCTTCAATTGCTGACTTCCAAAGCAGAAAAGCAGAATCAAAAGGCATGCTTGCACTAAAGTCCAGCATGAATCGAAAGCAATGACTTGATGCTGCCAGCCTCAATCGAAGAAGGCAACAAGGAAATAAGGTAGAACCTTGGGCTTCACGATACACTAGCTTCCAGGCCAATCGAAGGACAAGACCTGACTGGTACTAGTGCCTAATCGAAGGACAGAACCTTGCTGCTGCCAAGGCCCAATCAAAAGACCTGACCTTACCGATGACAGCCCTCAATCAAAGGAGGCTAACAGAATTCAAATCGAAGGCTGCTTCCTCCCATTCGAAAGACACTTATTTTTCATACTTTTATTTTATTTTTCCCTTCATATTTTTATGCCTTTCGATATGGTTGTAATAGTATAGGTTTTATTTCTTGCGTTCTTTATTACTTTTGTACAAATGCTAGTAATTAGGTGTGTATGGCAAGATAAAAACAACAAATAGACAACCCAAAAATCAAAGACTAAATGCATGCAATTAAAACACACTTTTCACACATGCACCCTTTGGGTAATCCCACTTGTTGCCTATAGGAAAAATAGTCATGTCCCTTGAACATGGGCATTTTAGCAAAGACCCTCGATAAAAGATCGTAGTCCCTCGATGTTGCCTTCGGTAAATGATCTAGTCCCTAAACGACATTGTAAAACGTCCCATAGGTTGCCTTCTATGACTATACAAATGTCCCACGCCCATCCCTTCACATCCAACGATGGGGCTTCTTACCAAAATAATGGTAACATAACAACATCTGAAGGAGGAGAAAAAGAACATTTAAGACCTTTTGAGTAGGTAGATTTGCTCCTAGTTGCTCGCTTGCTCACACTAAAAACATTCTTATACACAAACACACTCATTTGAAACATTTTCAAAAGACAAACACTTTGTACGTGTTCTTATAGAAACGAGAGCCATTACAAAGACACCTTTTCAAAATCACTTTTAAAAACACATTCCACAAACACCTCTTTGAACTATTTTTTGAAACAATACTTTGTAAGTGTTCTTATAGAAACGAGAACCATTACAAATATATTTTTCAAAATACTTTAAAAAAAAACCACACCACAAACACATTCAAACAGAAGCGAGTGATCTAGCAAGCAACTAAGAGCCTGTAGATAACTACGGATGAAAAGGGTGCTAATACCTTCCCTTTTCATAATCTACCCCCTGAACTCAGAAAACATCTCTAAAGGTCTCTCCTGTTCTTTTCAGCCTTTCCTTTTGGATAAAAGAAAAGTCAGTAGCGACTCTTGTTATCCGCAACAATTGCGATCAAACGCAAAACACCCAAGTCAGTTCTCCCATCGCGTTACAGAATTGGCTCTACTGGGGAATAAACATAAAAAGTGGGGTTACATTAGGGTTAGATCACATTTACTTACTTTGCGTGCTTTACATTTTTGGGTCCTTGTTTGGGTTATTGTTAAAGATCCTACACCTGAATCTGGGGCACCTTTTTAGGTAAGTAGCAATAAATCATGGAAGTTGTACGAGGTATACCGATATGGACGAAGTGATAGCTATGATAGCGTGATACTTTGGCTTGTACTAATGTTCCTTGAGTCATTCAAGGATAACATTAGGCTTCCTTAGTGTCATTAAGCTCTAACTGACCTTTAGAACCTCTTAATTGACTCATCCTTGGCCATTAGGAAGTAGTGAGATAGTCGGCTTTGGTTTTGACCGAAGATTAGTTGATACTCGATGCTACACTCATTGAGATTTGACTCCCGAGTTTTGTTTGGTTGCGAGTCAGTCGCCTATCGAAACGAAACTTGTGGGAAAGATCCATGATATTGAGATCTCTTAGAACCCGGTTACTATTACTAGGACAGGTTGAGCCATCTAAACTTCAAGAGGATACTTACCTACAAGCCTCATGCAATCCTAAACCTAAGGACTTGTCTGCTTTGTGTGTATATGATTATTTCTATATAAACTTTATTACTTTGCATACTTGTACATAACATCATACCATAGAATTTTCAATAACTATTTCAAGCATCTTGAGGGTCTTTGATGCAGGGTCACATTGAACCAGACGTCTATCAAGTGGAAAGAGGATTTATTTTCCTCTAACCAAACACCGTCAAAGATCAAGTACAACAAACTTGAGTCAAGGGCTACAACCCACTCAAAATGGTGAGCTTAATTCTCGTGGAAGAACATCCACTGATACAAAGTTCTCCAATCAAAGTTGTAAGTGACTACTAACATTTACCTCACGAGATCCTTGAAAACATGCATCCACATATCATGCATCATATCATGACAGGTTTCTCCCATACAGGTCTCCTTATCTTCCTACTATTTATTTCAGTAAGATGGATATGGAACAAATAGTGAAAGATCTCCAAGCTCAAAATGCTCAATTCCAACAAATGTTCCTGGCCATGGCTAAGGGAAAAGAGGACCTGAAGACTCTCCTTCTCAAAGACAAGAAGAAGAAGCCTAAGAAGTCAGTAGGCATCCTGAACTTGAGAAGAAGACTTAGTGGACCAGTCAAAGGAGCTCTAGATCTTTCAACTCCATCCAAAATGGGGGATACTCATGAAGAAGACAACAGTTTGGAAATTGATGAAGTCGAAGCTGACTACTCTGAGGAGCAATATCCTCCCGCTGATAACAAGTACAAACAGTTGAAGGATCGCCTCAATTCTATGGAGATTCAACAGATACCTGGCTTGGATTTAGGAGACATGGGTTTGGTTTCTGAAGTGGTCATCCCGCCAAAGTTCAAAATCCCTACCTTTGCCCTGTATGATGGAGTCTCTTGCCCTAAGATGCACTTAAAGTCTTATGTCTGCAAGATTCAACCATACACAACTGATCTGAAGCTTTGGATCCATTTCTTCCAAGAGAGCCTAGTAGGGACTCAACTTGAATGGTTATATCAATACAACACTGATCTTGTACCAACTCGGGTGAAATTGCAGAACATGACCATGGGTTCCAACGAGAGCTTCAAAGGATACGCCCAAAGGTGGAGAGATCTAGCTGGTAGGGTACAACCCTCTTTAACTGATAGGGAGTTGATTTACATCTTCAAGGGGACTTTGATAGGACCTTTCTTTAAACACCTAATCAGAAGATCCCCAGTCGGGTTCACCGAGCTAATACTGACTGGAGATATAGTCGAAGCTGGCATCAAAAGCGGTAAAATCCAATGGGGTGCATCCTTGAGTACATGGAAACAACCTTTGATCGGGAAGAAAGAGTCTGATGTTGCATATGGTCAAAAAGGTCGTAACCAGGGCAACCACGATCAACACGTAGAAGAAATCCTGATCTCTAATCCTACACCTGCTCAACAAAGACTGGGGCATCAGCGTAAAGAGGTCGCGCCTAAAAGACAATTCACTAAGATCAACATGTCCATCTGCTATAGTCATCTACGATCACTAACTCATACTTATTGCCACTATCGAATGCAATTTTCACTGCTCCAAATAGATCTATGTGCAGAAGTTCTAATGGTCTAGAGGTAGAAACAACATTTTTTGCTTTAAAAGGAGGTTTTGCAATTTTGCCTTTCTGACATGCTTCACACAGAGCATCTGAGTTGAACTTCAGATCAAGAAGTCCTTTGACCAGATTGTGTTTATTAATCTGAGATATTCTTCTCATACTAACATGCCCCAATCTTTTGTGCCAGACCCATTGCTTGTTGTTAACAGACAGAAGGAATTTTACGTTCTGACTCTTTAATTCATAAATTTTTATCTTGTAAATGTTGTTTTTCATGTTTCTATTAAATAGGATAGTTCCATCTTTCTGACTAACAGCTTTACATGAATTTTGATTAAAGACTATATCATAACTGTTATCACTTAATTGACTTATGGGTAATAGGTTATGCATTAATCCATCTACTAACAGGACATTATTAATAGAAGGGAGGTTACTGTTACCTACTGTTCTAGAGCCAGTGATCTTCCCTCTTTGATTGCCTCCAAAACCCACGTAGCCTCCAGGTTTAAGTTCCATATTTTGGAACATATGTTTTCTTCCCATCATGTGTCGAGAGCATCCAGAATCCAGGTACCATGACTGTTGTTTTAGTCTTGTTGTTAAAGATATATGCTACATATGTAATTTTGTCCTTAGGTACCCATATCTTTTTGGGTCATTGTTTGTTAGTTTTACCAGAATTCTGTTTGAATTTTGGTTTAGCAGAAAACTTGTTGCTAGTATATTTCAAGTCGTGCATGTGCCCATAAGTAAAATGATATTTTAAAGGTATGTGTTTAATAAATAGGTCCATGACTTTCTTAGGTTGGGATACTTTACCTGTGTATTCTATACCTTTTCTGCCATTTCTGCTAACTCCATAGATCATTGAAGCCATCTTGCTTCTATCTATGTTTTTAGCCAGAAACTTATGAAAGCTATGATCATATTCCTTTATGATATTATCATCATTATTGGGAACCTCTAAGATTGTTTCATTCTGAGAGTTTTGTAAATCAGTTTCAAGTTTTGAAATCTTTTCTTTTAACTAAGAATTTTCTAATCTCAGATTCTCAGTTTCTTCAGAGTCAGAAACAAGATCCTTTTTCAGGTTCTTGAATTTGACTCGAAGCTACTGATATCTTTCCAGAATTTCACTCGAACTTTCTCCTAATTCAACTTTAGTAAAGTTAACAGTAAAGTCAGGAAATACCTCTTCTGTGTCTGATTTTGATTCTGGCCCAGATGATTCACTATCTTCTGTTACATTGGCCACAAGAGTAATGTTGGCTCTTTCATCTTCTGACTCTGTGTCTGCGTCAAAAGTATCTGAGTCATCCCATGTTTCCATAAGAGTTTTCTTCTTCTCCTTGAAGAACTTCTTTTTAGGTTTATCCTTATGAATCCTTGGAAAATTGCTTTTGAAGCTCCCTTATTCATTTCACTCATAGCAGATGATGTCCCTATTGCTTAAATTTTGGTGACCAGATGAAAATTCATACTTTCTGTGTCTAGAGGACGATTCAGACTTTCTGTATCCAGAGGTTGATTCATTCTGATTCCCTGTTCTTTTGGAGTTTCTGAATTTTCTTTGCCTCTGCTTCCACAACTGATTGACTCGAAGCTGCTGATATCTTTCTAGAATTTCACTCAGACTTTCTTCTAATTCAGCTTTAGTAAAGTTAACAGTAAAGTTAGGAAATACTTCTTTTGTGTCTGATTCTGATTCTGACCCAGATGATTCACTATCTTCTGTTACATTGGCCATAAGAGTAATGTTGGCTCTTTCATCTTCTAACTTTGTGTCTGCGTCAGAAGTATCTGAGTCATCCCATGTTGCCATGATACTTTTCTTCTTCTCCTTGAAGAACTTCTTTTTAGGTTTCTCCTTCTGAAGCCTTGGACAATCTCTTTTGCAATGCCCTTGTTCATTATACTCATATAAGACGATGTCTCTATTTCTTGACTTTTTGTGACCAGAAGAAGATTCAGACTTTCTATGTCGAAAGGAGGATTCAGACTTTCTGTATCCAGAGGTTGATTCATTCTGATTCCCGGTTCTTCTGGAGTTTCTCAATTTTCTTTGCCTCTACTTCCGTACCTGATTGGCTCTTCTGGAGAGGAGAGACAATTCGTCTTCTTCTGATGAGGATCCATCATAGGTTTCTTCCATAGCCCACAAAACTTTAGAATCATATTTTTTGTTAGATTTTAGCGCTAAAGGCTTACTTGCTTCTGAGGCTCGTCATCTTCTAGCTCTATCTCATACTTCTGAGTGAGCTGACAAGTTCCTCCAGAGATATCTTGTTGAGATCTTTTGCCAGCTTGAGAGCAGTGACAATTGGCCTTCATTGCTTCGGTAAACTTTTGATGATCTTCTTTACATGATCAGCAATTGAATACCCTTTGTCAAGAAATCTCAGCCCAGGAACTAGAATCTAGAATCTTGAGAACATTGCTTCAATGGATTCACTTTCTTCCATCTTGAAGGCTTCGTATTTATGAATGAGCGCAAGGGCTTTGGTTTCTTTTACTTGCATGTTTCCTTCATGTGTCATTCTCAGAGAATCAAACATGCTTTTAGTTGTCTTTCTGTTTGTGATCTTCTTATACTCTAAATATGAGATGGCACTCAAGAGAATCATTTTGGCCTTGTGATGATTTCTGAAGTCACGCTTTTGATGATCAGACATTCTTTTTCTATCAATCTTCTAACCACTTTCATTCCCAGGATGCATGTATCCATCAATTACCACATCCCATAAATCAGCATCATGAGCCAGAAAGAAGCTTTCAATTCTGTCTTTCCAGTAGTCAAAGTTCTCTCCATCAAAGACTGGAGGTTTTCCGCTGATTCTGTCTTTATCATCATGATAGTCATTGCTGATGTTCTTACTTGGTCCCACCATAGTGTTTTTCTAAGCTTGGATCTTAGACTGACATAGTTAAGTGCTTGAACTCAGAACTAGGCGCTCTGATGCCAATTGAAGAAGTGAAAAACACAAGAAGGGGGGGTTGAATTGAAACTTTAAAATCAAATGCAAATGACATGATGATTTTTATCCTGGTTTGCTTCATCTCAAACTACACCAGTCCACCCGCCAAGGTGATTTTGCCTCTCTCCAACGAGGTCTTAATTCACTAATCAAAATCATTACAATTCTACTTTGACAACTGCCAAAGTCTTCTTGAGTACAACCACAACCCGTTTTATCTCAAGGAATTTCACTAACAAAAGTAAGAATTAATCTGTGTACGTGATGTTTTTCGTTACAAAAATGGTATCACAAACTTGTGATGTATTACACAATTTTAGAGAATAGTATGAATATGCAGTTGCAGCGTTTTTTGATTGTGTAATAGCAGTCATGTAAATCATGAACGATTTAACCTTGTTGCTTGTTTAAATAGGCGCAGCAATATTGTGCAAATGGAAACTTGATAATTGGCAGTTAATTCACTTTCCATAATATGAAGATCCTTGTCTGTTTGTAGCCGTTGTAATTGATACAACTTTGATGGAATAGTAACGCTTCAGAACATAAGGAATCTTCTTGCTGCTCTGCTTCAGAACTTGGAAAGTCAGAATCATACGGTCCTATTTTTAGCGTTAGACTTCCGTTCAGAATGAAAACTTCTTTCTCTTAGTGCAAGTTCTGATCTTCATACATCAGAACATTCTCATATCAATCTACGTTCACAACGAGAATAACCTTGTAGCTTAACTTTTGATCCACTTTTGTTCATAATTTTATACAAAATAGAACATAATTTTAGAGTTCATATGTGTTCTTTGTGTTTGTTATCATCAAAACTCTTACGAGGGTTGTAGAATCAAACTATGTTCTAACAATCCAGATATTTACCCCGTCTTGTTTCGGGAATTAATTTGGAACCTGCTTTTTGTTGGCCGTAGAGATAGTTGCCCTGTCTTATTTCGGGAATTAATCTCTGACCTGGTCACATAGATAGTTGCTCCGTATTGTTTCAGGAATTAATCTTGAACCTGTTTTTTTAAATTGTTGGTGATATTCGTCTGTTGATTGATCCTTCCTGAAGAGGTAAAGTGTTATTTGTATGAAATGTCATGATGTGTAAAATGCATTGCGTAATGATGTTCTCAAAATAAATGAGATTGTGCTACATGAGTTTTGTATGCATATGCTATGATGTATGAATGTAAAACATTTTTGAAGTGTATTTGTAAGCCCGTGCAGTATTTTTCCTGGGAAAATAAATCTCTGACTATTACTGGGGATGAAGAGTATGTGTATCTTCAATCTTGTCTAGAATGCTTCCACTGGGGATTCTTGTCTTTTGTTTGAGGAAAATCTGCAGGGGAATGTTGACTTCTTCCTTGTGGAGAAGAGTTTAGGAACATTGGTTGTTCGTCGCTCTAGTAGGGAATTTAATTCTTATATACCCTAACCGGGGATAAAAGAGATAGATAACCTTCAGACTCGTCTAGGGAGGATAATTCTTATATACCATGACTGGGGATAAAAGAGATGGATGACCTTTAGACTCATTTGGGGAGGATAACTCTTATACACCCTGATTGGGGATAAAAGAAATGGATAACCTTCTAACTCGTGTGGGGAGGATAATTCTTATATACCCTTACTGGGGATAAAAGAGATGGATAAAATTATGACTCGTCTGGGGAGGATAAAGTTGACTGAGAACTGGTCTAGTTCTATATTCCGTAACAATTCTTCAGGGATTGTGGTGACTTCACTAGGGAGAGGAATTTTTCCGGTGATCTGTAGTAGTATGAGAAATTGACTCAAGTTTGGGAGACTGTAATATGTTAGGGAAATAAACCTTGTTGGGGAAATAAACCCTGACGTCAAAATCTCCTGGGGAAATTGAATTTTGCTAGAGAAAAGAAATCTGCAGGGGTTTTGCAATTTTTTAGAAGAATAACTTAGGTGGGGAAGAGAATTTTCATGAGTTGTATTGATTGGAACTCCAGAGGTTGGGGAAATTATGGGGAATGTATTCTTATTGGGGATGAATTTGTGAAAATTACTCTGTGGGGATAATCTCATAAAAGTGATTCTGTGGGGTTTTATGGAGAGCTTGAACGTCATCCCAGCTCCTAGAATCTTGAGTAAATGCTTATTCACGTTCTTATGCATATATCTGTTAACAGTTAATCATGTTCATATGCATATGTTCATTCATTTTTAGTCATTGGACGTTTTTTCAAGAAAAACAGGAAAACAAAAAGTTTGAACTTTAAGGTGTATTTGTATTTGATAATTTGCCTATAAACATGCGTTTTTTTACAAAGAGACATAAATCCTAGTAAGAGGAAGTTGTCGTGAAATGAAAAGAGTAAAAAGTGAAAACAAAATATATATATAGCTATGTGGAAATTATCTCATTGGGTTCCAACTCTGATATTGCCCATATGTCTTTGAACATCTTATCCCTTGCTCTATAAAGAAGTTGATTGAGCTGATCCATACCATTTGAACTTTTGACTTTGGTAATAAAGCTTGCGGTAAGTGATCCAACGAGACATATTCGTACGCTTTTAATCCATAGTTTTTGCCTGGACCTCCCTTTCGGGTTTTCCGTCCACCGAGATACCCTTTCTTGCCCAAGCCGCCTTTTCAGGTTTTCGACTTGTCGGGTGTACAATCTTTTATATATATATATATATATATATATATATATATATATATATATATATATATATATATATATATATATATATATATATATATATATATATATATATATATATATATATATATATATATATATATATATATCCCTAATTTTTTCCCGAACCCTTTTGACAATTACTACATTCACAGGGTGCGGGAAATCTTCACCATCCATGGTGATTAGTATCATGGCTTCGCCCGAGAATACTTTCTTGACAACAAATGGCCCTTCGTAAGTGGGAGTCCATTTTCCCCTGGGATCACCTTGTGGTAAAATGATGTGCTTTATTACCAAGTCACCAACCCGATATACTCGATGCTTGATCTTCTTGTTGAATGCCTTGATTATACGTTTCTGATACATCTGGCCGTGACAGACATCTGCAAGCCTTTTTTCGTCAATAAAATTCAACTGATCCAACCTAGTCTGAATCCACTTGTCTTCATCTAAGTTTTCATCTTTAATAAGCCTTAGAGAGGGAATATGAACCTCGACATGCAAGACAGCTTCCATACCATAGACTAGAGAGAATGGGGTTTCCCTAGTTAATGTTCATGCTGAAGTGTGATAGCCATGAAGATAAAATGGTAACATCTCATGCCAGTCTTTATAAGTCACAACCATCTTTTACACAATCTTCTTTATGTTCTTATTGGCGGCTTCCACTGCGCCATTCATCTTTGGTGTGTATGGAGAAGAGTTATGGTGCTTGATCTTAAATTGCATGCAGAGTTCAGTGACCATTATGTTATTAAGATTGGTACCATTGTCAATGATGATTCTCTCAGGGATACCATACTGACATATGAGGTTATGCTTAATGAAACGAGCCATAACACTCTTGGTAACTGAGGCAAATGAAGTCGCTTCAACCCATTTGGTGAAGTATTCAATGGCGACGAGAATGAAGTGATGTTTGTTAGAATCAATTGGCTTGATTTCTATGATCATATCAATGTCCCACATTGCGAATGGCCAAGGAGCAGTCATGACATTCAAAGGAACCAGAGGCACATGAACTTTATCAGCATAGATCTGGCACTTATGACAAGTTCTCGAGTAGTGATGATAGTCAGTTTCCATAGTCGACCAATAGTAACCTGCTCTCAAGATTTTCTTAGCCATAGTATGCCCGCTGGAGTGAGTGCCAAATATGCCTTCGTGCATATCCTCCATAATTTTCTCTGCTTCCTTTTTGTCCACACAATGAAGCAAAATTGAATCGTGGTTGCACCTATACAAAATTCCATTTCTCAAGAAGAACTTAGCTGAGAACCTCTGTAGGAATTTTTTGTCATTGATAGGTTCTCCTTCAGGGTATTCTTGAGCCTCAAGATATCTTCTTACTTCATGAAACCAAGGCTTCTCTTCTACTTCTTTGGTATCGAATTAATATCAGTGTGTCGGCTCGTCGAATCTTTAAATGGTAATTTTGGGTGCCTCGTTGTCCCATTTGAGCTTGAACATGGATGACATGGTAGCCAAGGCGCCCGCCAGCTGATTTTCTTCCCTTGGGATGTGCTCAAAGGTAAACTCTTCGAAGTATGGAATCAAGGTTAGCACATGTTCTCGATATGGGATAAGGTTCAGATGCTTTGTATCTTATTCTCCCCTAACTGATCACCAAGTCTGAATCCCTATATACGCTTAGGATTTTGATTCTTAAGTCAATAGCAGCTTTAAGACTCAAGATGCACACTTCGTACTCAACCATGTTGTTGGAACAATCAAAGAAAATTCTGGAAGTGAAGGGTGTATGGAAACCTTGAGGGGAGATAATTACATCACTGATTCCATTGCCCAACACATTAGAAGCTCCATCAAAAAACATAGTCCATTAGGATCCTAACTCAGGTCCTTCATGCGGTCCAGGTTCTTCAGTCTGTTATTAGCATGATGTTATCGTCCGGGAATTTGAAGTTCATAGATTAGTAGTCGTCTACTGCTTCATGTGCCAAATGATCTTCCAATACACTTCCTTTGATTACTTTTTAAGTGGTGTACTGAATTTTGTATTATGTTAAGATCATTTGCCATCGGTTTATTCTTCTGGAGAGAGATGGCTTCTCGAATATGTACTTGATGGGATCCATCTTAGAGATCAATAGAGTGGTATAAGTCAAGATATATTGTCTTAGTAGACGTGAAGCCCATGCCAAAGTGCAACAAGTTTTCTCGAGCAGTGAATATATTTTTTCACAGTCGGTAAAAAATTTGCTAAGGTAGTATCTTGCATGCTCTTTTCGACCAGACTCGTCATGTTGCCCCAATACACACCCGATTGAGTTCTCTAGAACTGTTAGGTACATGGTTAGAGGCCTCCCTTCAACTGGTGGCATCAAAATCAGAGGTTCTTTTAAGTACTCCTTGATTTTATCAAAATCTTTTTGACAGTCGTCGTTCCACCTGACTACTTGATCTTTCTTCAGCAGTTAGAAAATTGGCTCACAAGTAGCAGTCAAATGAGAGATGAATCGGGTAATGTAGTTTAGTCGTCCTAAGAAACCTCTAACCTCCTTCTCAGTACAGGGAGCAGACATTTCTTGAATGGCTTTAACTTTTGCAGGATCGACTTCAATACCTTTACCACTAACGACAAAATCTAGGAGTTTTCCAAACCTCACCCCAAAGGTGCATTTGTTGGGATTCAACCTTATCTTGTATTTCTCCAGCCTTTCAAACAACTTGTGCAAATGATCAAGATGTTCTCCCTCAGTTTGTGATCTTGATATCATGTCATCAACGTAGACTTCTATCTCGTGATGAATCAAGTCATGAAATAAAGCCACCATAGCCCGTTGATAAGTTGCCCATGCATTCTTCAACCCAAAAGGCATGACCTTGTAACAAAATATGCCCCACTATGTGACGAAGGTAGTTTTCTCCATGTCTTCAGGCGCCATCTTGATCTGATTGTGGCCCGAGAATCCATCCATGAAGGAGAATACCTTATGCTGAGCAGTGTTGTCGACCAAGACGTCAATATGTGGAAGTGGGAAGTCATCTTTGGGGCTTGCCCTGTTCAGATCCCCGTAATCTACACACATACGTACCTTACCGTCCTTCTTTGGCACTGGAATAACATTGGAAACCCATTGAGGATACAAAGTCACTACTAAGAACCCTATATTGAACTGTTTCATGACCTCGGATTTGATCTTCTCATACATCTCGAGAAACATGCGACGAAATTTCTATTTAATTGGAGCACAACCCTCTTACATCGGAAGACGGTGAACCACAATATATGTATCGAGCCCTGGCATGTCTTCGTATGACAAAGCAAAGACCTCAACATATTCGTGCAACATCTGAATCAATTTTATCTTGACACTGTCTTCTAGGTTGGTGCCAATCTTGACTTCTTTCCTATTTGTCTCAGAACCTAAGTTTAGCACCTTGATCGACTCTTAATGTGTTTGGATAGTCTTTTCTTCTTGTATTAAGAGTCTGGAAAGTTCTCCAGGTATCTCACAATCTTCCTCCCCTTTGTCTTCGGCTTGGTAGATTATATTTTCAAATTCATAAACGGCAATAGCAAAATTGTTATCAACAAGATCCGGAGTAAATGGGGATTTACAATGTAGTGTGTGGGTGTGTGTAAGAACACATAGCTATTTGAAAATGCAGTAAAGTAAAAGAAAGACAAAGAGCACAAAATTTGAATACAAATTCGTCCAATGTTCTCATTAAATGAGCATATGATATATGAGATGACAACCTTTAACAAATGGACCATTGTGCCTCGGGCAAGGCACAAGGTTTAAAGTCATTGTTTTAAAATAAATTATACAGACAAACTTCTTAAAGCAATAAAAATAAGAAATAGAAATTACTCTTAGATAAAGGAGAGTGATACAAAGTCTTTGGCCTTCCAGTTGTTGAGTACACCGTTAACAGTAATGAATATCCAATTGTCTAAGTCACCATCACTATCAGTGTCTTCCAAAGCATTGACTTCATTATTGCTAATACGGAAAGTTGGTCCTCCAGCACGAACGTGTCGAACCTCCTTCAGAGCCTTTGAGGAGAAACCTAAATCAAATTTGTCAGATTTGTAGGGGATATCAGAAAGCTGCCCCTAAACAGTACAACTGCCTTCTTATATCACAACCCTAGCATCCTTCAGAGAAGCCATCTTTGGTGCATACTTGATGATATTAGGAGTAGCAAGATTAGCTTTAGCCACGACAATCATTAGAGGGATTACTTCAAATGCATGGCAGGGAGTTTCAATGAATTCACCAACCATTTCGACATATTTGAAAGAATTTAAATGGCTGATCATATATTTTTCCTCTCCACAAACTGTGACAATCTTCCCTTTCACTGGGTACTTCAGCTTTTGATGTAAAGTAGAGGTAATCGCGCCTGCCCCATAAATCCAGGGGTGTCCCAGCAAACATGAATATGCCGGACGGATATCCATTACATAAAAAGTGGAATTGAAAACCTGGGATCCCACCATGATCAGAAGATCCACCTCTCCGTGTACCATCCTTTTTGACCCATCAAAGGCTCTTACCACAATATTGCTGGGTTTCAACACCAACCCTTCGCAGTCCAATCTATCCAAAGCACCTTTTGGTGATACATTCACGGAGGAACATGTATCAACTAACACATGCACCAAAGTAGTGCCCTTACACTCAATAGAGATGTGAAGAGCCTTATTATGATTCGTCCCCGCCAGAGTTAAGTTGGCATCAGAAAATCCTAAACCATTGTCAACTGTTAGGCTTGCAAAACAATTATCAAATTGATCAGCAGAGGTCTCTTGTGGTACATGATCATTTTTCATGTATTTCAACAAAGCCTGGGCATGGGCTTCAGAGCATAATAACAAGAACATCATGGATATTTTAAGGGTGTCTGCCCCAGTTGTTCAACTATTTTTTAATCACTTTTTCGAATGATCTTTAGTATTTCTTCCATCTCTTGTTTAGAGGGGTCTTCAATTGTACCATATTTTGAGGGTTCCTCCGTCTGGGTAGGCTAGTCACTTTCTCTTTGCCCCGGGCTTTAGTAGTTATCCCATCAGTAGGAATATGAACAGGTGTGTAGATAGTCTTTGGAGGAGAGATCCCTGGGGAGAAGACCCTTCCTGTTCGGGTAACTTTACTAGTTCCAACAATATTTTCAACATTGAGATTGGTAACTTTAGAATCTCCATCTTCAATAATCCATGGCTCTTTCTTAACACCATGATAGTAAAATTCTGCCCCATAGTTCCAGGGAAAAACTTTGTCAGAGGAATATGGGACTGGCCCTGGTGCAGTGATAATCAAGGGAGCCACTCTCGGATCAGCAGGAATCCTTATAGGGCCTCTAGAGGTGATCCTTATAGGAGTGTTGGAAATTGTGATTATATAAACATCTTCAAGTCTCAGTTCTTGAGGTATACTTTCATACAAACTCTTCATGGACGGAGTTTTCTCGAACAAATTTTCATGGTTGTCAATCAAGCGTTGAATACCCTTCTTCATCCTCATACAACCATTGGTTTGGGAAGCACAATGGTAACCATTTTTAGGATAACCCTAAAATAAACTGGCTCTTAACAGATTCTTCTTAATGATCATCAAGGGAGTTGTCAAGTCATTTATGGTGGAGACATATGAAACATCGTCAATAGCATTAACACTTTTACCATGACTGGGCATGGGCACAATAATCACATTAGGGGTTTCGGGAGGGTAGAATTCAATTTCATTCGCATCAATCATGTCTTGGATTTTTCTTTTTAGGTCCCAATAATTATTGGTGTCGTGTCCGGGACTATTGGAATGGTATGCACATCTTGCATTTGGGTTATACTTTGGAGATGATGTGTTGGGATTATAAGGAGGATCCCACAATGTTATCAATTGTGCTTTCAAAAGATGTTGTGATGTTTGAGCCAATGGCATATTGGTCCTGGTGAACTGGCTCCTCGGAGCGTCTGACCTATGTTGATTACCTGGTTGTTATGGTCGAACAGGTGTTGGATTAGAGATTAACACGACCCCTACAGACTGATGATGATAATTCTTACTACGGCTTCTCTGGCCATATACATCATTAGTTTCTTTCTTTCCAATGAATGGTTTTTTACAGTACTAGAGGATGCAACCATCTGAAGTTTCCCCCTCTTGATACCACTTTCGACTCGTTCGCTAGTTAAAATTAGCTCAGTAAACCGTGATGAAGAACTCCCAATTATCAAGTTAAAGAATGGACCCGTCAGAGTGCCCATGAACATGTCCACCAATCCTCGGTCAGTTAATGGAGGTTGCACCCTTCGAGTCAAATCTCTCCATTTTTTAGCATACTCCTTAAAGCCTTTGTTTGAGCCCATAGTCATACTATGTAATTGCACACGAGTTGGTGCAAGGTCAAGATTATATTTGTATTGTTTATAGAAGGCAGCAGTCAAGTCCTCCCAAGTGCGAATATTAGTACCTTCCAACTGGTAAAACCATTCCAACTGAGTACCAGTTGAACTTTCTTGAAAGAAATGGACCCACAGTTTCTAGTCAGTAGTATAGGGTTGAATCTTTTGGACGTATGACCTTAATTGGAGTTTGGGACAAGAGACCCCATCATATTTCACAAAGACATGGACCTTGAATTTGTGAGGGATGAACACCCCAAGGATCAAACTTAAGTCTCCAAAGTCAAATCCAGGCACTTTTTGAATTTCCACGGCTTTGAGTCGGTCTTCCAACTGCTTGTATTTGTCATCCACAAGAGGGTATTGCTCGTCGGAATAGTCCTCATCCTCAGAAATTTGGTTATTTTCACCCCCAACCCTGGTGCTTCTAACATCTTCTTCTTGATTGTCTTCTTCCTCAGAGGAAACCTCTTCTACTTGAGCCAGTCGGGCAGGGCCTTTGAACCTTATCCCCATGTTGAGGATAATAGCCCTCTTCTTAGTCTTCTTTTTCATGACGAGAAGCGCCATCATCTCTTGTTGCCCTTTGGATAGGTTCAGGAGAGTCTCTTGGAACTGTGCGTGTTGAGTTTGTAGATCTTTGACGGTTTTCTCGAGAGCCATCTTATACTGAAATAAACAGTAAATAGATGAGGAAACCTATATCGAAAAATCTGCTTATGAAATGATGCATGATATATCTATGCAATGTTTTCAAGGACCTTAGGAGATTTAAATTAGCTAGCCAAAAAGAAAACGGAAACATAGATAGCATTAATAAGTTCAAAACTACAACTGCCTTTCAGGCTTATAATGAAAATCAAAAGAGAGTCTCAAAGAGACAACAAAATGAACTCCTAAACCCTAAGACTCGAGTCTCCCACGTACGCTTCCTTTTCGTGTCGATGTATGCATTAAGGCTTTTCTCCTTGTGAAGTCGCTTTGTGAGCTCCAACACTTTCTTCTCGCTTGCATAGAATTGAGCTTCAAATGTGTCTCGTTCTCCCTATAGTTAAATCTAGGACTTCTGCAATTCTTCGAGGTCTATAGGCATGTCTCGATGGAGAATGGTATCCCTTCGGCAATAGGCTCTATAATCACTGGTAGGATAGAGGGATATGGCATCACGTCGTTTTGAGCACGAGCTCGTACCTACTTGAGATATGGCTCTAAAAGGGTATAATTCTTATGTCCTAAAGTCTTGCTATCAACTTTGTTTATCATTCCCCAAGCTCGTATAAACCTTTGTTGATAACCTTGAAAGTCGTTCTCGTAGTCGAACATAATACCCTGGATAAGTGCGCCATGAGGACCATCTCTTCGATCATAACCAAATTGGCGTAAAGCTAGAGAAATATTGTAAGTAATACCTCCCACAATGTCGAGGAGTGGAACATTAGGGAATTTCCTATAGCGGTTAATGATAGTAACACCTTCCAAAGATCGGGAACACAATTAGATATTCGAATGAGAGAGCGACATCATCCTTTGAGACCACCTAAAACCTTGTTCATTCTTCAATACTGGTCGAGGAAGGTGCAGAATAAACCACCTAAATAGCAACGGTATGAAACATATAAAAGCCTATCTCCAAGCAAAGTAGGCACATGGTTACGAGAAAGGAAAATTTTGATAGCATTCACATCTATGAGTTGGTATGGA
This sequence comes from Vicia faba, assembly GCA_948472305.1. Classification (NCBI taxonomy): domain Eukaryota; kingdom Viridiplantae; phylum Streptophyta; class Magnoliopsida; order Fabales; family Fabaceae; genus Vicia; species Vicia faba. Next base: position 699,018,450 of record OX451738.1, on the reverse strand, counting down.
TTAGGGAATAACACCAAACCATAGATCAATAAAGCCAAGAGTTCTTCAAAATATTGAAAATTCATAGTCTCCAAAAACAGTCGAGCCTTCTCTAACATTAATTTAGCTAGAAAACCCTTGACTACACTCCTTGTTTCACAATTAGCTACAATGTCAGACCGCTTTAGATGCAAGATTGTTGCAATTTCTTCAGGTTGTGGATCTTTCTCTAAACCGGTGAAGGGCATTTGATCAAGAACAGGTACTCCCAATAGTTGAGAGAATTCTTCCATTGTGGGAACCAATTGATAATCGGGAAAATTAAAACAATGATGTACATGGTCAAAGAACTGAAAGAGCACAAACATCATGTCTTCTTCAAAACCCAAAGTAACTAAACTGAGTAGTCGACCAGGCCTTTTGGTGAAGGGAGAGCTTCCATGAATCCTTGAGAATAACTCCTTGAGTTGAGAAGGCACCTTTATGAAGCTGATTCAGATAGTGTTTCTGCGAGCGGAGGCCATAATCTACAAAACAGAACAAAGATTTATCCCTAGGTCCTTGAAATGGTTAGGAAAAATGATATGGCATGATGTCATGATATTTTGATGTTATGAATAAATAATCATACACAAACAAAACACAGAAGGCCTTAGGTTTAGGCTTGCATGGGGTTTATAGGTAAGTACCCTCTTGAAGTTTTAGTTGGCTCAACATGTCCTAAAAGAAGTAACTGGGTTTTAGGAATCTCAACATCATTAACCTTTCTTCATCAGGAATTGTTTCAGCACAAGCATCAAAATTGCGACGGAAATATCTCGAAAGTCCGATTTCAATATGTGTAGTATTGAGTATTAACCAACTTCAGTCTGCACCAATGCCAACTATCTCACTACTTTCTAATGGCCAAGTTGTTCAACTAAGGTTCTACAGTTAGTTAGTACTTTATGACACCATACAGCAGCCCCGTATTCTCCTTGATTTAACTCAAGGGACACCAGTACCAACCAATGTGTCACACTAATGTAACCATCACTTTAACCATATCGGTCTATGACGTACAGTCTTCATGGTCTATTTCTACTTACCTAAAATGCCTCAGATCCGGGTATAGGATCTATACAAGAAATAAACCCAAGCATAACCCCAAAATGTAAAGCATACAAAACAAGCAAGTAAAGCATTTTTAAATGTGATCTAGCTCTAAGGTAACCCCAATTTTAGTATGTCTCCCTGGAAGAGTAGCCAGTTCTATATAACGGTTGGATAACTGACTTGAGGTTTTGTGTTTTATCGCAAATGTTACGGATAGCAAGAGTCGCCAACGACTTTTCTTTTATCTAATAAAGGAAAAGGTGAAAAGAACATGAAAGACCTTTTCTAAATTTTTCTTGAGTTCGGGGGATAGGTTATGAAAAGGGAAGGTGTTATCACCATTTTCATCTGTAGTTATCTATGGGCTCTTAATTTCCAGCTCACTTTAAAAATATGCTTTGTGTTTTGTGTATGTTTGAAAATATTTTGAAAATGCCTAAGCGCAGAAATTTTGTAATGATTCTCGTATCGTTGAGAATGTATACAAAATGTTTGTTTTGAAAATATTTTTTGAAAGGGAGTGTTGTTTTGTGGAAATATGTTTTGAAGGTGAGAATGTAAGTAAATTTTGTAATGATTCTCGTATCATTGAGAATGTATACAAAATGTTTGTTTTGAAAGGTGTTTTGAAAATAGTTGTTTTGAAAGTGTGAAGTGTGAAATTTTTTTTTAGTTTGTGAGCAAGCAATTACGAGCGATCTACCTACTCAAAAAGTCTTTTTTCTTTTCCTCCTCCTTTAGATGATGTTTTCCTACCATTAATTAGTAGGAAGCCCTATCATTGGATGTTAGGAATAGGTATGGGTCATCGTACAGTCATATAAAGAAACTTGTAAGATACTTTAGCATTTGCCGTAACGGACTAAGATCATTTACCGAAGGCAACATCGAAGGGTCATCGAGGGATTATAATATTTTAATCAAGGGTCGTTTGCTAAAGCATCTCACGTTCGAGGGACATGAATGTTTATATCTGAGGCAACAAGTGAGGTTACCCTAGAGATACATGTGCGTAAAGTGTGTTTGATTTAAGTATTTTATCTTGAATTAGGGTTTTGTTATGTTTAATTTTAGTCTTGTCATACAAACTCTAATTACAAATCAATATGGAAAGCTATAAATTGTGGAATCTAAATGTCCTACGCTATTACAACGCTTTGGGAATGGGGGGTACAAGTTTATGAATGGCGGAGGAAAGCAATAAAACCTTTATTATCTATTACAGATAATTTACATAGATAATAATGCAAAATAATAAAATGCGCAAAAATGTAAAGTAGAGGAAAGAAAGAGGAAGTGTTTTTGGTAGAAAAAAAAGGTGCAATGCTTTAACCTAATTGATATACTTTGTATTTTAAAAAAATTAGTAAACCTAATTAAGATTAAAATTAATTTCATTAATCAAAAGGAAAAATAATTGAAATTTAGAAAAAAAAACCTAAATCTAAATTAATTGTTAGAAAATATTTTTGAGATTTTATTTAGAAAAGTATTTGAAGTATAAAACTTAATTCTAATTAATTAAATCAAGGCGATTGAATTAAAACAATTCTAATTATCAAAAGTTAAACTAATTAATTAGAAAAAACTAAATAAAAATTTTTATGATTTTTTTTTTGTTTTGATTTTAAAAAAAGGAAATGATTAAAAGAAAATAATTAAAATAAAATAAAAATAAAATTAATTGGGTCAGCGTTGTAAAAGAAATCAGGGGGTGTTAATAAATGTCTAGGCCCAAAGAATTTTTTGTTGAAACAATAAATATAATAAAAAAAGGTTAGAATGGGCCTGCAGTAAGAAATTAAGGGGGTGAGAAAACAAAAAAAATTCAGGCCCAACCACAAGGAAGTCAAGTGCCTGTGATGATCACGTGTGGATAATTTCTTAGAGTGCACCATAGGTTTGCATTTAGATGCGTGGGATCTTCCTGTATGATGATCTGATGGTGTTGATGAGAAGCTCATGATAGGCGCACTGGGCTTGCATGTACCTGATTGACAAAGAAAACTTTGAAAAATAAAATGCCATAGGCAAGGATTGAACCCCTTCCCTGGCACACTAACGCTCTACACACATATACGCTTGCCAATGAGGTGGCTGTTTCATTCGGTTATGAAACAGTCACCAACAAATATATTATCAACTCAATTTTAAAAGTTCAATATCCCACTTCATCTTCTTCCTTCACAAGCTACTGTAACAGCAACAACAAAATTTCTCCATTTTGATTTTTGTAGATCCTTCATTTCTCAACCAAATCAAAAGTTGTAAAAACCAAACTTGCTTGTTTTTTATCACGAATCCAAACACATAAATTTCAAGGCTATAGATCTAAGGTTAGGGTGAATTTTGTTTGGTTCCAAACTGAACCCTAAAATATCAGAAAATTCAATTTCAAAATTCTCATCACTCAGTCAATTAAAATGAAAACTAAGGACATGGTTAGATTTAGGACAATGATATCTACATTTTATCTTTAAAAGTAAGTGAAAATGGTGCTTGTATCAAGATTTCAAAGTTGGAAAAACTTAGCTCTTGATGCAAAAGTTCAATGCCCTATACACGACTTCCAGAAGTGATGTGATGCTTGTTTATCTTCCTTGGACCCTGGTGAGTGTATTGCAATCCTTACTTTGGCTTGAGAGTGGCTAGAATGATCTACTCAAGTTAAGTTGCAAGGTTAAGATTTGAAAATGGTGGATGATTCTAATGGAGTTACAGTGGTAAAATAAGTGTTTGAATCACTTGTGTATGATGTATATCGAGTGTATGAATGGTTGGTATGAACAAAAGTTGCAAGAGTGATGAGTTTAGAAGTTAAGGCTTCAAAAACTTAAAAATGGTGATTTTTGGCCAATTCTGACTTGAGAGAGATTGAGGGGGTTTAAGGGCTATAAAATTTGTGTGTTAGTTTGCAAATAACCTCTCTATTTATAGAGAACATGTTTGAGGGCTTGAAGTAATCAGAAAATCAAGATAGCATGTTATGGTTTTGAGACTTTGTTTTGAAGCAACTTGCCAAGGCATGGTTCCAATGCAATGGTGCAAATGCTCATAGGATGGTTAGGAGTTGTAGACATGTTGCTTTTGAGAATACTTATTAAGTTTGTGCAGAGGGAGTAAGTGAGAGGATCAAGAAGTTGACATTGTGTATAAAGCTTGCTTTATGTGAATGGCAATGGTGCCTTTCTTCCAAAAATGGAAAAATGGATTGGATAATGCCTTAACAACTTGGATCATAGCTCAAAAGTTTGTGTAAACATTTAATTATGGTGAGATTTTCAAGTTAGAAGGCCTGCAAAGCAACATTATGCTGCATAGCATGAAGATTGGATTATGTGTTCATCATCAAAATGGCCTATAATTCAAGTTTATCATGCCAACTTCAAGTCTTAGAATATCCTAGCTCAAAAATGATCTCTTCAATTTCTTGGACATTTTGGAAAGCTTGCATCAGGATATACAACTTTCATGTTGACCATTTTGACTAAATCAAATTGGAACTTGATGAAAATTTGCCAAGAAGTTGGGATAAAAATTTGACAAAATTTGTTAAAAACTTTTCTAAGTGTTTTGATAAAAATGCCATGACTTCATGAGCCTATATCTCCTAATCCAAGCATTTTTTGGACATCAACCCTCTTGAACAAAGTTATAGAATTCATCATGCTCCATAACTTTCATGTTGACAATTTTTTGCATCTTAGTGAAAAATGGTCATGAAGTAGTTATTTTATTAAGGCCAAAAACACATAGAATTTTTCTAAGTATTGGAAATCTTGACTTTTTGTTGACTTTTCTTGACTTTGTTGATTCTTGTTGATCAAGTTTGATATTTTTGAATGTCTTCATAATTCTTGATCTTTGAAATTCATTGTTGACAAAAAGGTCAAAGTTTGACTTTTTGTGACTGTTGACTTTTCATCAGTTCATGCAAATTTCAACTATCAACCTCTTGATCTTTAGAAATTATTTGAGCCATGAAATTAGGTCAAGATATTGTGTTTGAGTCCTTAAGACCATGCTTCAAGTCATTAGGTCATGTAATAGGCCAAAAGTCAATGATCAGCCATTCTCAACAAAAACCCTAATTTTGACAATTTACCCCTTTGAGGATCTGAGGGCTTTTCTTGAGGAATTATGATCAATCCTTGATCAAATAATGAACATTAATTTAAAATGTTGATGTTTGACCAAAAATCTTGAAGTTTGACTGTATGTTGACCACAATTGACTTTTACCCAATACAACTGATTTTCAGTCATTTGAGCAATTGACTGAGCAAATTTGTGATACAAGACTTGAAACTTGGTATGAGAATTCTTGGAGACCTACAATGAACCATAAAATTCACTTGAGGCATTAGAAATCAAATTTTCCTTGAGAAAACCAAAAGCCTAGTTGTGAACTCGATGCTTAGGAGGTGAGCTTGTCTGATAAACTCTTGAGAATCCTTGAGCATTTGAGAACTTTTGTGAGAAATGTATTGAAGAAAAGAGATATCAAATTTTGGGGTACAACAGTCTTATTTTGACAGTGTCAGCAAATTTAATGCACAATGTAAGTACAAAATGCCACGTCATCATCGGTGTGAAATCTCGACTCGATCTCAACATATTAAATGAAGATGACAAATTTTGTGACGCGATTCCAAAAGAACGTACTCAATCTTGTAAAAGACAAGAAATTCATGAATTTTTGAAGATCCACAAACGCAGAGCAGAGTAAGGTAATGCATATTTTCCTCTGTTAGTTTCACTGTTCAGTTTAGAAAGAATGCCGCAAACGAAAATTCTTCGATCAAAATCCAAACTTAAAGTCTGAAGAAAACTTGTAGCTGAAATCATTTGTGAAATTGTTATAAAAGAATCGTCTCGATGCGATTAAAATCGAAGAAGTTGCAATTTTTACAATATAGGAAAACAGTGAATTAAAACTCTGGTTCAGCCCAATAAAATCTCCAGTAATTTGCATTTTCGGGAACCTTCCTCAATGAATCAATCCTCGACCCGAACATAAGAAATGAAGATGGAACTGAGACATATTTTTTACTTAAAGAATGGCTCAAAAACAATGCCTTGGGCGAAATTTATGAAGTTTCGAATGTCTAAAAAATAACGGTTTAACTAGTATTTTCACCGTTTTTCCACTGTATCTTTCAAAGTATCCAAACATTTAGAGATCTTCCTTATCGAATTAGATTCCAAGCCGAACATACGAAACATAGAAGACATTAGATGATTTCAACGCCTAGATAACCATTCCTAAACAGTATTCCAATCAGAAGTTATGAATTTTTGATTACTCGCAAAACGGCGGATCGACAATTAAATTTTGCACAATATCTTCAAAGAATTAAAATTCCTGGAGGTCTTCTTCACAAAATTAGCCTTTGATCCGAACACGGGAAATGATAAGAGGATCATGACGATCTCAATGCTCAAAGAATCAACTGAAAATACTAAATCAGATGAAAGTTACGAATTTATGAACGCCCGAGAACAGATAGCCAATCATTAAAATTCAAGTACCGTTTAAGGAAAATCAAATTATTCTGAGACTTTATTCATAAAATTGGCTTCCGGCTTGAACATATGAAATGAATAAAATATAGATATGGTTCTAATTTCTGAGGAATCAACTCAAAACAGTATCCTGATCGCAAGTTGCAAATTTGTAAGCTCAAACCAACAAAAACACTGTTTTTGGTTCACACCATCTCAAATTCACTGAAACACCCAATTTCTCTGCAGTTCAAAGTGCATGAAACTAAATGAAAGCTTGACATGATGATGGCTTGACTGATAATTGATTTATAGCTTGAAAAATGTGCATAACACATTTAAGCTTTGAAAAACCAGAGTTTTGCCTTGCTTCTTCTGCCCAAGAGAACAATCTCTTTTTGTGTAGCTTTTGAAAAGAAATGTCTTGATCCCATGGCCATCAATGATTCATGCAATGCTAAATGGCCTACTGATGGATATGCATAAACCAAATGAGCCTTATAAAAGGGCATGACAAATTTTGGGTATGACAACTGCCCCTATTTAATCGTCTTAAACCAGAAAGCGAGATTGGCGCTAACTTTTCGAACATTCAAGGTGGAAGATAATTAAATACTAATGCCGAAAATTTGTTCTAAAAAGAAAGTGTGAAAAATTTATATATTTTGTTATATCTGCTGGGGAAAGAAAATTTTGTATTTTTCTGATAAAAAAGGTTTATGGGTGAATTTGAGTAGTGATTGCTCGTAACGGGTAACAGTGCCAATATGAGGTTCCCAAGATGGACGTTTGAGTAACGACGTGAAGATGGACAAAATAAGTATGAAAAAGCAAATGATAAGATCTATGGAAGACTTGTGGTCATAAGGAAAAAGAGACCTACGAACAATATGGTGGGGGGAATGAGGCCTACGGACGACCTACAAGGAGAGCAAGATCTACGGATGACCTACAAGGAGAGCAAGATCTACGGACGATCTACAAGGAAGGCTAGATCTACGGGAGATCTACGATCCTGAGAGATTTAGACCTACGGGCGATTTACAGGAAATCAAGATCTGCAGATGGTCTACGATCCTAAAAGAGTGACCTACGAGCGATCTGCTTGGGAAACGAGGCCTACTGACGACCTACGAGGAGAGAAGGATCTACGGATGAACTACAAGGAGAGAAATATCTACAAAAGATCTACAACCCTAAGAGAGTGAGACCTATGGGTGATCTATAGGAGATCAAGATCTAAAAACAATTTACAATCTTAAAGAAGCGAGACCTACAAGCAATCTGCTAGGGAGTTAGGCCTACTGATGACCTTCAAGGAAATCTAGATCTTCGGGCAATCTAAAATCCTAAAGAGAGACCTACAGGAGATCCGCTAGGGGGTAGGCCTACAGACGAACTATGAGGAAAGCTAGATCTACGGACGATCTACGGACGATCTACGAGGAATGCTAGATCTATGGGTGACCTGTAGGAGAGAAAGGTCTATAGATGAGCGACAATCCTAAAAAGGGGAGACCTACGAGCGATCTACCAGAAAACTAGGCCTCCGGACGACCTACAAGGAGAGAAAGATATACGGATAATCTACACTCCTAAGGTAAGAACTACGGGCGATCTAACAGGGGAACTGGGCCTATGGCCAACCTACAATTCTAAGCGGGTGAGAGTATTAGTTACGACACGGCAACTGAAGATATGAGGATGACCAAGTGCATTGATTTTGTTGGGATTAGAGAGAAAGATAGACACGGACGAGTGTTTGAAAATCTGAAACGGACAAGTGTTTAGAAAACTGACACGAACGAGTGTTTGGAAAACAGACAAAAACGTGTGTTAGGGTAACAGACACATACGCGTGTTTGGGAGTGCAGGGAACTGAAATCGTTAGCTGAGTATCATGGTGTAATGAAAGACGTCAAGTGGGGATTTTAGAGTGATATTCCTTATGGGAATGTATTGTTATTTCGAATTACTCGGGTCTTTCGTGCAAGGTACCCAATCTGGCTTATGCTTCGTATGCATGGTTGAATTTTATGGCATAATGATCTATTTTAATTGACATGCTACACATTTTGAGGATGCAATGTCATGCAATAATAACTATATGCAGATTGCAAAGAAATAAAATATGTGGGGGATAAGAATAAGCTCATTGGGAACCATTGTTCGCTGTCTGGAAATACCAATATGGACCAGCGTTGGAAAGCTTATAATACAAAGGATCACCGGAAACTCCATTAGGGATTGAATTGTAACTTTGTTGGGGGAGAAGATGATCTGATTTGACTCCTCTACATCCTCGACTGCTTGGGGATGGTAAGATAAATACGGACATGCTGGGGAATAGATACAAACACCATATAGATCTCTTCAAATTCCCCGAGTCTCCATCGTGTTGGGGAGTTACATCTTAGACCACTTACGGATCAGGAGATAGGCACGAACATCTTTGAATGTCCTAGTTTACTCCTATACTGGAGATTAGAAGACGATTCTGTGGGGATTATATGTTGAACCACGTAAAACCTCTCTATTTCCCCAAGTTACTCTACTGGGGAATTGCACATGCACGTGTTGAGTCGCCTGAAGCCTCTGAGTGACCCAATTTACATTGCTGGGGAAACACACCTGACGTGTTGAATCACACAATGATTATGATTTCCCTAAGTTTACTCTTCTGTTGGGGAATCATGTTGAATATGAGCGTTAAGCCGCGTAAAAATGTTGGGTGCACCAATTTACTATACTGTTGGGGGTATACTTGGAATGTTTGTAGGGGATGAGGACGACTCTAGCAATACTGGATGGGTCAAGGTGACTGTCATGAGTTTCTACCTTCACGGAGAAACAACACTTGGAATGCTATAGCACTCTGTTAGGATGATTTTCATATCAAGGTAAAATCATGTTTCATTTTAGCTTAAAATTATCATCCCCCGTGTGTTCAATGCAATGTTCAATAAAAAAGCAAACAACTGAGAAAGCTTTTTGGATGCAAACAACTTTATTGATTGAAAATTGGCCCGTAAATAGGCGCCTGTACAAGGAAGAAACTCCTAAATGAGGTAGTTACGAAAAGGAAAAGAAAATGTAATAGGTAAAATGGCAATGAGAAATGCTCGAATTTCCATTAAAACCGGTATTACTACAGTTCCCATATCCTTGATAGTCTTAATGCCTTTCTTCTGAAGAATAGCAGTTGGATCAATCCGTTCACTGCCAGGCTGCAAAATATATACATGGTTATTCGTGAAGAGTATTCATACTTCAGTCTCTCACTCATGATCCATAATATTTTCCTGGATCTCCCTTTCGGGTTTTCAATCCTGTGGGATACCCATTTTTTCCTAAGCCGCCCTTGCGGGTTTTTAACTTATCAGGTTATTCTGTTTTTCTTCTTTATTTTATCCCTAACTTTTGCCTAGACTTTCTCTTTTTTTGTGTCCACCGGGATGTCCATTTTTGCATAAGTATCTGTTACGGGTTTATGACTTAGCGGGTCCTTTATGCATATTATTTTTTGACTGAGTCTCAATTGACTGGAAGTGGAATGCCTTCCCCATCCATGTTTGTCAGGATTAGAGCACCCCCTGAAAAGGCTTTCTTTACAATGTATTTTCCCTCATAGTTGGGATTAATTTGGCCCTTGGGTCGAAATGGCTTTGCACAATGATCTTCCTTACGACCATATCACCAGGATAAAACTTCTGAGGGAGGATTTTCTTGTCAAACGCCATATTCATCCTCTTTTGATACAATTGACCATGACAAATAGTGGCCAAGCATTTTGCTTCAATCAGATTGAGTTGGTCAAGTCTTGTCTGAACCCACTCTGCCTCATCAAGCTTTGTATCCATCAGAACCCTTAACGAAGGAATCTCTACCTCAACTAGAAGCACTGCTTCTGTAGCATAGACAAGAGAAAAAGGAGTTTCCCCAATTGAAGTACACACAAAAATTTTGTAGCCGTGTAGGGAAAAAGGCAAAATTTCATTCCAATCTTTGCACGTTCTCACCATTTTCTGGACAATCTTCTTTATGTTCTTGTTAGCATCTTCAACTGCACCATTCATCTTTAATCGATAAGGCAATGAATTGTGGTGTTCAATCTTGAACTCTTCACACAACTCCTTCATCATTTTGTTGTTGAGATTTGAACCATTATCCGTGATGATTATGTTAGGAAATCCATAACGACATATGATTTCCTTTCTGATGAAGTTGGTAATAACCTGCTTGGTTACATTCTTATAAGAGGCTGCTTCCACCCATTTGGTGAAATAATTAATTGCAACGAGAATGAACTTATGGTAATTCGAAGCACTAGGCTCAATCTTCCCAATCATGTCAATCCCCCACGTTGCAAACGACCATGGAGAAGTCATAACACAACTTTTCATCAGATACATCCTCGGTTGAGAGTCAATGAGAAGGAAAGACATGTGTTGGCTCCTTGTAATAGAGAATATGTATATTAGGCACATGATTCAGAAAGATTGCTTTGAACATTACTGCTAAAGTATCTAAAGTATCTGCCAACTTATTTTCATTTCTGGGAATATGCTCAAAGGTAATCTGATCAAAAGCGGGTATCAACTGTTGTATATAATCCCTTTATGGAATTGGTAAGTGCAAATTGTAGCTATTTTGTATATACTTTTTGTTGCACTTATCGACTCTTTGTTTGTAATATCGTTGAATAAACATGACTTTTGTGTAAATACATTTATTTTGTGTTTTTGTGTACATAGTGTACCGTTTGATGTTTTTCCATTCATTTTATAGATATTTGCTGCATTTTGGAGCATTGAGTAATAAGGTGTCGAAGGCACGGCTCTGGATGCGTGTTTTCGGAATAAAAGACCAGTTTTGGGACTTGTTGTCCAAGAGAGCCCACTTAGCACACAGAGGCTGCTAAACGCAAGTTTTGCTCGTCACATTTTATAGCGTGCTGCTTGCGTTTGATGATTTGGTAGAACCAAAGTTTTGAAGCCCGCTTAGCACGGATAGCATACTTAGCATAATTTAGGTCAGTTTAGTGTGTAAATATCGCGCAGCCCACTTAGCACGCTGAGGCTGCTTAGCGCGATCTGCTAAGAAGAGTTTTATAAATAAAAAAATTTGTTCATTTGTAGGTTATGGTTTTGGGGAAGTTTTTTCTCCTAACTCCATCAACCTTCAATTGCATAAGGATGATCCGGGGTGAATTGCTCTTTGATCGGTGCTGACGAACCGGTAGATTTACGGTTCATTTCTCTTTTCCTCTGTGTAATCTCTATTGGTTGGGTTTGTATATGTATTTTCTTTGAACCGATGTATATTTGTCGCCCTTGGCGTTATATTTAATTTTCTTTACAAATATGTGGATTTTTGTCCTGGATTTTTTCTCTGTTTTTAGAGATTTGAATTGTTACAGACATATACTGCTTAGATTCTTATCTAGGATGATTATCTGTTAGTTTCTGAACTCTAGAGATAGATTTAGAGCTGACATCTACTTGGGTATCAGAGCTTAAAGCCTCTGTGTGGTTGTGTTGTGCTGAGAGATTGTCAGTACGATTATATAGTTGTCTTTTATGTTGTTGAGGAGGTAGAGAGATAATTTTCTTGGTGATACAGTCGGTCTCTCAATTTGGGTTAGAAATGACTTAGGTTGTGAGTGATACGTAGTGACATTGATGAGTATTGCTAGGTTTAGTGTAACTGGTCGATAAGTTTAAGTCTATGATGAGGAGATTATATGTAGGCTTGATAAGTTCTTCCTTAGTTTTTTCTTCTGTTTACATTTATTTTATGTTGATACTTTTATTTACAAACCCGTTTATCCTCAAACTCATCTATGATAGATTTTTCAAACGACAATTCAATAACCAATCTCTATGGACACGATACGATATAACCTAAATATCGCCCGGTAAAAATAATACTTTACTTTTTTCTTGCTGCTATACCACTATATCGCACAATAAAGGCGTCGAGCTTACGATGTAAAACAAGTATGTTTATTTGTATTTGTTTATGTGTGTGGTAGTTTATGTTTTAACAAGTTGAAACAAGGATATGTTCTGAATTTCAAATCTTCACTTTTCAACTTGTTAATTCATTTTCACCCGGTTATGTCAATTTCTATTTTCCGTAAGCTTGTTGTGTTTAGCTTGAGGAAGTTTGTATGTTGTAAATATTATGTACATTGAGTTTGTGTAGGTGATTGTGGAGGTTGCATATCAGTTGTACCAATTTATGTCATGTTTTTCTATAATTGGTGTAGCACGCTAAGCGCACATATAGCACGCTAAGCGCACATATACTGGAGACCACAATTCTTATTTTAACTGAAATTTATTATATTTAATCTTTTGTTTGTGTTGATTGTATGAAATCTTGAACATGATCGTGACATTTTTTATTCCATTTTGAGCATAACTACCCCTAGATAAACAGTCAATTCACCTTGTGAGTGTGTGATCATTAGTCACCCCTTTGAGCTTTTTGTCGATATCCATGTTGTTTTTGCTAAATGCTTGTTTATGAGTGTTTAGTTTCCCTTTTGCATGGATTTTGATTCGTTATTTTCTTGAAACCTCAACCATTTTTTTTTGTTTGAATTTTTACCTTCCCTTAGAAATTAGGGAGTATTCACTTTAATGTATGATTTAATTCAAGTTGGGGAGAAAAATGATTGTGTACTTATTGGTTGATTGCTATGAGGCTATGAAAGAAAAGAAAATAAAAAAATGTGAAAAAGAGGGTGATAGAAAAAAAAGAAAAAAAATAGAAAAGCTTTGAAAAAAAGAAAAACAAAAAGAGTTATAATGATGTTGTGTTAATAAGTGATGTGTGTTGGTGTGATACTAGTGATGAAGAAGAAGTTTGATTGAAATTCTATTGTTTGAAACTTTGCGGAAGTAATTACTCCCTTAGTTTTAGGCATGTTTTTGTTTTGATTAGCTTTAGGACTTATCACTTGTTTATTAACCAAGCCACATTACAACCTTCAAAAGCCCTTGAGATTCTTGCTTTTATATTTTCAATATAAATTTTTGGATGAATGCATAATTTAGTCTATTACTTGCAAGATTGTTGGATGAGTGAAAATACCCCATTTTTGTGTGTTTTTCATATACCGATGATTGTGTTTGCTAGGTGTGATTCATTTGTGAAGTAGTATTATTTTAGAAATGTTTGGCATAATCTTTGTATTTAGCATTCTTTTCGTGTTTATGTTATCTTCGTAGTTTAGTGGTAAGTATGTTTTTTTGTGTGTATCGTTTTTCATTTGAACCATTGCATTTGTTTTCCATTTTCAAAACTTGTTGACTCATGATTCTTTGGTTTATTAATTTTGGTTCTTTGAGTTGTTTGGCTTTGTTTGAGGATAAAAAAGTTTAAGTTGGGGAGTATTTGATTAGTGTAAATTGTAGCTATTTTTGTATATACTTTTTGTTGCACTTATCGACTCTTTGTTTGTAATATCATTGAATAAACCCGACTTTTGTGTAAATACATTTAATTTGTGTTTATTTGTGCTTTTGTATACATAGTGTACCATTTGATGTTTTTCCATTCATTTTGTAGGTATTTGTTGCATTTTGGAGCACTGAGGAATAAGGTGTCGAAGACATGACTCCAGATGCGCATTTTTGGAATAAAATACCAGTTTTGGGACTTGCTGTCCAGGAGAACCCGCTTAGCGTACGGAGGCCCCTAAGCGCGAGTGGCGCTCACTGCATTTTGTAGCGCGCTATTGCATTTGAAAATTTTGCAGAACCAAAACATTTTAAGCCCGCTTAGCACATATAGTGCGCTTAGCGCAGTTTAGGTCGATTTAGTGTGTAAATATCGTGCAACCCGCTTAGTGCACTGAGGCCGCTTAGCGCGGTCTGCTGAGAACAGTTTTATAAAAACATATTTTGTTCATTTTTAGGTAATGGTTTTTGGGAAGTTTTTGCTTCGAAATCCATCAACCTTCAATTTTTTTAGGATTAACTTAGATAACAACTATGGAGCTTTCATAAAGATAATCCGGGGTGGATTGCTCTTTGATCGGAGCTGACAAACCGGTAGATTTGTGGTTTATTTCTCTTTTTATCTATGTAATCTCTATTGGTTGGGTTTCTATTTGTATTTTCTTTGAACTGATGTATATTTGTCACCTTTGGTGTTATATTTAATTTGCTTTACAAATCTTTATGGATTATTGTCCTGGATTTTTTCTTTGTGCTTAGATTCTTATCTAGGATGATTATCTATTAGTTTCTGAACTCTAGAGATAGATTTAGAGCTGACATCTACTTGGGTCTCAAAGCTTACCTCCTTTGTGTGGTTGTGTTTTGCTGAGAGATCGTCAGTGCAATTACATAGTTGTCTTATGTGTTCTTGAGGAGGTAGAGAGATCATTTTCTTGATGATACAGTCGATCTCTCAATTTGGGTTAGAAATGACTTAGGTTTTGAGTGATACGTAGTGACAATGATGAGTATTGTTAGGTTTAGTGTAACTGGTCGATAAGTTTAAGTCTGTGATGAGTAGATTATATGTAGGCTTAATAAGTTCTTCCTTAGTTTTTTCTTTTGTTTACATTTATTTTCTTTTGATACTTTTCTTTACAAACCCATTTATTTCCAAACTCATTAACGATAGATTTGTCGAACGAAAATTCAATAACCAATCTCTATGGACACGATACGATATAACCTAAATATCACCTAATAAAAATAATACTTTACTTTTTACTTATCGTTATACTGCTGCAACATGAATCAAATTGGGATGCTTTGTTTCCCAATCACCTCGTACTTGGTGTATGACCAAAACAAACTCATTGAAGACTTCAAGAATTTTGATTTTAAGGTCATTGGCTACCTCAAGACCCATCACACAGGCTTCATTTTCTGCGACATTATTCGTACAATCAAAACATAGCCTGGCCGTGAATGGTATGTGAGTATTGCAGGAAGAAGTCAATATTTCCCCAATGTTGTGACCTATAGCATTCTATGTACCATCGAATGTAAGAGTCCATCACTCTGTTGGATCAACCCCTTCAACATCATCTAGTCTCATGACATCTTCGTCGGGAAAATCAAATTTCATTGATTGATACTCTTCCAACGGATGATGAGCGAGATGATATGAAAGAATTCTACCATTGTTAGCCTTTTGTGTAACATATTGAATGTCATACTCAGACATAAGCATCTGCCACCAAGAAAGTATGCCTTTAAGTGTTGGTTTCTAAAAAATATTTTTTTTTGGGTTCATCTTCAATATCAGGAGCGTAGTGTATGTCAGCATGTATTGCCTTAGACATCGAGCTACCCAAGCAAGCACACAACAAGTTTTTTTTAAGTAAAGAATAACTGGATTCACAATTAGTAAAAAATTTACTCAGATGATAGATGGCATGATCTTTACGTCATATTTCATCATGATGTCCAAGTACACATCCCATTGATCCTTCCAGCATCGTCAAGTACATGATGAGTGGCCACCCAGGCACTGGAGGAATAAGGATTAGTGGCTCTTGGAGATACTGTTTAATATTTTCAAAGGCTTCTTTGAAATTTTCATCCCATTGAACATTTTGATTTTTACGCAATAGTTTTAAGATGGGTTCACAAGTAGCTGTGAGATGAGAGATGAACATGGCTATGTAGTTCAATCTCCCAAGGAACCTTCTTAATTCTTTTTTCATTTTTCAGCATTGACATGTTATGTATTTCTTTTACTTTGTTGGGATCTACTTCAATTCCTCGCTAACTTATGATGAAACCAAGTAGTTTACCAGATCGCACCCCGAAGGTGCATTTTTTCGGATTAAGCCTTAACCTGATCTTTTGCAGACGAGAAAACAACTTTTGCATATGGACCAGATGTTCCTCTTCATTTTATGGTTTTGCAATCATATCAACAACATACACTTCAATCTCTTTATGATTCATATCATGGAAGAGCGTCACTATAGCACGTTGATATGTTGCACCAACATTTTTAAGACCAAAATGCATGACCTTGTAGCAATAAGTACCCTAAGGAGTAGTGAAGGTTGTCTTTGTCATGTCTTTCGGAGCCATCTTTATTTGACTGTACCCTAAAAAGCCATCCATGAAGGAGAAACCGAATACAGAATCGTGTTATCAACCAATACATAAATGCGAGGTAATGGGAAGTCATCCTTCAAGCTTGCTTTATTCGGATCCCGGTAATCCACACACATACACACCTTTCCATCTTTCTTAGGAACGGGTACAATGTTGGCGATCAAATCCAAATATTCACACACTAACAAGAGACCCGCATTTAGCGGTTTTTCAACCTCTTCTTTGATCTTGAGAGACATATCTGGACAAATTCTATGTTGTTTTTGCTTTACTAGAGGACATTCAGGCTTGAGTGACAAATGATGCAAAACTATATTAGTGTTCAAATCGGGCATGTCTTCATATGACCAGGCAAAGATGTCGGAGTACTCTCGGTGAAGCTCAATCAACCCCTTCTTTACTTTATCTTGCAACGCAACCCCTATCTTGACTTCTCTTTTCACTGTTTAGTACTAAGGTTAATTATTTCTATAACTTCTTGATGAGGCAGGATTGCTTTCTCTTCTTGTCTCAAGAGTCTTACCAATTCCTCAAGAATTTTACAATATTCCCCACTATCTTCATCGGCTAGGTCATTCGGATTCTAAGGATATTAATGCTAGGAACCGTAACATTATCCTTTTTAAAGGAATTCAAGGCCAACCTACATGATTAAAGAATCATGCTTTATTTTAAAATGTGAATGCGGCAAAAAATATTTAAGGAATGAAAGGAAAAGAATTTCCATTTTTTTTGTGAAAAATAAAAAGAAAAGATAGGGAACATAAACAGTATGCGAAAATGCAATTTTATTCAATGTTAAACAGAAATTGAAACAGACGAGGCCCTTCATATAAGTTGTCCATATGCCTTGGGCAGAGCATATGACTTATTGGAAACAGAGCATTAAATGTCATAGAAAACAACTTCAGGAAAGTCCATAGCACTCCAATTATTGAGCTCCTAGTCAGGCGCAATCTGATAGATGAATTCTGAGATATCTTCACTGTCGTCCTCATCTTCCACTGCATGAACCAGTCCTTCTGTACTTGTGCCAACATTGATAAACACTTCTGAAATCGGGGGGACTTGTTCTCTGGGTAAGGCCGAAACAGCTTTAACATAGGAGGAGGGATGATATCCAAAACTAAACTTATCTAGTTTTTCACGCACTTCAACCACTTTACCCTAATCCTCATTAGGGACCCTTGACTCCACAATGGCTCTAGCATCATTCAAGGAGGCTATATGAGTATTAGACTTCATCTTAGTCTCCAAAACAATTGGAACCCTGTCAACTGAAATAATCTTCAATGCTTAAAAGGGGGTTTCATGAACTTCCCCATCCACCTCGATATAACGAAAAGCGGTAACATTGTTGATCATAACATCTTCTTCACTTCCAATGACAATAACTTTTTCCTTCACCATAAATTTCAGATTCTAGTGAAGAGTCGACGTTACATCCCTTGCCACATGGATCCATGGGTGATCCAAGAGACAAGTGTACGAAGGACGAATATCCATGATGTAGAAGGAAATATACAAAACATGAGGACCAATTTTGATGGGTAAATAAACTTCCCCCTCAACAGATCTCCTCAAACCATCAAAAGCTCTGACCGACAGGGTACTGGGCTTCCTCATAAATCCATACATATTCAGCTTGAATAGAGTATATTTGGGCATCACATTGAGAGAAGACCCCGTGCCTACCAGAACTTAGGATAGCACAGTGTCCAAACATATTATAGATATGTGTAAAGCCTTATTATGGGCTCGGCCCTCGGGAGGAAGTTCGTCATCACTAAACCCCAAACAGTTCCCTGCAAAAATATTGGTGATTACCCCTCCAAAATGGGCGACAGAGATCTCAGGATTAACATGGGAGCCATGTAAAATATTCATCAAGGTCACACGATGCACCTCAGAATACAAGAAAAGAGACAAGATGGAAATTTTAGCTGGTATCTGATTAAGCTGATCTATCATTTTGAAATTTCTTTTCTTGATGATTCTTATCAATTGTTCCACCTGCTGA
The DNA here is from genome assembly GCA_948472305.1 of Vicia faba. Taxonomy (NCBI): domain Eukaryota; kingdom Viridiplantae; phylum Streptophyta; class Magnoliopsida; order Fabales; family Fabaceae; genus Vicia; species Vicia faba. The sequence continues at coordinate 698,999,749 of OX451738.1, read as the reverse complement.
TGGAAAGACGGCCCAGGAGCTTCGTTAAGCACTCGTTTTCCTTTATCTTTTAAGGGGATATCTTCAATAGCATCCTCGGGAGGAGGTGGAGTAGGAGCAAAGACTATACCACTGCGAGTTATACCATTGGTTCCCGCGATGTTGATAACGTCTTTATTCTCCACTGGAGGACAAACAAACTTCTGCCCACAGATGTAAACTTCATTGTAATCCCATGGAATTGCTTTTGGATTATCAATAGGAACAAGAGTCGAATTTCGAGGAGCTGGATTTGCAGGAGCTGGAGCCTGAATCAACAAGGGAGTGGATGGAGTCTGATTTGACGAAAGAAGTGAAGGAACTTGAATTACCAAAGGAACCCTCAGAATATTTCTCGAGACTTCAGCCTGATAATAAGGAATTTCAAGTATGGCAACATCGTCCTCAGAGACCACCTTCCGGGTTAGACGAACACTGTAAACAGAACTCATGAAGTTCTTGCAAAACCTCCTACTGCAACAAATGTTCTCTCACAACTGCTAGTGGTATCATAATCTTGTCCACATTAGTCACCAAATCTTTCCCCTCATCAAATCCAATAGCATTGGCCTCTGCCCCATTATGAGGAGGCATAGGATTATTCTGAACATTTGGAGCAACAAGAGTAAAACTTACATCCTTAGCATCCAGAAGGTCTTGAACCTTATACTTCAATGCCCTACAATTTTGAATCGAGTGGCCTGGGACCCCAAATGAAATTCATAGTGCGCATTTACATCATATCCCCTCAGGAGATTATCTGGTGGAGGACCAAGCTCACAGAGCTTCACCAACTGACTAGCAAGTAACCACGGAAGAAGTTGAGCATACGATATGATAACCAGATCAACTTCCTTTTTGGGTACCTCTGTTATATTTGTTGACCCCTCTGACCCTGAGGTCTCTGGTTCTATTGTTGATGATTTTTGGGAGGTGCATGTTGTTGTTGTGGAACGACAGCAGGAGTTGGATAATACGGAAGCAGAACAACAGCCTTCCCTTTGTCTATAGATACACTACTCAAATATCCTTCCTTCTTCTTAACAAAACTAGAATAAGGCTTCTTAACACTACCAGAACTATTGTTATTAGTGCCAGACACACTAGGAATAGTACCAGCCTTAACACACATCTCACCACGTTCTCCGATGATAACCATATCTGAGAAAGAATCTGAAGTACTAACAAGCATATGTTAGAGATAAGGACCTTGCAGGGTATTCATGAAAAGATCAACCAACTCACAGTCCATCAAGGGAGATTGGACTCTCGTATCTAGTCAACACCACCTTTGGGCGTACTCCTTAAAAGATTCACCATTCTTCTATGACATGATATGAAGTTGAGCACGGATGAGTGCCATAGCAGTTTTGTAATGGTAATGCTTTAGGAAAGCATCAGCAAGTTCTCCCTAAGCATTAACATGAGTCCGCTCGAGCTATATATACCACTCTAAAGGAGTTTCATCCAGGCTATCCTGGAAAAAATGCATAAGCAGTGGCTCATTACTAACATAGGTGGCCATTTTCCTACAGTAAGAACAAAAATGAGTTTCGGGACAAGTAGTGCCCTTATATTTGTCGAACTCTGGGACCTTGGTACTTCGGAGGAATAACAACCCTAGGAACCAGACACATAGTAGCGGTGTTAAAACCAGGCTTCTTAGAAGTCTCTATAGCCTTGAGGCGTTCTTCAAGAGCACGATACATCTTAGCATTTTTAGACATATCGGTAGTGAGATTATCCTGCGGTCCATCGAGATCAATAACATTGTGATGATCATCCATTATGACCTGAGGATTCCCCTTAGGAGTCCAACCATTTGCAGTCTTTGGTCCCCCATTCTTAAAAGTAACAACACTGTCAACAAGCTTGGCGACATTCTGCCTGAGTTCTTCCTGTCCCTGAATAACAGCGTGGAGACTTTCCATAAGCTGAGTCAATCTTTCCCCCATGGTGTCCATGTCCTTGTGAAGTTCATTCTGATTTTGTTTAAGCTGTTCCATTGTCCTTTGTTGATTAGCTTGAGTGTGGTACAGATGTAGAGAATTTGTCTTGTAAACCCTGATAAAAAGAAGTGAAAACCAACAAATAAGAAGACCATTCTAAATAAACCTGTAATGCACATGATATGAATGATATGCATGGTTGTGCATGCAATGTTTACCATTTCTAGGGAAAATATTCGATCGAATTTTCCATTAAGAATAAAAGACAACAAGATATAAACAAATCACCAATAAAGAAAGAGATAACTCATATCATAGAATAAACATCCATATGAAGGAAATTCTCGAGACGAGTTCGTACAAATAAAATCAAAAGGAACTCGTTCAACAGATCTGGCGGTGATCTTGTCAAGTACACAGAGATAGAAAATGAATGAGAACCAGTGTCAAAATCCAAACTGAGCTTTGAATTTTTCCAATTCTGTAACTACTTGAGCCAATTGTGCACCTCTCCCCTTAAATTGGGTTTCGACCGCTAACTTCTGATCATCTTTCTTCTTGAGCTGAATCTTGAGCTCGTCAATCTGTATTTTCTAACTTTGGACCTACTTTTCCAAACTCTCTTATTGTTTGCAAGCTTCTTGAGATTTGGATTTCTCTTCTCAAAGTTTCTTCTTCAAAGCTTTGACTTCCTCTCTATGATTGGCTTGCATTTGGTCTTTGGACACCCGAAGAAATTCAAGCTTTTGTTGAAACTTCGCGAGATTGAATTGGACCATTACCAAAGCTTATGTATGAACTGGAATGTGAGAACTTTCGACTTTTGGCCTTTTCATTTTTTCAAGTAAATCGTGTTCTTCCAACACCTGGTCTTTCAACTTAGCTTCATGCATTATTCTCTTTTTCTCTTGAACAGCAAAATAAAGTTCCATTTTCTGCTCCTGCTTTTCCAATTCTAACTTGAGACTATTAACTTTAGCCTTCTTGTAGAATTACATTGGCACGAATTTGTACACATCTGGAACAGGAAGTGATTGTTTGGCTATGACATTTGGTGCTAATTGACCATTAGATGACATATCAAATGTAGCTTGCGGATACAATGGCATTTCTCTCTTGAAAGGAAACAACATCACCTTTACTTGATTCTTGACCCACTACACATATGGATCAAAGGCTAAGCATCCCCTCTGAGAAAATAAAGTTTTCCCCTGCCAATGAACATGACTCCAGGCCCTTCTCATCTTTGCTAACAAGATAGTATTTTCTCCTTTGTCGAAATAAATGGTTTCCTCCACTTCATGATCAGTAGGTTTATCATCCATAATGTACCCTAGCTAGCACCGTGCTAGGATAGGATTATATTTGATACCTCCCTTATTCCTCATGAGTGGAACGTTGGTAAATCCTCCACAGCTTATAATGATTTCTTTTACGCCTCTTATGTTGTTCCAGGCGACATCATAAGAAGTGAGAGCCGTAATCCTTCGTGACCAAGAGAGAGTATCTGTGGAGTCAACAAATGGTCCTATGATAGGCATATGCAGCATAAACCATTTTTAAAGAAAAGGAATGCAACAAACAACATTATTTTTCTTTCCATGTCATGAATGAATGGCATAGTAAGTGTCATCAAGAATTGCCGGTACCAGGTTTTTGTTCATGAAAACACAAATTGTTGAGAAGTCTACGAAACTCTCCACATTGGGCAAGATGACAATACCATAAATCATGACAGCCAATAACACGTTAAACGTAACCCAATCTCTATTTTATGCAAACTCTTTAGCTTTGGTGGTCAAAAACATCAGATGAAAACCTATTGTATTGTTATTTTCAGTCCAATTACTTTATACATCTCTAAGGGACACAACTGGTGATCTCAATATCCAGCATAAAAGAATATTCCTCAAGCGTTGGTGCTATCTGATAATCTTGGAAAGTAAAGCAGCGTAACTGCGGATCATAGAATTGTAAAAGCGAAACCATAGCCCACTTTTCATACCTATCATTCAGCACTGGCAACTGTGATGCAGTGGGAGAACTGACTTTATTGTTTTGCGTTTGATCGCAAATGTTGCGGTTAGCAAGAGTTGCCACTGACTTTTCTTTTATCCAAAAGGAAAGGTGAAAAAGCACAGGAAAACCTTTGAGATTGTTTCTTGAGTTCGGGGGGTAGATTATGAAAAGGGAAGGTATTAGCACCCTTTTCATCCATGGTTTTCCATGGGCTCTTACTTACTTTCTAGATCACTTTCTTTTGTTTGAAATTGTGTTTTGTGTGGTTTTTGAAAGTATTTTGTAAAAGAGGCCATCGTTTAGGCAATCTTTTGTAATGATTCTCGTTCGTAAGAATGTATACAAAGATGTTGATCTTTTTTGAAAATGTTTTCAATTTTTTGTAAGATGTTTGGAAATGTGTGTGTTTGTTTTGAAAATAGCAAGAATGTTTGTTTTGAAATGGAGAAAGTAACTAAAAGTAATCTACCTACTCAAATGTCTTTCTTGTTCATTTTCTTTTCCTTTGACATTGTTGTCTTACCATTTATTTGGTAAGAAACCCTATCTTTGGATGTAAACGGGACGGGCGTGGGTCATCGTATAGCCATGATTAAAAATGTGGCAAAGTATCTTAGAATTTTTTAGGGACTAAGATCATTTTTGTAAGGCAACTTTGAATAGCGTCATCGAGGGACTATGATCTTGTATTCGTTTATTTTTGCTAATACACTTTAAATGCGTAATATGGCCATTTTGTATAAGGAAACCAAGTGGGATAACCCTAGGGGTGTTTTGTGTGCAAGTGTGTGATTTTCATGCTTGATTTTGTCTTGAATTAGGGTTTTCGATTTGATTGGTTTTATCTTGCCATACAAACCCTAATTACTAGCATGTTATGTAAAAGCGATAAATTGCGAAATTTAAAGTTACTACGCTATTACAACACTTGTGGGAGGGGGTATACAATTTATGAATGGGGATTGCAATAATATAAACCTAATTAATCTATTACATCCAAATTGAATATGTACAAATATTGGAATAAATAATATACAAGCTGAATTAAATATGCAAAGGTATGTAAATGCAAAGAAGATTATGGTTTGGTTTTATATGTGAAAAAAGTTTTAACCTAAACCTAATAAATAAATCAAGATTAACTTAAATCAATTAAGAAAAGAAATTATTTTAGAAAAAAGACTTTTTTTGAATAAACCCTAATTCTATTTGATTAAAAGGAAATAAATTTCTTTAAGAAAAAGTATGTATTTTTTTTGTATTTTTTATATTGAAAATAATATATGGCATTATGAGATATTTTGGTCTTTTTTATACTAGAATAATATTTTTAATGAGTGTGAAGAAAAATAAATATTTAAACTAGTTCTAATTTTAATTTACAAATTTAATTAATAAAAATGGATAATATATAACTAAATAAAAAATATTTTTTGTGAGAAAAATAAAATAAAAAAGCTAAAATATAAATCTATCATTTTTATATTTTTTTATGTTTTTTTAATATTAAGAAAAATATATTTAATAAAATAAAATGAAAGCAAAATAAATAAATAAAAATATATTGGGTCAGGGGTGTCATAAGCAAACAGGAGGTGAGTGTTAGAAAAAATCACAAGGTCCATGAATCAGAAGCCCAGCACTGTAAAGGGACAAAAAATGGAAAAATATGAGAAAATTGTAAAAGGCAGCGCGTTAAGGCTCGAACTCGTGACTTGTAGCATTTTAGCGCGCTGCCTTACCACTGGGGTGGCTGTACATCCGTTTATATAAACACAATCATAATATATATATATATATATATATATATATATATATATATATATATATATATATATATATATATATATATATATATATATATATATATATATATATATATATATATATATATAGAAAATGCCCCCTGAAGGAAACTTCATCTTCAACCTTGAGCCATGGCCGGATCACCTGTATCTTTTTCATTTCTCCATAAAAATGGAAAGTTCAAACATGAAAGTTATGGTGTTTCTTCCCACGAGTTCAAACATATAATTTATGTAAACTAAAAGTCAAAGATCAAAGCTAATTTTACTTGCCCTAATTTGAAACCTAATTTTTACAGAAATTTCAAATCCAAAATTCTCTATACACAGTTAATATAAATGAAAACTATGAACATGGTTAGCTTTAGGGCAAGGATATCTACATTTTTCTTTCACAAATCAGGACCAAATGATGCTTGTATGAAGAGATAGAAGTTTGAGTTTTTACCTCTTTCAGCTGGGATTGTGAATGGAGTTTGGGAAAGTTTTGAGAAGGCTTGAGGATCTATTTAGCTTGCCTGGACCTCCCTGAGTGTATTCAAATCCTTACTTTGTCTTGAAAGTCCCTGAATCTCCCTACTCAAGTCAACCTGCAAGCTCAATATTTGAAAATGGTGGATAGTGGAGGAGGAGTTACAGTGAGAGAACAGGGGTCTGGATCACTTAGATAAGAGGTATATTAAGTGTTTAGGTGGTTAAAACTCAAAACGCACGAGTGGTTTTAGAGATGGCTGTGTAAGGTTCAAAAATGTCAAGCTATGGCAGATTCTGAGTTGTAGAGTGTTTGGGAGTATTTTGGAGTCTTAGCATTCGTGTCCTATGTTGCAATACATTTGTGTATATGTATGGAAAAGGTTAGAGATCAACTCCACTCCAGGTTTTTGAGTTATAGCCTTTTGGCTCTATAAGTTGCTTTTGAAGAAAAGTGAGGAGACAAGTCCCTAAGTTTGTACAAGCATGACCTGAGTTGGTAGAGGCTTCAAGCAAGTTGCTTTTGGTTTTGACTTTGCTTGTGAGCAGAGAAAACAATTGAGAGGCTCAATAAGTTGAAAATTGCAAAAGTAATGTTTTATCAAAATGGAAATGGCACATTTGTGCCATAAATGGAATTATAACTTGGATAAAGGCTCAAGTGCTTGGATTAAAGCTCTATCAGTTGTTTAAAAATTTAATTATGGAGTGAGAAACAAGTTTGAGGCCTGAAAAGCAAAGATTATGCAGCCTAGGCTTGGATTTGAATTTTTGTTCATCATGAAATGGATTGAAATCAAATTGATAAATCACAAATTTCATCTCTTCGATTCTCCCTATTGAGGAATGGTCTCAAGGAGTTCTAGGACATTTTGAATTGCTTGCAATGTGCTATACAACTCATCTTTGAATTGTTTTCGAAAATTCCCTTTGGAACTATGTGAAAAAATGGCATGAAGTTAGGTCAAAAATCTGCCTAACTAGGGCAAAATTTCACTAAGTTATTTTAGTTCATGAGCATGTACTCACAAAATTATATCTTGAGATCCAAGCATTTTTAGGAGAAATTGTGTGAAGCAAAGTTGTGTATTTCATGGAGATCTACAACTTTCATGTTGGAAGTTTCCTTTGAATCAACTTGCGTCATGGTGAAAATTTGGCTCAAAGTTGGGAAAAAATAAGAAATTTTCCATACTTAGAAAAATTTCTAAGTTAAGAAATTTCAACTTTTCAAAACAAAATCTTGAATCCTTGATTTCTTGATGAACAAGTTTCACATTTTGACATGTTTTGATGAATTATGATCATTGGCACTTGATTTTGACCAAAAAGTCAGAGTTTGACTTTTCAGTATACAATTGACTTTTGATCAGTTGACTACAAAATTCATCTGTCAATCTAATGGACTTGCAATGTTTTGAACCATGTTATTAGGTCAAAAGGATGCAATTGAACTCTTGAAATCATTCTTCAAACCAATTGATCATTTACTAGGTCAAAAATCAGAAATTGCCCATTCTCAATCAAAACCCTAATTTTGACCATTTTGCCCTTTTGATGATTTGATCAAATTTCTTGAGGAATTGTGATCCAAACTTGATCAAATAATACATATGAGTCTAAGATGTTGATGTGGATAAAAAATTATGAAGTTTGACTGTAAATTGGCCATGGTTGACTTTTTCCCCAATATAACTGATTTTTAGGTCAAATGTTCAATTGACTGATCAAAAGTGTGATTTAGGGCTTAAAACTTGACATGAGCAATCTTGGGGGTCCATAATGATCCTTGAAAGTCATATGAAGCATTGATAGTCCAAAAATCCTTGTGCAAACTCAAACCCTAATTTTGGTCATCAGTGCATGAGGAGATGTCTTGAGCTGGTCAAACCCTAATGCAGTCTTGAGTCAAAGAGATCTTGTGAGGAAATTATTGATAAGTGAGAGGGAAAATTTTGGGGTACAAGAGCAACAAATTCCCATATCGATCTCTGAAAATATTTTCATTAGGACCGGTCACAAGAACCCCCACTTCTCTTGGTGGAGCCAAAGCAAAACCATGAAACTGGTAACAAGATGTCTTCCTAAGCACCTATTTACCTATATCTGTGCTATTATCCATCCCTGATGAAAAGAAGATCTCGGATTAACCTGGAAATGGTATGCATATGCAGATTAGCTCTTTTTCATATATACATTTTTTATACATTTCTTTTATAAAAAGTAAACATGCTATGATGCAAGTGAAATAATCACAGAATCAATGTTTCCCCAAAACTGGCTGTTATGATGTACTACTTTGAACACATCAACAATAACAGAATCAGCGGTCCAAAATGTAACCATAGAACCATAGAACCATAGTCACCAATAGAAAAATGCAATCACTGTCAGAACAAAACAATCACCATCAGAACATAGTCACCATCTGTACCTATAAATATATTCCCTCCCCACTCACGGGTCAAGACTAGGTCATGGTAAGTGGCTATTTCCCTAAGTGATAATGATATCATCGTACACCTATGTGATAATGATATAACCTCATTAAAACCTCATATGAGCATGGATAACATAGCCACTTAGGGATATCTACAACCCCTATTCGTCATGTTCCACTCTATGCCTAGAGTTCCTATTGTTTGTCACTTGGCCTGGGTATTGGGCCTTTAACTTCAATAGTAACATCCCACACAACCTGAAAAACCCACAAATCTATCACAATAACAGTATATGGAAAATAGTAAAATTATATGCAAACATATGCACTAATGAATGAGTTGTACCCCAAAATTTTCCCTCCCATTTATCTCAAGACATTCTCCTAGGGTTCTAAAATGCTCAAGGTTGCTCAAGAATTGATCAGACAAATTCTCCTCTTAAGCAATGGACTTAACTAGGGTTTCATCTTTCACGGGAAATTTAGGTTTCTAAGGCCTCAAGTAGTTTCCATGGTTTCTTATATGTCTTCAAGAATGCTCATACCAAGTTTCATGCCTTGCATCACAAGTTTGCTTAGTCAATTTCTCAGATGACTAAAAATCAATTGTATTAGGTAAACAACCAATTGTGGTTAACATACAATAAAAATTCAAGATTTTTGGTCAACATCAACATATTGAAGTCACATTCATCATTTTATCAAGGGTTGATCATGATTCATCAAGAAAATTCTCAAACCATTAAAAGTCAATAGTTTCCAAATTAGGGTTTTCCTTAGGAGAAGTCAATTGAACTTTGACCAGGCATAACTTTCACATGCTTCATCAGATCTTCCCCAACCAAAGCATATTTTGAAGGAAATTCAATTCTCTACAACTATTTATGTCTAAGCTCAAGTCCAAAAAACGCTTCATTTGAAAGATATGAGCCAATACATTATATATCATTTCAAAAGTCAACAAAAAGACACTTTCTATCAAGGCAACTTACATCAAGGTAAAGTCTCCAAATGCAAAAATGATCAAAATAAATATTGTAGAGGACATCTCGAGCTTTCGAAAAAGTCAAATATCACCTTCAAAAGATGAAAATTGAGAGAGTTATGACTAGTGCAAGTTGGGAAATTTTTAGCAAATGCATGAAGTTCAAATTGAGCAAACTTGATATTTTGGGCTATTGGGCCATTGTTTCAGAGTCCAGGTGTGTACTAAACTCCTTATGCACCTCAGTTCTTGCTCATGTACCCCTTGATCTATTTTATTTTAATTATTTTAGATTTATTCATTATTAATTCAAAAATAAATAAGATAGAATACAAAGGCTTACACAAAGGTCCAAGCCCATGTTATTGACCTAATTTCACCCTTATATATTCAACATTATTCTGACATTAAAGACATAAAAACAACCTTGTCCAAAATTCACCTCCAAAAAATTACAAAATCAACAAACTAGGGCATCCTTCAAACCCTAGTTTGCACCCATCTTCCAAACATTCTTTAACTCCCAATCGATTCCTGAAGAGGTACAGAGCAAGAAGGGATCCAATATAATGATCCAAACCCTTCAGAATTCGCAGCATACATGGTCGTTGCATGTTTTTTTGCGAAAAATCGTATCTTAGTTTCTTTCTTGTTTTATTGCATACTGACCTTTCTAACATGTTCATGAGGTCTCCATGTGTAGGAAAAGTGAATCGCATGGAATTCATACTATTAGAGTCGTGATATGCCATATTTGCACCGATCCGGGTTGACTTGACCATAGCTCCCTAAGCATTGCATTTCAGTCAAAACTAAGCATCCCATTGAACTCGCATGCCTCGATTTAGAAGGGTAGAGTACTTTTGGTTTGCTAACATCTCTTATTTTTGCAGGTTGAATAAAAGGGCTACCGAATAAGACGACCGAAGCTAGGGCTCTGGTGTCTCTCTGGTCTAGGTGTTTTGTTTGATATTTGTTTTATTCGTTTCACATAAATTAATAGAAGTACAGCCACCCTAGTGGCAAGCGAGCGCATGTTAAGGCATACATGTCCCAGGGCTTGAGTTTGATCTTGGCGCTCACAATATTTTTTTTTACATATTTTCTTAATTTTGCAGATCCAGCGCAGCAAGCTCTCACGCATCCACCATGCACCCTCTTATTATCACTCTTGGATCTCAACAGATCCAGATCCAGCGCTCCAAATCCGCACGCTCATGATACACCTCCTGGAGCTACCCACGCTTGATCCAACGCTAATGGCTTGGGCTTCTCATTCTTGGTCCTAACGGGTTCCTCTCCACACACCCAAATTTGCTATTTTTCCAGGCCCAATATTTTTTTATCACTTATTTATTTATTTTAAAATCAATTTAGACTCTAGGTTTTTTTAAACTAATTTTTCTAATTAACTTTTTTTAATTAACTCAATTAATTGATTTTTTTATAATCACTTAACCTTTTTTTATAATCACTTAACCTTTTTATAATTATAATTAATTTATTTTTCTTTAGATTTAATCAATTAATCATAACTATCTTTTTTTATGGAAAAACAACAAAAACGACAAAAACATTTCTTTTTCCTCTGATTCAAATTTTTAGGTTAACTTGCAGACGTCTTGTTTTTCTTTCTTTTATTTCTCGCATTCTTTTCATCATTATTGAAATTTTGGCAACAAATACTTAATGTCACAGTGAATGAAATGACACCGTATCTGACACATTTCAAGACAGTAAATTTAAAAACAGTAAAGAACACATTCAATTGTTAACCCAGTTCAGTGTGTAACAACACCTACTCAGGGGGATACTAAGCCAGGGAGGAAATTCACTATAAGAGATATTAATTCAGGAATAAACCAACCAGTTTATCTCCTTCACTTAAGACCTACCCAATGCAACTTCAATCTAAGTTCAACTTAAACCTGAGTTCCTACTCACTCCCCCTCAATCACAGCAGTGATACTAAACAATTTATTAATGAGATTATGAAGACACTCTTCAGTACACACACTTGATTTTGCTTTATAGCTTTAATAAAGTGACAAACACTCGTGCTTCAAAGCTTTGAGTGATAAACAACCCTAACTTGATTTTGCTTCAAAGCTTTAATCAAGTGACACAGACACTCGTGCTTCAAAGGTTTGAGTGATACACAACCCTTACAATCAAATCCTACTCCAAGTCACTTATCACAATGATAATTTCTTGGCTCACAGTAGTTACAACTATACAATCCCTTATTGATCTTCTGTCAAAAAGTATCTTTCACCATTAATCTTCATGAGGAATATATAGGCCGACTATTCTTCAGTTAGGGCTTCCATGAAAATAGCTAGGGTTAACTAAAGTTAACCTAAAGACTTGGTCTTAGGCTTTCATCATACCAGTTTAGGGTTAAGCAAGGTTAACCTAATGTCCACGTGAGCATCTGATCTGGACTGTATATATCAACTCAAAGAAGCATATCAGATTCCTGAAAAATCTCAAGAATAACAAATCTGCACAAATATTAGATCAGTACAGGATGTCTTAACATTGGTTATGACAACAAGAATCCTGCTCACTGATTTTGGTAGAATACACTATATATGATCATTGTTTAATGATCATGATAAACACCTCATACTGAGAAGTTCCTGTATGACATTTTTTTCTGCAGAATGTACCTTTATCCCAGAATGTTATGACATCAGTCATGACATTCGCAACTCTGGTTTTACCAAAAAAAATGCCAACAAACAAACACTTACAATTATTGTAACTGCCTATGGTTTATAATGGTAATTAGGGTTTTCTATTTTCTGCTCTTTATTATTTGCGTACCTCTCCCAAAGCAATGTAATAGGTTTAGGTTTTCTTTCCGCATCTACTTTATGTACATTATTGCTTTATTATTTTTACTGTTATTGTTAGTAATTAGGATTGTATGGCAAGATTAAAAATGAATGATAGCTAACCTAATAGAAGATGAAATAACTGAATAACAACACACCTTGCACACTCGCACCTCTAGAGTAACCTCCCTTATTGCTTTCAATAAAAAACAATCATGTTCCTCAAATGTGGGGACGCTTTAGCACTGTCCCTCGAAATCAAAGATCGTAGTCCCTCGATGACCCTTTATAATGTTGCCTTCGGTAAACGATCTAGTCCCTTACAAAATTTCTAAAGTGCCCCTACGTGTTGCCATCTATGATTATACGATGACTCGCGCTTGTCCCTTCACATCCAAAGATAGGGCTTTCTACTAACTAATGGTAGGGTAGTACTATCTAAAGGAGAGGTAAAGAACAAATAAAGACATCGAGTAGGTAGAACTAGGGGTGTTCAAAACCAAACCGGCCCAATAGAAAACCGCAAAACCAAACCGAACCAAACCGAAACCGCAAAAAACCGCATTTGGTTCGGATGTGTTTGGGTCATTTTCTCGCGGAACCGCACGGTTCGTTTCGGTTTGCGGTTTGTATTTTACAAACCGAACCAAACAAAAGAAAACCGCATTATGTTATAAAATCTTACTAACCAATATATATTTCTTAATTCTTTAGAGAAATCAACATGTATTATGTGTATATTTTATCATACTTTGTATTATATTCATTTTAATTTACAAATCATAAAATAAAAAAAAACTATTCATTTATAAATATTATTTTCACAAAATATATTTTATCGTATTCTTTGTATAATATTTATTTAAGAATGCAATATTGTTTATATCATTCTTTAGATTTAGATAAAATTATAATACGCAATTTTATGTATCAAATTATAAACTTATTTTGACAATTATAAATTTTTTTATGGTAATGTATGAACAATTAAACACAAAATTATATTTTCCTCTATATTTGTATGTATGACTTAATAATTTTTTTTATAAAAAACCGAACCAACCGAACCAATCCAAACCGCATTAGTTTGGTTTGGTTTGGTTCGGATTTATTTTTAAAATCCAACCGAACCAAACCGAACCGCATGTTTTTTTCTCTTGCGGTTCGGGTGATTTTTTTCTTCAAAACCGCCCAAACCGCACCGCGAACACCCCTAGGTAGAACGCTCGTAGTCGCTTGCTCACAAACATTTCAAAACAAAACATCTTTTCACAAACACTTCTCTAAAATATTTTCGAACAAAAACACTTTGCACACACTCTTAACAATACAAGAGTCATTACAAAGTCTTGCCTTACTATTGGAATTTTTAAAATATTTTCAAACACACATTCACAAAGAATTTAAAAAAGTGAGCTAGCGATTAAGAGCTCGTAGATAACTACGGATGAAAAGGGTGCTAACACCTTCCCTTTTCATAACCTACCCCCGGAACTCAATAATCTCAAGGTCTTTCCTGTTCTTTTCAGCCTTTCCTTATTGGATAAAATAAAAGTCGGTGGCGACTCTTTCTATCTGCAACATTTGCGATCAAACGCAAAACAAGTCAACTCTTCCACCATATTATAGAACTGACGACTCTACTGGGGAGGATAACTAAAAGAGGGGTTACCTTTAGAGTTAGATCACATTATCTCCTTTCCTTGTTTTCTTTGTATAATTTACATTTGAGTGTTGCTCGGGTTTACTTTTCTTACAAAGATCCTACACCCAGATACGGGGAGATTTTAGGTAAGTAGTTATAGATCGTGGAAACTGTACGGCATAGACCGATATGGTTGAAGCGATGGCTATATTAGTGCGACACATTGGTTGGTACTGGTATCCCTTGAGTCAGTTGAGGAGAATACTGGGCTACCGCGTAGCGTGACAAGCACTAACTAACCTTTAGAACCTTAATTGACCTAACTTAGCCATTAGAAGGTAGTGAGATGGCCGACTTTAGTGCAGTCCAAAGTTGGTTGATACTCGATACTACACTCATTGAGATTCTACTCTCGGGATATTTCGGTGGCAAGCCAATTGTACTGTTGAAACAATGCCTGGGAGAAAGATCAATGATATGAGACTCGTAGAACCCGGTTACTATTCTTAGGACAGGTTAAGCCAACTGAACCTCAAGAGGGTACTTACCTATGAACCCCATGCAAGCCTTAAACCTAAGGTCCTTGTGTGCTTTGTTTGTGTTTGTTATCTGTTCAAACCTAACATCATGACATCATGACATCATACCATATCATTTTCACTAACCATTTCAAGGATCTCAAGGGCCTGTGATGCAGGTTTATTATGAACCAGACATCTAGCAAGGGGCAAGAGGATTTATTTTCCTCTAACCAAATGCCGTCAAAGTATCATGAACCAAACATCTAGCAAGGGACAAGAGGATTTATTTTCCTCTAACCATTGTCGTGAAATACCTAAGTACATTATCTTTAGTCAAAGGCTAGGACCCCCTCGACATGGTGGACTTGATTCTCATAGAAGGACGTTCAACGATGCAAAGTTCTTTAGTCAATATTGCAGCCAGACTCGAATTCTAACATTTATTTTCTTTTTATCCCGCAAGATCCTTGAAAACATTGGATCCATATATCATGCACATCATTACATAACAGGTTTCAAAAGCAAGTTTTCTCATCTTCTTGCTGTTTATTTCAGTAAAAGATGGCTCTAGAACATACTGTGGAAGAACTCCAAGCACAAAATGCCCAATTTCAAGAAATGATCCTGAACTTAGTCAAGGGGCAGAAAGAGATGATGGCGCTCATCACCAAGAAAAAGAAGACCATTAAACCAGTAATCCTCAACATGGGGAGATGGTCTAAAGGCCTTCAAATACAAGCTCAAAACTGTGATATTTCCTCTGATGAAGATGGAAATTAGGGTAAAGAAGACAAGAGTTTAAGGGCTGAGAGAGGTAGCAACATTGGTTCTGATAAAATTCCTGAGGATGAAGATTACTCTGATGAACATTATCTTCTGGCGGATGACAGATACAAACAGTTGGAAGATCGCCTTAATGTTATGGAAATCCAGAAAGTGCCTGGACTAGATTTTGAGGAGCTGGGTCTTATCTCGGAGGTTGTTATCCCTCATAATTTCAAGGTCCATACTTTTTCTAAATATGATGATGTGTCTTGTCCTAAGCTTCATCTGCGGTCTTATGTCAGAAGATCCAACCCCGTATTGCTTACATAAAGTTATGGGTTCACTTCTTTCGAGAGATTTTATATGGGACACAATTGGAATGGTCCTATTAGCTGGAAGGAACCAACATCCGTACTTGGGAAGACCTGGCTGCTGCTTTTTACAAGCAGTATCAATACATTGTTGATCTTGCACCAACTCGCGTGAAATTACAAAATATGACTATGGGATCGAATGAAGGGTTTAAAAAATATGCCTAGAAATGGAGAGACCTGGCTGGAAGAGTGCAACCTCCTCTTTCTGATAGGGAGTTGGTTGATATGTTCATGGGGACTCTGACCGGGCATTTCTTTAATCACTTTATTAAGAGCTCCTCAATTGGTTTTACTGTGATTCTAACTGGGGAACATGTCGAAAGTGGTATCAAGAGTGGAAAGATTCAGGTGGCTACATCTTCTAGTGCTATAAAAAAGATGTTCAACAGAAAAAAGGAAACGAATGTTGCCTATGGCCAGAAGGGTCATGGTAGAAGTGACCAGAATCAGTCTGTAGGAGCGCTGTTAATTTCTAATCTTATCCCTATATAATAACAACAACATCAAAGTAATCGGTGTAGGTCAGATACACCTAGAAGGCAGTTTACAAAGATCAGTATGCCAATATCTCAGGCATTACAACATTTACTAAAAGCAGAACTGATAATTGTAAGGGATCCTCCTCAGAATCCCAACACCTCCTCTCCGCGTTACAATCCAAATGTGAAGTGTTCTTACCATTTCAATAGCCCTGGGCATGACACCAATAACTGTTGGGCCCGGAAGAACAAAATTCAAGACATGATCGACAACAAAGAGATTGAGTTCGATCCTCCCGAGACCCCGAATGTGATTACTGCACCAATTCCTAAGCATGAAAAAAGCATAAGTGCTATTGATGATGCTCTTTATGTTTCTACTATAAGTGAATTTTCTACTCCCATCATAATTATTAAGAAGAATTTGTTGCAAGACAGTTTATTTTCGGGTTGTGCTAAAAGATTTTATTGCTGCGTGGCCCAACCCAATGGCCGCAGGTTACTGAAAGAAGGTGTTCAGCGCCTGATGGACAATCATATATCAGGATCACTTCCAAAGGTCCTGTAAAGATTACTACCAAACCCAAAGTTGTTCTGCTAATCATCACTGCACCTGGACCTATTCCATATTATTCAGATAAAGTTATTCCTTGGAACTATGGATCCAACGTCTACTACCATGGCGTCAAGCAAGAATTATCAACTACTGAGTATGAAGGTATCGATGCTACTGATCCTAACATTGACAATATTGTTGGGACCAGTAAGGTTACTAGAAGCAGAAGGGTTTTCTCTCCGGAGATCTCTCCAAAGACTACTACTACATCTGTTAGATTTACTTCTACTAAGTCAGCTACTGGAGCTAGGGGAAAAGAGAAGGTAACAGAGACTGCCCAGTCGGAGGCGCCTAAAGAAGTTGCAGTAGAAGACACCTCCAGGCAAGAGTTGGAGGAGGTGTTAAAAATTATCCACAAGAGTGATTATAACATTGTTGAATAGCTGAGGCAGACCCCATCTAAGATCTCCATGTTATCCATGTTACTGTGTTTTGAAGCCCATGCATAAACTTTGGTGAAAT
Source organism: Vicia faba (assembly GCA_948472305.1). NCBI lineage: Eukaryota > Viridiplantae > Streptophyta > Magnoliopsida > Fabales > Fabaceae > Vicia > Vicia faba. The sequence continues at coordinate 698,982,360 of OX451738.1, read as the reverse complement.
TCTTGAAGTCCGCTCACGTGCCGCAAGAAATTTTGGTAGATCAATTTGAGAGTTATGTTGCTAGCTTAACGACTGACAATGGGTTAGGTTTTTATGATGCCGACTTGACTCCTAAGGGAAGAAATCATAACAAGGCCCTATATGTCTCTATTGAATGCAGGGGCACTACTCTGGCTCATGTGTTAATTGATACTAGTTCATCGCTAAATGTTCTAACGAAGGGTGCTCTCGACAGACTTGATTGGGAAGGGGTTGTTCTAAAACCTAGTGATATTATAGTCCGAGCCTTTGACGGGTCAAAAAGGATGCTACACAGAGAGGTGGATCTTCCGATCAAGCTAGGTTCGTAGGTCTTCGAATCTACCTTCTATGTGATGGATATTCGACCAGCTTATTCTTTCTTACTAGGACGCCCCTGGATTTATGGGGCAGCGTTGTTACCTCTATATTACACCAGAAGATAAAGTATTATATAAAAGAAAAGGTTGTCACAGTCTGTGGTGAAGAGGAGTATATGGTTAGTTACTTGAATTCATTCAGGTATGTTGAGATGGACGGCAAATTTATCGAGACTCCCTGCCAGACTTTTGAAGTCATCCCTCCTGCCTCTACTGAATATGTTTCTGCTATTCCCAAAGTTACCAGGGTTTCGCCCAGAATGGCTTCTTTGAAGGATGCTAGAACTGTTGTAGAAGAAGGTGGTTGTACTATTTGGGGTCAGCTTCCTGATATTCCGTATAAATATGACAATTTTGGTTTGGGTTTCACTACAGAGGGTCAGAGGGTTGTTCGTCATGCTCGGGCTGGAAGACCATCATGCCGCATCAACAACAATGGAGCTAATGCCATAGAAGATGCTGACAATGACTACAATCTTGACAGCTGGATCTTTCCTACCGTCGGCAATGAGCTTAATAACTAGAAGACTCGAGACATTATCTTTATTTCCTTTAGTCAGGAGTTGCTACTTTCTGTTTTATTATTTTCAAAGTTTTGGTTATGTAATCTTAAAACAATGACTTTAAGCCTTGTGCCTTACCAGGGGCACAATGTTCCATTTGTTAGGATTGTCATTTCATAAACATATTTTCATTTAATAAAGCATTGGACGTTTTGCATTCAAATTTTTTGCTCTTTATCTTTCTTTTTACTTTTATCACTTTCGAATAGATATGTGTTCTTAAACACACCCGCACAATAAATTGTAGATCCCTATCCACAATAGATCATGTTGATAACAATTATGCTATTGCCACTTATGACTTTGAAAATTCGATCTACCAAGCCTAGGAAGAAGGCAGGGGAGATTTTGAAGTACCGGGACAAGTTGCCAGATTGTTATTGCAAGAGGAAAAAACTATACAACCGCATGAAGAGCCAATTGAGGTTGTAAACTTGGGTACTGAAGCAGACAGGAAAGAAGTCAAGATAAGTGCCAACTTGGAGAACAGTGTCAAGAACAGTTTAATCCAGATGTTGCATGACTATGTTGAGATCTTTGCTTGGTCATACGAAGACATGCCATGGCTTGATACTGATAGTGTGGTTCACGGTCTATCGATGAAAAAGGGTTGTTCTCTAATAAAGCATAAGGTTCGTCGTATGCATCCCGGGATGTCAGAAAAGATTAAGGCTGATGTCATGAAGAAATTATACACAGGTTTCTTAGTTGTTACATCCTATCCCCAGTGGGTTGAAAATGTAGTTCTGGTGCCTAAGAAAGACGGCAAGGTACGTATGTGTGTAGATTACAGGGATCTAAATAGGGTGATCCCCAAAGATGACTTCCCACTTCCACATATCGATGTTTTGGTCGACAACACCACTCAACACAAGGTATTCTACTTCATGGATGGTTTCTCAGGGTATAATCAGATCAAGATGGGACCCGAAGATATGGAGAAAACTACTTTCGTCACACAGTGGGGTACTTTATGCTATAAGGTTATGCCTTTTGGGTTGAAGAACATCGGCGTAACATATCATTGTGCCATGGTAGCTTTGTTCCATGACATGATTCATCACGAGATATAGGTCTACATCGATGACATGATAGCCAGATCCCAGACTGAAGAGGAACATATTGACCATCTACGTAAGCTGTTTGAGAGACTAAAGAAGTACAAGCTGAGGTTGAATCCGAAGAAGTGTACCTTTGGGGTAATATCTGGTAAACTCCTTGGTTTTATTGTCAATGGTAAAGGTATTGAAGTTGATCTTGCAAAAGTTAAAGATATTCAAGAAATGCCCGCTCCCCATGCTGAGAAGGAAGTTTGAGGTTTCTTCGGATGACTGAATTACATTGCCAGATTTATTTCTCATCTGACTTCTACTTGTGAGCCTACATTCAAGTTACTGAAGAAAGATCAAGTTGTGAAATTGAACGACGATTACCATATCTTTTTTGACAAAATCAAGGAATACCTACAAGAACCTCCAATTTTGATGCCACCAGTTGAAGGAAGGCCTTTGATCATGTACCTAATAATGTTAGAGAATTCAATGGGGTGTGTACTGGGGCAGCATGACGAGTCTAGTCAAAAATAGCATGCAATATACTTCCTTAGCAAAAAGTTTACCGACTGTGAAATAAGATACTCACTGCTCAATAAAACTTGTTACGCTTTGGCATGGGCTGCTCGCCGACTAAGACAGTATATGTTGACCCATACTACTTTGCTGATCTCTAAAATGGATCCCATCAAGTACATATTCGAGAAGCCCGCTCTCTCCGGATGGATAGCTAGATGGAAAATGGTCTTAATAGAATACGACATTCAGTACACCACTCAGAAAGCAATCAAAGGAAGTGTATTTGGTAGATCATTTGGCTCATCAAGCCGTAGACGACTACCAATCTATGAATTTTGAGTTCCCGGACGAGAACATTATGCTAGTTACAGATTATGAAGAACATGGACCGTATGAAGGACCTGAGCCAGGATCCTGATGGACTATGGTTTTCGATGGAGCTTCCAATGCACTTTTCTTTAACTATACCAACAAAATGGCCGAATACGAAGCGTGCATCATGGGTATTAAAGTTGCTATTGATATTGGAATCAAATTCATGAATGTATACATGGATTCAGCCCTGGTGTTGTACCCCAAATTTTCCCTCCCATTATTCAAGACATTCTCCTAGGTTTCTCAAATGCTCAAGGATACTCAAGAATTGATCAGACAAATTCTCCTACAAAGCAATGGGTCCACAACTAGGGTTTCACTTTTCTAAAGAAAGATTGCGTTTCAAAGACTTCAAGTGGTTTCCATGGTTCTTCATAGGTATTCAAGAATGTTCATACCAAGTTTCATGCCTTGCATCACAAGTTTGCTCAGTCAATGACTTAGATGATTGAAAATAAACTATATTGGGTAAGAAAAGTCAATTATGATCAACATACAGTCAAACCTCAAGATTTTTGGTCTAAATCAACATTTTGAAGTCATATTCATCATTTGATCAAGGGTTGATCATGATTCATCAAGAAAACTCGCAAACCATCAAAAGTTGCCAAATTCGGGTTTTCTTAGGAGAAGTCAACTGAACTTTGACCAAGCATAACTTTTACATGCTTCATCAGATATTCTGCAACTAAAGCCCATTTTAAATGAAATTCAATTATCTACAATTTTGTATCTCTAAGCTCAAGTCCAAAAAATGTTCCATTTAAGAGATATGAGCTAATACATTATAGGTCATTTCAAAAGTCAACAAAAAGACACTTTTTGTCAAGGAAACTTACATCAAGATAAATACTCCAAATGAAAAAATAATCCAAAGAGAGATTGTATAGGACATCTCTATCTTTCCAAAAAGTCAAAGATCACCTTCAAAAGATGAAAATTGAGAGAGTTATGGCTAGTGAAAGTTGGGAAATTTTGAGCAAATGCATGAAAGTCAAATTGAGCAAACTTGATATTTGGGCAATTGGGCCATTGTTTTAAAGTCCATGCCTGTACTACACTCTTTATGCACCTCAGATATTGCTCATGTACCCCTTGATCCATTTTATTTTAATTATTTGGATTTTATTCATTATTAATTCAAAAATAAGTAAGATAGAATACAAGGCTTATTAACAAAGGCCCAAGCCCATGTTGTTGACCTAATTTCACCCTTATATAATCTTCATTATTTAGACACAAAGGCCATGACCCTTGTCCAAGAAAATCCTTCCAAGAATCATAAATTACTCAAAACTAGGGCAACTTGAAACCCTTCCTTACAGCCACTCTCGAGGCCTATCAACTCTTCCATTCACTTCCAGGAATTTGGTAGGGTAAGGTTAGGTCAACTGCCATGACCAAAAGGGTGTAAAAGCATACATACATGTCGCATCGGTTTTGACACTACATGAATTCCATATATTTGTTTTCCTTACTTTAAGTGTGTACTAACTCGTTTAACATGTTCATGAGGTTTAACAATGCAGGAATGAGCTATTATGAGAGTCCCATAATGGCTAGATGGTGCAAAGCCATGTTAGCACCGATCCATGCAGTTTGAGGAAAAAAGGTTATCGAAGAAGACGATCGGAGCTAGGGCTTCGACGCTTCTCCGGTTCAGGCATCATTTTTATATTATATATTTTGTTTTGTTTAATATGTCTGATGTATTATCGCCCCAGTGGTTGAAGAGCGCGTGATAAGGAATTATTATACCAGGGCACGGGTTCGACCCCTGCCTCTGGTATTTTTCACATATTTTTTATGTTTTGTAGATCCAATGTAGAAAACTCTCACGCGTCCACCATGCACCCTCTCATCATCATCCTTGGATCTTAAGAGATCTAGATCTAGGCACCAGAACTTGCGTGCACACGATACACCCCTGGAGCTGCACCATACTGGATCGAACGTAGACATCCTGGGCCTTTTCTCTTTGGTCCCGGCGAATTACTTTGCCACACCCCCTGGTTTGCTACCTTCAGGCCCACTATCTTTTTTATTTAACTATTACTCCTTTTCTTAACATAATTAGTTTAATTGTTTAAAATGAAAATTAATCTAGACTTTTTAGGTTTTTAATCATTTTTTTATTAACTAATCAACTTTCTTTTTAATAAATAAATTAATTTCTTCAAACTCAAATTTAGTTTTTTTTTTTAAAGTTTTTTCACTAACTAATCACTTTTTCTTAATTAAAAATCAAGTTAAGGTTTTTAGGCATTAATTAATAAATTTCCTTTTTTTTAAAATTAATTAAATTAATTAGGTTATCGCAAAACCTTTTTATCAAAGAAAATCGCCAAAAAATAATTTATTTTCCCTTTTCCTTTTATTTTACATTTTCGTGTAGTTTATTATATTCGCATTTTCCCGGTTATGTAACTGCTCATGGTTTGAAATAGATAATTAGGGCTTTACTTTTCCCCACATTTTTATTACTTGTACCCCCCATTCCCGAAGCCATGTAATAACGTAGGAACATTTATTTTCTGCATTTATCGCTTTCCTATTCTTACTGTTAGTAATAGGATTGCATGGCAAGATTAAAAGCAAACGATAGCTAACCCTAAATGCAAGATAAAGCATAACTGAATCATAACACACTTTGCACACCCGCACCTCTAGGGAAACCTCCCTTGTTGCCTTCGATAAAAAAAGTCATTTCCCTCGAACGTGGGGACACTTTAGCATTGTCCCTCGAAATCAAAGACCATAGTCCCTCGATGACCCTTTCGAATGTTGCCTTCGGTAAAAGATCTAGTCCCTTGCTAAATTGATAAAGCGCCCCTACGAGTTACCTTCTATGAATGTACAATGACCCACGCATGTCCCTTCATATCCAATAGATAGGGCTTCCTACTAACTAATGGTATTATAGAACTATCTAATGGAGGAGGATAAGAACAATAAAAACCTTGAGTAGCTAGATAACTCGTAATCGCTTGCTCACAAACATTTCAAAATGAAAAACATCTTTCACACACATTTTTCTAAAATATTTGCCTTACTATTGGCAGTTCAAAATATTTTCAAATACACATTCACAAAGCAATTTCAAAAAAGTGAGCTAGCAATTAAGAGCCTGTAGATAACTATGGATGAATAGGGTGCTAACACCTTCCCTTTTCATAACCTACCCCTTGAATTCAATAATTTCAAGGTCTTTCTTGTTCTTTTCACCCTTTCCTTATTGGATAAAAGAATAGTCGGTGGCGACTCTTGCTATCCATAACATTTACGATAAAACGCAAAACCAAGTCAGTTCTCCCACCATATTACAGAACTGGCGACTCTGTCGGGGATAACTAAAAGAGGGGTTACCATTAGAGTTTAGATCACTTTATCTTGCTTTCTTCTATTTGCTTTGTTTGCTTTATTTTTAAAGGGTTGTTTGGGTTTATTTATTGTAAAGATCCTAAACCCAGATCTGGGGACATTCTTGGTAAGTAGCTATAGATCGTGGAAACTGTACGGTGTAGACCGATATGGTTGAAGTGATGGCTACGTTAGTGCGACACATTGGTTTGTACTGGTGTCCCTTGAGTAATTCGAGGAGAATACCAGGTTCCCGCATGGTGTCATAAGCACTAAGTGACCTTTAGAACCTTAATTGATCCAACTTGGCCATTAAAAGGTAGTGATATGGTCGGCTTTGGTGCAATCCAAAGTTGGTTGATACTCAATGCTACACTCATTGAGATTCGACTCTCGGGATATTTTGGTGGAAAGTCAGTTGTACTGCTGAAACAATGCTTGAGAGAAGGATTAGTGATATGAGATTCCTAGAAACCGGTTACTATTCTTAGGATAGGTTGACCCAACTAAACTTCAAGAGGGTACTTACCTATGAACCTCATGCAAGCCTTAAACCTAAGGATCTTGTGTGCTTTGTTTGTGTTTTTTATCTATTCAAACCTGACATCATGACATCATGACATCATACCATATCATTTTCACTAACCATTTCAAGGATCTAAAGGGCATGTGATGTATGTTTGTCATGAATCAGACGTCTAGCAAGGGGAAATAGGATTTATTTTCCTCTAACCAAATTCTATCAAAGTATCATGAACCAGACGTCTAAGAAAGGGGAAAGAGGATTTATTTTCCTCTAACCAAATACCGTCAAAGACAGAAGTACGTTATCTTGAGTCAAAGACTAGGACCCACCTGACATGGTGAACTTGATTCTCATAGAAGGACGCTCAAACAACGTGAAGTTCTTCAGTCAAAGCTGTAGCTAGACTCAACTTCTAACTTTTTTTGTTTATCCGACGAGATCCTTGAAAACATTTCATTTACATATCATGCATATCATCACATAATAGGTACTTTTCCAAGAACAATTTTCTCATCTTCTTGCTGTTTATTTCAGTAAAAGATGGCCCTCGAACAGACTGTGAAAGAACTTCAAGCATAGAACGTCCAATTCCAAGAGGCGCTCCTGAACTTATCCAAGGGGAAAAAATAGATGATGGTGCTCATCGCCAAAAAGAAGAAGACTAGAAGACCAATCATTCTCAACATGGGAAGAAGGTTCAAAGGTCCTCTCAAACAAACTCAAAATTGTGAGATTTCCTCTGATGAAGATTACAATCAGGGTGAGGAAGACGATAGAAGTATTAAAGCTGAAGGCGTAAGCAACCTCGGTTCTGGTAAAACTCCTTAGGAAAAAGACTACTCTGAAGAATAGTATCCTCTGGTGGATTACAAATTCAAATAGTTGGAAGATCGCCTTAATGCTATGAAAATCCAGAAAGTGTCTGGACTGGATTTTGAAGAGCTAGGTCTTATTTTAGGGGTGGTTATCCCTCACAAATTCAAGACTCCCACTTTTGCTAAATATGGTAGTGTTTCTTGTCCCAAGCTTCATCTAAGATCTTATGTTCGGATGATCCAACCCAATACTGCTGACAGAAAGTTATGGGTTCACTTATTTCAAGAGAGTTTATCTGGGACACAACTTGAATGGTTCTATCAGCTGGAAGGAACCAACATTCGCACTTGGGAAGACCTGGCTGCTGCTTTCAACAAGCAGTATCATTATAACACTGACCTTGCACCAACTCGTGTGCAACTAAAAACATTACCATGGGATCGAATGAAAGGTTTAAAGAATATGCCCAGAAATGGAGAGATCTGGCGGGAAGAGTGAAACCTCCTCTGTCTGATAGGGAGCTGGTTGATATGTTCATGGGAACTCTGATAGGTCCATTCTTTAACCATCTAAACGGAAGCTCCTCATCTGATTTTACTGAGTTGATTCTAATTGGGGAACTTGTCGAAGGCGGAATTAAAAGTGGAATGATTCAAGCGGTTGTGTCTTCAAGTGCTGTAAAGAAGAAATTCAATGGTAAGAAGGAAACCAATGTTGTTTATGGCCATAAGGTTCGTGTTAGAAATGATTTCCACCAATCTGTGGAAGTTGTGCTAATTTCTAATCTAACGCATGTTCAACAATAACAAAAAAACTAATCAGCGTAGGTTACACGCACCTAGAAGACGGTTTACAAAGATCAGTATGCCACTATCTCATGAATTACATCATTTAGAAAGATCAAGCCTGCTTCTTCTAACGAATATCGTTTCATCCTCGCCGCCATTGATTACTTCATGAAGTGGGTTAAAGAAACTTTGTTTCCCTCCATTACTAAGAATATGGTCGCCTGGTTCATCAAACATAACCTTATATGTCGGTATGGCATCCCTGAGAGGATTATCACAGAAAATGGTACTAATGTCAACAACACTATGATCACGAAACTCTGCATGCAGTTTAAGATCAAGCACCACAATTCTTCTCCGTATAGACCAAAGGTGAATGGTGAAGTGGAAGCCGCCAATAAGAACATCAAGAAGATTATACAAAAGATGACGGTGACGTATAAATATTGGTACGATATGTTACCATTTTCTCTTCATGGCTATCGCACTTCATCATGAACATCAACTGGGGAAACCTCATTCTCTCTAGTCTATAGTATGGAAGTTGTCCTACCTGTCGAAGTCCAGATTCCTTCTCTGAGGATTATGAAAGATGCAGACTTAGACAGGGACGAATGGATTCAGACTAGGCTAGACCAGTTGAATTTAATTAACGATAAAAGGCTTGCGGTTGTTTGTCACTATCAGATGTATCAGAAGCATATGATCAAAGCCTTCAATAAGAAAATCAAGTATCGAGTATATCAGGCTGGTGACTTTGTAATAAAGCGCATCATTTTTCCATAAGTTGATCTCAGGGGAAAATGGACTCCAACTTACGAAGGGCCATTTGTAGTCAAGAAGATATTTTCGGGTGGTGTTATGATACTTACCACCATGTACGGTGAAGATCTTCCACACCTTGTGAACACGAACATAGTTAAAAGATACTACGCGTGAAAGAGACCTGCTAGTTTGACTAGCCTAGGAAAAAATAAGGGCATTCCAGCGAACCAAAATGGTTCGGGCAAAAATTAGGGATATATATAAAAAATATTATACATCCAACAAGTCGAAAACCTGAAATGGCGGCTTGGGAAAAAAAGGGTATCCCGGTGGACTAAAAACCTGAAAGGGCGGCTTGGGAAAAAGGGTATCCCAGTGGAATGAAAACCCTGAAAGAGCGTTCCAGGAAAAAATTAGACATTAAAGGCGAACGACTACATCCTGTTAGATCACTTATAACAAGTTTTGTTACAAACGTCAAGTTCGAATGATATATATCAATTCAATCATCTTCTTCCTATACCAAGGGATGAGATGCTCAAAGACATAGGGGCAATAGTAGAGTTGAAACCTGATGAGATTATTTCCATATATCTATATGTTTTCACTTTGTAATCTTTTCTTCATTTTCAGGACGATTTCCGCTTACTAGGATTTCCATCTCTTTGTACAAAAATCATCTGTTTATAAGCAAATTATTAATACAAATACCATTTCAAAATTCAAATTTTTGTTTTACTTTTTCTATTTTGTTCGAAAAAACATCCAATTACTAAGTTGAATGAACATATGCATATGAATATGATTACGGTTAACAAATATATGCCTAAAAAAAAGAATCGGCATTTGCTCAAGACTCTAGGAGTTGGTATAACGATCAAGTCATCCACAATTCACCATAGAGGAATTCTCACATGATTATCCCCACAGAGTCATCTTCACAAGCTCATCTTCAACAAAGGTACATTCCCCACAAGGAAAAATTAACCTAATCACACTCCCTTGAAGATCCCCCCAGCAGATAAAGGAGTATGATCTTTTCCCCGGCAATTTAGCTAACCTACGGAGTCCCAATCCTCTTCAGAGATTATGGAATCAAATAGTTCATAGAAATTCTCTTTTCCACCTGAGTTTATCCCTCCAGCACTATAAAATCCCCTACAGAATTCTCTCCTCCAGCAAGGTTCATTTCCTCAGCAAGAGTATTCCTCAGCAGAATATATTCCTCCAACAGGGTTTATTTCCCCAGCAGAATACATTCTGCCCAGATTGAGTCTATTCCTCTGACTACTAGAAATCACTGGAAAAATCCCTCTCTATAGCAATGGGAAGTTAGTGCTGCTATCCCTAGAGAGTTGCTACAAAATATGAAACCGGACCAGATATCATTTAACCTTATCATCCTCAGACATGTCGGCCTCCATATCGGAAACTCGGTCAGACAACGCCTCAGAAGGTTACCCATCTCGTTTATCTCCAATCAGGGTATATAAGAATTAAATTCCATAGTAGAGTGATGAACGAACAATGTTCCTGAACTCTTCTCCCTAAACAGAAATCAACATTCCCCAGCAGAGTACCCTCAAATAGAAAGTAGGAATTCCCAGCAAAGACATTCTAAAAAATATTGAAGATTACACATATTATTCATCCCCAGCAACAGTCAGTGATTTATTTTCCCCAGTCAGAGATGTTATACGAAGCTACTGATACGCTTTAAGGACATTTTATATTCATACATCATTTATAAATATCATAGCATATGTATACGCAACGCATATAACACACTCTCATCTACTTTGAGAACATCATTAAGCAATTAATTTCATACATCATGACATCTCATCTAGCTAACTCTTTATCTTTTCCAGGTAAAGTATACAAAAAGACGAATATCATCAACAATTTTCAAACAGGTCGCAAATTAATTCCTTAAAAAAGATAGGGCAACTCTCTGTATAACAAAACATAAATTAATTCCTGAATTAAGACATGGAAACTATCTGTGAAAACAAATTGTAGATTAATTCCCGAAACATGACGAGGCGACTATCTACATGAATATGTTTAAGATTAACTCCCGAAACAAGACGGTAAACTATCTATATAAACGAGCAAAAATTAAATCCTAAAATAGGACGGGTGTTATACCCCAATTTTTTTCCCCTAAGATCCCTCTATCATCTCATATCAACCCAATCACAACAAGATCACATTAGGGTTTGGTTTTTCTCCTTATCTTTAGCTTTACTCATAGGGAATCACCAAGCACCTTGACTTGTATATTGTTATCATCTATGTTTTGTATTGATTAACTTTTAACTAATAAATACAATGAATATTCTCCCTAATTAATGCTTCTATAGGTGAGAGCACAACATATTCCATCAGGTTGATCTATAGGTTCATGAGTTTATTTCCATGCCTTCTTCAACAAAGCTTCATTGAGATTCAAGCTTCATCATTGAAGATGATTTGAAGTAATATCATGACAAAGTCTATTTTGATTCATCATGCCTCAAGTTGTCAAATATAGTTCAAAGATATAAAAGTTGATTGAAGAGGTTTGACCTAATTGGACAAGTTCTTGATTTCTTGGTAACAAGTGCATTTTTACCTCAATTCTTAATATTTGGAAGTGGTTATGGTTGTTATGGTTTATCACTATCATCCTAAACAACTTATATTTACATGACAAAAGTATTTGTGCAAGAAAGTTTGTCAAAATTGAAAAGGGTTTCCAAAGCATTTTGTTGCTCTATGATCTAGGGTTTTAAACTTCTAAGGGCTATATATTGGTCATCTTTTGTTATTTTTGAGTGATTCCAAAGACATGCTTCTCTTTAAAGGATTATAAACAAGTCACTTCAAAGGCTTCAAGGAAATATTATGTAGAAGATGACTAATTTTATCTCCTTGAGTCCATTATTTTTACACAATGATCTTAAAGGTGTGAACTTAAACTCTTCTTTTATGTGCAAATCTTTAAAATGTATGGAAGATTCCCTAAGGATGCAAAAGATTATAGGTCATCTCATGAATTTTCACCAACTTCACAAAGTCATAACTTTCCCAATTTTTGGAGTTTTTAAATGGTTCAAGTCTCAAAATGTCATTCAAGAGATCTAATTCATGTCATCTTTTTGGGTCAAGAGAAAATTTTAAATGGAAGGCCATGTTTGGATGCAAGACATTATAAATCATTTTTGAAGAAAAACTTAGAATTTTTCTAAGTACAAAAAGTCAACATTTTTTCCAACTTTGACTCATCACAACTTTCAGCTCAAGCATCCATTTGATTTCATTCTTTGCATATTGTAAAGTTTGTGATCTCATATTTCCAAGGCATAAATAATCAAGTCTTAAGGTTCCCTAAATCGTGCACACCATTGATTCAAAGATGGTACCTTGAGACTGAAGTTTCCTCCAAAGTCAGAATTTGAAATTCACGATTTGGCCTCTAAACACAAAAAATTTACGCGTTGTTTCTTCTAATCATGTTTAGAAATCTTCCAGAAGTGATTAGCCCTTTGAAACACAAGTTTTGGTTGAGTATTGAGGAAAATAGAAGTCACACTTTTCATGTTTGCAACTTCACACAATTTCCCTCAAAACTTCATCATTTCACACCCTTAAGAATTCCATTAGCTTCCCTATAAATAAAGAGTCATACCTCATTCATTTTCTCAAGCTTAGATAACCATAACAAACCTGCCAAACTCTCTCTTCAACCCACTTTTCTGCAATTTCGAATTTGGTTTTATAGCTTTCCTCAATCCATTTTCTTTGTCAATTCCTCATCCTTGAACTTCACTGAAGTTAACAAAATAAGAACCAAACTCTAATACTTCCTAAATCATGCTAGCCAAGTCAAGTTTCAGAGCTCTGAATTTGAACATCAATAGGTATATTTCTTCATCAATTCTCTCAAACTTTGGTACTGTAATGAAGCTCTCATCATTCTAATTCTAGTCGCAACATTTGTTTTCAATTGGAAGTGAATTTTGGCCATGAATTTTCAAATCCCTTTTCAAATCTTTCCTTCTAAAACAACTGAGTTACACCTTACATAAATTCTCCGTGAGCGTACCATTGGAATCGTCTTGAAGAGACGAAGTGAATGGTACCAGTCTCAAGCTCTAATTTTTCCATTTCATGAACCTGCAAATCGCGTGGACAGAGGTTGAAGATGACCTACGTGTCCGTCTTCAACCAATGGGAATTTGCCACGCATTTTTTCAAATCTTATTTAATAGTTGATCACATGTTTTATTCATTAAGGACCGTGATATGCATAATGCGTATCATCCATTGGTTTAGCTTACTAACGCGTTTTGACTCTCATCCAATGGTCTATATTTTTTGACTTTATTTTTTATTTCTGATTTTTATATTTAATTGTTTTAAACTTCAAAATAATCATAGAAAATTCATTTTTGACTCAAAAATTATGAAAACATTCACAAAAGTATTTTCAAATATTTTGTTTCTGATTTTTACTTTTTCATAATTTTATTTTTAGATTTGGTATTTTTCATGATTTTTTCATTGTTTTGGTTTGTTTTTAATTGCTTAAAAATACTTATTGACATTTTTTAATTCTGAAAAAATTCATCAAAATTATTTCTCTTATTTCTGACCTTCTGAAATTCTATTATAATTTTATTTTGACTTCTAATATTTTTGATCTTTTTTCACTTATTTGAGTAAATTTAGTTAGTTTAAAAATACTTTTCTGATTTGAAAAATACCAAAAATTTTATAAAAATATTTGAGATCATTTCTGATTTTTCTATGGTCTCTTTTACTTTTTCTTTGATATTTTGAGTATAGTTTTCTATTTTCCCTTTTACTTTCATTTTAAAAATCATTTTCTTTTATTTTATTTTATTCATTAAGTACAATTTTATTTTTGTATACATTCTAACCTTTTGACTTTTGATCACGTACTTCATTAACATCATTGGATCTTGGGTGTTGAGTTTAACTCCACCAAAATGGATGAATGATTTTAATGATAGTTTGATTAAATTTTTATTTCAAATATATCCCTTCCCTCTTCACTTATCCTCTTCTAAATGTGTTACATGTTGTTAGAGGATGACATACATATCATCTCTCCAAACATATGACACATAAATTGCTATTGACAGGCCTCAAAATATGTGTGATTTCTATATAAGTCCACTTACGATTGCTTAACATAACGCTAAATTTTGTCCAGATTTGAGAAATGATCATTCGTGGCCCAAACCTATGTTTGCAAGCCCAAGTATGTTAATTTGAAACCTTTGATCCAATAATCTTGAGATTCATTGTTAGGAGGTTTTGGTCTTATAAATCCTCTAATGAATCTTTATAAGCTTTGGTCAAAGTGAATCACTTAAACATCATTGATCATTTATTGTTGCCTTGAGATTTTGAAAAATGAATGATATACTTGACAAAAAGCAAATAAAACTTGTTGTTAAGAGGTTTTGATTTTATCAATCCTCTAATGAGTTTCAAATGCAAGTTTCAAGATGGTCATTCAACTAACCTCTAATTACTAATTCATTAACATTTGACTTTTATTTTATGCCCTTTATTTTATGCTTTTATTTTATGCCTTTACTTTATGCACCCTTTTATTTTAGCATTTACATTTCATGCTATTTTAATCTTTGCTCAGCTGAGCATTTACTTTTATGTCATTTTTATTTTGCTCACTTGAGATTCTCATTTCTTTTTGAAGATACCTAATAATTAACTTGAACCATAAAAAACTTTAATGTTACTTGGACTGTTTGGTTATTATCCTTGGTATTATGGAGCGATGGACTTCTTGGACTTAGGATTAGATACTTTGACATTCCTTGAGACCTTGTGACTTTCATTGCTATTTTGTCTGGAGTTATTGGGCTTTACCCCGGTACATTGGGTTGTTTGTTTTCTTTGTGTGCAGGTTATTCTGATTATATGCTTTATCTGTGATTGGAAATTCATCTATATTCAGCCGTTACTCTACCCAATTTTTTTGTGAAGACTTAATGAACTTGAAGTTTGACTCTCAAGAGGTTATATTGTCCTTGCTCATTTGGTTTGAATCCAAAGAATTGGAATTCTACATTGACTCACAATGTCAAGTCTTGGCTCCTGGTTGATTAGTAGGTTCTTTTCCCTAGCTTTTACTCTATGCTTTAGGATAGCCTTTTCATCTCCTCGCATCTTCTTTAATTTCAAAAATATTCTCCCTCCTTTGAAAACTCTTCTTATTTTAAAATTGAAACGCTTTCACAATAAACTTGGACTTAGGTCCATGCCCTTTTCAAAATATTTTCTTGATCATACTTTAATAAACTTCATAATACCTTGACATTTTTTTGTGAGAAGACTAAAAGTTAATAAATATCGTTTAAACCATTTTTCCACTTTGGGCTTTTTACTTATAATTTTCTCAAAAGATCAGACTCTTGTCAATCTTTGTAGTCTTTTGAGCTACTATACTTCTACGATATATAGTGAAGTGAGATATTTTTCACTTGCGTGTTGAGCGAGACTTCAGTGATTTTAAAATCCAAGTGATATCCTCCACTTCGAGATGACGCAAAATTCTCCTTTCTCATAATCATGGGTGGTAAGTATGTTCTTCCACTCGGATACGGCGATGATGTCTCATCTATTAAATTTAACCAACACACTTGTGTTTTAAAATTTTTAAAGGTGAACTACGAGTACCCTGATTCACTATTGCACGAAAGGTGGTACGTAGGCATTAAAGGTTCACAACCGCGGCGGGTGCAAAAATTGTAAAAAATACTTCTTTTCTCATCCCCACCATCCATTTTTGTATACAACATTTATAGCCAAAATACACAAATTTACAAAGAGGTTCCTGCGGAGTACCGTAGATGTTTAGGGTGCTAATACATTCCCTTTGCATAACCAACCCCTGAACTTAGATTATCTCCCCCTATTTTGGGTTATTCGCTATTTTACCATTCCTTTGGAAACAATAAAGTGCGGTGGTGATTTTTAAATTTGATCTATGCGAGTCAAGTCAATTCAATGGCTTAGTCTCAACATTTCTACCGCTACAGAAAAAATGGCGACTCTGTTGGGGAAATATCGACCTATTGTTGGTCCATCCCTAAGTTGGTTGAGCCTATCTTTGTTTATGTATGTATATGCTTTTGTTTGTTGTATATTATGTGTTGTATATATGTTTGTCTGGATTTTCGTTGTTTTTAGGGTGCTTGGTGATTTATCATAAGTCCTCTACTAGGACATAGGCAAACTTAAGATAGGACGGGCGGTATAGTCATGTTAACTTTGAGGGATTAATCCCAAAAAAGGAGGCATGAGATATCCCACTCAGTGGAGGCCCCTTTGACTGTAGTATCGTTTACCGAGTAATCGGTAAGACACGCTGCTTTCGATCTGGGAGCATGTTGAAACTAAGGATCGTAGAACCTTTAACCCATCTTTTCCTTTTAGGTGTAGTGTAGAAACTATGACGGAGTAATCTGAAAGTGGTTGTCACGCGATACTATGCTCGGACGAGTTTTTCTTGAGAATATTACTAATTATCTAGTCAACCGGGACGTCGGTATTATCCGAAGGAAGGATGTAGACTCTGGGAACATTTTAGAACCTTGTTCAGCAGGTGATAAAGTATTAGACCGTACCTTGTGTGTAGTACCTTTGACTTTATGCTCGTGACGTCAAACTTATAACCCCCCCCCCCCCCCCCTCATGTTTGTGATCTTGTGTGTGATTGGTGCATCATGCATTCATGCACCCATGAGCATATTTTTAAGACATTATGGTTCAAGGGACATAAAGTTGACTCTTTGTGAATATCCCATGTACTTTTGACCATGGATTATGGAAAAAGAAAGACTCAGAAGTACAGTTTCAAGAATCCCAAGATATATGATTTGATGAGTCTAATTCTCGAGATTGAGAGTTCTCTAGATTTTCGAAAGAAGTATGGATCCATCATGTCTCTCATGAAGCTTAGGATGAAGAAGGATATCCTCTCGACTTTGGTTCAATTCTATGATCCAATGTATCAATGTTTCACTTTCCCTGATTATCAGTTGATGCCAACATTAGAGGAGTATTCTTATCTACTGGGATTACCTGTTACCAATTGTGTTCCTTTCACCGGTTTGGAGAGGGAGCCAAAATCTCATGAGATTGCTGCTTTGACTCATTTGGGGAAGGCTGAGATTTAGGCCCACATGACTATCAAAGGAGGAATCAGAGGCTTACCCGCTCAGTTTTTATTAGAGAAAGCTTGCTACTTCCCTAGGATTAAGAGTATGGTTGCTTCTGAGGCCATCTTTTCCCTACTCGCCTACAGGTTGTCCTTATTTCCGAACATTGACAACTTCGTGGATGTCAATGCCATTGGGATCTTTTTGATAGGGAATCCAGTCCCTACATTATTAGGTGATTCTTATTACTACATTCATCTTCGGGATTCTTATCATGGTGGGATGAACATATGTTGCATGCCTTTGTTGTATCAATGGTTTGTTTCTCACTTACCTCAGTCTGATGCTTTCTGGGATGTCAAAAAGGAACCTCATTGGGCTCCAAAGGTTATGTCCCTCACTCATTCAGATATTGTTTGGTACCATCAAGCTTACCATGATGTAGAGATTTTTGATAGTTGTGGTAGTTTCCCCAATGTACCACTTCTTGGTACAAAGGGAGGAATTAACTACAATCTTGTTCTTGCACGACGACAGCTTGGATATCCGATGAGGGATAAGCCAAATAGTATTCATCTGAGTGGTTTCTTTCTTAGAGAGGGAGAGAATCATAAGAAAGCTAAGGAGCAGATTCTCAAAAGCTTGGCGTCATATTCATTGGAAGAGTAGAAAGGACTTGGGACCAAGAGGGGATGTTTCTTTGGAGCCTTATCTTCAGTGGGTACAAGAAAGGGAAATTCAGTTGAAGATGCCATATTCCCGTGAAGAACCTATGCCTCATATGTTTGTGAAGACCACTCCTTCCCTTTTGGATGGCGTGGAAGAGCTTCAGCTGGCCCTAGTCAGGATGCAGTAGGAGAAAGAAGCTTGGAAGAATAAGTGTCAGACTTTAGAGATATCCTACCGGGAAGACTTAAAGGAGAAAGATGACTTAATTGAGATTATCGAGAGCCATGCTATAGAGACGATGGAGAGTCAAGAGGATTTATTTTCCTCTAGCACTCAGGAAGGGCTTAGTCATTCACTTCCCGACTCTAGTGATTGGAAAATGGTTGCTAACAGGTATGTAAAAGAGAACAAGCAGTTGAAGGCTCAGATCGCAAGATTCATAGGAAATCATCAGTGTGTGGAGTGATCTTCATCAGCTTTGCTTTCTTAGGGTTTTAGATTCTATCTTCTTTTTATACTTGGGATTGTTGAAAGTTGTACTAAAAAAATATGTAATTCATTTTGAAGTTATTATAACGATATTTTTCAGTATTTCAAATGTGTTAATACTTTAATATTTGCAAATTGTTCATAAATCTTTGAGTTCCTTGAATTTATTAATAATAAAATAAATCATGTGAATTGCATATCATGCATCATCCTGTACATATTTCTTGAATTTCTTTTCATACCCATATGTCTTTATGTTATTTCTCTGCTTCGTTCAGCAAGTTGTCTCCTCGGTATAATATCGAGCTAATTCAAAGAAGAAAATGGATAATCTTGAACAGGAAAATCGCGAGTTGCGCGACGAGGTTACTACTCTGAAGGCCGGTATGGCCAATTTAACTATTTTGATGGAATCATTGGTGGTTGTTCAGAATCAGCCACCATTTGCTCAGCCTCAACAAACAACATTTGCTTTTGAAGGTCCATTAGTTCCCGTTTTTGTTCCCCCAGTTACTGTTGATTAAAATTGTATGCCTCAGGGTTATCCATGGGGAATTCTAGAAAACTTCATGCCGAAAGGTTTTAATCTTGACACTCAAGTTGCTCTAGTTGTTCAAGTTGCTGCTACTCCTGCACCTCATGTGGTGCATAGTACTCCTGCTGCTAGAAATGAGACTCACTGTGTTGCACCTCCTTCGGTGAATGTTGTGCCGTTTGTTAATGATGAAGTTTATCATCTTATTCCTCCTCCAAGTGAAAGCTTAGGCTTCTATGATCGAATGGAAGATTTTCAGGATCAGTTTGATAATATGCAAAAAGAGATGAAGGCCCTTAGAGGAAAAGAACTGTTTGGGCGGAATATGAACAATTTGTGTTTGGTTCCAAATGTGAAAATACCTGCAAAGTTCAAAGTACCAGAATTCGAGAAATACAAGGGCAATATATGTCCCCATGATCACCTTGTGATGTATGTGAGAAGGATGTCTACTCACACCGATGATCAACGCTTGTTAATTCACTTTTTCCAAGACAGTTTGACTGGTGTTGTGTTGAAGTGGCATGTGAGCTTGGATAGTGCTGGCATTCATACTTTCAATGACTTGGGTGAAGCGTTTATTAGACAATATAAGTATAATGTGGGCGTGGCACCTGACCATGATCAACTCAGGGCAATGATCCAGAAAGATAGAGAATCGTTTAAAGAGTATGCACAAAGATGGCGTGAAGTAGCCGCCCAAGTAATCCCTCCAATGGAAGAGAAAGAGATGACAAAGATTTTCCTGAAGACTCTAGGTGCCTTCTACTATGAAAGAATGGTGGCGATTGCACCAAGTGATTTTACCGAAATGGTGATATGGGCGCTCGTTTGGAAGAAGCTGTAAGAGAGAGTCGTTTGACAAGAGGTGAAAATTCTGGTAGTACCAAGAAGCCTTTATACAGGTTTTCCAAGAAGAAAGGAGATACAAATGTTTTCATTCAAGAGAGAAGGGTTAATCCTCCTAGAAGAAATCATCAGCGCCACCAAAAGGTTGCTTCGATAACTCCAGTTGTCAATGTGGCTCCGACCATAATTGCTTATCAAAGACCATCCCCTCAGGGAAATCAGGGACAGAATCAGAAGAGAGAGGCTTTTGACTCTATTACCATGAGCTATGCAGAGTTACTCTCGACATTAATTCAAAAGAAGTTGGTTCGAACCAGGCCACCCCCTGTTATACCATCACCTTTGCCTTGGTATTATAAGGCAGACCAGACGTGTGCTTTTCAACAGGGAGCAGTAGGGCATAATGTTGAGAATTGTTATCCTTTGAAATCTGAAGTACAAAGGATGGTGTCATCAGGCTTTTTATCCTTTAAATATGTTGGCCCTAACGTAAAAGATGATCCTTTGCCAAAGCATGAAGGAGAAAATGATGAGAACATGGTTGTTGGTTGTCCAAGGGACTTCCGTATTTTTGATATGAACCCGGTTAGAGGAGATTTGGTAAAGATGTATGCTAACCTCTGCGAGTTTAGTTACTATATGCATGACTATGTTGGTTGTGGTATTTGCAATACATATATACAGGGGTGTGATAAGATAAAAGTTGATCTTTAGGAAATGATGGACGAAGGTCTCATTCATATAATCAGGCCTAGAGCAGAGTACGAGGAATATGTGAATATGGTCTTTGGATGTCTTGGAGAATTCCATATTTTTGACGTGAACCATATGAATGATGATTTGGTGCAGTTGCACGCTACTTTCTGTCACATGGATGGTCAAGTAGAACACCATTATGGGTCTTGTCTAGTCTGTTGCATAGATTCGCGAGGTTGTTCCATTGTGAGAAAGGGTGTTCAGTTATTGTTGGACAATGGTACTATCAATTTTTTAGGAAATAGAGATGATTACAATGGGATTAATGTGATTGAAGATTGCTTGGTTGAGACTGTGTCAGATGATGAGTATGCTTCTGCAGATGAATTCTTTTCCTCAGATGAAGATATGTTCTCCAGCAATGATTTTATGATACCCAAGTATTCTGAAGAAGGGCTGAATGTTATTGTGCCTTGTTTCAGTGTTCCCGCCCCTATAGAGATTGAGTACTGTAGAAAGCCAGCTATTTCTCCAGTGGTGATTTGCTTGTTGGATCATGTTCCTTACGAATCATACAAAGATGTGCCATACAAATACAATGCTACAATCTTGGAGGATGGTGTGGAAGTTCCCATCCAACCTTTGTTTGATGTTAGGAATACTGCTGAGGCCACCCGAGTGACCCGTAGTGGTCGTGTTTTCGCACCTGTCATTCGAGGGAATGTTAATGCTGATAAGAAGATTGTTGAAAGTGTTGAATCCAAGAAAGCAGTGGGGGAATCTAATGGTACTACATTGGAAAAATATGTGGATGATATATTGAATATTATCAGGATGAGCGAATACAGGATCATAGATCAATTGTTGTAGACTCCATCAAAGATATCTATTTTGGCCTTGTTAATGAACTCTTCTGCCCACATGGTTTGATGAGAGTATTAGATCAAGCTTTTCTGGAAAGTGATATTCCATTGGACCAATTAAGCAGTGTGGTAGGGAATATTACATCCTGTAGTAACCTGATTTTCTGTGATGATGAATTGCTTGACTAAGGAAGGAATCATAATTTGGCTCTCCATATCTCCATGAACTGTAAGAATGATTCATTGTCAAATGGGCTGATTGATAATGGGTCCGCTTTAAATGTCATACCAAGGAGCACGCTTATGAAGTTAAAGTATCAAGGAGTTCACATGTGCCCGAGTGGCATAATTGTGAAAGCTTTTGATGGATCAAGGAACTCTATCACCGGGGAAGTAGATTTTCCTATTCATATAGGCCCGTATTTATTTCATATTACTTTCCAGGTTATAGATATTGTGCCCGCTTACAGCTGTTTTCTAGGACGACCGTGGATATACGAGGCAGGGGCTGTCACTTCGACTTTGCACTAGAAGTTAAAGTTTGTGCGTGGAGGAAACATAGCCATCATAAATGGAGAACAAGCTTTGTTAATATCTCATTTATCCTCTTTCAGTGTTATGGAAGCGGATGAAGATGATGTTGGAACTCAGTTCCAAGCTTTATCCATTGATAATATAAGGGGGAATGATAATTTTATAGCTTTGTTTAAAGATGCTCAGCAGGTTATGCGCAATGGCCCTAGTAAGGTGTGGAGGTAGATCGTTGATCTATATGTAAATAAGAATAAAGCTGGTCTAGGATTTTCTGTGAAGAATGATAAAGGTAAGAACATGAAGCCGAAGTCTGCTTTGGGAAAATATCAGGATATCTTTCATAACGGAGGTTATCTTCATCCAATTGTTCCTAGGATCAATGCTATTGTTGAAGATGAGACGGAGTAAGAGATGTCAAACTATGTGATGCATGGAGTTAGAGTCCAGAAATGGATCACCATTGATATTCCCTCTTGCATTCATGTCTCAAAGTAATTTGTTTTTGTTAATATTTTCAAAAATCTTTCACTCTGCCCCAGGTGAAAGTTGATATTGTATGGGCTTATTTGTTTGCTTTGATCTTTACAATCAATAATAAAAGTTGTCTTTGATTCCCAATTTGTGTCTTTTGTTTTCTTCTTTTTCTTGGAAAATGGTAATAAAAAAAACCTTTTCAAATAAATATTACCTTTAATCTGCATAATCACTTGCTATGTGTGTCAGTTTCTAAAAGCAATCATAAATCATATGTGCAGATTAATTAAAAAACCCGTTGAATACAATGACCATGTGCCCTCTCCCAACCTTGAATATCCCTTGTATGGGACCTAAGAATAATAATATGATGAGATTCCAAAAGAGGTTTCACGGTTGCTTGAGCGCGACGAAAGTTCTATTCATCCATATAAAGATCCGTTGGAGACGATCAATTTGGAGTCAGAGGAAGATCCGAAGGAAGTTAAGATTGGAGCATTGCTGCATCCCAATGTAAAGAGCAGGCTGAATGAATTGTTTAAAGAATATGTGGATATATTTGCATGGTCATACCAAGACGTTCCTGGTTTAGATACGGATATTGTGGAACATCATTTGCCGCTAAAGCCAGAGTACCTGCCAATCAAGCAGAAATTGCAAAGAACTCACCCTGATATGGAAATAAAAATTAAAGAAGAAGTTCTAAAGCATATTAATTCCGGTTTTATTTACATTATTGTACCCTCAGTGGATTTCCAATATTTCCCCTGTACCAGAGAAAGACGGAAAAGTTCGCATGTGCGTTGATTATAGAGATTTAAACAAAGCTAGTCCAAACGATGATTTTCCATTACCGCATATTGATATGTTGGTTGATAGCACAGTAAAATTCAAAGTATTCTTGTTCATGTACGGATTTTCCAGATATAATAGAATTAGAATGGCTCCGGAGGACATGGAAAAAACAACATTTATCACACCCTGGGGAACATTCTGTTACAGAGTGATGCCCTTCGGGTTAAAGAACGCCGGTGCAATGTACCAGAGGGCTATGACAACCTTATTCCATGATCTGATGCACAAGGAAATTGAGGTATATGTTGATGATATGATTTCCAAATCCCATACTAAAGAAGGGCATATAGAAGATTTGTTGAGATTGTTTCAGCCTTTGAGGAAGTATCGTCTCCGCTTGAATCCAAATAAGTTTACCTTCAGTGTTCGATCAGGAAAATTGTTAGGTTTCATTGTTAGCCAATAAGGAATTGAAGTTGACCCTGATAAATTCAAAGCAATTCAAGAAATGCCAGCGCCAAGATCTGAAAAGCAAGTTAGAGGCTTCCATGGGCGTTTGAATTACATTTTCTGATTTATCTCCCACATGACTGCAACGTATGAGCCGATATTTAAGTTGTTAAAGAAAGATCAAGGTTGTGCGTGGAAAGATGACTACCAAAAGGAATTTGAAAGTATTAAAGAGTATATACTTGAACCTCCTATCTTGCTCCCTCCAGTGGAAGGAAGACCATTGATTATGTATCTGACAGTGTTAGATAATTCTATGGGCTGTATTTTGGGACTACAAGATGAAATAGGGAAGAAGGAATATGCCATTAATCATCTCATCAAGAAATTTACTGACTGTGAGTTGTGTTATTCTATGCTGGAAAAGACATGTTGTGCTCTGGCCAGGGAGGAAAAATGATTGTGGCATTATATGTTGAATCATAATACTTGGTTGATTTCCAAAATGGATCCAATTAAGTATATTTTTGAAAAACCTGCTCTTATTGGGAGAATTTCCCATTGGCAGATGTTGTTGTCTGAATATGATATTGAATACCATACTCAAAAGGCAATAAAAAGTAGTGTGTTGGCAGATTATCTTGCTTACCAACCGGTTTATGATTATCAGGCGATTAAATATGATTTCCCTGGTGAGGATGTGATGTTTTTGAAGGTAAAATATTGTGATGAACCTTTTCCTGGGGAAGTTCCTGATCCTGAATCCTGGTGGGGTATGGCATTTGATGGAGCTGTAAAATGCTTATAGGAAAGGAATCGGTGTTGTGATTATCACTCCTCATGGATCACATATACCTTTTACTGCAAGGTTGGCTTTTGATTGTACCAATAATATGGCAGAGTATGAGGCTTGTATCATGGGTCTCGAGGAGGCCATTAATCTCATAATCAAAATCCTAGATGTGTATCGCGATTCAGTTTTGGTAATAAATTAGATTAAAGGAGAATGGGATACTCGTCACCCTGGCTTGATTCCTGTTGTACCCCAAAATTTTCCCTCTCATTTTATCAACATTTCTCATCACAAGACTCTTGGAACTCAAGATCAAGCTAGGGTTTGCTCTGCTCAAGACACCTCCTTGCACTGTTGACCTAAATTAGGGTTTGAGTTTTCACAGGGATGTTTTTCCCTACAATGTCCAAAATGACTTTCATACTTCATGTTGGACTCACAATTTTGTCCATACCAAGTCTCCAGCCTTGATTCAAATTTTTGCCCAGTCAATTGGACAGTTGACCGAGAAATCAACTGTATTGGGGAAAAAGTCAACTGTGGCCAATTGACAGTCAAACCTCATGAATTTTGACCCACGTCAACATTATGAACTCATATGAACCATTTGATCAAGTTTGGATCATAATTCCACAAGAAATTTGATCAAATCACCAAAAGGGCAAAATGGTCATTTTTAGGGTTTTGACTGTACAAAGGCAATTTTTGACTGTTTGACCTAGACAATGGCAAATCAAGCTCAACCATGGACTCAATGACTCAATGATATTATCTTGATCCATTCAACAAGTTCAAAAGATCTCAAATGCATAGGATTGACAGATGAATTTTTCAGTCAACTAATCAAAATTTGACTATACACTGAAAAGTCAAACTTTGACTTTTTGATCAAAATCAAGTGCCAAGGGTCATTTATCATCAAGACATGTCAAATTATGAAACTTGTTCATCAAGAAACCCAAAATTGCAAATTAGGGTTTAAAATGGAAAATTTTCATAACTTAGAAATTTTCTAAGTTATAAAATTTTCTTATTTCTTCCTAACTTTGTCCCATCTTTTCACCAAGATGCAAATGGATTCAAACAAAACTTGCAACATGAAGGTTTTAGTCCATCACAAAGTATACAACTTTGATTCACAAAGTTTTCTCAAAAGAAGCTTGGATCTCAAGTTATGATTTTTGGAACAAGGGTACCTAAAACTTTTAACTTAGAGAAATTTTGCCCTAGTTTAGGCAGGATTTTGACCCATCTTCTTGGCCATTTTTCACATAGTTCCACTTGGATTATTAAGTTTCATTTCAAATATGGATTATAGTACATGTTTCAAGCTTTCCAAATTGTCCAAGAACTCCTCAAACACCTTTGTGGTTAGGGAGAATCGAATGCTTGAAGTTGGCAAAAACTCACTTTGTAACCATTGCCAATACATGTTCATACCATTTGCCAAATCTGACCAAGCTAGCTTAGTTAACAATTACAGGCCTCTAAACTAATTTGTACTCAATAATTAAATTCAAATCCATTGGTCTAAGTTTTGTTTTGGACATTAGAGGATTATACACTAGATTAATCCAAAAATAGTAAAAGGTAACTTTGCCATTTTTGTCAAAATCTTGCTTTATGTCAAATAGAATCCTTGAGCCTTGAACAAGATCTTATGCTGCAAACCAAATCCACAAACTAGGGGTCAAGCTTACACAATGTATGCAGAGTTAGAGCTAGCATGTACAGGCCTGCTCTTTGTCACTTCTCATTTTGCTTCATAACCAAGAAACTTGTCAAACACAAGAGAACACACATATCTGATAAAACCAACTCAAGCAAAGTTTTGAAACAAGTTTGTAACATCCTCACAAGCCAGAAGCACGAGCCTTTGACCTCTCAAACCTCCTCATACTCAAAAACCACATTTTCTTGCAAAACAGGGCCAGTTCTGCAAACTTCAAGCCACCATCAAATCCCCTTGTGCGTTTTGTCCAAAACTACTTTAAACACATTCCAATCAATATACCTGAGCTATCCAGGCCATTCACAAGTTGTTGTAACTCCATTAACACACATTGCCATTTTTGTTTGGAAGCTTTGCAGGTTGAGTTTTGTAGCACGATTCAGGCCACTTCAAAATAAACTAAGCATTGGGAAAGGTTCAGGGGACATCAAGCAAGCTCAAAAGAACCTCAGGCACCATTGGAAGTTGCTGCATTGTCCAGCTCGAACTCAACTGAAACAGGTATTTCATGAACTTCTATCTCTCTATTTAGGAATAGTTAGACTTAGGTTTGTGAATGAAAGATGTTGTATTCATAGCCCTGAAACCATACATGTGCTTAGTTTTCATTTATATTAATCGTGCTAGGAGAATTTCATCCATGAACTTTCTGAAAAAACTAGGTTAGAAATTAGGGCCAGAGAAATTCTCTCTGGTCTTTGAGATTTAGCTTAAGTTTTTTATATGGTTAGCTTCGTTGTTTGATGCTCTACAAGTTTCATGTTTTGAGTTTTGTCAAAAAAGCACTGAATCCGAAGATACAGGTTTGAACTAAGCTAGGCGCGCGTTTCTGTTGGACAGCGGAAGAAGATGAAGTAGCTGGGCTGGGCCTGGCTACTTCCTACTTTTGGCACCCCCCACTTTCAGTTTCACACCCCCTGGCCCATTTTTTTGCATTTTGATATTTTTGCATTTTTATTTTCTTTTCTGACTTTAATATTTTATTTTCAAACATAAAAAATGATCCAAAAATATTTTTATAATTTTTTACATTTATTTGGTATTTATTTTTATTTTTACTAGCATTAAAACACTTTATATACTTTTATACTATTTTGTTTAAATTTAAAAAAATAATGAAAACAATACTTTTATTTCATCTCTTATTGTTATTCATATTGAAAACTTTTTCTTGAAAATATTTTATTTTTTGTAAATAATTTATTTTATTTTTATACACACTTAATATATTTAATATATATATACATATATTTTATTTCTATTTTATTAAATACTTAGAAATAAAACACAAAAATATTTTATTTTATTTTTATTATTATTTATACTAAAAAAATACTCTTTTTTTAATATGCTTTATTTTTGTACATATTGATACATTTTTATATATAAATAATAAATAATGCCATTTCTTGAGAAATTAGGGTTTTTGCCCTAAAAATAAATTAAAATTAACTTTTTTATTTATTTATTTCTTCACATTTTCCATTAAAAATACCTTTTGCATACATGAACAAATAAAAACCTTTTTTTGTATAATACATTTTATCTAATATTTATTTATTGTATTTTATTTAAATATTGTACATTTAAATATTATGCCTTGCAAATTCAATTTGGTTGTAATAATTTAGGGTTTAATTTCTTGCAAAATAATCCCTTATTCAAATTTGTACCCCCTCCCTATATCATGTTGTAATAGCTTAGAGTTTAAATTCTCGCACCTTTAAGCTTTCTATTATATCATGATTAGAATTAGGGTTTGTATGCAAAATCAAAACCAACAAATAGTTTAACCTAATCAAAGACAAAAATGTATGAAAAATAAACACAATGCACACTTGCACCCCTAGGGTTTCAATCCACTTGTTGCCTTCAAAAATGGGCCATGGTATGCATGTCAAGCACTTGGGCAAAACAAAAACAAAACAAAAGATCATAGTCCCTCGATGACGCTATCTGAGTTGCCTAAACAAAATGATCAAGACCCTCAAGAAAATTGCCAAAAATGCTTGACACAATTGTTATCATGGTCTATACGATGACCCGCGCCTATCCCGTTTAACATCCTAACACAAGGTTGTTCACCAAATACAATGGTAAAACAACACTGTTAAAAGGGTTAAAAACATAAGAAAGATCTTTGAGTAAAATAGGGTAGACAACTCTTAGTTACTTGATCAAAGCTTGCAAAAACATCCTTGCTATCTTCAAAACACACTTCACAACACAAGTTCAAAACCCTACTTTCAAACATTGAAAACCTTTCAAAAGACAAAAACACCTTTGTATACATTCAAACAAGAATCATTACAAAGGTTGCCACAACGATGGCCTCTTTTAAAAACATCTTTCAAAATCACACACAAAGCACCATTTCAAACAATTGAAGAGCACCATTTCAAACAATTGAAAAGCAAAGCAACTGATCTAAACAAGTTACTAAGAGCCCATGGATAACCATGGATAGAAATGGTGCTAATACCTTCCCTTTCTATAATCTACTCCCTGAACCCAAGAAAACATCTCAAAGGTCTTTCCTGTGCTTTTTGACCTTTCCTTAGGATAAAATAAAAAGTCGGTGGCGACTCTTGCTAAACCGAAACATTTGCAAACACAAACGCAAAACCCCAAGTCAGTTCTCCCACCGTATCACAATTCCCTACAAAGTTGAGTTCCATCATATTCTCAGAGATGAAAATCAGATGGCAGATGCATTGGAAACTCTGGCTTCTATGTATCAAGTGAATACTTGGAATGATGTGCCTCGTATCACAATAAGACGTTTGGATAGACTGGCTCACTAGTTTACAACAGAGGGAGTAACAGATGAAAAACCTTGGTATTATGACATCAAGCATTTTCTCCAGACTCAGAAATACCCGATTGGTGCATCAAACATAGAAAGACACTGAGAAGGTTGACTAGTAGCTTTTTCCTCAAAAAAGATGTGTTATAAAAAAAGAAATTATGACATGGTCTTGCTCAGATACGTGGATAGACACGAAGTAGACATGTTGATGCATGAGACCCATGAAGGTTCCTTTGGTACCCATGCCAATGGACATTCGACGGCAAAGAAGATGCTTAGGGCAGGTTACTATTAGCTGACAATGGAATCTGACTGTTATAAATTTGCAAAGAAGTTCCATAAGTGTCAGATTTACACCGATAAAATTCATGTGCCTCCGACACATCTCAATGTTATTTCTTCCCCGTGGCTTTTCTCTATGTGGGATATTGACATGGTTGGAATGATTGGACCTAAGGTGTCGAATGGATATCATTTCATTTTGGTAGCAATTGATTACTTCACCAAATTGGTAAAAGAAGCTTCATATGCTAATGTTACTAAGCAAGTGGTAGTGCGTTTCATTAAGAACAATCTTATATGTCGGTATGGTGTGCCAAGCAGGATTATCACCGATAACAGCTCGAATCTAAATAACAATATGATGACAGAACTCTGTGGATAATTCAAGATTGTCCATCACAATTCATCTCCTTACAGGCCAAAGATGAATGGGGTTGTTGAAGCTACTAATAAGAATATCAATAAGATCATCAAGAAGATGGTTATTACTTATAAAGATTGGACATAGATGCTCCCTTTCGCTTTTCACGGGTATCGTACATCTGTCTGCACTTCAACAAGGGCAACCCCATTCTCTGTTGTGTATGGTATGAAAGTAGTGCTCCCAATCGAGGTTGAGATTCCATCTTTACACGTGATAATGGAAACCAAGTTGCTAGAGGCTGAGTGGGTCCAGAACAAGTTTGACCAATTGAATTTGATTGAAGAAAAGAGAATGACGGCCTTGTGCCATGGCCAATTATACCAAAATAGAATGAAGAAAGCTTTTGATAAAAAGGTCAAGCCTCGTGAATTCAGAGAAGGCGACCTCATGCTCAGGAAGATCATGTCTTTTAAAGTTGATTCTAGGGGCAAGTGGACTCCCAATTTTGGAGGCCCATATGTTATCAAGAAATCCTTCTCTGGCGGTGCATTGATTCTTGAAACTATGGATGGCGAGGATTTCCAGCGTCCCATGAATGCTGATGCAGTCAATAAATACTTCGCCTAAAGAAATAAAAGAAAATTTCTCTAAGTCTAAAACCCGAAAAGGAGACTTAGGCAAAAAATAGCGTCTCAGTAGACTGAAAACTCGAAAGGGAAGTCTATGAAAAATTTAGAGACATAAACAAAATAAACTTTCCATCTAGGTTTCAAACCCGCAAGGGCAACTTAGGCAAAAGTTAGGGATATCTTGGCAAGTAACTGCGTCAAACAAGACTTGATCATTGAAGCAACAATCTTATTGGATCCTCACCATACTTCAACAGAAATCACTGCTCAGAAATTCAAAGTTGTTAGGTAGAATATGGTCATTGTATTTCAATGTATCTTTTCCAATATATATTACCATTTTCTAAACTTTGTAATCATCTATGGAGTCTCGCCATTCGCAGACTACCATTCTATTAATAAAGTTTGAGCTTTTATCCAATTATTTGCAATTCTTATTTTATTCTGCTTACAAAGACTCCATTTATTAATGATAGTAATTTTCAAACCAAAAATATTAAATAACAAAATTGTTTTTTGAAAGGAATTTACAAATTACTTTTTGCTTTAGATTTTATGACACAAGAAAAACAAAAATGGTGATTCCCAGGATGGACGAACTCAGAAATTTTAGAATTTTGTTTTCCCCAGGAAGGCTCTCTCAGATAGTTGGATATGAAACCAATTGATGTAAGGTGTGGTATCGGGCTTGTGATCTCGTTTTCCCTATTCAAGTCTTGGTCCATTTTGATTTCGGGTTTGCATGGTTTGAGGTCTCTATCTCAGATTCCCCAGTAAGGTTTTCTCTCATATGAAGGGAGTCCTTTCTTCTTAGCAGTAATGGCATTATTGTTGTTTTCCCAGGCAACTAGGCAAGGGTAGTATCTTTTCTAAGAAGTGTTGAAACAGTTGTTAACTTTTTGGATTTTCTCCCGCCGAGTGTTGGGTTTGATTTAAAATTGCCATAATTTTGATTTATTGGTGTATTGTTTGATTTCTTAGATCTCCAAGTGAAGTTGAGACTTTGTTTTAGGATGGAAGTTGTTATCCCCATGTGTTTTCATAATTTATCCCCAGGGAAGATTGTGTAATCATCACTCTCGGTATTAAAGAATTTATTTTTTGGCCCCTCAATAATGTGGTGTTGAACTCCCTAATGAAGTTAGCACGGAATCTCCAGCCAATATCTTAACGATGTGGTTTTCATCTACCCTAACGAAGTCAGTATTATAATCTCCAATGAAAATATAGATGTTGAAACATTTGTTTTCCCCATCGAAGTCTGTGTGATGTTCCCCGGTGAAGCCCAGAGAGGGATGTTAGATCCCTGTATTTGCATTGATTCTATTGTGTGATTTGATTACTTTCGGGATGTGTTTCTTCCCAGTGAAGTTAATCCATGGGGTATAAATTTGTTTCCTCATTTGGTACTTACTATATTTTGGGACTTTTCATTCTGGATATGATTTAGTCGAGTATTAACTTTACCCAATTTGATTTTTTCTGTTTATCCCCAGTATGGTATGATAGTTTCGTCAGCATATACATGATAACATTCATACATGCATCATGCATAGCTGAATTAAAATTCAACGCTCATTTGCATTTATTAAATTTTATTGGCATATTACCCTATTTGCAGAGTTTTGTCACCCTCTCTCCAATAGTTTGT
Organism: Vicia faba; assembly: GCA_948472305.1. Lineage (NCBI taxonomy): Eukaryota > Viridiplantae > Streptophyta > Magnoliopsida > Fabales > Fabaceae > Vicia > Vicia faba. The sequence continues at coordinate 698,950,383 of OX451738.1, read as the reverse complement.
CAACTTTAAGCAGAAAGTGTATATTCTTTCAATTTCCCCACTAAGATATCCCTCGTGGGAGATTTTATTCTTTATCCTTCTTATTCAGTTCTTTATCTGAGTGGAATGTGATCACCTTTTGAGTTTATTTCTCATCAGATGCTATCTCGGCTGACTGTTTCAGACTGGTTTATTTCTAGTTTGAATCGGTGGTCCCCGGCAGCGTTATTATTTCGATTTCTGCAAACTTTGAGCCCTAGTTTGAGAATGCTCATTTATTTTGGCACGAGAAAACTTTAGCTCCTCATCAGTAATATATTGGCATTCCCCCAGGAATCCATATTTCTTTCCCCAGGAAGCCATATTTCTTTCCCGAAGAAGTCATTATTACAGTTCCTTCTCATAACAGCAAGTGGCGGTCTCTTTATTTGAGCAACTTGTACTTCCCCAGTAAGTCTCTTAGTCCCATGAGAATATTCATTTGTTTACTCCAATGAATGGTAGTCTCTTCATTATGGGAGATAGTTCGTTGTTGAGATTTTGTTTACTCCAATGGATGTTAGTCTCGTCATTATGGGAGATAGTTCATTGTTGAGATTTTTTACTCCAATGAATGGTAGTCTCGTCATTATGGAAGATAGTTCGTTGTTGAGATGTTACTCCAATGAATGGTAGTCTCGTCATTATGAGAGATAGTTCGTTGGTGAGATGTTACTCCAATGAATGGTAGTCTCGTCATTATGGGAGATAGTTCATTGGTGAGATGTTACTCCAATCAATGGTAGTCTCGTCATTATGGGAGATAGTTCGTTGCTGAGATGTTACTCCAATGAATGGTAGGCTCGTCACAATGGGAGATAGTTCGTTGCTAAGATGTTACTCCAATGAATGGTAGTCTCGTCATTATGGGAGATAGTTTGTTACTGAGATGTTATTCTAATGAATGGTAGTCTCGTCATTATGGGAGATAGTTCATTTCTGAGATGTCACTCCAATGAATGGTAGTCTCGTTATTATGGGATATAGTTTGTTGTTGAGATTTTTTACTCCAATGAATGGTAGTCTCATCATTATGGGAGATAGTTCGTTGTTGAGATCTTTTTCTGATGGATGGTAGTCTCTTCATTATAGGAGATAGTTCGTAGTTGAGATTCACTTTGCTCTTAATAAGTTTGTTTGTTTCCAGTCATGAGTACTGGTGTAAAACAATTATTACCACCCCTAATATTGATGTTTACTAGTATTATCTTACCACCTTTTTTCCCCAGTAGGTCGACATTACCTTTTTTGCTATCTTCTCTGAGAATGGATAGTTCGCGGTTATTTGTTGATCACTGTTATCCTTTACTTTCTCTCCTCAATATTTGAGTTGATGTTGCTTTATCTCCTCTCTGGGCTTTACACCAGTAGAGTTGAGTCCTCTTTTCACCAGTGATTTATTTTCCTGGTCTAGTTTTCGTTTGATATTTTATTTTCGGTTTCCCCAATGGTGTCTTGTGTAACCATTGGGTCTGTTTGTTTGCATGCATAATCATGAACATTGCATGGCATCTTAGGGCCAAAAATAGGGCTTACTTTATATTTAAGTATCTTCAATCACGTCGACACAAAGATTTTAACCTTCGTATCTCCAGATACAAGACACTTAAATGAGGGCAGTTGTTATACCCCAATTTTTGCCACTAAGATCCCTTTATCATCTCATATCAACCCAATCACAAAAAGATCAAATTAGGGTTTGGTTTTTCTCCTTATCTTTAGCTTTTCTCATGGGGAATAACCAAGCATCTTGACTTGTATATTGTGATTATCTATGTTTTGTATTGATTAACTTTAAACTAATAAATACAATGAACGTTTTCCCTAATTAATGATGTTATAGGTGAGAGCACAGCATATTCCATCAAGTTGATCTATAGGTTCATGAGTTTATTTACATGCCTTATTCAACAAAGATTAATTGAGATTCAAACGTAATCATTGGATATGCTTTAAAGTAATATTATGACAAAGTATATTTTGATTCATCATTCCTCAAGTTTTCAAAGATAGTTCAAAGATATAGAATTTGATTAAAGAGGTTTGACCTAATTGGACAAGTTCTTGATTTCTTGGCCACAAGTTCATTTTTCCATCAATTCTTAATATTTGGAAGTGGTTATGGTTGCTATGGTTTATCATTATCATCCTCAATAACTTCTATCTACATGAAAAAAGTAATTGTGCAAGACAGTTTGTCAAAATTGAAAAGGGTTTCCAAAGCATTTTGTTGCTAGAGGAGCTAAGGTTTTGAACTTTTAAGGGATATATCTTGCTCATCTTTTGTTATTTTTGAGTGACTCCAAATACATGCTTCTCTTTAAAGGATTATCAAAAAATCACTTCAAAGGTTTCGAGGAAATTTCATGTGGAAGATGCCTAATGATTGAGAAAGATTACAAGTCCTCTAGATAAGCCATCAAATTCCCTTGTGTGACTTCAAAAGATCATAACTTGGTCAATTTTTATCTCCTTGAGCCCATTAATTTTCCATAATTATCTTAAAGGTGTGAAATTAAACTCTTCTTTTATGTGCAAAGCTTGAATATAGATGGAAGATGCCCTAAGGATGCAAAAGATTATAGGTCATCTCATGAATTTTCACCAATTTCACAAAGTCATAACTTTCTCAATTTTTGGATTTTTTAAATGGTTCAAGTCTCAAAATGTAATTCAAGAGATCTACTTCATGCCATATTTTTATTTCAAGAGCAAATTTTAAATGGAAGGCCATGTTTGGATGCAAGACATTATAGGTCATTTTTGAAGAAAAACTTATAATTTTTCTAAGTACAAAAAGTCAACATTTTCTTACAACTTTGACTCATCACAAATTTCAGCTCAAGAATTCATTTGATTCCATTATTTGCACATTGTAAAGTTTGTGATCTCATCTTTCCAAGGTATCAATAATTAAGTCCTAAGGTTCCCTAAATCGTGCACACCATTGATTATAAGATGGTACATTGAGACTAAAGTTTCCTCCAAAGTCAGAATTTGAAATTCATGATTTGGCCTATAAACATAAAAAATTTGTGTGTTTTTACTTCTAATAATGTTTAGAAATCTTCCATAAGTGATTAGCACCTTGAAACGCAAGTTTTGGTTGAGTTTTAAGCAAAATAGAAGTCACAGTTTTCATGTTTGCAACTTCACATGATTTCCCTCCAAACTTCATCATTTCACACGCTTAAGCATTCCATTAGCCTCCATATAAATAGAGGGTCATGCCTCATTCATTTTCTCAAGCTTAGATAGCCAAAATCACCCTACCAAACTCTCTCTTCAACCTACTTTTCTGCAACTTCGGATCTGGTTTTATAACTTTCTTCAATCCATTTTCTTTGTCAATTCTTCATCCTTGAACTTCACTGAAGCTAACAGAAGAAGAACCAAGCTCTAAGACTTCCTAAATTTTGCTAGCCAAGTCAAGTTTCAGAGCTCTGAATTTGAACTTCAATAGGTAGATTCCTTCATCAATTCTCTCAAACTTTGGTACTGTAATGAAGCTCTCATCATTCTGATTCTAGTCGCAACATTTGTTTTCAACTGGAAGTGAATTTTGGCCATAAATTTTCAAATCCCTTTTCAAATCTTTCCTTCTGAAACGGCTGAGCTACACCTTACATAAATTTTTTACGAGGGTGCCATTGGAATCGTCTTGAAGAGACGAAGCAAGTGGTACCAATCTCGAGCTCTAATTTTTCCATTTCATGAACCTGCAAATCACGTGGACAGAGGTTGAAGACGACTTACGTGTTAGTCTTCAACCAATGGGAATTTGCCATGCATTTTTTTCAAATCTGATTTAATAGTTGATCACGTGTTTTATTCATTAAGGACCATGATATGTACAACGCGTTTGATCCATTAGATTAGCTTACTAACGTGTTTTGACTCTCATCCAATGGACTATATTTTTTACTTTATTTTTTATTTATGATTTTTTATATTTAATTGTTTTAAACTTCAACAAAATCATAGAAAATTCATTTCGGACTCAAAAATTATGAAAACATTTACAAAAATATTTTCAAATATTTTGTTTCTGATTTCTATTTTTTCATAATTTTATTTTCATATTTGGTATTTTTCATGATTTTTTCTTTGTTTTGGTTTGTTTTTAATTGTTTAAAAATACTTATTGACATTTTTAAATTCTAAAAAAAATCATCAAAATTATTTCTCTTATTTCTTACCTTCTGGATTTTTTTTAGAATTTTATTTTGACTTCTAATATTTTTGATCTTTTTTTCACTTATTTGATTAATTTTAATTAGTTTAAAAATACTTTTCTGATTCAAAAAATTACCAAAAATTTTGTAAAAATATTTTAGGTCAAGACACTCAAGGGTTGACTAGTCAAGATGCTCCTCCTAAGCCAAAAGCCTACAACTAGGGTTTGGAGTTTCTCGAGGAAATTTCGTTTGCAAAGGTCTCAAGTGGCTTACATGGTTCTTCAAAGGTATTTAAGAAGGTTCATGTCAAGTTTTAAGCCCTACTTCACAAGTTTGCTCCGTTAATGACTCAAATGTTTGAAAATCAACTGTATTGGTCAAAAAAGTTAGTTGTAGTCAACATACAGTCAAACTTCAAGATTTTTAGTCAACATCAACATTTTGAAGTGACATTCATCATTTGATCAAGGGTTGATCATGATTCCCCAAGGAAAGTCCTCAGGTCATCAAAAGTCAAGATTTGTCAAATTAGGGTTTCCATAGGAGAAGTCAACTGAACTTTGACCAGGCATAACTTTCACATGCTTCATCAACTTTTCTCTAACCAAAGCCCATTTTGAATAAAATTTAACTCTCTACAACTTTGCTTTTGTTTTTAAGTCCAAAAAATGCTTCATTTGGAAGATATGATCTCATACATTATAGGTCATTTTCAAAAGTCAACAAAAAACACTTTTTGTCAAGGCAACTTACATCAAGATGTTGTCTTCAAAAGAAAAAATGATCAACATAAAGATTGAAGGGGACATCTTGGAATTTCCAAAAAGTCTAAGATCAACTTCAAAAGATGAAAATTGAGCAAGTTGTAAGGTACACAATTTGGGCAATTTTTAAGAAATGCATGAAATCTCAATTGAGTAGATTTGTGATTTTAAGTTATTGGGCCTAACTTTTTGGAGTTCAAATATACTCATGATATATCCAAAGACCTATAAACCTATCTGTGCATTATTTGGATTTTATTTTTATTTATTTGAATTTTTATTCATTTAAATATGAATTAAATCAAATAAAATGAAAAAACTAATGGGCTAGTGCGTATGGGCTTGGCTTGATCCATCATGAAGCCCAAAAATTCATGCAAGATACACCCAATATGTCCAAGTTCATGCAGAAAACGAAAATGGCAAGAGATATTTCATTTTTGGCAAGAATCACTCAAATATGGCAAACTTTCAATATGTTGGATTTTTGTCTCATGGCCTTGAAAGCTTTGTTTTCTTGCCGTACTTTCTCTTCTCCTTCCTCTATATATTTCACAAAAACTCAATCCAAAGGACCACGCATAGATAGCTACAAGAAAGCTCTACAAAATTCTCAAAAATTGCTAAAAGTTGCAAGAATTTGCAGCTATATTCCAAGGCGCTATCAGTCCAAACAAGTGAGCAAATCATATTTTTAAGACTTCCAGGAGTCTACTCAGGCCTCTTGCCAAGCCAATCCACGCCTAAAACATCCGCACCAATTAGCTCCGGTTGGGTAAAAATTCTTAATTACAAACTCTCAATTCTTACGTTGTAAATGGTTTATAAGCGTTCACGCATGTTCATACTAATGTTTAGAATATTTTAGCACCATTGCTTTTAAGTTTTGACATAGGAATCTGAAAATGCCAGATCTAAAGCCTCAAAGGCGCGTCCTCGTGGTGCACCCCAAGACATTATCTATACTGGATCCAACACAGAATTGGGCTTTGTCCAGTTTGGGCTTTTAATTCTGTTTCTTTCTCACCCCTCATTATCATTTTTGCAGCGCGGCCCATTTTGTCTTTTTGCTTTATTTCTTTTATTTTATTTCAATTAATTTCCTTTTATTAAAAAATCATAAAAATCATAAAATCAAAATCACAAAAATATTAGACTTAGGTTTTATTAATTAAATTAATTTTTTTATTAATTTTTTTAATCATATTTTTCTTAATTAACTAAACTAATTAGAATTAGGTTGTCTTAATTTAATTTAATCATTATTTTTCCTAAATAAAAAAACAACAAAAAATCTTTTTCTTTTTATCACTTAGAACTTTTTTAGGACTTTCTTTCTCTGCGTGCTTTACTTTATTCGCATTATTTTTTCACAAATATATGTAATTGTACATGGGATGTAATAGTTAAAATTAGGACTCTTTACATTTTCCCCCCAGTTTTTTGGTTTGTAATTCTCGCCATCCCGAAGCATTGTAATAGCGTAGATTCAAATTTCTACATTCTTATTTTTTATACTTATTTTAGTTGTTAGATGTATGCTAATAGGTTTATATGGAAAGATTAAAATCAAACGCTAGAAAACCTAACACTCAAGATAAACATAATTGAAACACAACACACTCACACACGCACCTCTAAGGTACCTCCACTTTTTGCCTTCGGAATAAATAGTCACAACTCTCGAATGTAAGAGATTTTAGTGGTGACCCTTTGGTTTAAAGATCATAAGTCCCTCGATGACTCTTTCGATGTTGCCTCGGTATATGATCTTAAAACCTTAGGATAATTACTAAAGTATCTTACTAGTTACTTTCGTGATTGTATGGTGACCCTCTTCATCCCTAAAAAATCCAATGATAGAGCTACCTACTCACTAATAGTAGGATAGCACTATCTAAAGGAAAAGAGGAAAAGAACAAACCTTTCGAGTAGGTAGATATCTCCTAGTTGCTTGCTCATAAAAAATCAAAAAAAAATTCACACATACACAAACTTTTTCTAAATATTTTCAAAGACAAAAAACACTTTGTATACATTCTCTCCGAAACGAGAAACATTACAAAGTTCGCCGCACTAAGGCGTCTTTTCAAAATATATTCAAAACACACTTACACAAAAAATCATTTTCAAAGTGAGTTAGAAACTAAGAGCTCGTAGATAACTACGGATGGAAAGGGTGCTAACACCTTCCTTTTCCAAAACCTACCCCCCTTACTCAGAAAATTCACTCGAAAGGTATTTCCTGTTCTTTTCACCCTTTCCTTTGTTGGATAAAATAAAAGTCAGTGGCGACTCTTGCTAACCGCAACAATTGCAATAAACGCAAAACCTGTAAAGTCAGTTCTCCCACCGTATTATAAAATTGGTGACTCTGCTGGGGAAATTGCTTAAAAGTGGGGTTACCTTAGAGCTAGATCATATTTAAAATGCTTTCCTTATTTGATTTGTGTGCTTTACCTTTCGGGTTTATGTTTAGGTTATTGTTAAGGATCCTACACCTGGATCTGGGGCACTTTTAGGTAAGAAGCAATAGATCGTAGAGACTGTATGGCGTAGATAGATATGGTTGAAGCGATGGTTGCATTAGTGTGACACATTGGTGGGTACTGGTATCCTTTGTGTTGAATCAAGGAGAATACAAGATCGTTGTGTGGTGTCATGAAGCACTAACTGACTGTAGAACCTTAGTTGAACAAACTTGGCCATTATAAAGTAGTGAGATAGTCGACTTCGGTGAAAAACTGAAGATTGGTTGATACTCGATACTACACTCATTGAGATCGGACTTTCGGGATATTTCGGCCACGAGAAAAGATCGCTTGAGCTGAAATAATGCCCGATGAAGAAAGATCAGTGATATTGATACTCCTTAGAACCCGGTTACTTCTTTTAGGACAGGTTGATCCAACTAAACTTCAAGAGGGTACTTCCCTACAAATTCCATGTAAGCTTGAACCTAAGGCTACTTGTGTGACTTGTTTGCTTTCATTATCTAACAACTTGAACTCCTTGCAGGGTTTTGTTTGTATTCATTATCTAATAATGTGAGTTCTTGCAGGACTTGTTTGTAGTTATTATCCAATAACCTGGACTTCTTGCAAGACTCACTTGTCTTCATCACCTTACACTTTTGCTTGGTGCATAACATACACATCATGACATCATTCCATATCATTTTGTTAACCATTTCAAGGATCTCTAGGGCCTGTGATGTAGGTTATGATGAACCAGACGTCTAGCAAGGGGCAAAGGGATTTATTTTCCTCTAGCCAATACCGTTAAAAGACCAAAGCATGATAACTTGAGTCAAAGGCTATGACCCACTCGACATGTTGAGCTTGATTATTATAGAAGGACATTCAATGATACGAAGTTCTTTCGTCAAAGATGCAATCAAAATTCAAATTTTTTTTTTGGAATAACCAAGTATTAAAAAAAATCGCAAATAACCATGTTTCGGAAAAAATTACGCAAATAACCATGTTTTAGAAGACTCCCCAAGGGAGGAGCCATCTCACTTGGTGCCTCCATCTACTTTTTAAGGGAAGGCGCCATCTCACTTGGCGCCTAGGTGCTTAGGGCTTGCCCTAAGCCAAGTGAGATGGCGCCTTAGTGCATTTGCTAGGGAAATTTTTGCATTTTTTTTCAATGCGGTGCGTTACGTATTCGATATAGGATCAACAAAATTGAATTTTTATTTACATAATATGATTACACACATAACTATTACATAAAAAACAGATTAATCAGTGGTCCCTCGGAACCCGGTAATGACCCCCGGTTCTGCATCCCCGTCCTCGCCTTTCCCGTGCTGGGTTTCATCGTGTTTCCTACTGTGGCAAGGTCGATGGCCCAGCGAAGTCAATGCATTCTGAATCCATGAGATCCGTTAGATCTCCATATCTAGAAGATCCGCTTTGGTACATTCGGTTACCCATACGCTCAAAGTTTGGTCGTGTTGGCGGTGGGTGGGGTTCCATGGTTGGTCTGTAGCATTGGTCGTCTGAGTACATGGGGTAGAAAGGAAATGGATCTTGTGGTGTTTGGTATTGAGGATGTTGGGTGGTTTGGTGATATTGTGGTTGATGGTAAGTTGGGTCGGTTGGTTCATAATATTCGGACAATCCCATATCAGGGCTAAGGTTGGATGTTGAGGGGCCCATATTGGGATATGCAGAAGACTGAAATTGTGTGTGGGGTATGCGGGTGTGTTGGTATTGTGATTGAAATTGTTGTTGGGTGTGAGGCATATGGGGGTATTGGTACTGAGGTGGTGATTATGGTTGGTTGTGGGGCATGTGGGTGTAATTGTATTATGGTGGTGACTGTGGTTGGGTGTTTGTGGTTCGGTTTCGTCTGGGGGTTGGTGGGAGGTTGATGTATGTTGGGTTTGTTGTTGGCGAAATGGGGGTTGTGCCTATTGTGTTTGTGGGTCAACCAAATACCTTGGATGAGACACGTGCATTTCAGGGGTACTAACCGATTTGTACCAAGATAAATATTGATATGTGTTTCACATATTACAATGGTTGAGGAAAACTGGGAATTACAAGACATGTCGGTGACGCCTCTGCCACATCTTACACCATTCTGGAGCAAAGTCTTTCAGTTGGTAAGACCCCATTGGGTGTCGACCCTTTTGAGATACCACGGGGACAAACAAGTCGGATCGCTGGGTATCTCTTGATGCATTCCAAACTGCATCTTCACACGATCGTTGTGGTGCATCTCCACAATATTGAACCGTATGATTGCAATCTTTGCGCTCCAAATTGCTGCATCCTCGGGGTTTGGTTCATGGCCCAAACCCAAATATGGTCTCCAGACAAACTGCAGATAAAATTAAATCAGGTTAATGAAAACGTAATATATAAATAATTTAAAAGTAGAAAAGTTGAAAGGTACGACGTACATCATCCGGGCCAAGGTGATTCAATAGATTGCGGTATAGTGTGACATTGAATCTTGGATTCTTTCCGTAATCCATACCCCTCACGCAATACCTAAAGGAAATGAAAAATATTTTATTTGTATCATATATTTGGTGAAGAGATGAATAGTAATAAATGATAAACTTGATGACTTACTTTGTTGCGTATGGGAAAACGAATGTGTTGTTGTTGATGGGGTTTAGGGACTCCATCCTCCACCAACCTCAGGCTTGAAGTAAAAAAGCACGGCCATAAAATGTACATTTTTCCTTGATTGCATTTTTACACAAGGAACTGTATAGGTGGGCTAAAACAGCAGAACCCCAACTATACTTTCTAGTTTTTTCGAAGTCTCTAAGTAAATTTAAATACATAAAATTTACACTATTTCCCATACTTTCGGGAAATAAAAAGGTTCTGAATAGTATCATTATATAAGTTCTAGCTTTTATTACCTTGGCTAGCTCGGAGGAACTTTCGTTCAATTCCAGAGTCGCATAATGATTTTTTAGCTCAGTTAGTAGTATACCTTGACCTCTCGCACCACCACCTTCAACCATATCCCTGCCCAACAATTCTTCACACAGAGAATTGGGTTGTTGAACCGACCCGTTAAACGCCTTACCATCGACAGGGAGACCCAATAACATGTACACGTCCTCTAGTGTGACGGTACATTCACCTACTGGTAGGTGAAATGTATGGGTCTCTGGTCTCCACCTTTCAAACATTGCAAGTATGAACTTTGAATCAATTGTGCAGTTGGAGATCTTTATAACGTTTCTGAAACCTGCGTATTCCAGATATGGTACGATCAATGGGTCGGGAGCAAGGTATTTATGTGACCGGATTCTGAATCTTTTGGTATCCTAAGTTAATAATGTAAAAGGTGTAAGAGTAAGTAAGATGAAAAAAGCATTACTAGAAGTATGAAAAATGTATAACTATAAAAGAAACTTACAAATGCTGCAATTTTGTCCCTTGTGCCTCTGTGAGAATCGCCCATTGTGAGAAGAGCCATTGTTGAAAATGCCTGAGATTATGAAAGAGTTTGAAATTGTAAGAGATTATGAAAGAGTTTGTAGAAGAGAGTAAGACGATTGTGGATGCGAGAGAAGTATGTAATGCTCTCTATTTATAGGCAAACAAAATTTCATAGAGTAAGTGAGGTGGTAGGTGGGTGCATGCATGCATGATAAGTGTCACTCTTGCAGTGTAGGTGCAGGCTACGTGGCAGCCTTGGAGAAGGCATCTCTGGCATGCATGTAACACTATTGGACATGAAGGGAGGCGCCATTAGACTTGGAAAAAGAGTATAAAAATGAAAGGTGTCGCCATCCCCGTTGGCGAATAAGAGGTGGCATGGGTTGCAGAGTAGGCGCATGCTAGGTGACAGCCTTGGAGAAGGCATCTCTGAATGAATGTAACACTATTGGACGTGATGTGAGGCGCCTTAGATGTTACAGTGTAGGTGCAGTGTAGGCGCAGGCTAGGTGGCAGCCTTGGAGAAGGCATCTCTGAATGCATGTAACACTATTGAACTTGAAGGGAGGCGCCATTGGACTTGGCGAAATAGTACAAAAATGAAAGGTGTCTCCATCCTTATTGGCGAATAAGAGGTGGCATGGGTTGCGGAGTAGGCACAGGCTAGGTGACAGCCTTAGAGAAGGCATCTCTGAATTCATGTAACACTATTGGATGTGATGGGAGGCGCCTTAGAGGTTACAGTGTAGGTGCAGTGTAGGCGCAGGCTAGGTGGCAGCCTTGGAGAAGGCATCTCCGAATTCATGTAACACTATTAGACATGAAGGGAGGCGCCATTGGACTTGGCGAAAGAGTACAAAAATGAAAGGTGTTGCCATCCCCGTTGGCGAATAAGAGGTGGCATGGGTTGCAGAGTAGGCGCAGGCTAGGTGACAGCCTTGGAGAAGGCATATCTGAATACATGTAACACTATTGGACGTGATGGGAGGCGCCTTAGAGGTTACAGTGTAGGTGCAGTGTAGGCGTGGGATAGGTGGCAGCCTTGTAGAAGGCATGTCTGAATGCATGTTACACTATTGGACTGCCTTGGTTAATTCAAATTCAGTATGACCTATTTAGTCTTACATTTATCAAAACACTGATACACTTAATCTTTCAAACACTAGAACATTCAAAAATTCCAGCAAATAACTCATAAACTTCAAACCTTCCAACCTTCAAACCTTCAAACAGTCATACACAATGGCCTCTGCACCCCAATATGTGATCAGTGCACATTTCAACAGTGAGACATACATTTGTCCCACCTCTGGTTTTTTGTTTAGAGACACAGAGAACATCCGATTTTGTTTAAACGGGAAAGCCAATTTCTTGTACTTCAAAAAACGGTTGAAGGCCAAACTTGGACGAGGCCCCGTGACACAAATATTATATCAGAATCCAGTTTTTTTTTGTAACAACCAAATAATATTTTATAAGGTTGAGGTTCAAGATGACGAGGATCTTCAGAATATGTTTTCCAGTCTCGAGTATTCTGGGTACGACTCTATTGAGTTGTACATTATGCTGCGAGAGCCTATGCTGTCACAAGTGGTTGATCCTTTGGAAACTGAACAAGCATAAGTAGATGTAGTTGATGAAGAAGAAGAAGATGACGAGTTGGAGTTTGAAGAAATGGTCAATGATGATTCCGAAGACGATGGGATACCTGGTATTCCTGCAAACAAGATCTACACACCACCTCCGCACATGACAAACTTCAACATGGGCGGAGATGAACCATCTTCTGATTTATTTTTCAATCTGTATATGCAGTCGGATGAAAACTTAAAAGAGAAAGACAAATTTTGTAACAGAGAAGAATGTATCAGAGCCATCAAAAAATTCCATATGCTCAACTCGGTCGATTTTAAGGTGGACCGTGTAAATCTAGAAAGGTATAAGATCAAGTGTGTCCACCCTGATTGTATGTTCAAGCTCACTGCATCATGCAGATTAAGAGGTGATTGTTGGGTCATAGGTTCCATGTCTACCCACACTTGTGTCAGTTCTACTCAATCACAGGATCATCGAAAACTTAATTGTGATCTCATTTGTCGAGAAATCCTACCACTCGTCAGCAACGATCCATCATGAAAACCATAATCTCCCACATCACTACGGTATTTAACTATACCCCATCTTACCGAAAGGCGTGGTTAGCAAATACCAAGGCGATTGAAAAGGTATATGGAAACTGGGAGGATGCATACCAAGAACTTCCTCGCTACCTGAATGCACTCCAGACTTATTCTCCGGTGTTGTACCCCAAAATTTGCCCTCCCATATTCTTCAAGATTTGCCAAGATCAATCTTCAAATGCTTCAAGATTCCTCAAGGGTTGCACAATTCAAAGGCCTCCTAAGCCAGTCAAAACTAGGGTTTTGGTTCCTTCAGTGAAGTTGAGGTTTTCAAGGGCTCAATCAAGTCCCATAGGCCTATACACATTGTCAAGCATCCATATGCCAAGTTTCAAGGCTCACAAGGTCAAGTTGCACAGTCAAAAGCCCTAGTTGATCCACAATCAACTGCAGGGGTAAAATGGTCATTTGGCAGTCAAAAGTCAAATTTTTTGGTCAACATCTTATTTTGAGCTCACAATCATCATTTGATCAAGTCTTGATCATGATTCCACAAGCATGGCTCAAAAATCATCAAGATGCAAAAGTTTCCATTTTTGGACAGCTGAAAAGTCAACTGTAACTTGACCAAGGCATAACTTTTTCATGGTTCATCAGAAAAATCCCATCCAATGCTCATTTTGAAGGGGATGACATTTCCTACGACTCATATTCACATTCCAAGTTCAAGAAATGCTCTCACAAAAATTTATCAATTTCAACATTATAGGTCATTTTCAAAAGTCAACAAAAAGGCACTTTAAGTAAAAGACCATAACTTGAGATTGCTATATTCAAATGAGATGGGACCAAAGGCATTGGATATAGGACTTCAAGACCTTTCCAAAATGTCCAAGAACATGTTCATATGATCAAAATTGAGCAAGATATGCATTGGAGAAGTTGGGAAATTTTTGTGAAATGGCAAAAGTCAACTATCCTTGAAACTTCAATTTTTGACAAAAGGGCCCACTTTCTTCCACTTGATTCAGCCTTTTCATGCCACCCACGTGTCCCATGATTAATTTCAAGAACAAACATTTATTTTTTCATTTTTATTTAATTTTTATGGATTTAATTCATTTTAATCCATAATAATTCAAATAAAATCAAAAAATTAATTAAATGGCATCTTTGTGGTTTGAATGACTTTCATACAGCATATGCCAACTACCAAATTCGTGTAAGACTATTTTGTGCACAAAATCATGGTTTTGAACCAAGTTTGGAAAGTCCTTTAATGGTGATAAACCAAAATCTCAAGACATCAATACAATGGATCATTGGCTCAGTTGCTGACCTAAAGGCATTCCCATACTTATGTTGAACCAAAACCTAATACTTTTCACATGCAAAAGCTGCTACAGAGCCATAAACCAATTCCAAAAAAACTCTAGAAAATTCAAAACTGAAATCCACCTTCCAACGTAATTCCAAGCTTTTTTTCATTTCTAACACTTTGCTGGAACTCTCAGGAGTCTTTTGGAATCAAAATCAAGGGCTGAAGCTTGAGAAATCACGCCAAACAAGATCACGGTTTGTCAATATTCTTCAAAATCGAAACTCCCAATTCATGAACATTTGATGTGATTTAAAGCTTGTTTTACATTGTTTGCATCCATACAAAGCTATTGATATCAATTAATTGGATTATCATGTACAGGATTGTGATTTGCCATTAACGACTTTTAGGTTTTTTGAGTTTGTGAATTAAGGTTTTTCAGCATAAGAAAAATCAGGCCTCCTAAGAACCATGGTTGAATTCGTCACATCCAGACGAACATGAATCTGTGCTCGCGAAATATTTATATGGCCTAGGATCCTATTCGCTATTATTGACAATTTCACTTTGTGGGGGTTAAAAACCCCTGCTAATTGCTTTTGTTTTGCAGGTTACAGGATGAAGACGAAGGGCGTGTCAGCTTGCTACTGGATGATTTAAATATGCGCGCTACTTTTTCTGTTTTTCAGCACATGACTTGTTTATTCCATATAATATTATTTTCTTATTGTTATATCAATTGAATCAAATGGCTCAGTGGAAGGACGCGCTGGCAATGATCACTGGGACCTGGGTTCGATTCCCAGGTCCCCCAAATATTATTTCCATTTTTTCTACATGATCATATGCAGGTTCCTCAAGGCATTCCACCATAGGCCTCATACAGATGTGCACCAAGTGTCTCAAAAGATCAATCCAATGGCCATGGGATGGATGACCACCATGCTCCCCAGTCAAGCCAGCATGGACAATTCCAAAAGTCAAAACAGGCTTTAATGCTATTGGGCCAGATTCCAGATTCACCTCCTAAGGGTCCAACACCCCCCTAGTTAAATATTTCTTCTTTTATTTTTCTTTTACTAATTTCTAACTCTTAACTATTATTGTTTAATTAACCTAAATTATTTATTTTCATAAAATCAGAAAACCAAATATTTTATTCACTTAGTTTAATTATTTTTGTAAATAAATTCTAACATTAATTAACTTAGTTGTTTAATTAGGTTTAATTTTAATCTTTTCACAATAAATAAAATTAATTTAGAATTAGGTCTTTCTTTTGACAACTTTTAATTCCTTTTATTTTATTTTCATTAAAAATATAAAAAACACAAAAACTTTTTTTCTTTAATTAAATAATTAATTAGTTAATTAGGTTTAATGTTTAATTTAATTCTAAAAAGGGTCAAAGCCCTAAGTCGTTCCCGATTCAATCTTCTTCCGCGCTTTAATTTCTTTTGATTATATTTATGTATCTGTACAGAGTATGTAATAGTTAATTAGGATTTTATCGCCTTATTTAAATTCTCGCATTTTATTTTCCAAAACGGGTTTTTGTTTTTGGCGATGTATAGACCCGCGCCTTGTAATAGCTAGATTTATCTTCCCGCAATTTATTTTCCGCACTCCTAACTGTTAATTATGCCTGAAAGAATGTATGAATAATAAAATCAATCTGTAGCTCGCAAATAACATGTACAAGACAAACATTAACTGAAAAACAACACACATGCACATGCCACCCCTAGGGTACGCCTCACTGGTTGCCTCGAACGTGCTCATCAGGTATAGGACGTCATGTTTTCAATTGCTTTCTTTGCTTGATTTAATATTGTGGTCCTGTCTGGGAGTTTTATAGATCCTAACCCGGATCTGGGGGATACCTTTTAGAAAGTAGCAACAAACTGTGAGGGAACTGTATGGGGTATACCGACACGGTTGAAGCAGTTTGCTACGTTGATGTGGCACTTTGGTGAGTACCGGTAACCCTTGAGTCAAGTCAAGGAGAGTACGGGGCCGCCGCGTGGTGTCGTGAAGCATCAACTGACCTTAGGAACCTTACTTGACCATCCTGGCCTCTTTAGGGGTAGTGAGATGACCGACTTTGGTGCAGTCCGAAGTTGGTAGATACTCGATAATACACTCATTGAGGGTTGTTTTCTTGGAATATTTTGATCGCCAGTTCAGTGGCTAAATCAAAACAATGAACATAGAAAACAACCCAATGATATTGAGCTCCTTAGAACCCCGTTACTTTTGATAGGACAGGTTTTGAGCCCACCAACTTCAAGAGGGTAGTACCTAGACCTCATGTTGGCCTAAACTCTAAGGGTTGTCTTGTGTGACTCGTGTGCCTTCAAACTTGACTACTTGCACATTCTTGTCATCTGACACATGAGTTTCTTGCAGGTTTTGTTTATAGTCCTTGATCGGGACTTATAACAGGGTTCACTTACATCACCCCACGCATAGCATAACATCATGCCATCATACCATTGCATACATCCTACATAAGGACTAATCCATTTCAACGATCTCAAGGGTTGTGATGCAGGTCATGGTGAATCAAATGTCTAGCAAGGGGCAAAGGGGATTTATTTTCCTCTAGCCAAGGTTAATGACTTGAGTCGGGGGCTATGACCCACTCGATATGGTGAGCCTTGACTCTTGAAGAAGGACTCTCATCAACATGAAGTTCCTTCCATCAAGCTACAAAATTCAAATTCTAACAATTTTTCTTGTTTACCCCGCGAGATCCTTGAAAACGTCGCATGCATACATACATATCATTGCATTACAGGTACCCTTGGTACAGGTCTCTTACCTTCTTCGCTGTTTATTTCAGCAATGGCTTCCCAACAAGACAACCAGGATCTTCATGTTCAAGAGACTCGGTTCAGGGAGATCCTCCTAAATCTATCCAAGGGGCAGGAAGAGCTGAGAACACTCCTCGTGGGGACTTTGGTCAGGAACAGTCCAGAAGACGACAAAGACGAACGGCTGAAACGTCTGCAAGCTGAGGTAGATACAATGAGAACCCAGATGTTGGGGCAGATGGCTCTCATCCAAGACTTAGCTCAAAGACAAGAAGAGCTCAGGGTTCTCGTCAACCAACTGCTTCGGGATAACCAACTCGGGCAAACATCTAAGGTTGGAGAGCCAGTCACCATCAAACTCCCTTTGATACAAGAAGACAAGGGAAAAGCTCCTCAACTTGCTTCAGGGTCATAAATCTAGCATCAACCTCACCAACTTCAGCAAGACAGTATGAAGCAAGTAGTCAGGGTTGGAGACCAAACCGGTAATCAGCCTCCAAGAAGTCAAAGGTTTGGTTCAATGAATAGACCTCTCCAAGATGCTGCTGCTTCACAGGTCTCACAACGACCTCACCAAGAACAATGGGTTGATCGGAGCAAGCCAGACAAGCCCAGGAGACAATTCACCCAGCTCAACATGTCGCTGTCCCAAGCTTTGCAACACCTGTTGAAGTTGAATCTGGTGACGTTGATAGGACCTCACCCTAATCCTAAGACTTCTTCACCCAACTATAATCCTGGGGCCAGGTGCGCATACCATTCTAACAGCCCGGGACATGATACTGACGACTGTTGGAAGTTGAGGTACAAGATCCAGGACCTGATTGATGAAGGAGCAGTGGAATTTACCCAAGATGGTCAGGTCGAGTTCTTCTACTATCCCTGCGAGATTCACCATTTGAAGTGACAAGTCCTGAGACGAGAAAACTTTTGTTCATTCGAATGTTCAAGTTGTATTTTTCTTTGATTGTTCAAACATTTGTTCATGTCAAACTCCTTTACTTTATCAATGCATTGCATATGTCTGTTTTGAATCAATATATTCGCATTCGCTATATTCAAACTGCTTTCATTTTTTTTATGTCAACTCTCGATTAATAATTCTAAGTCTCTTGAGGGAGGATGACGAAAACGATACCACAATCTACAGTATGCTTTTGAACAGACCCCGCTGATGAGGTACAGGCATTGTTTCAATTCCTAAACACTGGAGTTATAAGGAAGATAATCCCTCGTCAACCCCTTTGAACCAAAGAAGTTGGAGTTTTTTCTTTTGGAAAATTAAAACCCTTAATCGTAACCTGGGGCAGGGTAGTTCTCTCAGCTGATCCAAGTGCACAACGAATGGCACCAAAGGAGTTCTTGCAAAACAAAAGACAGTGATGGTTCTGAATAAGCATAAAGACAGGCAGTCATTACCAAAAAAGACTAAAGCCCAACAAGTCAAAACCTATGAAAGAGACTTACAAAACTGGGGCATCCCGCTGACTGTAATCACAAAAGAAACAGTTCAGGCAAAAAAAGCAGGGATAATGAAATCAGAAGAGAAAGAGGTCCTACAAACCCTCAACAACAACAAAAAAAGAAATGACTTCCTATTCAAAATAAACTGTCAATATCTGAACCATCACCGGAATATCAAAGCAAAGACTCAAACAGGGTTTAATGCATGATCAGCTGAGTTTAGGTTTGAAGAACATCACGAAGAGCGGGTGGGTACAAATATAATTTGAGCCTTTATCCTTTGTTTCTTAAATCGTGAACCAGGCCACGTTACAACCCTTAAAAGTCCTAGTTGAAGCATGGGTTAGTTCGAAAGCATACTGTTACGAAAGGTATCCTGACTCCTTAAGGCTTGCGGTAAAATAACGAGTTGACATCACAGTTTACAAAATTCACTTGTTTTTATGAAAAAATGCATTTTCAAAAACTTCAAGACAGACATAAGCTTTGCATTTTTTATATAACATTGTTTGCATATGATTATTTGTTTGAACAGCATAGAAGTTCGCACAATGAATATCTAGTGAACAAAAGCACTTTCAACCAAGGGGCATGGCATGATCATTGTCCATCATCTGGGGCAGTTAAGTCAAGATTCGGAGAATCTCTCAAATGCCAAATAGCCTGGGGCAAATCTCTGCCTGAGTCATCTGGGGCATTGGACATGAGTTCCAGCTACGAATCTTGCCTGATCAAACATCTTCTGGTCGCATGGCAACACAACAACAGGGGCACCTCCCTACATCATGAGAGCATGGACATAGTCGAAAAAATACTACGCGCAATCAAAGACCCGCAAGGTTGACACACCTAGGCAAAAATAAGGGCTTCCCGGCGAACCAAAAGGGTTCGGGCAAAAATAAGGGATGAAATGAAAAAATCTGTACACCCGGCAAGTCGAAAACCTGAAAAGGTGGCTTGGGCAAAAATGGGTATCCCGGTGGACTGAAAACCCGAAAGGGCGGTCCAGGGATCAAAAGCGTACGACTATGTTCCGTCATCTCGTCACTTGCCTACCAGAAGAAGATTTGTCAATCGGCAGTCATCAAGCACCTCCACAGGTATCTTCTCCCACAGAAACAGGGGCAATAAGAATTGTCTGAACGATCTAGTTGCTCTGTCCACCAAGGTACCAAGGTAAGTTCAGCTGAAGAACATGACCAAGTTACCTCCATTCCCCGCAGAGTAAGGACAGGTTTCAGCAGTACTCTCCCCATGCAGAGTTAGTCTCCGAACAGCCCCGAAAGGGCACAGTATCTCTAGCGAGTCAGCGATACTCTCCCCAAGCAGAGTTAGCCTACAGTCAGCCCTAAGGAAGTTGGGTATCCCCAGAAGATCTCAACATTCCCCAGCAGAGTATACAGATGTTCCTAAGCAAACATCCCCGGCAGTCTTAATATAAGATTGTTCCCCGGCGGAATACAGATACCCCGAGTGGAGCCACTTCCCCAGTGCAGTCCAAAGTTTCCCCAGGACCCCAGTAGAGTCTGGAAGCTTATCCCCAGTAGATTCTGGAAGCTTATCACTCTGCAGAGTACCTACGTCTCTCCTCGGCTTTATTCAAAGGTTATTCTCCAGCAGAGCTTATAACTGGTTTATCCTCAGCTAAATACCACAGAAGGATTGTCCTCGGCGAAGTTCTTCCTATCCCCAGTGGAGTTCATCAAAATTCCCCATAGCTTCTCAATGGAATCCCCGGCGGAGTTATCATCAAAACCTCAGCGAAGTATCTCTTCCCACAGAGTAATTCCCCGCAGAGTAATCTCTTCAACAAGTTTATTCCCCAACGGAGTCATCTTCTCCTACCGGTTTATTCTTGCAACCGTCATCCCTAGCGGAAACGAAGAACTCTACTCTTCGACATCAGCCCAGGATTTAACTTCCCAGCATTCGTCAAGGATTTATTTTCCTAGACCAAAGTACCTTCATAAAAAATCACATTATCATACACCATGACGCATGCATATACGCATCATGACACACAATCTCATTTATTTTTTAGAACATCATGACATCATGCACTCCGTACATCATGACATTGCATAAAACTGATGTTTTGCCTTTTCAGGAAAAAGGTCAATCCAAAGATGATTACTATCAACTGCCGCAATTCCAGATTCGATTCCTGTATCTATCCAGGGCATATTTGTGAGTAACTGATTGTAGATTCGACACATGTATCTAGCTAGGGCATGTCTGCATGAAGAGTTTAGAGATTCGATAAATGTATCCAGCCAGGGCATATCTGTAGACGACTAATTCCAGATTCGATTCCTGTATCTAGCCAGGGCATATCTGTGAGTAACTGATTATAGATTCGACACCTGTATCTAGCCAGGGCATGTCTGCATGAAGAGTTTAGAGATTCGATTCCTGTATCCAGCCAGGGTATATCTGTAGATGACCAGTTCCAGATTCGACACCTGTATCTAGCCAGGGCATATCTGTGAGTAACTGATTGTAGATTCGACACTTGTATCCAGCCAGGGAGTGTCTGCATGAAGAGTTGAGAGATTCGATACCTGTATCCAGCAAGGGCATATCTGTAGACGACCAATTCCAGATTCGATACCTGCATCCAGCCAGGGCATATCTTTGAGAGACTGATTGTAGATTCGATACCTGTATCCAGCCAGGGCATGTCTGCATGAAGAGTTTAGAGATTCGATACCTGTATCCAGCCAGGGCATATCTGTAGACGACCAATTCCAGATTCGATACCTGTATCCAGCCAGGGCATATCTGTGAGAGACTGATTATAGATTCGATACCTGTATCCATCCAGGGCATGTCTGCATGAAGAGTTTAGAGATTCGATTCCTGTATCCAGCCAGGGCATATCTGTAGACGACTAATTCCAGATTCGATACCTGTATCTAGCTAGGGCATATCTGTGAGCAACGGATTGTAGATTCGACACCTGTATCCAGCCAGGGCATGTCTGCATGAAGAGTTTAGAGATTCGATTCCTGTATCCAGTCAGGGCATATCTGTAGACAACCAATTCCAAATTCGATTCCTGTATCTAGCCAGGGCATATCTGTGAGTAACTGATTGTAGATTCGATTCCTGTATCCAGCCAGGGCATGTCTGCATGAAGAGTTTAGAGATTCGATTCCTGTATCCAGCCAGGGCATATCTGTAGACGACCAATTCCAGATTCGATTCCTGTATCTAGCCAGGGCATATCTGTGAGTAACTGATTGTAGATTCGATTCTTGTATCCAGCCAGGGCATGTCTGCATGAAGAGTTTAGAGATTCGATTCCTATATCCAGCCAGGGCTTATCTGTAGACGACTAATTCCAGATTCGATTCCTGTATCTAGCCAGGGCATATCTGTGAGTGTTTGATTGTAGATTCGATACTTGTATCCAGCCAGCGCATGTCTGCATGAAGAGTTTAGAGATTCGATTCTTGTATCCAGCCAGGGCACGTCTGTAAGCAACCTTTTGAAGTTCCGAATTCGATTCCTGTATCTAGCCAGGGCATATCTATGAATGATTGATTGTAGATTCGATACCTGTATCTAGCCAGGGCATGTCTGCGTGAAGAGTTTAGAGATTCGATTCCTGTATCCAGCCAGGGCACGTCTGTAAGCAACCTTTTGAAGTTCCGGATTCTATTCGTGTATCCAGCCAGGGCATATCTGTAGACGACTAATTCCGGATTCGACATCTGTATCTAGCCAGGGCATATCTGTGAGTGATTGATTCCAGATTCGATACATGTATCTAGCCAGGGCATATCTGCATGAAGAGATTGAAGACCAACACCTGTAATAGGCCAGGAAACCATCTTCCTTTCTTAAAGTACGCAAGTTCTCGCTAAGGAATCTCTTACGCGATCGACACCCCCGATGGCATCTATAAGCCCATCTCCATAATTATCCATCACATTTCCAAATGGCATCTATAAGCCCATTCCTGACAAAGTTTTGTCACATCTTCAGATGGCATCTATAAGCCCATCCTCCCATCCATTATATCTCTAAATGGCATCTATAAGCCCTTTCCCGCCATCACACTGCTGATATTCTGTTATGCGAGTGCAAATTTCTGGGCACTCTAGTGTTCAATCATCTTCCACCTTCGGATCACGAAGGGCACGCAAGCCAATCTACATCCTCAGGTCTAAGAAGATTGAACAGGGGCAACTGTTGTACCCCAAAATTTGCCCTCCCATATTCTTCAAGATTTGCCAAGATCAATCTTCAAATGCTTCAAGATTCCTCAAGGGTTGCACAATTCAAAGGCCTCCTAAGCCAGTCAAAACTAGGGTTTTGGTTCCTTCAGTGAAGTTGAGGTTTTCAAGGGCTCAATCAAGTCCCATAGGCCTATACACATTGTCAAGCATCCATATGCCAAGTTTCAAGGCTCACAAGGTCAAGTTGCACAGTCAAAAGCCCTAGTTGATCCACAATCAACTACAGGGGTAAAATGGTCATTTGGCAGTCAAAAGTCAAATTTTTTGGTCAACATCTTATTTTGAGCTCACAATCATCATTTGATCAAGTCTTGATCATGATTCCACAAGCATGGCTCAAAAATCATCAAGATGCAAAAGTTTCCATTTTTGGACAGCTGAAAAGTCAACTGTAACTTGACCAAGGCATAACTTTTTCATGGTTCATCAGAAAAATCCCATCCAATGCTCATTTTGAAGGGGATGACATTTCCTACGACTCATATTCACATTCCAAGTTCAAGAAATGCTCTCACAAAAATTTATCAATTTCAACATTATAGGTCATTTTCAAAAGTCAACAAAAAGGCACTTTAAGTCAAAGACCATAACTTGAGATTGCTATATTCAAATGAGATGGGACCAAAGGCATTGGATATAGGACTTCAAGACCTTTCCAAAATGTCCAAGAACATGTTCATATGATCAAAATTGGGCAAGATATGCATTGGAGAAGTTGGGAAATTTTTGTGAAATGGCAAAAGTCAACTATCCTTGAAACTTCAATTTTTGACAAAAGGGCCCACTTTCTTTCACTTGATTCAGCCTTGTCATACCACCCACGTGTCCCATGATTAATTTCAAGACCAAACATTTATTTTTTCATTTTTATTTAATTTTTATGGATTTAATTCATTTTAATCCATAATAATTCAAATAAAATCAAAAAATTAATTAAATGGCATCTTTGTGGTTTGAATGACTTTCATACAGCATATGCCAACTACCAAATTCGTGTAAGACTATTTTGTGCACAAAATCATGGTTTTGAACCAAGTTTGGAAAGTCCTTTAATGGTGATAAACCAAAATCTCAAGACATCAATACAATGGATCATTGGCTCAGCTGCTGACCTAAAGGCATTCCCATACATATGCTGAACCAAAACCTAATACTTTTCACGTGCAAAAGTTGCTACAGAGCCATAAACCAATTCCAAAAAAACTCAAGAAAATTCAAAACTGAAATCCACCTTCCAACGTAATTCCAAGCTTTTTTTCATTTCTAACACTTTGCTGGAACTCTCAGGAGTCTTTTGGAATCAAAATCAAGGGCAGAAGCTTGAGAAATCACGCCAAAAAAAATCACGGTTTGTCAATATTCTTCAAAATCGAAACTCCCAATTCATGAACATTTGATGTGATTTAAAGCTTGTTTTACATTGTTTGCATCCATACAAAGCTATTGATATCAATTAATTGGATTATCATGTACAGGATTGTAATTTGCCATTAACGACTTTTAGGTTTTTTGAGTTTGTGAATTAAGGTTTTTCAGCATAAGCAAAATCAGGCCTCCTAAGACCCATGGTTGAATTCGTCACATCCAGACGAACATGAATCTGTGCTCGCGAAATATTTATATGGCCTAGGATCCTATTCGCTATTATTGACAATTTCACTTTGTGGGGGTTTAAAACCCCTGCTAATTGCTTTTGTTTTGCAGGTTACAGGATGAAGACGAAGGGCGTGTCAGCTTGCTACTGGATGATTTAAATATGCGCGCTACTTTTTCTGTTTTTCAGCACATGACTTGTTTATTCCATATAATATTATTTTCTTATTGTTATATCAATTGAATCAAATGGCTCAGTGGAAGGACGCGCTGGCAATGATCACTGGGACCTGGGTTCGATTCCCAGGTCCCCCAAATATTATTTCCATTTTTTCTACATGATCATATGCAGGTTCCTCAAGGCATGGCCTCATACAGATGTGCGCCAAGTGTCTCAAAAGATCAATCCAATGGCCATGGGATGGATGACCACCATGCTCCCCAGTCAAGCCAGCGTGGACAATTCCAAAAGTCAAAACAGGCTTTAATGCTATTGGGCCAGATTCCAGATTCACCTCCCAAGGGTCCAACACCCCCCTAGTTAAATATTTCTTCTTTTATTTTTATTTTACTAATTTCTAACTCTTAACTATTTTTGTTTAATTAACCTAAATTATTTATTTTCATAAAATCAGAAAACCAAATATTTTATTCACTTAGTTTAATTATTTTTGTAAATAAATTCTAACATTAATTAACTTAGTTGTTTAATTAGGTTTAATTTTAATCTTTTCACAATAAATAAAATTAATTTAGAATTAGGTCTTTCTTTTGACAACTTTTAATTCCTTTTATTTTATTTTCATTAAAAATATAAAAAACACAAAAACTTTTTTTCTTTAATTAAATAATTAATTAGTTAATTAGGTTTAATGTTTAATTTAATTCTAAAAAGGGTCAAAGCCCTAAGACGTTCCCGATTCAATCTTCTTCCGCGCTTTAATTTCTTTTGATTATATTTATGTATCTGTACAGAGTATGTAATAGTTAATTAGGATTTTATCGCCTTATTTAAATTCTCGCACTTTATTTTCCAAAACGGGTTTTTGTTTTTGGCGATGTATAGACCCGCGCCTTGTAATAGCTAGATTTATCTTCCCGCAATTTATTTTCCGCACTCCTAACTGTTAATTATGCCTGAAAGAATGTATGAATAATAAAATCAATTTGTAGCTCACAAATAACATGTACAAGACAAACATTAACTGAAAAACAACACACATGCACATGCCACCCCTAGGGTACGCCTCACTGGTTGCCTCGAACGTGCTCATCAGGAATAGGACGTCTTAGAGGTCGCCCTTCTGTCTAAAAGATTCAGTCGCCTCGAAACGGTTGCCTCGGATGAAAAAGGATCTGGGATATCAAGGTTATTTCTAAGGTGTCCTACTATTGCTTCGGTGACCACACTGTCCCTAGTCATCGAATTGACCCGAATACCTCCAACGACGGTGCTACCTACTTCTCAATAGTGGGGTAGCACTATCTAAAGGACTCTTACACAGCCTAATTCCTTAGAGTAGGTAGATTCTCCTGGGTACTTGCTCTTTTCAAAACAAACAAAACGACTTTTCACACCTCACACTTTCAAAAGGTTTTCAAACAAATTTTTCATACACTCTTGAGGACAGATACAAGAGTTACTTAGAAATTTTTCAAACGAAACTTTTTCAAAACCCACACACTTGAAAAGCAAACATCTTTTGAAAACATAAGAGCAAGTACCTAAGAGCCCATGGATAACCATGGATAGAAAGGGTGCTAACACCTTCCCTTTCTATAAATCTACCTCTCGAACCGAGAAACATTCTCGAATAAGGAATTTTGTTGTGCTTTTGTCCTTTCCATGTTGGAGAACATAAAAGACGGTGGCGACTCTTGCTTACCGCGACATTTCGCGAACCAGCTTAAAAAACAGTCAGTTCTATTTCCACCAATCACAGAACTGGCGACTCTGCTGGGGACATACTTAAAGTGAGGTGTACCTTAGGAATAGTTCATCATCATGTTTTCAATTGCTTGCTTTGCTTGATTTAATATTGTGGTCCTGTCTGGGAGTTTCATAGATCCTAACCCGGATCTGGGGGATACCTTTTAGAAAGTAGCAACAAACTGTGAGGGAACTGTGTGGGGTATACCGACACGGTTGAAGCAGTTTGCTACGTTGATGTGGCACTTTGGTGAGTACAGGTAACCCTTGAGTCAAGTCAAGGAGAGTACGGGGCCGCCGCGTGGTGTCGTGAAGCATCAACTGACCTTAGGAACCTTACTTGACCATCCTGGCCTCTTTAGGGGTAGTGAGATGACCGACTTTGGTGCAGTCCGAAGTTGGTAGATACTCGATACTACACTCATTGAGGGTTGTTTTCTTGGAATATTTTGATCGCCAGTTCAGTGGCTAAATCAAAACAATGAACATAGAAAACAACCCAATGATATTGAGCTCCTTAGAACCCGGTTACTTTTGATAGGACAGGTTTTGATCCCACCAACTTCAAGAGGGTAGTACCTAGACCTCATGCTGGCCTAAACTCTAAGGTTTGTCTTGTGTGACTTGTGTGCCTTCAAACTTGACTACTTGCACATTCTTGTCATCTGACACATGAGTTTCTTGCAGGTTTTGTTTATAGTCCTTGATCGGGACTTATAACAGGGTTCACTTACATCACCCCACGCATAGCATAACATCATGCCATCATACCATTGCATACATCCTACATAAGGACTAATCCATTTCAAGGATCTCAAGGGTTGTGATGCAGGTCATGGTGAATCAAATGTCTAGCAAGGGGCAAAGGGGATTTATTTTCCTCTAGCCAAGGTTAATGACTTGAGTCGGGGGCTATGACCCACTCGATATGGTGAGCCTTGACTCTTGAAGAAGGACTCTCATCAACATGAAATTCCTTCCATCAAGCTACAAAATTCAAATTCTAACAATTTTTCTTGTTTACCCCGCGAGATCCTTGAAAACGTCACATGCATACATACATATCATTGCATTACAGGTACCCTTGGTACAGGTCTCTTACCTTCTTCGCTGTTTATTTCAGCAATGGCTTCCCAACAAGACAACCAGGATCTTCATGCTCAAGAGACTCGGTTCGGGGAGATCCTCCTAAATCTATCCAAGGGGCAGGAAGAGCTGAGAACACTCCTCATGGGGACTTTGGTCAGGAACAGTCCAGAAGACGACAAAGACGAACGGCTGAAACGTCTGCAAGCTGAGGTAGATACAATGAGAACCCAGATGCTGGGGCAGATGGCTCTCATCCAAGACTTAGCTCAAAGACAAGAAGAGCTCAGGGTTCTCGTCAACCAACTGCTTCGGGATAACCAACTGGGGCAAACATCTAAGGTTGGAGAGCCAGTCACCATCAAATTCCCTTTGAGACAAGAAGACAAGGGAAAAGCTCCTCAACTTGCTTCAGGGTCATAAATCCAGCATCAACCTCAGCAACTTCAGCAAGACAGTATGAAGCAAGTAGTCAGGGTTAGAGACCAAACCGGTAATCAGCCTCTAAGAAGTCAAAGGTTTGGTTCAATGAATAGACCTCTCCAAGCTGCTGCTGCTTCACAGGTCTCACAACGACCTCACCAAGAACAACGGGTTGATCGGAGCAAGAAAGACAAGCCCAGGAGACAATTCACCCAGCTCAACATGTCGTTGTCCCAAGCTTTACAACACCTGTTGAAGTTGAATCTGGTGACGTTGATAGGACCTCACCCTAATCCTAAGACTTCTTCACCCAACTATAATCCTGGGGCCAGGTGCGCGTACCATTCTAACAGCCCGGGACATGATACTGACGACTGTTAGAAGTTGAGGTACAAGATCCAGGACCTGATTGATGAAGGAGCAGTGGAATTCACCCAAGATGGTCAGGTCGAGTTCTTCTACTATCCCTGCGAGATTCACCATTTGAAGTGACAAGTCCTAAGACGAGAAAACTTTTGTTCATTCGAATGTTCAAGTTGTATTTTTCTTTGATTGTTCAAACATTTGTTCATGTCAAACTCTTTTACTTTATCAATGCATTGCATATGTCTGTTTTGAATCAATATATTCGCATTCGCTATATTCAAACTGCTTTCATTTTTTTTTTATGTCAACTCTCGATTAATAATTCTAAGTCTCTTGAGGGAGGATGACGAAAACGATACCACAATCTACAGTATGCTTTTGAACAGACCCCGCTGATGAGGTATAGGCATTGTTTCAATTCCTAAACACTGGATTAATAAGGAAGATAATCCCTCGTCAACCCCTTTGAACCAAAGAAGTTGGAGTTTTTTCTTTTGGAAAATTAAAACCCTTAATCGTAACCTGGGGCAGGGTAGTTCTCTCAGCTGATCCAAGTGCACAACGAATGGCACCAAAGGAGTTCTTGCAAAACAAAAGACAGTGATGGTTCCGAATAATCATAAAGACAGGCAGTCATTACCAAAAAAGACTAAAGCCCAACAAGTCAAAACCTATGAAAGAGACTTACAAAACTGGGGCATCCCGCTGACTGTAATCACAAAAGAAACAGTTCAGGCAAAAAAAGCAGGGATAATGAAATCAGAAGAGAAAGAGGTCCTACAAACCCTCAACAACAACAAAAAAAGAAATGACTTCCTATTCAAAATAAACTGTCAATATCCGAACCATCACCGGAATATCAAAGCAAAGACTCAAACAGGGTTTAATGCATGATCAGCTGAGTTTAGGTTTGAAGAACATCACGAGGAGCGGGTGGGTACAAATATAATTTGAGCCTTTATCCTTTGTTTCTTAAACCGTGAACCAGGCCACGTTACAACCCTTAAAAGTCCTAGCTGAAGCATGGGTTAGTTCGAAAGCATACTGTTATGAAAGGTATCCTGACTCCTTAAGGCTTGCGGTAAAATAACGAGTTGACATCACAGTTTACAAAATTCACTTGTTTTTATGAAAAAATGCATTTTCAAAAACTTCAAGACAGACATAAGCTTTGCATTTTTGATATAACATTGTTTGCATATGATTATTTGTTTGAACAGCATAGAAGTTCGCACAATGAATATCTAGTGAACAAAAGCACTTTCAACCAAGGGGCATGGCATGATCATTGTCCATCATCTGGGGCAGTTAAGTCAAGATTCGGAGAATCTCTCAAATGCCAAATAGCCTGGGGCAAATCTCTGCCTGAGTCACCTGGGGCATTGGACATGAGTTCCAGCTACGAATCTTGCCTGATCAAACATCTTCTGGTCGCATGGCAACACAACAACAGGGGCACCTCCCTACATCATGAGAGCGTGAACATAGTCGAAAAAATACTACGCGCAATCAAAGACCCGCAAGGTTGACACACCTAGGCAAAAATAAGGGCTTCCCGGCGAACCAAAAGGGTTCGGGCAAAAATAAGGGATGAAATGAAAAAATCTGTACACCCGGCAAGTCGAAAACCTGAAAAGGTGGCTTGGGCAAAAATGGGTATCCCGGTGGACTGAAAACCCGAAAGGGCGGTCCAGGGATCAAAAGCGTACGACTATGTTCCGTCATCTCGTCACTTGCCTACCAGAAGAAGATTTGTCAATCGGCAGTCATCAAGCACCTCCACAGGTATCTTCTCCCACAGAAACAGGGGCAATAAGAATTGTCTGAACGATCTAGTTGCTCTATCCACCAAGGTACCAAGGTAAGTTCAGCTGAAGAACATGACCAAGTTACCTCCATTCCCCGCAGAGTAAGGACAGGTTTCAGCAGTACTCTCCCCATGCAGAGTTAGTTTCCCAACAGCTCCGAAAGGGCACAGTATCTCCAGCGAGTCAGCGATACTCTCCCCAAGTAGAGTTAGCCTACAGTCAGCCCTAAGGAAGTTGGGTATCCCCATAAGATCTCAACATTCCCCAGCAGAGTATACAAATGTTCCTAAGCAAGCATCCCCGACAGTCTTAATATAAGATTATTCCCCGGCGGAATACAGATACCCCCAGTGGAGCCACTTCCCCAGTGCAGTCCAAAGTTTCCCCAGGACCCCAGTAGAGTCTGGAAGCTTATCCCTAGTAGATTCTGGAAGCTTATCACTCTGCAGAGTATCTACGTCTCTCCTCGGCTTTAATCAAAGGTTATTCTCCACCAGAGCTTATAACTGGGTTATCCTCAGCTAAATACCACGGAAGGATTGTCCTCGGCGAAGTTCTTCCTATCCCCAGTGGAGTTCATCAAAATTCCCCATAGCTTCTCAATGGAATCCACAGTGGAGTTATCATCAAAACCTCAGCGAAGTATCTCTTCCCACAGAGTAATTCCCCGCAGAGTAATCTCTTCAACAAGTTTATTCCCCAACGGAGTCATCTTCTCCTACCGGTTTATTCTTGCAACCGTCATCCCCAGCGGAAACGAAGAACTCTACTCTTCGACATCAGCCCAAGATTCAACTTCTCGGCATTCGTCAAGGATTTATTTTCCTAGACCAAAGTACCTTCATAAAAAATCACATTATCATACACCATGACGCATGCATATACGCATCATGACACACAATCTCATTTATTTTTGAGAACATCATGACATCATGCACTCCATACATCATGACATTGCATACAACTGATGTTTTGCCTTTTCAGGAAAAAGGTCAATCCAAAGATGATTACTATCAACTGCCGCAATTCCAGATTCGATTCCTGTATCTAGCCAGGGCATATCTGTGAGTAACTAATTGTAGATTCGACACATGTATCTAGCCAGGGCATGTCTGCATGAAGAGTTTAGAGATTCGATAACTGTATCCAGCCAGGGCATATCTGTAGACGACTAATTCCAGATTCGATTCC
Source organism: Vicia faba (assembly GCA_948472305.1). Taxonomy (NCBI): domain Eukaryota; kingdom Viridiplantae; phylum Streptophyta; class Magnoliopsida; order Fabales; family Fabaceae; genus Vicia; species Vicia faba. The sequence goes on along the minus strand of OX451738.1, from coordinate 698,919,143 downwards.
TGTATCTAGCCAGGGCATATCTGTGAGTAACTGATTATAGATTCGACACCTGTATCTAGCCAGGGCATGTCTGCATGAAGAGTTTAGAGATTCGATTCATGTATCCAGCCAGGGCATATCTGTAGATGACCAGTTCCAGATTCGACACCTGTATCTAGCCAGGGCATATCTGTGAGTAACTGATTGTAGATTCGACACCTGTATCCAGCCAGGGCATGTTTGCATGAAGAGTTTAGAGATTCGATACCTGTATCCAGCCAGGGCATATCTGTAGACGACCAATTCCAGATTCGATACCTGCATCCAGCCAGGGCATATCTGTGAGAGACTGATTGTAGATTCGATACCTGTATCCAGCCAGGGCATGTCTGCATGAAGAGTTTAGAGATTCGATACCTGTATCCAACCAGGGCATATCTGTAGACGACCAATTCCAGATTTGATACCTGTATCCAGCCATGGCATATCTGTGAGAGACTGATTATAGATTCGATACCTGTATCCAGCCAGGGCATGTATGCATGAAGAGTTTAGAGATTCGATTCCTATATCTAGCCAGGGCATATCTGTAGACGACTAATTCCAGATTCGATACCTGTATCTAGCCAGGGCATATCTGTGAGCAACGGATTGTAGATTCGATTCATGTATCCAGCCAGGGCATGTCTGCATGAAGAGTTTAGAGATTCGATTCCTGTATCTAGCCAGGGCTTATCTGTAGACGACTACTTCCAGATTCGATTCCTGTATCTAGCCAGGGCATATCTGTGAGTGTTTGATTGTAGATTCGATACCTGTATCCAGCCAGGGCATGTCTGCATGAAGAGTTTAGAGATTCGATTCCTGTATCCAGCCAGGGCACGTCTGTAAGCAACCTTTTGAAGTTCCGGATTCGATTCCTGTATCTAGCTAGGGCATATCTATGAATGATTGATTGTAGATTCGATACCTGTATCTAGCCAGGGCATGTCTGCGTGAAGAGTTTAGAGATTTGATTCCTGTATCCAGCCAGGGCACGTCTGTAAGCAACCTTTTAAAGTTCCAGATTTGATTCCTGTATCCAGCCAGGGCATATCTGTAGATGACTAATTCCGGATTCGACATCTGTATCTATCCAGGGCATATCTGTGAGTGATTGATTCCAGATTCGATACATGTATCTAACCAGGGCATATCTGCATGAAGAGATTGAAGACCAACACCTGTAATAGGCCAGGAAACCATCTTCCTTTCTCAAAGTACGCTAGTTCTCGCTAAGGAATCTCTTACGCGATCGACACCCCCGATGGCATCTATAAGCCCATCTCCATAACTATCCATCACATTTCCAAATGGCATCTATAAGCCCATTCCTGACAAAGTTTTGTCACATCTTCAGATGGCATCTATAAGCCCATCCTCCCATCCATTATATCTCCAAATGGCATCTATAAGCCCTTTCCCGCCATCACACTGCTGATATTCTGCTATGCGAGTGCAAATTTCTTGGCACTCTAGTGTTCAATCATCTTCCACCTTCGGATCACGAAGGGCACGCAAGCCAATCTACATCCTCAGGTCTAAGAAGATTGAACAGGGGCAACTGTTGTACCCCAAAATTTGCCCTCCCATACTCTTCAAGATTTGCCAAGATCAATCTTCAAATGCTTCAAGATTCCTCAAGGGTTGCACAATTCAAAGGCCTCCTAAGCCAGTCAAAACTAGGGTTTTGGTTCCTTCAGTGAAGTTGAGGATTTCAAGGGCTCAATCAAGTCCCATAGGCCTATACACATTGTCAAGCATCCATATGCCAAGTTTCAAGGCTCACAAGGTCAAGTTGCACAGTCAAAGGCCCTAGTTGATCCACAATCAACTACAGGGGTAAAATGGTCATTTGGCAGTCAAAAGTCAAATTTTTTGGTCAACATCTTATTTTGAGCTCACAATCATCATTTGATCAAGTCTTGATCATGATTCCACAAGCATGGCTCAAAAATCATCAAGATGCAAAAGTTTCCATTTTTGGACAGTTGAAAAGTCAACTGTAACTTGACCAAGGCATAACTTTTTCATGGTTCATCAGAAAAATCCCATCCAATGCTTATTTTGAAGGGGATGACATTTCCTACAACTCATCTTCACATTCCAAGTTCAAGAAATGCTCTCACAAAAATTTATCAATTTCAACATTATAGGTCATTTTCAAAAGTCAACAAAAAGGCACTTTAAGTCAAAGACCATAACTTGAGATTGCTATATTCAAATGATATGGGACCAAAGGCATTGGTTAGAGGACTTCAAGACCTTTCCAAAATGTCCAAGAACATGTTCATATGATCAAAATTGAGCAAGATATGCATTGGAGAAGTTGGGAAATTTTTGTGAAATGGCAAAAGTCAACTATCCTTGAAACTTCAATTTTTGACAAAAGGGCCCACTTTCTTCCACTTGATTCAGCCTTGTCATGCCACCCACGTGTCCCATGATTAATTTCAAGACCAAACATTTATTTTTTCATTTTTATTTAATTTTTATGGATTTAATTCATTTTAATCCATAATAATTCAAATAAAATCAAAAAATTAATTAAATGGCATCTTTGTGGTTTGAATGACTTTCATACAGCATATGCCAACTACCAAATTCGTGTAAGACTATTTTGTGCACAAAATCATGGTTTTGAACCAAGTTTGGAAAGTCCTTTAATGGTGATAAACCAAAATCTCAAGACATCAATACAATGGATCATTGGCTCAGCTGCTGACCTAAAGGCATTCCCATACATATGCTGAACCAAAACCTAATACTTTTCACGTGCAAAAGCTGCTACAGATCCATAAACCAATTCCAAAAAAACTCAAGAAAATTCAAAACTGAAATCCACCTTCCAACGTAATTCCAAGCTTTTTTTCATTTCTAACACTTTGCTGGAACTCTCAGGAGTCTTTTGGAATCAAAATCAAGGGCTGAAGCTTGAGAAATCATGCCAAACAAGATCACGGTTTGTCAATATTCTTCAAAATCGAAACTCCCAATTCATGAACATTTGATGTGATTTAAAGCTTGTTTTAAATTGTTTGCATCCATACAAAGCTATTGATATCAATTAATTGGATTATCATGTACAGGATTGTGATTTGCCATTAACGACTTTTAGGTTTTTTGAGTTTGTGAATTAGGGCTTTTCAGCATAAGCAAAATCAGGCCTCCTAAGACCCATGGTTGAATTCGTCACATCCAGACGAACATGAATTTGTGCTCGCGAAATATTTATATGGCCTAGGATCCTATTCGCTATTATTGACAGTTTCACTTTGTGGGGGTTAAAAACCCCCGCTAATTGCTTTTGTTTTGCAGGTTACAGGATGAAGACGAAGGGCGTGTCAGCTTGCTACTGGATAATTTAAATATGCGCGCTACTTTTTCTGTTTTTCAGCACATGACTTGTTTATTCCATATAATATTATTTTCTTATTGTTATATCAATTGAATCAAATGGCTCAGTGGAAGGAAGCGCTGGAAATGATCACTGGGACCTGGGTTCGATTCCCAGGTCCCGCAAATATTATTTCCATTTTTTCTACATGATCATATGCAGGTTCCTCAAGGCATTCCACCATAGGCCTCATACAGATGTGCGCCAAGTGTCTCAAAAGATCAATCCAATGGTCATGGGATGCATGGCCACCATGCTCCCCAGTCAAGCCAGCGTGGATAATTCCAAAAGTCAAAACAGGCTTTAATGCTATTGGGCCAGATTCCAGATTCACCTCCCAAGGATCCAACACCCCCCTAGTTAAATATTTCTTCTTTTATTTTTCTTTTACTAATTTCTAACTCTTAATTATTATTGTTTAATTAACCTAAATTATTTATTTTCATAAAATCAGAAAACCAAATATTTTATTCACTTAGTTTAATTATTTTTGTAAATAAATTCTAACATTAATTAACTTAGTTGTTTAATTAGGTTTAATTTTAATCTTTTCACAATAAATAAAATTAATTTAGAATTAGGTCTTTCTTTTGACAACTTTTAATTCCTTTTATTTTATTTTCATTAAAAATATAAAAAACACAAAAACTTTTTTTCTTTAATTAAATAATTAATTAGTTAATTAGGTTTAATGTTTAATTTAATTCTAAAAAGGGTCAAAGCCCTAAGACGTTCTCGATTCAATCTTCTTTCGCGCTTTAATTTCTTTTGATTATATTTATGTATCTGTGCAGAGTATGTAATAGTTAATTAGGATTTTATCGCCTTATTTAAATTCTCGCACTTTATTTTCCAAAACGGGTTTTTGTTTTTGGTGATGTATAGACCCGCGCCTTGTAATAGCTAGATTTATCTTCCCGCAATTTATTTTCCGGACTCCTAACTGTTAATTATGCCTGAAAGAATGTATGAAAAATAAAATCAATCCGTAGCTCACAAATAACATGTACAAGACAAACATTAACTGAAAAACAACACACATGCACATGCCACCCCTAGGGTACGCCTCACTGGTTGCCTCGAACGTGGTCATCAAGTATAGGACGTCTTAGAGGTCGCCCTTCTGTCTAAAAGATCCAGTCGCCTCGAAACGGTTGCCTCGGATAAAAAAGGATCTGGGACATCAGGGTTACTTCTAAGGTGTCCTACTATTGCTTCGGTGACCACACTGTCCCTAATCATCGAATTGACCTGAATACCTCCAACGACGGTGCTACCTACTTCTCAATAGTGGGGTAGCACTAACTAAAGGACTCTTACACAACCTAATTCCTTAGAGTAGGTAGATTCTCCTGGGTACTTGCTCTTTTCAAAACAAACAAAACGACTTTTCACACCTCACACTTTCAAAAGGTTTTCAAACAAATTTTTCATACACTCTTGAGGACAGATACAAGAGTTACTTAGAAATTTTTCAAATGAAACTTTTTCAAAACCCACACACTTGAAAAGCAAACATCTTTTGAAAACATAAGAGCAAGTACCTAAGAGACCATGGATAACCATGGATAGAAAGGGTGCTAACACCTTCCCTTTCTATAAATCTACCTCCCGAACCGAGAAACATTCTCGAATAAGGAATTTTGCTGTGCTTTTGTCCTTTCCATGTTGGAGAACATAAAAGAAGGTGGCGACTCTTGCTTACCGCGACATTTTGCGAACCAGCTTAAAAAACAGTCAGTTCTATTTCCACCGATCACATCTGGGTACTATTTACATTCTGAAAACAGTGCCAGCATACGCCCCGGATGGTAGTCAACTCAACGGAAATGGAATATTCAGTCGAGTGTTTTGGGCTTTTCAACCTTGCATCATAGGGTTTGCGTCATGCAAACCAACTATACAAATTGATGGGACTTGGTTGTATGGGAAATACAAAGGCACGCTACTGATGGCAGTTGCACAACATGGCAACAACAACATTTTCCTAATTGCCTTTGCCCTGGTCGAGGGGGAGAATGGTGGTGCTTGGAGATTTTTTCTCAAAAATCTATGAACACACGTGGCTCCTCAACTAGATCTTTGTTTGATCTCGGATATACATGCATCCATTGAAAGTGCATACAATAATCTTGCAAACTGTTGGCATGACCCTCCTTCTACGCATGTCTATTGCGTTAGACATATCATCCAAAATTTCACGAGGGAGATCAAAGACAAAACACTTAGGAAAGCGGTTATGAATGCGGGATATGCATTGACACAATCTACGTTCAAATATTATTGCAACGAGATCCGTTTGTCAAATCTGGAAGCCGGTAGGTGGATCGATAATATTCCGGTAGAAAAATGGACTAGGTCATACAACAATGGCCAAAGATAGGGACACATGACAATAAATCTAATTGAATCGATGAATGGGGTATTCAAAGGCATACGAAACCTCCCGGTCACTGATTTGGTTAAATCAACATATTTTAGGATGGCTTCGTTGTTTGCCAAAAGAGGTGAAATGTGGAATGCGATGTTGCAATCTGGACAACTATGGAGTGAAAGCTGCATGAAGTACATTAAGGCAGAAAGTGCCAAAGCCAACACCCATATGGTTATACGGTTTGACCGATACAGCCACAACTTCATTGTCAAAGAGACAATCGACCACAACGAGGGCCTGCCAAGACAAGAATATAGGGTTGTACTACCTTCTCGTTGGTGAGATTGTGGCAAGTTTCTAGCCTTTCGTATGCCTTGTCTCATGTCATTTCCGCGTGTGCCTATACTCATCAAGACGTGCTACAACTTCTGTCACACATTTACAAATCTGAAACGTTGCTCAACGTTTACAACAACAGCTTCCCTTTGGTAGCAAAACCAGATTATTGGCCTGCATACGATGGCAAAATAGTATGGCACAATGACCAAATGCGAAGGAATAAAAAGGGTCGTCCCAAAAGTAAGCGCATCACAACCGAAATGGAATCCCTTGACAATCTGGAAAGAAAGTGTGGTTTATATCGTCAGGTCGGACACAATCACAAAAATTGTCCCAATCGAGCTACTGCCTCAACCACATAAAAATTGTATTACAAAAAATCTTTCCTTTATTATGTTGTAAACATTAGGGTTTTTCGTTAACAGAATTTGTTAAAATAAACATTGCGCGAACAAGAAAAAAACATGATAAACCGTCTACGAAATTACAACCGTTAAAACAATTTCATCTGACCCATGCATCATCAACATTACGTCGCTGTCTGTTTTAAATTCCTCCAACCAAACATTAGGTCTTCCTGTCGCAAGTGAGGTTGTTGTTCGTCTTCACTGGATACTTCTAATTTTTCCCCCTCCACGATGTCTCCATCTAGCCATCGCATCAACTCCCGCTTCAGATACTCCATGGAGTGAATGTGCCAGAATTTCATTTTCATTTGAGGTTTTGTGGCGGAGAAGATAACGTAACCATCTCTGGTAAAAATCATGGGCAATGTCATGACGCAAATAACAGAGTAAAAAATAACAAAACAGTGCGAGAAAGTATGAGAAATGACGGAGAAACAGACAAATTATTTATAAAAACAGCATTTGGCCCTAGGAGCCAAGTGAGATGGTGCCTCCTCTCACTTTTAAAGTGCATGCGCCATCTCACTTGGCTAAAAGAGAGAGGAGGCGTCAATTGGGATGGCGCCTAGGGCATAATGCTGAGTGAAGGCGCCAAATGAGATGGCTCCTCCCTTGGGGAGTCTTCTGAAACATGGTTATTTGCGTAATTTTTTCTGAAACATGGTTATTTGCGGGGAAAAAATTTAATACATGGTTATTCCAAAAAAAAATCTCAAAATTCAAACATTTTCTTGTGTTTACCCCACGAGATCCTTGAAAACATTGCATGCATGTTATAACGTCCGTAATTTAATTAATTATTTAATTAAATTATTTTTGGAATATTTGTGAAGTTGTATTATAATTAATTGGATTTAATTATTTTATTAAGTGGAGAAATAATATTGGAATTATAATATTATTAGTGTGGGCTTATTTTGAAGGAATAGAAGTAATAAGGGGGTGTATTAGTTTTAAGCCCAATATGGAATAATAGAATAATAGGGTTATTTTATTATTGTTGGAAGAGAATAGAAAGAAAGAAGCAGCATAAGAATAAGGATTGAGAAAGAACATGCAAGCTGCTAGAGAAAGTGGAAAACGGCAAGCACGAGAATTCAACCGGAATTGTAGAGCGACCTTCAATCCAAGGTAAGGGTGGGGTTCTAACTCTGTAATTGGGTTTATGATGATTGGTATGTGGGGTTAGGGGTGATTGTTGTCTTGTTCTTGAATTGAGAATATATGATATATGATTGTTGTATTATGGGAATTGATGAATTTTAGATGAATATGGATGTCTTGATGCTGTTAAAATGATGTATAATTATAAGGTGATTATGGGTGATGAATTGTCATGATTAGATTAAGTTTTAGGGCTTTAATTATGGGACCGTAGTGAGATGCAGAGAAGGAAAAACACAGAATTATTGCAGTGATGAAAAACACAGAACTATGCTGGAACGATACCAGAAGTTGTTGTATTAGAATAATGAATTAATTTGGAGAATGGAATTTTTTTAATACTGTTCTTAGTTAGGTTGATATCAGGCAAAGAATTAGAACAATAGGATGAATAGAAAATAACAGTTATGATGTTAGACGTAGGTTGTTAGAAGTTGCATGGCTTAGTGAAAGGTAGAAATTCTGATGTTAGAAGTTGCGTTGAATCGTTAGAAAGTAACAGTTCTGGCGTTGGAAGTTGCATGGGTTAGAAGATATGTTGTCAGAGGACTGCGTCATCAGAAGTTGCATTAGTCAGAATTTGTATTAGTTAGAAGATGGGGTTAGTCATAAGCTGTGATGATCAGAAGTTGTATCTGGTTAGAGGTTGGGTTAGTCAGAAGTTGTGATGACCAGAAGTTGCATCTGATCAGAGGTTAGGTTGGTCAGAAGTTGCATTAGTCAGAAGTTATAGTAGTCAGAAGATTGTGCCGCTCAGAGGTTGTGTCATTAGAAGCTGTGTTATTAGAAATGGCGTTGGTTAGAGGTTACGTGGTCATAAGCTGTGGTGGCCTTTACGTTGTTTTCGAACAAAACAATGAACGTTAGATGCTTAGAAGCTGTTGTTTGAGCTATAACAGCAGGATAGTGTCGGTCTTGACGTTAGAGTTACAGAATGACAGTGTTGATTTACTGTGGAAATTAAAATATAGCTGAGTTGTTAGTGAGAAGTTATTAATAATATTGTGTTGATGATCTATAATAAATAAATGACGTTTGATAAACTATTTTGACGATCTGAGATGTAGATTAATTGAGATGTTTTAGATGTTAATTTGAGATGTTGTTAACTTGGGTGTTATTATTACATTCATGGTTGTGTCGCATACATTGCATTTTTGAGATGGAGCTTATGCTCGTTGAGATGGCCTGTATTGGCGAATTTTGAGATGAAGGCTATGCCTTATTGATGCCTCTATTAATTGGCAAATTTTTTAGATGGGAGTTCTGCTCCAATGGTACCACATGCATTTGCATAGTATTTAGTCGCATTAGATGATTGCATAAAGCAGTGTATTTTGATGTTGATGAAGGTGTATATATGATGTAATTATTGTTGATTATGAGATGATAAATGGTGATGTTTTGATCTAATTTAATATATTAATTATCATGCGCTTTATTATATTGTTAGATATCTCACCCCTTCTGTTTGAATGTTGCCCTTATGTTGGTAACGTGCAGGTAATCGAGAGTGAAGGTTGTATTCCTTCAGTAGTTCGAGTCAGTGTCATTGCTCTGATGTGTAACACTCGGGGAGATGAACGCTTGCTGTTTTTAATTGTTGATTGTCAGTTGTTGAACTTTAAATTGATTATTATTAAATATGTGATGTTTCGAAGTTGTTGTTTTGTTGTTAGAGATGTTATTAAGAATTCCGCTGCGTAGATGTTGAATTAATTGATTAAAGATGTTATGTTGATGGTTCACCCGATGTTTTAAAAAGTGTTATATATCCACGATGAATGCAATGAATTTTGATAGTAGAATTTGTGACGTCCTGATTCGTTTGCATGATATGAATTTTATAACTCTGATTTATTTATTTGACTTCCGGGGTAGAATTGGGGTGTTATACATGTCATTACATAACAGGTATTCTCAAGACAGGTTTCTCATTTTCTCGCTGTTTATTTCAGAAAGGAAGATGGCTCTCGAACAGAACGATATATATATCCAAACTCAAGATGCTCAGTTCAAGGAAATGGTCCTGAATCTATCCAAGGGGCAAGAAGAATTGAAATCACTCCCCGCTGGGAACATGGCCAAGAAAAATCCTGAAGATAACCAGGATGACCAGGTGGAACAACTGCAAGCTAAGATGGAAAGGATGAGAATCCAAATGAGTAGTAAGATGACTCTTATCCAAAATTTAGCTTAGGGACAAGAAGAGTTAAGAATCCTTATCAGCGAACTTCGTCAAGACAGATGCAACCATCTGGGGAAAACTGCTAGAATTTGGGGCCTAATCAACGATCAATCTCTCTTGGGAGACAGTGAATCGGGTGACATGTTCATGCAGGAACATGTTGAAAATAAACTCAGTAGCGGTGAAATTTAGGGGATTGCAACTTCAACTACTCAGAAGAGATCATACAATGGAAAGAAGGAGTCCAGTACTGTGTACGACCAGAAGGGTCGTAATAAGAGTGATCTCAACCAGTCTGTGGGGGTAGTGCGGATCTCTAATCCAACACTGGTGCAACAACAATGACAAGGAAATCAGCGTAAGCGGGACACACCCAAAAGGAAACTCACTAAAATCAACAAGTCCTCATATCAAGTATTGTAACACATGTTGAAGATGGAGTTGATAACATTGAAGGATCCTCCTCAGAATCCCAACACCACCTCTCCTCGGTACAACCCTAATGTGAGATGCACTTACCATTCCAATAGTCCGGGGCATGACAGTAATAGTTATTGGGCATTGAAAAATAAGATTCAGGACTCGATCGACGAAGGGGTGCTGGAGTTCACACAAGATGGTCAAACTGAATTCTTCTGCAATCCCTCAAAGGCACACCATCTGAAGTGACAAGTTCAGACACAGAGGCTTTTTGTTCATTAGAATTTTCAAATTGTAATTTCTTTTGATTGTTCAAACACTTATTTCATGTCAAACTTTGTTATTCCATTAATGCATTGCATATGTTTATCTTGAATTAATCCATTCGTTGTCACTATACTAAAACTATGTTTTTACTTCCTTTTTGTGATATTCAACTCTCGATTAAAAGCTTAAACCTTTAGAGGCAGGATAACGAAAAAGATACCATAATCTCTACAGTATGCTTTTGAACATACCTGAATGATGATGTACAGGCGTTGTTTCAAATCCTAAATAGTGGAGTTATAAGGAAGATAATCCCTAGTCAACCCCTTTGAGCCTAAGAAGTAGGAGTTTTCTTTTTCACACAAACTGAAACCTTTAATCATAACTTGGGGTAGGGTAGTTTCTCAGTTAATTCAATAGTGCATTCAATCGCAAGCTTTCCCTTCGTACACGACGAGTAGTGTCGGAGGTATCATTATAAAACAAAAGATGGTGATAGTTCCGCATAATCATTAAATCAGGCATTCATTATCTCTCAAAAGAAAAGCCCACTAAGTCAAAACCTATGAAGGAGACTTAAGAAAAAACGGGGGTATCCCACTGACTGTAACCGCAAAGGAAAAAGTTCAAGCAAAAGGTAGGTATAATAAAATATAAAATAAAGAGGTCGCTACAAATCCTCAACAAAAATAAAATATTACGAAAAATGATTATCTCCTCAAAATAAACTTTCAGTATCCAAACCATCACCGAAATATCAAGGTAAAGATTCCAGATTCAATTGGGATTTAAACGCAAAATTAATTGAGTATAGGACTGAAGAAAATCACGAAGAACGATTCGGGTACAAATAAATTTCTAGCCTTTATCCTTTGTTTTTAAAACCATGAACCAGGCCACGCTACAACCCTTAAAAGTCCTAGCTGAAGCATGGGTTAGTTCGAAAGCATATTGTTACACAAGGTATCCTAACTCCTGTAAGGTTTACTATAAATCCTGAGTTAAATTCATATTCTTACAAAATTCTGTTTGTTTACTAAAAATGCATTTTTAAAACTTCAAGACAGATATAAGCTTTGCATTCTTTAAATGTTATTGTTTGCATATGACTAATCATTTGACAGCAGAGAAATTCACACGACCGAAATTCAATGACGGAAATCCTCTCAATGGACAGAATCACCTCACATGGAAAGAAATTTCCAGTAACATGCCTTTCATAATCAAGGGGCATGGCATGGTGTCTAACTGATTTAGGGGCAGTCGAGTCAAGATTCTAGGAATCTCTCCAAAGTTCCAAATAGCCAGGGGCAGACCTCCGTCTGAATCACTTGGGGAATTGAACATGAGTTCCAGCAAAGGGCCACGTGCGATCAAGCAAACATCTTTCTAGAAGTGCTATAACACTTACAACTATGGACAGTGACAAGTTACCGCACCCTGTGAACACGAACATAGTCAGAAAATACTACGCATGAAAAAAAAACCACTAAGTTAACTGACCTAGGCAAAAATAAGGGCATCCCGGCGAACCAAAAAATTTTAGGCAAAAATTAGGGATATATAAATAAAATTGTAAACCCGGAAATTCGAAAACCTGAAAAGGCGGCTTGGGCAAAAAAGGGTATCCCGGTGGACTGAAAATCTGAAAGGACAGTCCAGGAAAAAGTTAAAGATTAAAGCGTACGACTATGTCTCGTCTTCTCATCACTTGTCTATCAGTAGAAGACTTATCACCCTGATCAGCATTCACCAAAGGCTTTAGAAGTTGAGATATGTTCAAGTCTCCACGAATCCCCACAGAGCCATTGCCATGAGATTATCCCCACGAGGTAATCTTCACAAGTTCATAAATTCCCCACAATCTTCCCGGAAGATCACTATGGCAGATACAGGAGTGCAGACTTCCTCCCATTAATATTGTTTATCTACAGGATCCCAATTATTACAGTTTATGGAAATTCTTCTCCCCAACTGAGTTTTCAAAACTGTAAAAAACCCTACAGATTACTTCTCTCCAGCAGAGCTCATTCCCATCAACAAGTTTACTTCCCAACGGAGTCCAGATGCCTATCAATAGGGTTTTTTTCCTAACAGGGTTTATTTCCCCAATGATGTCCAATTTCCCCAGCTTAATTCTTTTCCTCGGATGGCCATGAGTCACCGGAAAAAACTCCCTTCCCTTAGTGAAGTTGTCACCATCCTCAGAGAGTCGTTACTGAATCTAAAATCGGATCAGATGACAGTCAACTTTGTCTTTCTCAGACGAGCCAGAAAGTTATCCATCGATGTTATCCCAAATCAGGGTATACAAGGAATTATAACTCCCTAGTAGAGAAAAAACAACCAAAGTTTGGACCTCTTCTTCCCCAAGCAGGAGTAAACACTCTCCAGCAAAGTTCCCTCAGAGAACAGAAATCAATGTTCCCAACGGAGTTTCCTCAAACAGCAAATAAGAATCCCCGGCGAATTTAACTTCAACAAATAGTGAGGAACTACATTCTTCATCTCCGGCAGCAGTCAAGGATTTATTTTTTCCCAATCTAACAACACTACAAAAAACAACTGATACCCTTTCATATCACATTCATACATCACTTATAAAATATCATAGCATATGCATACGAAACGCATACAACACAGTCTTATTTATTTTGAGAACATCATTACGTGATGCATTTCATACATCATGATATTGCATACAACTAAATCTTTACCTTTTCAGGAAAAGATAAATCAACAAGACTAACATCATCAACTATTGGTAGGACTAGATAGTCTTATCAAAGAAAAGGTCTTCTGGCTCAGATTAAATCGACCCAATGATTTATTCTGATACTTCTCCCAGTAGACATTCTTCTGGCTCAGCTTAGATCAGGTGTAGATCTATTCTGATACTTCTTCCAATTGAAGACATTTTCTGGCTCAGATTAAATCAACCAAAGATTTATTCTGATACTTCTTCCAGATAAAAACAAGCATAAATATTTGCTGGCTCAGATTAAATTGACCAAGATTTACTCTGATACTTCTTCCAGTAGACCTTTTTCTGGATCAGATTAAATTGACCAATGATTTATTCTGATACTTCTTCCAATTAAAGACACAGAGACCTCTTCTGGCTCAGATTAAATCAACCAAAAATTTATTCTGATACTTCTTCTACTTGAAGGCGGTCGTAGATAGTCGCTGGCTCAGATTAAATTGACTAATGGTTTATTCTGATACTGCTTCCAGCAGACCTTTTTCTGGCTCAGATTAAATCGACCAATGATTTATTCTGATACTTCTTCTAGATAAAATGAAAATAAATATCTTCTAGCTCATATTAAATCGACTAGTGGTTTATTCTGATATTGCTTCCAGAAGACCTTTTTCTGGCTCAGATTAAATCGATCAATGATTTATTCTGATACTTCTTCAAGATAGAATGAGTATAAATATCATCTGGCTCAGGGTAAATCGACCAAAGATTTATTCTGATACTTCTTCCAGTGGATCTTTTTCTAGCTCAGATTAAATCGACATAAGATTTATTCTGATACATCTTCCAGTTAAATTAAAAGAGACCTCTTCTGGCTCAGATTGAATCAACCAAATATTTATTCTTATACTTCTTCCAGTCGAAGTTGGACATAAATATCCTCTGGCTCAGATTAAATCGACCAAAGATTTATTCTGATGCTTCTTCCAACAGACCTTTTTTTGGCTCAGATTAAATAGACCAAAGATTTATTATGATACTTCTTCTGGTTAAAGACAAAGAGACCTCTTCTGGCTCAGATTAAATCGACCAAAGATTTATTCTGATACTTCTTCCAACAGACCTTTTTCTGGCTCAAATTAAATCGACCAAAGATTTATTCTGATACTTCTTCCAATTAAAGACAAAGAGACCTTTTTTGGCTTAGATTAAATCAACCAAATATTTATTTTGTTACTTCTTCCATTCGAAGTCGATCTGGCTCAGATTAACTCGACCAAAGATTTATTCTGATACTTCTTCTAGCGGGCCTATTTTTGGCTCAGATTAAATCGACCAAAGATTGATTTTGATAATTCTTCCAGTTAAAGACAAAGAGACCTCTACTGAATCAGATTAAATCGACCAAAGATTTATTCTGATACTTCTCCCAGTCGAAGTCGGGCATAAAGCATATTCTGGCTCAGATTAAATCGACCAAAGATTTATTCTGATACTTCTTCCAACGGGCCTTTTCATGGCTCATATTAAATCGACCAGAGATTTATTTTGATACTTCTTCCAGTTAAAGACAAAGACACCTCTTATGGCTCAGATTAAATCAACCAAATATTTATTCTAATACTTCTTCCAGTCGAAGTCGGACATAAATATCCTCTGGCTCAGATTAAATCGACCAAAGATTTATTTTGATACTTCTTCCAGCGGACCTTTTTCTGGCTCAGATTAAATCAACCAAAGATATATTCTGACACTTCTTCTAGTTAAATACAAAGAGACCTCTTCTTGCTCAGATTAAATCGACCAAAGATTTATTCTGATACTTCTTCCAGTCGAAGTCGGACATAAAGCATCTTCTGGCTCAGATTAAATCAACCAAAGATTTATTCTGATACTTCTTCCAGTGGACCTTTTTCTGGCTCAGATTAAATTGATCAATGATTTATTCTGATACTTCTTCCATATAGAATGGGTATAAATATATTTGGCTCAGGGTAAATCGACCAAAGATTTATTCTGATACTTCTTCCAGTGGATCTTTTTCTGGCTCAGATTAAATCGACATAAGATTTATTCTGATACTTTTTTGAGTTAAAGACAAAGAGACCTTTTCTGGCTCTGATTAAATCGACCAAAGATTTATTCTGATACTTCTTCCAATGGACAGTTTTCTGGCTCAGATTAAATCGACCAAATATTTATTCTAATACTTCTTCCAGTTATAGACAAAGAGACCTCTTCTGGCTAAGATTAAATCAACCAAATATTTATTCTGATACTTCTTCCAGTTGAAGTCGGGCATAAAGCATCTCCTGGCTCAACTTCAATAGACCAAACATTTATTCTGATACTTCTTCCAACTGACCTTTTTCTGGCTCAAATTAAATCGACCAAAGATTTATTCTAATACTTCTTCCAGTTAAAGACAAAGAGACCTCTTCTGGATCATATTAAATCAACCAAAGATTTATTCTGATACTTCTTCCAGTCGAATTCGAACATAAATATCCTCTGGCTCAGATAAAATTGACCAAAGATTTATTTTGATACTTCTTCCAGTGGACCTTTTTCTGGCCCATATTAAATCGACCAAAGATTTATTCTGATACTTCTTCCAGTTAAAGAAAAAAATACTTCTTCTGACTCAGATTAAATCGACCAAAGATTTACTCTGATACTTCTTCCAGTCGAAGTCGGGCATAAAGCATCTTCTGGCTCAGATTAAATCGACCAAAGATTTATTCTGATACTTCTTCCAACGGACCTTTATCTAGCTCAGATTAAATCGAACAAAGATTTATTCTGATACTTCTTCCAGTTAAAGACAAAGAGACCTCTTCCGACTCAGATTAAATCAACCTAATATTTATTCTGATACTTCTTCCAGTTGAAGTCGGACATAAATATCCTCTGGCTCAGATTAAATCGACCAAAGATTTATTCTGATAATTCTTCCAGCGGACCTTTTTCTGGCTCAGATTAAATCGACCAAAGATGTATTCTGATACTTTTCCAGTTAGAAACAAAGAGACCTCTTCTGGCTCAGATTAAATTGACCAAAGATTTATTCTGATACTTCTTCCAGTCGAAGTCGGGTATAAAGCATCTTCTGGCTCAGATTAAATCGAGTAAAGATTTATTCTGATACTTCTTCCAGCAGACCTTTTTCTGGCTCAGATTAAATCGACCAAAGATTTATTCTGATACTTCTTCCAGTTAAAGGCAAAGAGACCTCTTCTGGATCAGATTAAATCGACTAAATATTTATTCTGATACTTCTTCCAGTCGAAGTCGGGCATAAAGCATCTTCTGGCTTAGATTAAATCGACCAAAGATTTATTCTGATACTTCTTACAGTGGACCTTTTTCTGGATCAGATTAAATCGACCAAAGATTTATTTTGATACTTCTTCCAGTTAAAGATAAAGAGACCTCTTTTGGCTCAGATTAAAACGACCAAAGATTTATTCTGATACTTCTTCCAGTTGAAGTCGAACATAAATGTACCCTTTATCATATTAAAATTCCAAGATTTATTCTGATACTTCTTCCAGCGGACCTTTTTCTGGCTCGTAGTGAATTGACCATGGATTCATTCTGATACTTTTTCAAGTTGAAGGCAAATATAGACCTTTCTTGGCTCAGATTAAATTGACCAAATATTTATTCTGATACTTTTCCAATTAAAGACGGTCGTAGACAGCCTCTGGCTCAGATTAGATCAACCATAGATTTATTCTGATACTACTTCCAGTCATAGACAAGCATAGACATCTTCTGGCTCAGACTAAATCGACCATAGATTTATTCTGATACTTATTCCAGATTGAAGTTAATAGTTACTTTGGATGGCATCTATAAGCCCATCTCTGACGACTCTCTGTCGCCTCTCCAAATGGCATCTATAAGCCCATTCCCAATAGAATTAACCAACAATTATACCTCTTGCACAGGCGAGTGCAAATTTCTGGGCACTTAAGTGTTCAATCATCTTCTACCTTCAAGTCACGAATGGCGGACACGCCAATCTAACTCTTCAGGTTTAAGAAGATTGAACAGGGGAATCTGTTGTACCCCAAAATTTACCCTCTCATTTTTCTTAAAGCGTTCTTTTAAGACTCTTCAAATTGTCAAGACACTCAAGGGTTGACTAGTCAGGATGCTCCTCCTCAGCCAAAAGCCAACAACTAGGGTTTGGAGTTTCTCAAGGAAATTTGGATTGCAAAGGTATCAAGTGGCTTCCATGGTTATTCAAAGGTCTTTAACAAGGTTCATGTCAAGTTTCAAACCCTGCATCACAAGTTTGCTCAGTTAATGACTCAAATGTTTGAAAATTAACTATATTGGTCAAAAAAGTCAACAGTAGTCAACATAAAGTCAAACTTCAATATTTTTGGTCAACATCAACATTTTGAAGTGATATTCATCATTTGATCAAGGCTTTATCATGATTCCCCAAGGAAATTCCTCAGATCATCAAAAGTCAAGATTTGTCAAATTAGGGTTTCCTTAGGAGAAGTCAACTGAACTTGGACCGGACATAACTTTCACATGCTTCATCAACTATTCCCTAACCAAATCCCATTTTGAATAAAATACAATTCTCTACAACTTTTCTTTTGTTCTCAAGTCCAAAAAATGCTTCATTTGGAAGATATGATCTCATACATTATAGGTCATTTTCAAAAGTCAACAAAAGACACTTTTTGTCAAGGCAACTTACATCAAGATGATATCTTCAGAAGCAATATTGAACAACATATAGGTATAAGGGGACATCTTGGGATTTCCAAAAAGTCCAATATCAACTTCAAAAGATGAAAATTGAGCAACTTATGAGGTGCACAAGTTGGGCAATTTTCAAGAAATGCATGAAATCTCAATTGAGTAAATTTGTGATTTTAAGTTATTGGGCCTAACCTTTTGGAGTTCAAACATACTCATGATATGTCCAAAGACCTCTAAATCTATCCATGCATTATTTGGATTTTATTTTTATTTATTTGAATTTTTATTCTCTTAATGCTTGATGCACTTATGGATGCCTTGGTTAAAGCTCTTATCAACTCTCATGAAGGTAATATCGTTCTCATCTATTCTATACTCTTAATCATGTGTAAATGGTAAACTTGTTCTTCTTTATCTTTATTATTAAAGTACATAGAGATTTTAAGAATTATACAAACTGCATGATATCAATTGAAGAAGCTGCATAAAATCAAAATTATTTACTTTTGAGTCGACTTATAGCTTACATGCGTCGACGCGTACTTTATATTTCACTCGTCATCAATCAAAATAGTTCTTGCATCGACACAACGCTCTATGAGCAGTCGACGCATCATGAAATATGTCTAATTTATATTTCTTTATCATTTTGTTCTTTTGTTTTCTATATTCACTCTCTTCTATCAAAACCCTAAAAACTCTCAAAACACATCTCTCTCAAAATCTCCTTCACATACCCATTTTTATCAAGAAATTTCCCTAATGGATTCAAGGGTAACTAAGAAGAGAACCTTCAGAGGCAGCTCCTCCAATGTTCTAACGGATAATCTGGTAACTGCTCTTTCACTTCTCTCTGATGACATTGCTGGTACTTTTACAGACACTTTTGGTAAGAGAAACATAGTTATACAATCAAATTTATATCTGAAAACCTTGGTTCATATACATCTTCTTGAAATTATTGAATTGTTAAGATTTCAGAACTTCCACTTATTTCTTAAATCTGATACACCGTATAATGAGGATTTAGTTAAAATGTTCTATGCTGGCATGCAAGGAAAGTTTGAGGGTTTTGAATTTAAATATAGAATGAACAAAAAATATTATATGGTTAGCTCGCATGTATGGAAAGACCTATTTGGTATGTGGCCAGTTGATTTTGATGCTATTAAAATCTATGATATTGTTCTTGCTCCTAACTATGAATTCAAGTCGGCCTTAAACTTCATGCTAAAGAAACCCTACAGTGACAAAATAGTAAATAGTGATGTATTTCCAAGATCTGTAACAACTGGTGCCCTAGCCCCATTTGACCGAATTCTCTTTTGGATCATTTGCCACATCATTCGACCCAAGAAGGGAGGTCTTTCTCGTATGGATAAACCTAAAGTTCAACTGCTTTATGTTTTAAAACATAAAATAAAGGTTCATTGGCCACACTATTTTTCTAGTCGAATGTTTGATCTGCATAACTCTGGAAGAGGCACCACACTATGTTATCCCTCTTTCATTCAAAGAGTTCTCAATCCAGAAAAGATTAAAGTTGCAGGAATTCCTTATGTTGGTATGACTTCTGATCTTGAATTCACAAAGAAATCACTTACCTTGATGGGCTTCCAATGGGATCACAAGGAACAAAAATACTGTTATGTTATGAACAGTACATCTGTTTTGTTCCAAAATAGTGATGGTGAAGAGGATGATAATGAAGAAGAAGAAGAGTCTGAGGAAGAAGAAAATGAAGCAAATATGGACGAGGATGTCTCGGTTCCTCAAGAAAACAATGCCAATGTGATAGCTCTTTTGGAGAAAATGCAGATCCAACAAAAGGAAGATGCAGTCCTTCAAAATGAGAGGATTTCAACCATCTACAACCTTATCAAAGTCCAGAACAAAATGTTCTCAAACTATTCGAATATTCAAGATCAGCAGTACTCCATGTTGGAAGGCATGCTTCAATCACAAGCTGAGAACCTTGCCTCCCTTTATTCCACCTTCCTTCATCATTTTCCAAACCTTCCACCTGATGCTCCTGAAAACAATGATACCGACAACCTAGAAAATTGATTCATGTTTATATATATGTAATTCTGTTTAAGTTCTTGTGTTTTTTTAACCTCATGCACTTATCCTTATTGATTGGTTTGTAATATTCTACATACATTGGTCTAATTATTGCATTTTAATTATCTGCACTAATTTCATTTTATGTGAATGATTGTTGGTGTTTTTAGTTGCAAATGGAAAATGATGTTGCATTTGATATATTTTGTTACTCTTGACCTTGTGCTTTTTCTCTTTTTGATGTTGTCAAAGGGGGAGAAGTGAACATAAAAGACTATACATAGCTTGCAAACGGAATGCATAAACTAATGGGGAGCATATTTGACCATTGTTTTGACATCATCAAAAAGGGGGAGTGTGTGAGGAAAAAGTACCTCTATAAGTATTTTAATAAACTCAAAACGACTATTAATCTCTCTCTAATTTGGTTTGTCCTATGAACAATATTGCAATGAAATGATTGGAATGAAGATCTCCAGAAACAAGTATTTTTGAGAAAATTCAATTTGTGCGTTGACTCAAAGATATTTGCAGTTGACTCATCATCTTCAATCAAGTCTAAGATGAGTCAGTCGACCCTTTTGGTCGACTCAAACTGGAAATCAAAACATTCAAAGTTTGCATCGACGCAAGCCCTGAAGCGGTCGACGCACTTCACTTCAACATTGAATTATCTTTGACTGCTGGATGTATCGCGTCAACCCTTCCAGTCGACTCAACCTGAGAATCAGAATATGCTAGATTTGGATTGACGCAAGTCCTGAAGCGGTCGATGCATTTCACTTCAAAACAGTTTTCTCTCCTGGTGCAGGTTGTGTCGCCCCGACCCCTGCTTCTAGTTGAGTTGACCGCTCGCTAGCCTCATCTAATTTTTTGTGGGTCTTGGCTACTAGGTAACATATATATATATATATATATATATATATATATATATATATATATATATATATATATATATATATATATATATATATATATATATATATATATATATATATATATATATATATATATATATATATATATATATATATATATATATATATATATATATATATATATATATATATATATATATATATATATATATATATATATATATATATATATATATATATATATATATATATATATATATATATATATATATTATATATATATATATATATATATATATATATATATATATATATATATATATATATATATATATATATATATATATATATATATATATATATATATATATATATATATATATATATATATATATATATATATATATATATATATATATATATATATATATATATATATATATATATATATATATATATATATATATATATATATATATATATATATATATATATATATATATATATATATATATATATATATATATATATATTCATTATGCATCATTATATAAAGTCAACAAGAACTAGTGAAATATACACATTGTGCTCATCATCTTCATCCTCTCTTCTCAAAAATCAACATCTACACAAAATCATGGTTGTTGGTTCAAGAAAATTGTTGTGGTTATAACATTCAAATCAAGAATTCAATTCAGATTTGGGTTGAGAAATTGTGGGTTGTTCTTGAATAAAATCATTAGGATTTTATCCTCCAGGATTCATATTCGTGCAGGGGGTTTTGCACAAGTCTTTGCTTCATTGAATTCAGCCGAGTGAAAGGATTAAGAAACGTGGGTTTGCTTAATCAAGTAGCGGTAACCATAAGATTGTCAAGATTGATTTGGGGTCAAATTACTTGCGATTGAAACCAGCCGAGTGAAAGGATTAAGAAACGGTGGGTTTGCTTAATCAAGTAGCGATAACAGGAGGTTTGTTCAAAGAATGTGGCACTTGGTTTTGCTCAAACTAAGGAAAGGGAAGAAGATTGTTATTTCAGTAACATTGGTTTGTTTGTATTGTGAACTATCTCTTCTCTTGTATCATTTGCAACTTAATATCAAATACCTTAATTCTAGATTCTAGAGTTCGGGGCAGACGTATCCTACGTGAGGACGACAAAGGGAACTGCCTTAACAAATCGTGTGTTCTTCTGCTTTTTCTTTATCTCTATACTTGATTACTATACTGTGTGAAATTAATTTGTCAAACCTGCATTTATTGACATTATAGTGTGTTAAGTTCATTTCAAAACATTGGTAACAATTCTTTTGATTGATACCTAAGAAAACTCACCACTAAAATTTAGTAAAACCAAACCTAAGGTGCTTTGCTCACAAGGTGTTTAACAAATTGACTAATCCACAAATTATTTATTGTGCTTATCATCATCTCATTTAACTCATTAGTAGTAATTAATAATCATTGAGGGTGTATAAGTGATTGATCAATTGAGTAAAACGCGTTGATTCTTATTTTTTCATTACATCCCATACAGTTATGCATATCTGATCTTTTCAATAGAGGATCATGTAGACGATTGGAGATTCCCGGAAGCTTTCGTATATTTTTCTGAAAACAATTTTAAAAAGCGCAAATTATTTTAAACGATCTATTCAACCCCCCTTCTAGATCGATCACATCGTCTAACAAGTGGTATCAGAGTACACCTATTCATCTGGTGCTTCACATATTACTTTGTAGAAAATGGAGAACAATCCAAAAGGGGCTTATACGAGAGCTCCTATTTTCATCGGTGAAAACTATTGCTATTGGAAAGGTTGCATGCGTGTGCATATTAACTCTTTTAATAGAAAGATATGGAAAGTTATCGAGGATGGTCCTATGCAAATAACCATGACCAATGAGGATAACATTACCATACCAAAACTGGAAGCACTATGGGATGAGGAAGACAAGAAAAAGTATAGCTATGATTGGAAAGGTAGAAATATGCTTATTGCTTCTTTAGGTGTTGATGAATATTTTAGAGTATCACATTGCGAGACTGCTAAAGTAATGTGGGATGCTCTACAAATTGCCCATGAAGGGACAAATGATGTTAAACTTGCTAGAATCAATACATTAACTCAAGAGTTTGATCTCTTTCACATGAAGCATGGTGAAACCATTGCTGATATGCAAAATAGATTTTCTCAAATAATCAATCGCTTACACACTCATGGTCATGTTACTCCCAATGTTGTTGCTACTAAAAAAATTCTAAGATGTCTTAATAGGGAATGGCAGCCTAAAGTTACAACTATCAAGGAAGAAAACAATATAGCTACACTCGACATAACAACACTGTTTGGAAAGTTTCAAGAGCATGAGAAAGAGCTCATCAATCTCAATAAGCATGAGAAAAAGGAAAAGAGGGAAAAACCAAAAAGACATTGAAAAGAAGTCCATCACATTAAATGCTTAAAGATCAAAGTCCTCGATCAATAACTCTTGTGTGAGTGATTCTAGTGATGAAGATGAAAGCTCAAGTGAAGACATGGGGCTGTTTGTGAGAAAATATCATAGATGTCTCCGAAAGAATGAAGTCTAACACTCAGACAAAAATCTCATCAATTATAGAAACCAATCAAAACCTTCAAAACAAGATGAAGTCAAGAAATCTAAATCAAGAGGATCATGTTTCAACTAAGGAAAACCCGGCCACTACAAACCGGAATGCCCGTTGCTCAAGAAAAACAAAGGAAAAGACAAATTTCAAAAGAGACCTAACAAAGCTAGAAGAGAATACATTGCTTAGGATAGTGATAGTGAAGCCTCAAGAAAAAGTGACTCTAGTGACAAAGAAGAAACCGTCAACCTTTGCCTCATGGTTCATCAAAAGAAGAAAAGCAATGTAAGTCACTCTAAATATAATCACATTGATAAAATGTCTCATATAGAATTGTAAAGAGATTTTGATACTCTACAAATTGAGGCTAAGGAAGCTTTTAAACAATTAGCCTCAAATAAGAAAAAAAAATTCATACCTTGAGCATAAAGTGTCCAAATCCCAAAAAGAATGTGAAGCTCTCAAGGAATCCATGGTAGAGAAAATCAAAACTAATAGCAAAGATAATAAGCTTTCTTTGCATGATTGGGCTGGATGTGAAACTTCCTACATTTGGATAAAATAAGTAAAAACTCTTAAAACCAAACTTGACAAAGCTTTACAACCCAAAATTACTTTTAGCATTGATAGATCAAATTTTAGAAGTAGTATGATAAATCCATACCAAAAATACACTTATGAAACAAAAGATCCTACAAGCAAAATTAACTTGACCAAAACTCTAACATGTTTATACTGTTGCAAAAGGGGACACACCATTAGCAAATGTCGATTTAGGAGATTTCTGGTTCCTCAAGGAATTTTCAAATGGTTACCAAAATGCAACTCAAGTGTCATTCACACACAAGGACCCAATAAAAATTGGGTACCTACTTCCCTTATTTAAACTTGTAGGTGGAATGTCTTGATACTACGAAGAAAAGATGGTTTCTCGATAGTGGGTGCTCAAGACATATGACGGGTGACATCTCCCTATTTTTTGACTTTGTGGCGAAAAAGAAAGGATTTGTTACCTATGGTGACAATAACAAGGGAGAAATACTCGTTAAAGTTAGTGTAGGTAATACTTATTCTACTACTATCTATGATATCCTATTAGTTGATGGTCTTAAACACAATCTTATTAGCATTAGTCAATTATGTGACAAAGGATACAATGTATCATTTTCAAAAGACTGCTGCACAATTGAACACAATGATAAGAAAGATGATGTGTTTAAAGGCTTGAGGGTAAACAATGTGTATATGCTTGACTTGAATAATGTATCTCTAACCGGAATTAAATGTCTTGTCACTTTAAATGAGGATTCATGGTTGTGGCATAGACGTCTAGCTCACTTGAATTTTGATTTGTTAAATAAAGTTGTCTCAAAAGATTTAGTAGTCGGTTTACCAAAACTAAAATTTTCCAAGGATCACTTATGTGATGCTTGCCAAATGGGGAAGAAAACTAGAATCTCGTTTAAATCTAAAAATATTGTTTCTACAACGAGACCTCTCGGACTTCTTCATATGGATCTTTTTAGACCATCTAGAATTAAAAGTCTAGGTGGTAACTACTATGGATTCAATATTGTAGATGACTACTCAAGATTTTGTTGGACAATTTTCTTGGTAAATAAAAGTGACACCTTTCTGGCTTTTGAAAATTTTGCTAAGTTTTCTCAAAACAAATTGAACACTAGCGTAGTTACTATTCGAAGCGATCACGTTGGTAAATTTGAGAATGATCTCTTTGATAAATTTTGTGAAAAATATGGTATTGATCATAATTTTTCCGCTCCACGTACTCCTCAACAAAATGGAGTGGTGGAACGTAAAAACCGTATTTTAGAAGAACTCGAAAGAACTATGATCAATGAACACCGTCTTCCAAAATACTTTTGGGTTGATGCCATTAACACGGCATGTTATGTTTTGAATAGGATTCTAATACACCCTATTCTAAACAAAACTCCCTATGAACTTTTGAAAGGAAGAAAACCAAATATCTCTTATCTTCACGTCATCGGATGTAAATGCTTTGTGTTAAATAATGGTAAAGAAAATTTAGGTAAATTTGATTCAAAAGCTGACAAAGGTATCTTTCTCGGATACTCTTAATCAAGCAAAGCCTATAGAGTATTTAATAAAAGATTACATATAGTTGAAGAGTATGTACATGTTTCTGAAGAGTGAGAAAACACTTAGAAGGGGGGGGGGGGGGGGTTGAATAAGTTTCTCTTTTTCTTTTTCTTAAAGGCTCAACAATAATGGAAAGACACGGTTATTTTTATCCTGGTTCGTTTGAACTCAAACTACTCTAGTCCACCCGCCAAGGTGATTTCGCCTTTCTCAACAAGGACTTAATTCACTATAATCAACTGATTACAATCACACAACAACTGTTGTGACTAACAATGCACAAGTAATCTTACAAGTGACTAAAAACACTAAGACTTAAAATAGTCCTAGTCTACTTGAGAAATCTGACCAAACTTGGTCTCTCAAGGAACAATTACAAGAGTTAAATCTTTACAGATAGTGAAACAAAATTTGCTTCTAAGAAAGCTATATCACAACTGTGATTTTTCACTAAGATTAGTATTGCATAAAGTGTGTGTAAAATAATTTGTGAGCCCAGAATATTTTCACGTAGTTCTTGCTTCTTTTGTATTTGTTGAGTGGTTTGCTTGCAATTAATGTTCTTTTATATATAGTAAGAAGAAAATGACCGTTGCTTCCTTCAAAAGTGGAGAGCAATAAATGTTTGCGTGTTTGCTTGCAGTATTGCATTTTCCAATAAACTAGCATAGACACTTGAGAGCATGTAGCCGTCTTTGCATTAAATGAGCAAACGGCACTTGTCAGAGCATGTTTCCTGATCCTTGACAAGACTTGTTAGCTTTTATATTCTTTCAGAACTTAGCTTCACGTCTTGATTCAGAACATGCTTGCATATCTTCTTATCAACGCTTGCTTGCTAAGTACTTCTGATCAACGCTTTCTTTCAAAGTACTTCTGAACATGAAAACCTGCTAAACGGTAGAAGATGCATTAACTAATTTCTTATCAGAGTCAGCATCAGCACTTGCGCTAAAACAAATAGTTCTTTCATCAAAGAACTTCTTCATTTATTTTCATCTCAGCACATCAAAATGCTTCTGTCAGAACATTATCTGAAACAAGTAAATATGTTCATCAAAGAATCAAATATATAAAATATAATTTATTGTTATCATCAAAACTCTGAGATATGATCAGAACTAATCTTGTTCAAACAATCTCCCCCTTTTTAATGATGACAAAAAAATATTCAGATATAGAAATAAATTTGAATAAGAGATAAGAATCTCCCCCTGAAATAAATATTTCTATAAGAAAAACTTTCTGAGAATTTTCATCAGAGCTTTGAAATTTTCTTCTGGGATTTCTTCAGCAAGTCTTTTGAAGATAATGTTCAGATGAATTAAACTTCCATAGTTTAAGTGATACCTGCAAAATTCTTTTAAAACATAGAAAGAAATCTTTGTATTTTGTTAAAATGTTTGAGACTTAGTCCCATAACTATTAATCAGAGATTAGATCAAAATACTCATTTTCTCCCCCTTTTTGGCATAACCAAAAAGTATATAAAAATAGTTGAAGAGCGTAAAAGTTTTTTTAATAAAATATTCAGAGGTACAAAAAACAACAAACAAAAACAAGAAATAGAATTACACTAAGATTTCTTAGAAACAAGGGCCATAAGAAGATTCTTGATCTCAGATGCAGATTCCCCTTGTTTCATCATCCAGTTTCTGATTTCCTGGTTTGTCTGATCTTGCTTGTCCAAGCGCTCATGAATAACTTCGTTATCCCTCTTAAGCTCATTCAGAGTATCCATTACAAGTGAAGTAGGATCAGAGTATGAAGAAGCTTCAGCAGATACAACCTTTGGAGTAGAAACCATTGAGTCAGAACGAACAAAAGTTGAAAGAAGAGTGCCCAGATCCACCATAAGAGTTGGCACAGGTTTAGGTTCAGCTTTAGCAGAAGGTTGATTCAACAGAACTATTGCTAGAGGATTTGAATCTTCAGAGGCATCTTCAGATTCATCTTCTGAAAAGTCCATTTGATCAGCTGGAGCATTAACAATCATCAGAGAAGACTTCTTGTCCTAAATATCAGCAGCTTCTGACTGGAAGGCATGCAGATGTTTGGAGAAGTTCTCAATCACCTGAGAGTGACATAAGTCTTTCAACTTTAATGACTCGGCATCTAAGGTTCTTCTGAATGTTTCCCACAGAAGATTTATTGCTGCTGGGTTCACATTTCTGGTGCCATCTGCCTTCAGCAGGTCCAACCAAGCTTGTACTTCTGTTAAGAAATTTTGAAAACATATATTTACATTTGGATGAACAGGTTTGGGAACAGCCTTTTTGTAGGTTTTGTTTTTCATAAATTGTAGAGATTCAAAATCAAATACAGTTTTGAGAAAGTCAGCTGGTTTAGGATTTTCTGATTGTTCAGGTGTTTCAGTTTGGTCAGGTTGTTCAAAAGGTTCAGGTGTTTCTGATGGATTGAGAGTGTGATACGGTGGCAGAACTGACTGTTTAATACTGGTTTGCATTTTGTGTTTTTTATTCGCAAAATGTCGCGGTAAGCAAGAGTCGCCACCGACTTTTATTTTATCCAATCAGGAAAAGGAAAAAGAATAGAAAAACCTTTTTCGAGATGTTTCTGAGTACGGGGGGTAGATTATAAAAAGGGAAGGTGTTAGCACTCTTTCTATCCATGGTTTTCCATGGGCTCTTAGGTACTTGCTCATTTTTTAAATTGCTTGTATGTGTGCTTTGTTTTTTCTTTTTGAAAAGTTTGACTTCGTGATAATCCTTGTATCAGTCCTCAAAGGTGTGACGAAGTTGTTTTGAAAAATTTGTTTGAAAAGTGTAAGTGTGAAAAGTTTTGATTTGAGCAAGTACCTACTAGCATCTACCCACTCGAAAAAAGATCGTTTCTATTCTTGTTTCCTTTAGACAGCACTATCGTACTATTGAGAAATAGGTAGCACCGTCGTTGGAATTTGTAAGGGTCAATTCGAAAGGGACGTAATGGTCATTGAAGGTAACATGTAAGGATACCTTAGCATTTCGAAGGGGCTGTCATCATATATTTGTAGGCAACATCGAGGGACAAGATCATTTCTCGTAGGCAACTCGAGGGACGTTAAGGGACTATGATCTTTATGATGACTTTTAGATTGAGGGTCTTTTGCTAAGATATCCCTACGTTCGAGAGACATGACTATTGTTTTCCGAGGCAACCAAGTGAGGAGTACCCTATGAGTGAATATGTGCATATGATTTGTTTCAGTTATTTAATCTTTGCACATTAGGTGATCTACTGTTTTAATTTTCTAGACATTCTTGCCATACAATCCTATTAGCCATACATCTAGATAGTTAAAGATTGCAGAAATTAAAAGAGGAAAAATAAATCTAATTATTACAAGGCTTCGGGGAATGGGAATTACATAACCAAAACTTGAGGGGAAATTAAACAGTAAATAAAACCCTAGTTTAAAAGACTATTACAACCTCAGAGCAATAACATAGTTAGAAAAAAATACGAGAAAAGATAAATCTACGCTATTACATTGATAATGCGACCTATACAATTTTCTTAGAAATAAAAATGTAAAAGAATAAATAAAAAGAAATTAAGGAAAAATTAAAACCGAAAATTCTAAGTTAATATTTTTGTAGAAAATAATTTTAAGTTAATTAAAAAACCTAATTCTAACTAATTTTAATAAAAAAGTTAATTAACTTAATTTATTAATAAATGAAAAAAAAGCCAAAAATTCAGTTACTAACTAAAACAAAAATCTAATCCTAATTTGTTAAAAAAAGGTTAATTAAAGGGTTAATTACAAAGAAAACCTAAAACCTAATTGTTTAATAAAAAAATGTTAATTTTGAAAAAAAATTAATTAAAATATCTAAATCCTAATTAGTTTTAATTTAAAAAAAGGTTAATTTTGAAAGAAAAAAAAGGTTAATAAGAAAAAAACCTAAAACCTAAAACCTAACTAATTTTAATTAAAAAAAGTTAGCTTTGAAAAAAAAAGATTTATGTGTAATGATTAATAAGAAAGAATTAAGTTTGCCAAAACATAGATAGGGGAAGAAACATCAATGAAAAATAGGATTAGAAAATAAAGATAATGCAAATGTCATGGGTGGTTGTTGAACCAAAAATTAATTTAAAACCTAAAACTAAATTAAAGAAGACCTAAAATTAATTATTCGAGTTTAGGAGGAAAAATCAAAGGTTTGTGAAAAATGTTAAGTTTTACGGGAAAAAAAAGTTTAAAACAGAAAGAATGAAAATAAGTAAAAAGATAAATATAGGAAGAAAACCAAAACCAATAGGGGTGGTTGTTGAACCCACGCCCTTAACCTTCTCAGGATGTCTGTCTCGCCATGCATTGGTGGTTCTTCTGTTTTGGCCATCAGCTTCTGTTTTGGCCATCAGCGTTTTGTAATAATCCTGCATGAGATCCTGTCCAAATTCTTACTGGAGAAGTAGTGAGATGAATGCTTATATGCCCTTTTGATCATGGAGATGAAACCAGCCTTACCCTTACTGGAGAAGTAGTGAGATGTGGGTTTGTGACAAGGATCTCTAGGTCTTAGGGTTCTTGAAAGAATTTGATATTCTGACAGAGTTGTGACAAAGGTTTTTTTTCCTCCTCTTCTTTGTGTGAAAAGGATGAGATTATATAATGGAAATTAGAGCAAAGATATGGGCTTTGAATATGCAATTGGGCCTCCAATGTTCACTTGAGTCCGTCACGTTTCAGGCTAAATTGAAGGGGCTTAAGTGCAATTTTTGAAGTTGAAATGTGAAAACAAAATGTAGCCGACATCAAGAACTAACTCCTGTCCGAAAATGGGCTCAATCGGATAAACGGTGAATTAGTTATGAATTTTTGAAGTTTTAGCTCAGACAAACTTATTTTGGGCTCCAGTGTCGACTCTGACACGTTCTTCAATTAAAAATTGGCATTGATCGGAGCATAAGTCGGTCTCTACTTTGGAAGCAAAGTTGTAGATCTCTGAGTCAGTGACCTTGTGTAAAAAGATGGGCTCGATCTGATAAAAATTGACCGAGTTATGAAATTTCGAGGTTTTGGCCCAGATGATATAATATTCAGCATTCAGGATTTTTGGCGCGTCACACGCACTCTAAGCAAACAACAAAGGCATTTTGGATACCGTTCAAACTCAATACCTCCTGTGAAAACTTAGCCAACTCAATTTGTGAAATTTTGGTGTCGGAACCGACTCGATACGATGAAAATCGACCAAGTTATGATTTTCTGAACATGACACAAATAAACTTCTGTCACAAATTTTCTGTACGAAAATACTTGATAAATCTGCATTTTTGAAGACCTTCTGATTGAAATTGGCTTCAAGCCGTGAGAGATGAAAACGTAGATGACGTCAATACGGAATTTTGGCCTTCGGAACGGGTTCAAAACGAGCCACGATCTTCAAGTTATGA
This sequence comes from Vicia faba, assembly GCA_948472305.1. Lineage (NCBI taxonomy): Eukaryota > Viridiplantae > Streptophyta > Magnoliopsida > Fabales > Fabaceae > Vicia > Vicia faba. Next base: position 698,888,051 of record OX451738.1, on the reverse strand, counting down.
ATTTTTTAGTGCGTAAAAACTGCACTTTCAGCACACTTTTTCACCATATTTCTTCGAGAAAACTCACACATTCGGAGACCTTCTTTAAAGAATTGACTCTTGAGCCGAACCTGAATTTGAGAATACGTTATCAGAGATATCTTGGTGAAAGAACACCTGAATATGACGCGTCGGGTTGTGTAACGCCTGTAATTTAATTAATTATTTAATTAAATTATTTTTGGAATATTTGTGAGGTGGTGTTATAATTAAATTGGATTTATTATTTTATTAAGTGGAGAAATAATAAAATATTAGAGGTATTATATTATTATGTGGTGAAATAATATTAGAAGTGTAATATTATCAAGGTGGGCTTAATTTGAGATAGTAGATGTAATAAGGGGGTGTAAGTTTGGAGCCCACTAAGGAATAACAGAATATTAGGTTATTTTATTATTGTTGTTAGAATAGAAAAGAGAAGCTGTAGAAAGAAATAAGGATTTGAGGAGAACGTGAAGCTGCTGGAAATAGAAGGAGACGACAAGAACAATGATTCAACCTGGAAATTGTAGAGCGACCTTCAATCTAAGGTAAGGGTGGGGTTCTGACTTTATAATTGGGTTCATGATGTTTGATATGTGGGGTTAGAGGTGATTGTTGTTTTGTTCTTGAATTGGATGTTGATGAACGGGTATATATGCTGTAATTATTGATGATTATGAGATGAGAAGTGGTGATGTTATTGATCTAATTTAATATATTAATTATCATGCGCTTTATTATATTGTTAGATATCTCACTCCTTCTGTTTGAATGTTGCCCTTATGTTGGTAACATGTAGGTAATAGAGAGTGAAGGTTGTATACCTTCAATAGATCGAGTCGGTGTCATTGCTCTGATATATAACACTCGGGGGGATGAATGCTTGCTGATTTTTTATTGCTGATTTTTAGTTGTTGAACTTTAAATTGTTTATTTACTAAATATGAGATGTTTCGAAGTTGTTGTTTTATTTAAAGATGTTATTGAAGGATTCCGCTGCGTAGTTGTTGAATTATTTAATGGAAGATGTTATGTTGATGGTTCATCCGATGTTTTGAAAAAGTGTTATATATCCATGATGAATGCAATGAATTTATTTGAAGAATTTGTGACGTCCCGATTCATTTGTATGATTGAAATTTCATAACTCTGATTTAATTTGCATAATTCCTTGGGGTAGAATTGGGGTGTTACAAAGTTGATATCAGAGCAAAAGGTTGGTCCAACCTTGTCGTCGAGTCGTAGTTGTCTAACAATTGAGTATTGTTATTTTGATGTTCTAACTGTTGTTTATGTTGTAGTAAGAAGTTGAGATGGCTAGAAGGAATGATGTTGCTCTTGCTGCTGCTTTAGAAGCAATGGCTCATGCGATGGAAAATCAGTCGAATGCTGATGGGAATGCTGGATCTAGTAGCTTGGCGACTTTCCAGAGAGAGAATCCACCTACGTTCAAGGGAAAGTATGATCCCGACGGATCTTTGGAATGCTTGAAAGAGATAGAGAGAATCTTTCGCGTGATGGATTGCACTCCAGCGCAGAAGGTTCGTTATGAGACTCATATGCTAGCAGTCGAGGCTGATGACTGGTGGCTATAGACTTGTCAGAAGTTAGAAGCTACAGGTGAGAATGTCACTTGGGATGTGTTCCTTAGGGAATTTTTGAGGAAGTATTTTCCTGAAGATGTCTGTGGTAAGAGGGAGATTGAGTTCCTTGAGCTGAAGCAAGGAAATCTGTATGTTGTTGAGTATGCTGCCAAGTTTGCTGAGTTGACTAAGTTTTATCCGCATTACGCTGAGGAAAATGCTAAGTTTTCAAAGTGTATTAAGTTTGAGAATGGGTTGCGCCCGGAGATTAAGAAAGCAGTTGGATATCAGAAAATTCGTGTCTTCGCTGATTTGGTTGATAGCTGTAGGATTTATGAGGAAGACAATAATGCTCATTACAAGATTATCAGTGAGAAGAGGGGTAAGCACCCACAGAATCGTGGTAAACCTTATGATGCCCCAGCTGGTAAGGGTAAACAGAGAGTTGCTCATGGACAGAGGACTAGTGGGGGAGATGCTCCTGCTGGTGTGATTTGTTTTAAGTGTGGAAAACCTGGACACAAGAGTAATGTGTGCACTACTGAAGTGAAGAGGTGTTTCATTTGTGGCAAGAACGGACATGTTGTATTTGAGTGTGAGCACAAGAGTGTGGTTTGTTTCAATTGTAAAGAAGAAGGGCACATTGGTAGCCAGTGTCCGAAACCGAAGAGGGCTCAGTCAAGTGGTAAAGTGTTTGCTTTGGTTTAGGATCAAACAACTGCTGAGGACAGACTTATTAGAGGCACATGTTTCACTAATAGTAATCTTTTAATCACTATTATTGATATTGGTGCTACGCATTGTTTTATTACTGCTGATTGTGTTGAAAGATTGGGTCTTGTGTTGTCTTCTTTGAATGGAGAAATGGTCATCGATACTTTAGCCAAGGGGTCGGTGACTACTTCTTTTGTGTGTGCTAAGTGTCCCTTGTCGATCATCGACAGAGACTTTGTTATTGATTTGGTTTGTTTGCCATTAAGAGGTTTGGATGTAATTTTGGGTATGAACTGGTTAGAGCATAATTGTGTTCATATTAATTGTTATGACAAGTCAGTGAAGTTTTCTACTTCTGAAGAAGAGGAAGATGGTCTGTTGTCTGCTAGACAGTTGAGGAAGTTGATGCAAGAGGAAGCGCAGATGTTTTCGTTGATGGCATCGCTATCTGTAGAGACTCAAGTTGTAATTGAGGAATTGCAAGTGGTGTGTGAATTTCCTGAAGTTTTCCCTGATGAGATTCCTGATGTACCGCCAGAGAGGGAAGTTGAGTTTGCAATTGATCTTGTACTTGGTACCAGACCTGTGTCTATGGCACCATACAGGATGTCTGCATCTGAGTTGTCAGAGTTGAAGAAGCAATTGGAAGAGTTACTTGAGGAGAAGTTTATAAGACCAAGTATATCGCCATGGGGAGCTCCAGTGTTGTTAGTGAAGAAGAAAGATGGAAGTATGAGGCTTTGTATTGATTATAGACAGCTGAACAAGGTGACGATTAAGAATAAGTATCCACTTCCAAGAATAGATGACTTGATGGACCAATTAGTGGATACTCGTATGTTTAGTAAGATTGATTTGAGGTCAGGTTACCATCAGATTAAAGTGAAGGATGGAGATATTCAGAAGACGGTTTCAGAATGCGTTATGGACATTATGAGTATTCGGTGATGCCTTTCGGTTTTATTAATGCGCTGGGAGTATTCATGGAATATATGAATCGTATCTTTCATACTTATTTGGATCGGTTTATAGTAGTGTTCATCGATGATATTTTAATTTACTCTAAGTCAGAAGAAGAGCATACTGAACATTTAAGAGTAGTATTGCGGATTTTGAAAGAGAAGAAGTTGTATGCAAAGTTGTCCAAGTGTGAATTTTGGTTGAAAGAGGTTAGTTTTCTTGGTCATGTGATTTCAGGTAGTGGCATTGTTGTAGATCCATCGAAGGTTGATGCTGTGTTGCAATGGGAAATTCCAAAGTCAGCTACTGAGATTAGAAGCTTCTTGGGTTTAGCTGGTTATTATAGAAGGTTTATCAAAGGGTTTTCTAAGTTGTCACTTCCGTTGACTAAGTTGACTTGTAAAGGTAGAGCTTTTGTTTGGGATGTTCATTACGAAGAAAGTTTTACGGAATTGAAGAAGAGGTTGACATCGGCTCCGATTTTGACGTTGCCTAATCCAGGAGAGTCTTTTGTGGTTTATTGTGATGCTTCTAAGATGGGTTTAGGAGGTGTGCTTATGCATAATGGCAAGGTAGTTGCTTATGCGTCGAGGCAGTTAAGGACTCATGAGAAGAACTACCCTACGCATGATTTAGAACTTGCTGCTGTTGTCTTTGTATTGAAGATTTGGAGGCATTATCTTTATGGTTCCAGATTTGAAGTGTTTAGTTAACATAAGAGCTTGAAGTATTTGTTCGATCAGAAGGAGTTGAATATGAGGCAACGAAGATGGTTGGAATTGTTAAAGGATTATGATTTCGGTTTGAATTATCATCCAGGAAGAGCGAATGTGGTAGCTGATGCATTGAGTCAAAAGACTTTACACATGTCAGCAATGATGATCAAAGAGTTGGAATTGATTGAGCAGTTCAGAGATATGAGCTTAGTTTGTGAGGTTACTCTGCATAGTGTTATGTTAGGTATGTTGAAGATTAATAATTAATTTCTAGACAGTATCAGAGAAGCCCAGAAGTTGGATGTGAAACTGGTAGATTTGATGGTTGGGACTGATCAATCTGAGAATAGTGATTTTAAGCTAGATGAGCAAGGTGTGTTGAGATTTCATAATCGGATTTGTATTCCTGATGATGCTGAGATGAAGAAAGTGATACTTGAAGAGAGTCATAGAAGTAAGTTGAGTATTCAACCAGGAGCTACAAAGATGTATCAAGATTTGAAAGGTTTATTTTGGTGGCCTGGGATGAAGAGTGATGTGGCTCGGTTTGTGTAAGCATGTTTGACTTGTCAAAAGTCAAAAGTTGAACATCAGAAGCCTACAGGATTGATGCAACCGTTGGAAGTTCCAGAATGGAAATGGGATAGCATTTCGATGGACTTTGTGACGGGGTTGCCTAATACTTTAAGAGGACATGATTCGATTTGGGTGATTGTTGATAGGCTTACGAAGTCAACTCATTTTATTCCTATTAACATCAGTTTTCCAGTGTCGAAGTTGGCTGAGATTTATATTAGTGTGATTGTGAATCTGCATGGTGTTCCTTTGTGCATTGTGTCAGATAGAGATCTAAGATTTACTTCTGATTTTTGGAAGAGTTTGCAAGAAGCGTTGGGTTCTAAGTTGAGGTTGAGTTCAGCGTATCATCCTCAGACAAATGGTCAGACTGGACGGACGATTCGATCATTGGAAGACTTGTTGAGGGCATGTGTTCTTGAGCAGGGAGGTTCGTGGGATACTTATCTTCCGTTGATAGAGTTCACTTATAATAATAGTTACCATTCTAGTATTGGGATGGCACCTTTTGAAGCGTTGTATGGTCGAAGATGTAGAACTCCGTTACGTTGGCATGAATCTGGTGAAACTGTAGTACTTGGACCTGAACTTGTTCGTGAGACTACTGAGAAGGTGAAGTTGATTCGAGAAAAGATGAAAGCTTCTCAAATTAGACAGAAGAGTTATCATCACAAGCGAAGGAAAGATTTATAATTCCAAGCTGGTGATCATGTGTTTTTGAGAGTTACACCTGTGACTGGTGTTGGGCGAGCGTTGAAGTCTAAGAAGCTCACTTCTCGTTTTATTTAACCGTATCAGATTTCGGAGAGAGTGGGGAATGTTTCTTATAGAGTGGCTTTACCGCCTAATCTTTCGAATTTGCATGATGTGTTTCATGTGTCGCAACTTCGGAAGTATATTTCAGATCCATCTCATGTGATTCATATGGACGATGTGCAAGTAAGGGATAATCTTACGGTGGAGACGATGCCTGTACGAATCGCGGATCGTGAAATGAAGACTCTGAGGGGAAAAGAGATTGCCTTGGTTAAAGTGGTTTGGTTAGGAGCTGCAGGAGAAAGCATGACTTGGGAGTTGGAGAGCAAGATGCGAGACTCCTATCCTGAATTGTTTGATTGAGGTAAATTTTCGAGGACGAAAATATTCTAAGTGGGGGAGAGTTGTAACGCCCGTAATTTAATTAATTATTTAATTAAATTATTTTTGGAATATTTTTTAGGTGGTGTTATAATTAAATTGGATTTATTATTTTATTAAGTGGAGAAATAATAATATATTAGAGGTATTACATTATTATGTGGTGAAATAATATTAGAAGTGTAATATTATCAAGGTGGGCTTAATTTGAGATAGTAGATATAATAAGGGGGTGTAAGTTTGGAGCCCACTAAGGAATAACAGAATATTAGGTTATTTTATTATTGTTGTTAGAATAGAAAAGAGAAGCAGTAGAAAGAAATAAGGATTTGAGGAGAACGTGAAGCTGCTGGAAATAGAAGGAGACGGTAAGAACAAAGATTCAACCCGGAAATTGTAGAGCGACCTTCAATCCAAGGTAAGGGTGGGATTCTGACTTTATAATTGGATTCATGATGTTTGATATGTGGGGTTAGAGGTGATTGTTGTTTTGTTCTTGAATTGGATGTTGATGAATGGGTATATATGTTGTAATTATTGATGATTATGAGATGAGAAGTGGTGATGTTATTGATCTAATTTAATATATTAATTATCATGCGCTTTATTATATTTTTATATATATCACCCCTTCTGTTTGAATGTTGCCCTTATGTTGGTAACGTGCAGGTAATCGAGAGTGAAGGTCGTATACCTTCAATAGATCGAGTCGGTGTCATTGCTCTGATATGTAACACTCAGGGGGATGAACGCTTGCTGATTTTTGATTGCTGATGTTTAGTTGTTAAACTTTAAATTGTTTATTTACTAAATATGAGATTTTTCGAAGTTGTTGTTTTATTTAAAGATGTTATTGAAGAATTTCGCTGCGTAGTTGTTGAATTATTTAATGAAAGATGTTATGTTGATTGTTCATCCGATGTTTTGAAAAAGTGTTATATATCCATGATGAATGCAATGAATTTATTAGAAGAATTTGTAACGTCCCGATTCATTTGTATGATTGAAATTTCATAACTCTGATTTATTTTGCATAATTGCTTGGGGTAGAATTGGGGTGTTACAGGTTGGACTTGTGAATCTTTGAACCCCGAATCATTGCGAAACGACGAACCGATCTTCAGCATGGAAAATACACTGAGAACATCCGTTGACGAAATAACGTCACTTGTAACCTGACGAAGCTTGATAAATATACCTTTATTCCATAACCATAAAACCAATAATATGCGTGTATGAAAAGAGGGTAAATTTTGGGGTACAACAGCTGCCAGTGTTCAATCTTCTTAAACTTGAAGATTTAGATTGGCTTGTCTACCTTTCGTGATCTGAAGGGGGAAGATGATTGAACACTAGAGTGCCCAGAAATTTGCACTCGTTTGTAATGATGCTTGACTATGTAGGTGCATCGGGAATAGGATTATAGATGCCATTTGAAGGAGATGACGGAAGGTCACCAGAGATGGGCTTAAAGATCCCATCTGGAAGATATGATGGAGAATCGTTGGAGATGGGCTTAAAGATGCCATCTAGAGGATGTTGATTTCCCGAGATATTCCTTTGATGAGAATTCTTGTTCCTATCGTTGAGGAGGAATCTGTTGAGGAATGTTGGTCTCTGTCTTGGGAGAAATAGAATTTTAGGAGCTTCAGTTGTTCGTTAATCTACTGGAGAATTAACTTCGGCTTGAGGAAGCGGAAGTGAACTGCGTATCTGGTCGGAGTATATGCTGCACCGCGATTTACTAGGGAAATGCGAAACCAATCATGTTTGATCGGGTCTCGGTCTTACAATGTTGGACCGCTGCTTGGGGATAAGAGACGGGGAACCTGGATAGTAAGGTTATGAAAAGGAACCTGGATAGTAGGGTTGTTTCAATACTAAATCCTGGATAGTAGGGCTGCTGAGAAGGAACCTAGATGGTAGGGTCACTTTGATATGAAAGCCTGGATAGTAGAGCTGTGAGAAGGAACCTTGATGGTAGGGTTACTTAAGTCTGATAAAACTTGATCTCTTTGAGGGTTTTCAGCAAGAGGTTCAGAGGGTATGGTCAGGTCTATGTCAACATCTATGTCTCCTAAGGTTTGGGGTTCAGCAGATGTAGGTATATTTTCAGAATCATAAACAGAAATAGTTTCAGCAGGTGTACCTGATTTCTTCTTCTTCTGAGGTCTGGCAGATGGTCCTTCAACTGCTTTCCTCTTCATTGGTTGATGAAAGACAACATCTGGAGCAGCTTCATGTCTTCCTTGAAGCTAGGCAGGATCAATTGGTGTTCCACTTTCTTTGCAAATCTGAATGTAATGCAGGATGATGTGAGGGTGATCTCCTGAGTTGGACAGTGGAAAATCGGCAATTGGAATCCTTCTTCTGGTAATGGATGCTGAAACATACGAAGTTGGTTTTATCAGTAGTTTGTAAATAATCTTTCTCTTCACTAAGTTCTTTCCAGTCAGAGCTTTCCCACATGTAGGCTCTAACTCCCCCAGCAGATTTGCTTCATCCAAGTGAGCAATCAGACCATTCTCAGTCAGAATGTCTAAAATCAATCTCCCCATTGGAATCCAATTCCTTTTGGATTTAGGGTTCTTCATTCTTTCTGCTTCCCTAGTTTCTTTGACATGAGTCCAGAGATGATCAAACAAAAGATAGGGTAAATCAATCTTAACATTTGTTCCAAGACAGAATAACAAGTATTGCTGGTCAACATTTATATAGTCTAGAGAACTTGTTTCCTTCCCATGATGAATGCAACCATGGATGGTTCTTGCCCAGATTTTGTACTTATTTTTCAAATCTCTGACCTTTGAAGACGCTTGCCCATTTGTAAAAATTTCTGCATAAACTTTTGACATTTCCATTCTGCCACTAGAAATTCCAGTCACTCCAGTTCCTTCAAAACCTAGAATTTTCTGATGAGATTTTCAGTAATGGAGATTTCCTTGCCCATCACGAATGAGAGGATTACCTTTGGAGAAGCAATAGCGTGTATCCAAAATTCCTTAACAAGGTGTGGAAAAATAGGACCAACTAGACGGTCAAAGAAGTTTCCCCATCCTTGAAAATCCACAGTAGGAAGAAGATCAAAGCCATTTGCTTTAAGATTCTCAAAGTCCACCATTAATTCACTTATAACCTCTAAGCTATCCACTGGAATGAGAGTGGTTCTCTCAGGAATGACGTACTGTTCAGTTTGGGTGTTCTCAGAATGAGTAGAGGAAGAAGCCATTGGAGCACTTAGGTTGAGAGAAGAAAAAAATGGGTTTCAGAGAAAAATACACAGAGACGGTTGAATTTTGAAAGAGAAGGTAAAAAGTGAGAGAGGGTTTTTACAAAGGTATTTATATGAAAACTTTTGAGAAATAGGTTAAAAATAAAACTGTAAAAAAAATATTTAATAAAAATTTAATTAAAAAGAATCTAATCATGACTTAGCATTTAATGATATGGAAAAGTGAGGGGAAAACGTGATATTTTAATCAAATCATAACAGTTACCTAGAACGGCGTCAATAGCTTAGCACACGTGACCTTTCAGAAACACACCATGTGTTCATCTCCTGAAGGTCGCATGGCACAGCTGTTTGATATAATGAACTGTTGAGCTATACTTGAAATGAAACGTTAGAACATTTCAGAACTTCACATATAGCTTCTGATGTAACTTCTCTTCTAACTTCTGAAGAGTTGTTAATCAGAACATTCATTTCAGAAAATTCTGAAGTCAAGCACAAAAGATAAATATTATTTTATTCAGGACATAATTCCATACAAATATTTTTCAAAATGAATTTAAATCTATCTTGTGAAAGGGGTTTGGTAAAAATATCAGTCCATTGATGGTCTGTTTTTACAAAGTTTAAATTTAAGATTCCCTTCTGAATGTAGTCCCTTATAAAATGATATTTAATTTCAATGTGTTTAGCTTTAGAATGTAAAATAGGATTTTTAGAAAGACAAATTGCAGAAGTATTGTCACAGAAGATAGGAATCTTACTTTCATAAAGATTAAAATCTTCTAGCTGACTTTTCATCCAGATCATCTGAGAACTACATCCAGCAGCAGATATATACTCAGCTTCTGTTGTTGAAAGTGTAATTGTTGCTTGCTTCTTGCTGTACCACGAGATAAGATTGTCACCCAGAAACTGGCAGTTTCCAGAGGTTCTCTTTCTTTCAATTCTATCTCCAGCAAAGTCAGCATCACAATAACCTACTAGTATGAAATCTTTTGATCTTCTGTAACACAGACCCAGATTAGTAGTACCTTTCAGATACCTCAGAATTCTCTTAACAGTAGTTAAGTGAGATTCTCTAGGATCTGATTGGAATCTAGCACATAAACATACGCTGAATAATATATCAGGTATAGATGCAGTCAGATAGAGAAGGGATCCAATCATACCTCTGTAGAGCTTCTGATCTACCTTCATACTTACCTCATCTTTTCCCAGAATGCATGTTGGATGCATTGGTGTCTTAGTATCTTTGCTTTCTGACATCTGAAATTTCTTCAGAAGTTCTTTAACATACTTCGTCTGATGTATGTAAGTACCTTCTGGAGTCTGGTTAATTTGTATTCCTAGAAAGAACTTCAATTCTCCCATCATGCTCATCTCAAATTCTTCCTGCATGGTCTTAGCAAATTCTTTTCCAAGGGAGATATTAGAGGTTCCAAAAATAATATCATCAACATAAATTTGACAAATTAAGATATCATTTTTAAATGTCTTTCTGAATAAAGTTGTGTCCACTTTCCCTCTGGTAAAATCTTTTTCTAAAAGAAAATTACTCAGACGATCATACCAAGCTCTGGGAGCTTGTTTTAAACCGTACAAAGACTTTTTTAATTTAAAAACATGTTCTGGATGTTTTGAGTCATTAAAGCCAGGAGGTTGATAGACATAAACTTCTTCTTCTATATAGCCATTTAAAAATTCACTTTTAACATCCATTTGATATAATGAAATGTTATTTTGAACAGCAAAAGAAATTAATAATCTAATAGACTCTAACCTGGCGACTGGGGCAAAGGTTTCATTATAATCAATTCCTTCTTGTTGACTATAACCCTGTGCAACCAGTCGTGCTTTGTTTCTGACCACCTCTCCTTGCTCATTTAGTTTGTTTCTGAAAACCCATTTAGTTCCTATAATGTTGAATCCTTTGGGTCTTGGAACTAGATCCCACACATCGTTTCTGGAAAATTGATTGAGTTCATCTTGCATTGCTAATATCCAATCATTGTCTTTCAAAGCTTCATCAATAGAAGTTGGCTCAATCAGAGATACCAATCCAAACAATGATTCTTCATTGATTCTGAGAGAGGGTCTTGTTCTGATGGGATCTTCTTTTCTTCCAATAATCATGTCTTCTTTATGAGCTAAAGAGATTCTAGGAAACCTTTTATGAGTGGGTTGTTCAGAGATTCTGAGATTATCCAGAGCATTGTCAAGAGGATGATCTTCTGAGTCTTCCTTTTCTTCTGAGTCTTCTTTTGCTTCTGAAGTTTCAGAGTTTGAGGGATGATCTTCTGTACCTACAGAAATATCAATTTTCTTTGGTTGTTGCTGGCCAAGCTTATCATCAAACCTGACTTTGATTGATTCTTCAACAATCAGAGTTTCTGTGTTGTATACTCTAAAGCCTTTTGAGCGTTCAGAATATCCAAGCAGAAAACACTTTTGTGCTTTAGAATCAAACTTGTTCAGATTTTCTTTAGTGTCAGAATAAAATAAGTACATCCAAAAGAATGGAAATAAGAAATGTTAGGTTTTCTGTTTTCCACAATTCATAGGGAATCTTTTCAAGAATAGGTCTTATAGAGATTCTATTCTGAATATAACATGATGTGTTCACAGCTTCTGCCCAAAAGTGCTTAGCCATATTTGTTTCATTGATCATGGTTATGGCCATTTCTTGTAATGTTCTATTCTTTCGTTCTACAACTCCATTTTGTTGGGGAGTTCTAGGACAAGAGAAATTATGAACAATACCATTTTCTTTAAAATATTTTTGAAATAATGGTTTTGAACTGTTCCTTCTTTATTAGGTATAGTAGATGAAGGAAGAGAAGAATTACCAGAGACTGCAGCTTGAGCTCTTCCTGCATGTCTGGTCCTGAGCTTCTTGATTTTGGCTGGGTTAGTTGCCATCTCCCTGAGAGGAGTGACCTCAAGTACTTCAGATTCTATGCATGTCGTGATTGCCCTAGAATCTTGATCAGATGACGATGATGAAGAGTGAGACGAAGCCGCCATAGTGGAAGATGATGTCTGAGACATTGTGTTTAACGTTGAGTAGCAGTAGCAATTTGAGAAAACTCTTTGATTGGGAGGAGAAAACAGGTTGCAAGGATGAGAGAGATAGGGAGTACAAGGGAGTCTTTTCAACTTCTGAAGGCTTTTGAAGGAATTGTGAGTGAATATGATTAACCCACTAAATATAGACTTAATAGAATTAATCCTTTTAACCCTTGTTTTCAGCAAAACTAATTGCTATAATTTCTCATGTTGGTGAATGCCCAATCTGCCCCTCAAATTTTCAAGTTGATTTCCAACAAGCACCTTGGTAGAAGAATCAGTTAGCTGAAGCTCAGAGAAACTATGTTTCAGTTTAAATGATTTCTTCTCTCCAAAGTCAATAGGGTTTAAGGAAATGTTGAATGTTTTCAGATTATCACACCACAATGTCACAACATCTTGTGTAACATTGTCTTCAGGTAGCATCTGTGTTGACCAGAATTTTTGAGAACAGAATTTATGAGACTTGTTCTTTGCCACATCACATATATTATCAGCCTGTAGTTTAGGAGTTCTTCTGACATCTTCCATAGGAATAGCTCTTTTCATTCCTTCAAGTTTATGCTGCCACTGTTTCATATCTTTTTCTTCTTTGATGATTTGACTCAAAGTGGGGATATCAGTGTTCTCAGGCTGCCACACATAACAGTTATTTTTGGATTTTATTCCTCTCATTACAATATCTAGTTTTTCATTAAACACTAGACATTCAGATCTTGAGAAGTTGACCATAAATCCTAGATCACATAATTGACTGATGCTGATGAGATTAGTAGTCAACCCTTTCACCAGCAGTACCTTATTCAGACTTGGAACTCCAGGGTAGTCCAAATTACCAACTCCTTTGATTTCTCCTTTAGCACCATCTCCAAAGGTCACAAAACTGGTGGTGTGAGGCATAACATTATTGAGGAGATTTTTGAATCCAGTCATGTGTCTGGAACATCCACTGTCAAAGTACCAATCTTCCTTTGCTGAGATCTTCAGGGAAGTGTGTGCTATCAGTGCAATAGCCTTTTTCTTCCATTGAGGAGCGTGTGGTACCTTTTTAGACTTAGGTTTGACATCTGATTTCTGATTAGGATATCCATGTAGTCTGTAGCAGAAGGGCTTTATGTGACCATATTTCCCACAATGATGACATCTCCATCTTTGGTACCTCTTCTTCATGTGTCTCTGTCCCTGATGTTGAGAGTAATGTTGAGACATCTGGTTTGACATTTGCTTCCTGGTAACAAATTTCTTTGTTTCCACAAATCCTAGGCCAGATTTATTTCCCATATTTTGTCCAGCCTGAAGAATCTCTTCTAATTTGTCAGTTCCATTTGTCAACATCTTGACTGATTTGGTCATTTGATTCAGTTGTGAGTTCAGCAGTTGAACTTCTCCTTCTAAATGACTTATAGTTTCAAGATTTGCTCTCTTTTCAGCCTCCAGCTTTACAATGAGTTTTGATTGTTTCTCATTTTGCACACAGACTTCACCACTTCTGATACACAATTTCTTGTAGGTATCAGCCAGTTCTTCAAATGTTACTTCTTCATTACTGGTGTCACTTTCAGAAGTACAAACACTAGTTAGGGCAGTAACTAGTTTGGCAGATTCTTCTTCAGAATTGCTTTCTGAATCATAGTCAGACCAAGTAACAGTCATTCCTTTCTTTTGCTTCTTAAGAAAGGTAGGACATTCAGCTCGAATATGTCCATATCCTTCACATCCATGGCATTGAATTCCTCTGCCTTGGTTTTCCTTATCTTCTGATCTTGGTCTTCTGCTGGAACTGTCAATGTCAGAAGGAATGTTATGAACATTTGACCTTGACTTTGGGTCCATTCTTTTGATGAGCCTGTTGAACTGTCTTCCAAGCATGGCAATGGCTTCTGATATGTTTTCTTCTTCATCCTCCTTGTGTTCAACATCAGTGTTGGTTACAAGTGCTATGCTTTTGTTCTTCTTGTCACCATTATCAGTGATCCCCATCTCAAAAGTCTGAAGAGACCCAATAAGTTCATCCACTTTTAACTTGCTAATGTCCTGGGCTTCCTCTATGGCAGTTACCTTCATTGCAAATCTTTTAGGCAAGGATCTGAGAATCTTCCTCACCAGTTTTTCTTCTGACATTTTTTCTCCCAGTGCTCCTGAGGTGTTGGCAATCTCCAAGATGTTCATGTGAAATTCATGGATGGTTTCATCTTCCATCATTTTTAGATTCTCAAACTTAGTGGTCAACATCTGAAGCCTTGACATCTTTACTTTGGAAGTGCCCTCATGAGTAGTTTTGAGGGTGTCCCAAACTTCCTTGGCCAGTTCATATTGATGTACTAATCTGAAGATGTTTCTATCAATTCCATTGAACAAGGCATTTAAGGCTTTTGAATTTCCCAGAGCTAACTCATCTTCTTCTTTACTCCACTCTTCCTCAGGCTTCAGACTGATTGTCCCATCTCTTTCAGTTATGGTGGGATGAATCCATCCTTTGTCAGCAGCTCTCCAAGCCTTTTTGTCCAGAGATTTTAGGAAGGCAATCATACGAGGTTTCCAGTAGTCATAATTAGTTCCATCCAGAATGGGTGGTCTATTTCCAAAAACTCCTTCTTTGTCCATAGTGCCAGAAAGTGATATCCCTAGATCTCACCCAGTAATACAGGCAGGGTGCCTGCTCTGATGCCAATTGAAAATTCTGGCTACAGATACTTAATGTCACGTCCGATGTTATGACACCGTATCTGACTTACTATATGACAGTAAATACAAAAGCAGTAAACAACACAGTCAATTGTTTACCCAGTTCAGTGTGCAACAACACCTACTCTGGGGGCTACCAAGCCAGGGAGAGAATCCACTATAAGAGATGTTAATTCAGGAATAAACCAACCAGTTTATCTCCTTCACTTAAGACCTACCCAATGCAATTCTAATCTAAGTACAACTTAAACCTGAGTTCCTACTCACTCCCCCTCAATCACAGCAGTGATACATAAACCAATTTGACTTGAGAATTGATGAAGACACTCTTCAAAACACACTCTTGATTAAGCTTCACAGCTTTTTAATCAAGTAACACAATCACTCGTGCTTCACAGCTTTGAGTGATGTACACAACTAACTTGACTCTGCTTCACAGCTTTAGTCAAGTAACATTCAAACACTCTTGCTTCAAAGCTTTGAGTGCTACACAACCCTTACAATTGAAACCTATTCCAAGACACTTATCACAATGATAATTGCTTGGAGTACAATAAACAAATCTATACAGATTACAAACTTGATCTTCTAATCAATCAGCAGGGATGACTTCAAAAACCGCAGCTCTGTTGAATATATAGCAGCTGCAACTTCAGTTAGGGTTTCCAAAAACCTAGGGTTGATTCCGTTTGACCTAAAGACCAGGTCACAGTACTTTGTTGATCAGGTTAGGATTGAGCGAGGTTACTCCTCAGAAAACGCAGGATTCTGTTTAGGAAGGACTGAGTTATTTCCTGAAAAAACTCAGACTTATCCAATCCTGTAATCCTGCTAGTTCAGAACAGGATGTCATAACATCTGTTATGACATCTGAGAAAACCTGTCTACTGATTAGCTAAATGTGATCATTTTGCAAACATGCTCAGATACACACTTATAAACATCAGTATTTGAGTTACAATATTTTTCTGCATATGTACCTAAAGAGTTAGTACAACCTGAACTAGAATGTTATGACATCAGTCATGACATTCATACATACACTTGGAGTTTACCAAAAATGCAAGCCAATACCTAAACACCTACAAACTCCCCCTTTGGCAGATTTTTGGCTAAAGTCCCTAAACAATCAGAGATAGATAGATAGCAGCAGAAATAAATGACAGCAGAAAAATATAGTGTTAAGTACTAATTAAGCAGTACCAAATATTCTCCCCCACTTTAGCCACAAATGGGCCAAAGATTACATGTTTATAAAGTTATACAGTTATCCAAGACAAAATAATGAGATCAGCAGCAGACAATAGCAGAACATACTTCCAAACTCCACCAGCAACACCACCACGCAGCAATCATCCTTCAAGTACTGTCATCAGACTCAGAGGAGTCACTTTCTTCATCTTCTTCCCTCATGCTTGCTTCAGCTTCATCCTTTTCTAGCTTGGCAATTAGTGCTTCTAGGGTCCTTTTTCTAGCATCCAGATCTTTGCAAGTTTCTTTTAAGACAGCTATGACATCTGATGTTTTGGACTGGCTCTTTGCAGACGATGTCTCAGCTGATGTTATGACAATGTCTGGAGCATGGGATCCCTGAAACAGTTTGTAGTGCAGGCCAAGGGCAGGGGCTCTTTTGCAGACTGTATCTCTTGCTACAAGTATGTCAGGATATTGTGCAAGGATGATTCCACAAAGGAGGGAGGGAAAGGCAATTGGTCCTTTGACAGCATAACTGCCAGCATGCTTCAAGATTTGTTCAAAAATGTACCTTCCATAGTCAAAGGCAGTCTTGGTTCCTACAGCATAGATGAATCTCCCCAATCCTGTGGAGATGGTTGATTTGTGATTTGTAGGCACCCAGTTTGCTGCACCTATTTTATGCAAGATGGCAAATTTCATGCTGAGTTTACTAGCATTCAACTTCCCTTTCAATGGCCAGCACTTTACTTGCCTGGCAGTGATGGTCAAGCATACTTCATTGTCAGTTGCCTCTAGATCAGGACAGTCCTTATTCGTTCTTCTAAGAAACTTGTTGATTTCTGATGGAGAGAACTTGACCCTTCTTCCTCTAACAAACACACTCTCAAAGTCAGCTGACCTCCCATCAGCACAATCATTGGATAAGTTCACTACAAACTCTTTAACCAGATTTTCATAACATTTGCCAAACTTCATCACAGTCTTTATTAGCCCAGCATTCCTGATCAGCTCCATGATGTCTTTGCACTCCAAAGCATCATTGTTGAGTTCTCTCTCCAAGGCTATTCTCTTCAAGCAAACATACTTCCACCTGTTTGCATTATCAGGATGATGAAAGGAGATGTTGTCAGTTGGCACTTCAGGCACTCTAGCAATCTTGCTGGAAGGGAGCTTCCTTCTGATGGGAGCATTGTCAATGTCAATCTCAAATTCTGATTCATCATCAGAGTCAGAAGTTTCAGGTTCTTTTCTTTTCTTGGAGATTGGTTGTCTAGCAGTCAGCACCTGTGCCTTCTTCCCTTTTGTCTGAATATTTTCAGCCATCCCTTCAGCCTTGGACTTTTTAGGTTTAACAGTCTCACTACTTTTTCTTTTCATCAATCTCCTAGCAATGCTAGGGTTCACATTAGCAATCAGTTCATTATCTGAGTACTCTTCATCCACATCAATGATAGGTGGATCAGCAGCCTTTTCAGAGGGATTCTGAATGTTGTCTTTTGGTGTCACAACATCCTCAGTGACATCTATATTTTCAGAACCTTCCACATTTGGACTTTCAGATTGATTCAAAGGAATAGAAATCCCCGGTACAGATTGGTTGCCACTCAGAATGCTAGTAACCAGTCTAGCAATAGCTTGGTGTACTTGAACTGTTCCTTCTTTATTAGGTATAGTAGATGAAGGAAGAGAAGAATTACCAGAGACTGCAGCTTGAGCTCTTCCTGCATGTCTGGTCCTGAGCTTCTTGATTTTGGCTGGGTTAGTTGCCATCTCCCTGAGAGGAGTGACCTCAAGTACTTCAGATTCTATGCATGTCGTGATTGCCCTAGAATCTTGATCAGATGACGATGATGAAGAGTGAGACGAAGCCGCCATAGTGGAAGATGATGTCTGAGACATTGTGTTTAACGTTGAGTAGCAGTAGCAATTTGAGAAAACTCTTTGATTGGGAGGAGAAAACAGGTTGCAAGGATGAGAGAGATAGGGAGTACAAGGGAGTCTTTTCAACTTCTGAAGGCTTTTGAAGGAATTGTGAGTGAATATGATTAACCCACTAAATATAGACTTAATAGAATTAATCCTTTTAACCCTTGTTTTCAGCAAAACTAATTGCTATAATTTCTCATGTTGGTGAATGCCCAATCTGCCCCTCAAATTTTCAAGTTGATTTCCAACAAGCACCTTGGTAGAAGAATCAGTTAGCTGAAGCTCAGAGAAACTATGTTTCAGTTTAAATGATTTCTTCTCTCCAAAGTCAATAGGGTTTAAGGAAATGTTGAATGTTTTCAGATTATCACACCACAATGTCACAACATCTTGTGTAACATTGTCTTCAGGTAGCATCTGTGTTGACCAGAATTTTTGAGAACAGAATTTATGAGACTTGTTCTTTGCCACATCACATATATTATCAGCCTGTAGTTTAGGAGTTCTTCTGACATCTTCCATAGGAATAGCTCTTTTCATTCCTTCAAGTTTATGCTGCCACTGTTTCATATCTTTTTCTTCTTTGATGATTTGACTCAAAGTGGGGATATCAGTGTTCTCAGGCTGCCACACATAACAGTTATTTTTGGATTTTATTCCTCTCATTACAATATCTAGTTTTTCATTAAACACTAGACATTCAGATCTTGAGAAGTTGACCATAAATCCTAGATCACATAATTGACTGATGCTGATGAGATTAGTAGTCAACCCTTTCACCAGCAGTACCTTATTCAGACTTGGAACTCCAGGGTAGTCCAAATTACCAACTCCTTTGATTTCTCCTTTAGCACCATCTCCAAAGGTCACAAAACTGGTGGTGTGAGGCATAACATTATTGAGGAGATTTTTGAATCCAGTCATGTGTCTGGAACATCCACTGTCAAAGTACCAATCTTCCTTTGCTGAGATCTTCAGGGAAGTGTGTGCTATCAGTGCAATAGCCTTTTTCTTCCATTGAGGAGCGTGTGGTACCTTTTTAGACTTAGGTTTGACATCTGATTTCTGATTAGGATATCCATGTAGTCTGTAGCAGAAGGGCTTTATGTGACCATATTTCCCACAATGATGACATCTCCATCTTTGGTACCTCTTCTTCATGTGTCTCTGTCCCTGATGTTGAGAGTAATGTTGAGACATCTGGTTTGACATTTGCTTCCTGGTAACAAATTTCTTTGTTTCCACAAATCCTAGGCCAGATTTATTTCCCATATTTTGTCCAGCCTGAAGAATCTCTTCTAATTTGTCAGTTCCATTTGTCAACATCTTGACTGATTTGGTCATTTGATTCAGTTGTGAGTTCAGCAGTTGAACTTCTCCTTCTAAATGACTTATAGTTTCAAGATTTGCTCTCTTTTCAGCCTCCAGCTTTACAATGAGTTTTGATTGTTTCTCATTTTGCACACAGACTTCACCACTTCTGATACACAATTTCTTGTAGGTATCAGCCAGTTCTTCAAATGTTACTTCTTCATTACTGGTGTCACTTTCAGAAGTACAAACACTAGTTAGGGCAGTAACTAGTTTGGCAGATTCTTCTTCAGAATTGCTTTCTGAATCATAGTCAGACCAAGTAACAGTCATTCCTTTCTTTTGCTTCTTAAGAAAGGTAGGACATTCAGCTCGAATATGTCCATATCCTTCACATCCATGGCATTGAATTCCTCTGCCTTGGTTTTCCTTATCTTCTGATCTTGGTCTTCTGCTGGAACTGTCAATGTCAGAAGGAATGTTATGAACATTTGACCTTGACTTTGGGTCCATTCTTTTGATGAGCCTGTTGAACTGTCTTCCAAGCATGGCAATGGCTTCTGATATGTTTTCTTCTTCATCCTCCTTGTGTTCAACATCAGTGTTGGTTACAAGTGCTATGCTTTTGTTCTTCTTGTCACCATTATCAGTGATCCCCATCTCAAAAGTCTGAAGAGACCCAATAAGTTCATCCACTTTTAACTTGCTAATGTCCTGGGCTTCCTCTATGGCAGTTACCTTCATTGCAAATCTTTTAGGCAAGGATCTGAGAATCTTCCTCACCAGTTTTTCTTCTGACATTTTTTCTCCCAGTGCTCCTGAGGTGTTGGCAATCTCCAAGATGTTCATGTGAAATTCATGGATGGTTTCATCTTCCATCATTTTTAGATTCTCAAACTTAGTGGTCAACATCTGAAGCCTTGACATCTTTACTTTGGAAGTGCCCTCATGAGTAGTTTTGAGGGTGTCCCAAACTTCCTTGGCCAGTTCATATTGATGTACTAATCTGAAGATGTTTCTATCAATTCCATTGAACAAGGCATTTAAGGCTTTTGAATTTCCCAGAGCTAACTCATCTTCTTCTTTACTCCACTCTTCCTCAGGCTTCAGACTGATTGTCCCATCTCTTTCAGTTATGGTGGGATGAATCCATCCTTTGTCAGCAGCTCTCCAAGCCTTTTTGTCCAGAGATTTTAGGAAGGCAATCATACGAGGTTTCCAGTAGTCATAATTAGTTCCATCCAGAATGGGTGGTCTATTTCCAAAAACTCCTTCTTTGTCCATAGTGCCAGAAAGTGATATCCCTAGATCTCACCCAGTAATACAGGCAGGGTGCCTGCTCTGATGCCAATTGAAAATTCTGGCTACAGATACTTAATGTCACGTCCGATGTTATGACACCGTATCTGACTTACTATATGACAGTAAATACAAAAGCAGTAAACAACACAGTCAATTGTTTACCCAGTTCAGTGTGCAACAACACCTACTCTGGGGGCTACCAAGCCAGGGAGAGAATCCACTATAAGAGATGTTAATTCAGGAATAAACCAACCAGTTTATCTCCTTCACTTAAGACCTACCCAATGCAATTCTAATCTAAGTACAACTTAAACCTGAGTTCCTACTCACTCCCCCTCAATCACAGCAGTGATACATAAACCAATTTGACTTGAGAATTGATGAAGACACTCTTCAAAACACACTCTTGATTAAGCTTCACAGCTTTTTAATCAAGTAACACAATCACTCGTGCTTCACAGCTTTGAGTGATGTACACAACTAACTTGACTCTGCTTCACAGCTTTAGTCAAGTAACATTCAAACACTCTTGCTTCAAAGCTTTGAGTGCTACACAACCCTTACAATTGAAACCTATTCCAAGACACTTATCACAATGATAATTGCTTGGAGTACAATAAACAAATCTATACAGATTACAAACTTGATCTTCTAATCAATCAGCAGGGATGACTTCAAAAACCGCAGCTCTGTTGAATATATAGCAGCTGCAACTTCAGTTAGGGTTTCCAAAAACCTAGGGTTGATTCCGTTTGACCTAAAGACCAGGTCACAGTACTTTGTTGATCAGGTTAGGATTGAGCGAGGTTACTCCTCAGAAAACGCAGGATTCTGTTTAGGAAGGACTGAGTTATTTCCTGAAAAAACTCAGACTTATCCAATCCTGTAATCCTGCTAGTTCAGAACAGGATGTCATAACATCTGTTATGACATCTGAGAAAACCTGTCTACTGATTAGCTAAATGTGATCATTTTGCAAACATGCTCAGATACACACTTATAAACATCAGTATTTGAGTTACAATATTTTTCTGCATATGTACCTAAAGAGTTAGTACAACCTGAACTAGAATGTTATGACATCAGTCATGACATTCATACATACACTTGGAGTTTACCAAAAATGCAAGCCAATACCTAAACACCTACAGTGAGCACCCAGAGTCCAGGTACCATGACTGGTGTCTCAATTGAGTTGTTAAGGACATCTGCAACAAATATTATTTTATCCTTAGGTACCCATATCTTTTTGGGTCCTCTTGGGTTAGGGTATTTAAAGTTCTGTTTGAACTTTGGATTAGCATAAGAGTTTCCATAATGAGATGTATATTTTATATCATGTGTGCGTCCAAACTTGAATTGTTTGTTCAGGGGTTTATAAGTGAAAGTCATCTTAGCAACAGGTTTTGGTATATATGTCTCCTTCCCTTTGGGAGGGTCATATCTAATTCCTCTTCTATTTTTTCCACTAACTCCATAGATCATTGAAACCATTTTGCTTCTATCTATGCTTTTAGCAAGAAAATTTTGAAAGCAACAGTCATATTCTTTCAGAATATCTTTTGACCTTGACACAGAATCTGAACTAGAAAATTTTTTGAACATTTTGAATTTCTTCTTTAAGTTTAAAATTATTTTCTTTGAGTTAATATTTTTCGGTTTCATGTTTCTCAAGATCAGATGCAAGACTCTTCTTGAGTTTCTTGTATTTGATTTTGAGCTTACTATAGCTTTCCATAAGTTCTAATAAACTTTCAGCAATTTCATCTCTAGTAAATTCAGAGAATACCTCTTTTGGGTCTGACTCACAGTCTGAGTCATCTGTTGTGGTAGCCATCAGAGCTAGGTTGGCGTTCTCATCTTCAGAATCAGATTCATCTTCGGAGGATTCTGAATCGTCCCAAGTTGCCATCATCCCTTTCTTTCTACCAAACTTTTTCTTTTGTTTTTCTCTTTGAAGTTTTGGACAATCACTCTTGTAGTGTCCAGGTTCTTTGCATTCATAACAGATTATCTCTCTTATGTTTGACTTTTTTGTCCAGAAGATTCTGGTTTATCTTCTGACTTCTTGAAGTTCCTGAACTTCTTCTGTCTGTGCTTCCACAGCTGATTGATCCTTCTGGAGAACAAGGATAGTTCGTCTTCTTCTGACGCGGATTCTTCATAGTTTTCCTCTTCATCATGAAAAGCGTTAGTTTCATATTTTTTAATTGATTTAAGGGCAATAGACTTACCTTTCTTCTGAGGCTCGTGCTCATCAAGTTCTATCTCATGACTTCTGAGAGCGATGATGAGTTCTTCAAGAGACACGTTGTTCAGATCTTTTGATACTTTGAAAGCAGTGACCATAGGTGCCCATCTTTTGGGTAAGCTTCTAATGATCTTTTTAACGTGGTCTGCCTTAGTGTATCCCTTGTTCAAAACTCTCAGACCAACGATCAGAGTTTGGAACCTTGAGAACATAGTTTCTATAGATTCACTTTCTTCTACTTTGAAGGCTTCATACTTATGGACGAGAGCCAGAGCTTTAGACTCCTTCACTTGAGCATTTCCTTCATGAGTCATTTTAAGAGACTCAAACATATCATGTGTTGTGTCTCTATTTATGATCTTTTCATATTCCATTTTAGAGATAGAATTTAGAAAAATATTTCTAGCTCTATGATGATTTTTGAAATCAGCTTTTTGTTGTCTATCCATATTTTTTCTATCAATCTTGTTTCCTTCTGAGTCTATAGGATATGTGTAACCATCCAAGACTATATCTCATAAATCACTATCATGACCTAGAAAGAAACTTTCTAGTCTATCTTTCCAATATTCAAAATCTTCTCCATCAAATACAGGAGGTTTGTTGTAGCTATTGTTGTTTTATTCAGTAGCCATATGTGTTTTCTTCTGGATCTTTTCCTGACACAGTAAAGTGTTGCACTCAGAGTCAAGCTCTGATACCAATTGAAGAGTGAGAAAACACTTAGAGGGGGGGGGGGTTGAATAATTTTCTCTTTTTCTTTTTCTTAAAGGCTCAACAATAATGGAAATACACCGTTATTTTTATCCTGGTTCGTTTGAACTCAAACTACTCCAGTCCACCCGCCAAGGTGATTTCGCCTTTCTCAACAAGGACTTAATTCACTATAATCAACTGATTACAATCACATAACAACTGTTGTGACTAACAATGCACAAGTAATCTTACAAGTGACTAACACCACTAAGACTTAAACTAGTCCTAGTCTACTTGAGAAATCTGACCAAACTTGGTCTCTCAAGGAACAATTACAAGAGTTAAATCTTTACAGATAGTGAAACAAAATTTGCTTCTAAGAAAGCTATATCACAACTGTGATTTTTCACTAAGATTAGTATTGCACAAAGTGTGTGTAAAATAATTTGTGAGCCCAGAATAATTTCACGTAGTTCTTGCTTCTTTTGAATTTGTTGAGTGGTTGGCTTGCAATAAATGTTCTTCTATATATAGTAAGAAGAAAATGATCGTTGCTGCCTTCAAAAGTGGAGAGCAATAAATGTTTGCGTGTTTGCTTGTAGTATTGCATTTTCCAATGAACTAGCGTAGACACTTGAGTGCATGTAGCCGTCTTTGCATTAAATGAGCAAATGGAACTTGTCATAGCATGTTTCCTGATCCTTGACAAGACTTGCTAGCTTTTATATTCTTTCAGAACTTAGCTTCACGTCTTAATTCAGAACATGCTTGCATATCTTCTTATCAATGCTTGCTTGCTAAGTACTTCTGATCAGCGCTTTCTTTCAAAGTACTTCTGAACATGAAAACCTGCTAAAGGTTAGAAGATGCATTAAATAATTTCTTATCAGAGTCAGCATCAGCACTTGCGCTAAAACAAATAGTTCTTTCATCAAAGAACTTCTTAATTTATTTTTAGCTCAGCACATCAAAATGCTTATGTCAGAACATTATCTGAAACAAGTAAATATGTTCATTAGAGAATCAAATATATAAAATATAATTTATTGTTATCATCAAAACTCTGAGATATGATCAGAACCAATCTTGTTCTAATCGTTTCCTTTGATGAATCTGATCAAAAATTAGTCAGAAAGGGTAGTGTTTATGATGATGCAGGTGTATCTTCGGAAATCATACTACAAGATCCCAAAGAAAAGGACTCAGAATCTACTAAAATTAAAGAAGAGTTGGATCAAGTATCTGAAGAAAGAGAGGAAGATCATCCAAGCAATAAAAATGATCTTCCTATGGAATGGAAAACCTCGAAGGATCATTCCATCGACAACATCCTAGGAGATAAATCAAAGGGGTAACAACTCGCTCTAAGTTAAGTAACTTTTGTTATCATTTTGCTTTTGTCTCTCAAATTGAACCCAAAAACTCTAAAGATGCCTTACTCGATGAACATTGGTTTTTAGCCATGCAAGAGGAACTAAATCAGTTTAAAAGAAATGAGGTTTGAGACTTTGTCCCCCTTCCGCGAGATCATCGAGTTATTTGAACTAAATGGGTTTTTAGGAACAAACTAGACGAAAATGGAATTATAACTCGCAACAAAGCTCGACTTGTTTCCCAAGGGTATAACCAAGAGGAAGGCATAGATTATGAGGAAAATTATGCTCAAGTGGCCTGACTCGAGGCTATACGCCTTTTGCTTGCATATGCATGCTCGCAAAACATCAAATTATTCCAAATGGATGTAAAAAGTGCCTTCTTAAATGGATACATTAATGAATAGGTTTATGTGTCTCAACCTCCCATTTTTTAGAATTTTGAGAATCCTAACTATGCGTACAAACTTAAACATGCACTATACTGTCTTAAACAAACCCCTAGGGCTTGGTACGAACGTCTTAGCAAATTCTTATTAGATCAAGGATTCCCAAGAGGAAAGGTTGACACAACCCTTTTTATTAAGCATGAAGGAAAGCATTTTATTTTAGTTCAAGTTTATGTAGATGGCATTATTTTTGGTTCTTCTAACGCATCTTTGGTAAAGAAATTCTCTAAGATGATGCAGGGAGAATTTGAGATGATCATGATGGGAGAGTTAAACTACTTCCTTGGACTTCAAATCAAGAAATTAAATGATGGAACATTCGTGAGTCAAACCAAATATTGTCTTTACCTACTCAAGAGATTTGACATGGAAAAATCTAAAGTAATCAATACTCTTATGCCTACGGCCATGAACTTGGACCGTGATGATAATGGTAAGCACGTCGATATAAAAAGGTATAGAGGTATGATTGGTTCCCTTCTTTATCTCACGGCCTCTCGTCCAGATATTATGTTTAGTGTTTGCATGTGTGCTCGGTTTCAATCATGTCCTAAGGAGTCACATTTAAAAGGTGTGAAGCGCATACTTAGGTACCTTAGTGGTACAACTAAGTATGGACTTTGCTACTCAAAGGGTAGTGATTGTTCTTTCGTTGGTTATTCCGATTATGACTTTTCCGGTTGTAAATTGGATAGGAAAAGCACTAGTGGTACTTGTCATTTCTTTTCAAAATCGTTGGTAAGTTGGCATAGCAAAAAGAAAGTTTCAGTTGCATTATCAACTGTCAAAGCGTAATACGTTGCACCCGGTAATTGTTGTGCCAAAATCTTGTGGATTAAACAACAATTACTCGACTTTAATGTCCAACTTGATCACATTCCTATTTTCTGTGACAATACAAGTGCCATTAACCTAACCAAAAATCCAATTTTACACTCTCGCACAAAACATATTGAGATTAGGCATTATTTTCTAAGGGATCATGTGGAAAAGGTGATGTTATTTTCGAGCATGTTGATAGAAAAAAATCAAATTGCTGGCATTTTTACTAAACCACTCGCTACATATCCCTTCAATCACATCCATATGGAACTTGGTGTTCTCGATATCTCGGATACGTTGTAACTTAAGTAGGTTGCATACCTTTTATTTTATTGAAGATATTCTCTTAATGCTTGATGCACTCATGGATAGCCTTGGTTAAAGCTCTTATCAACTCTCATGAAGGTAATATCGTTCTCATCTATTCTCTACTCTTAATCATGTGTAAATGGTAAACTTGTTCTTCTTTATCTTTATTATTAAAGTACATAGGGATTCTAAAAATTATATAAATTGCATGATATCAATTGAAAAAGATGCATAAAATCAAAATTATTTACTTTTGAGTCGACTCATAGCTTACATGCGTCGACGCGTACTTTATATTTCACTCAGCATCAATCAAAACAATTCTTGCGTCGACATAGCGCTCTATGAACGGTCGATGCATCGCAAAATATGTCTGATTTATCTTTCTTTATCATTTGGTTCTTTAGTTTTCTATATTCACTCTCTTCTCTCAAAACCCTAAAAACTCTCAAAACCCATCTCTCTCAAAATATCCCTCACATACCCATTTTTATCAAGAAATTTCCCTAATGGATTCAAGGGTAGCTAAGAAGAGAACCTTCAGAGGCAACTCCTCCAATGTTCCGATGGATAATCTGGTAACTGCTCTTTCACTTCTCTCTGATGACATTGCTGGTACTTTTGCAGACACTTTTGGTAAGAGAAACATAGTTAGACAATCAACTTTATATCTGAAAACCTTGGGTCATATGCATCTTCCTTAAATTATTGAATTGTTAAGATTTCAGAACTTCCACTTATTTCTTGAATGTGATACACCGTATAATGAGGATTTAGTCAAAATGTTCTATGTTGGCAGGCAAGGAAAGTTTGAGGGTTTTGAATTTAAATATAGAATGAACAACAAATATTATATGGTTAGCTCGCATGTATGTAAAGACCTATTTGGTATGTGGCCAGTTGATTCTGATGCTACTAAAATATCTGATAATGTTCTTGCTCCTAACTATGAATTCAAGTTGGCCTTAAACTCCATGCTAAATAAACCCTACAGTGACAAAATAGTAAGCAGTGATTTATTTCCAAGATCTGTAACAACTAGTGCCCTAGCTCTATTTGACCGAATTCTCTTTTGGATCATTTGCCACATCATTCGACCCAAGAAGTGAGGTCTTTCTCGTGTGGATAAACCTGAAGTTCAATTGCTTTATGTTTTAAAACATAAATAAAGGTTCATTGGCCACACTATTTTTCTAGCCGAATGTTTGATCTGTATAACTCTGGAAGAGGCACCGCACTATGCTATCCCTATTTCATTCAAAGAGTTCTCAAACGAGAAAAGATTAAAGTTGCAGGAATTCCTTATGTTGGTATGACTTCTGATCTTGAATTCACAAAGAAATCACTTACCTTGATGGGCTTCCAATGGGATCGCAAGGAACAAGAATATCGTTATATTGTGAAAAGTACATCTGTTTCGTTCCAAAATAGTGATGGTGAAGAGGATGATAATGTAGAAGAAGAAGAGTCTGAGGAAGAAGAAAATGAAGCAAATATGGACGAGGATGTCCCGGTTCCTCAAGAAAACAATGTCAATGTGATAGCTCTTTTGGAGAAAATGCATATCTAACAAAAGGAAGACGCATTCCTTCAAAATGAGAGGATTTAGAACATCTACAACCTTGTCAAAGTCCAAAACAAAATGTTCTCAAACTATTCAAATATCCAAGATCAGCAGTACTCCGTGTTGGAAGGCATGCTTAAATCACAAGATGAGAATCTTGCCTCCCTTCATTCCACCTTCCTTCAGTATTTCCAAACCTTCCACCTGATGCTCCTGAAAACAATGATATCGACAACCTAGAAAATTGATTCATGTTTATATACTTGTAATTTTGTTTAAGTTCTTATGTTTTTTTAACCTCGTGCACTTATCCTTATTGAATGGCTTGTAATATTCTACATACATTGGTCCAATTATTGCATTTTAATGATCTGCACTAATTTCATTTTATGTGAATGATTGTTGGTGTTTGCTTGCAAATGGAACACACAAACTCAGGGGGAGCATATTTGAGCATTGTTTTGACATCGTCAAAAAGGGGGAGTATGTGAGGGAAAAGTCCCTCTATAATTATTTTAATGAAGTCAAAACGACTATTAATCTCTCTCTATTTGGGTTGGTCCTATGAACAATCTTGCAATGAAATGATTGGAATGAAGATCTCCAGAAACAAGTATTTTTGAGAAAATTCAATATATGCGTCGACTCAAAGATATGTGCGGTCAACTCATCATCTTCAATCAAGTCTTGGATGTGTCGGTTCGACCCTTCCGGTCGACTCAAACTGGAAATTAAAACATTCAACGTTTGCATCAACGTAAGCCCTGAAGCGGTCGACGCGCTTCACTTCAAAATGGAATTCTCTCTAACTGCTGGATGTATCGCGTCGACCCTTTCGATCGACTTAACTTGGGAATCAGAATATTCAAAATTTGCATCGGTGCAAGTCCTGAAGTGGTCGACGCATTGCACTTCAAAATAGTTTTCTCTCCTGGTACGGGTTGTGTCACGCTGACCCCTGCTTCTGGTTGAGTCGATCACTCGCTAGCCTCATCTAATTTTCTGCTATGTTTGTGGGTCTTGGATATTAGGTAACATATATATATTCATTATGCATCATTATTTGAAGTCAACAAGAACTAGTGAAAGATACACATAGTGCTCATCATCTTCATCCTCTCTTCTAAAAAATCAACATTTACACATAATCATGGTTGTTGATTCAAGAAAATTGTTGCGGTGATAACGTTCAAATCAAGAATTCAATTCAGATTTGGATTGAGCAATTGTGGGCTTTTCTTGAATAAAATCATTGGGATTTTCTCCTCCAAGATTCTTATTAGTGCGGGGGGTTTTGCACAAGTCTTTGCTTCATTGAATTCAACCGAGTGAAAGGATTAAGAAATGTGGGCTTGCTTAACCAAGTAGTGGTAACCGAAGGATTGTGAGGATTGATTTGGGGTCAAATTGCTTGCGATCGAAACCAACCGAGTGAAAGGATTAATAAATGGTGGGTTTGCTTAATCAAGTAGCGGTAACCAGAGGTTTGTTCAAATAATTTGGCACTTGGTTTTGCTCAAACCAAGGATAGGGAAGAATATTGTTACTTCAGCAACATTGGTTTGTAAGTATTGTGAACCATCTCTTCTCTTGTATCATTTGCAACTTAATATCAAATATCTCAATTCTAGATTATAGAATTGGGGGCAGACGTACCCTACGCGAGGACGACAAGGGGAACTGCCTTATTAAATCGTGTGTTCTTCTGCTTTTTCTTTATCTCTATACTTGATTACTATACTGTGTGAGAATTAATTTGTCAAATTTGCATTTATTGAAATTGTAGTGTGTTGAGTTCATTTTAAAATATTGGTAACAATCCTTTTGATTGATACCTAAGAAAACTCACTACTACAATTTAGTAAAACCAAACCTAAGGTGCTTTGCTCACAAGGTGTTTAACAAATTGACTAATCCACAAATTATTCGTTGTGCTTATCATTATCTCGTTCAACTCATTGGTAGTAATTAATAATCATTGAGGGTGTATAAGTGATTGATCAATTGAGTAAAATGCATTGATTCTTATTTTGTCATTACATATCATACAGTTACGCATATCTGATCTTTTCAATAGAGGATTGTTTAGACGATTGGAGATTCCAGAAAGCTTTCGCATATTTTTCTGAAAACAATTTTAAAAAGCACAAATTATTTTAAACGATCTATTCAACCCCCCTTCTAGATCGATCACATGGTCTAACAAACCTAACACTCAAGATAACCATAATTGAAACACAACACACTCACACACGCACACCTCTAAGGTTCATCTACTTGTTGCCTTCGGAATAAACAGTCACGACTCTCGAACGTAAGAGAGTTTAGTGATGACCCTTTGGTTTAAAGATCATAAGCCCTCAATGACCCTTTTGATGTTGCCTCGGTATATGATCTTAAAACCTTAGGGTAATTACTAAAGTATCTTAATAGTTGCTTTCGTGACTGTACAATGATCCTCGCACGTCCCTTAAAAATACAATGATATGGCTACCTACTCACTAATAGTAGGATAACACTGTCTAAAGGAAAAGAGGAAAAGAACAAACCTTTCGAGTAGGTAGATAGCTCCTAGTTGCTTGCTCATAAAAACAATCAAAAACAATTTTTTCACACATACACAAACTCTTTTCTAAATATTTTCAAAGACAAAAAACACTTTGTATACGTTCTCGCTGAAACGAGAAACATTACAAAGTTCGCCGTACTAAGGCGTCTTTTCAAAATATCTTCAAAACACAATTACACAAAAAAGCATTTTCAAAGTGAGCTAGCAACTAAGAGCCCGTAGATAATTATGGATGGAAATGGTTCTAACACCCTCCCTTTCCATAACCTACCCCCTTACTCAGAAAATTCTTTCGAAAGGTATTTCCTGTTCTTTTCACCCTTTCCTTTGTTGGATAAAAGAAAAGTCTGTGACGACTCTTGCTAACCGCAACAATTGCGATAAACGTAAAACCAGTAAAGTCAGTTCTCCCACCGTATTACAATACATTTTAACTTTTCTTACAACCAACCTATTTTAACCCAAACTCATAAATGCGAGAAATTGTCGAACGACAATTCAGTAGCACTAATCCCTGTGGAGACGATATGACATAACCTATAAAATTACTTACTTTTGCTTGCTGCCTTATCGCTTCAGCATTATATCCTAATTTTTCCCCTAAGACCCCTCATCATTTCATGTCATCACAATACATCAAGATCACTCATTTAGATTAGTTATCACTTTTAATTTCTCCTATCTTGAAGTTTACCTTTGAGGGATCACCAAGCACCTTGAATTGAGTTTTATGTTAACTAACCTTTAACTAAAATCCAAAAAGGATATTTCTTATTCTCTTTGTGTTTTGTATATTGTAGGTATTGATACAAGGGTACTCATCCTACCTCTTAAGCAAGGGTTATAAGCTTGAAGTCTCATCATCATGAGCATCACCTTAGTACAAAAGTCATATTTGTTCAAAAGATTCTCAAGCTCCCTCGGAGGAATTAGGGTTTTGAATATGTGCATTTATCTCCTATCATTTTGAATTGAAACTAGGGTTTTGGATTAAATCGACTTATCCTTAACTTTTTAAGCAAAATATGTTTCCATGGTCTTATATGTGTCCCAAAGTACTTATGTGTAAAGTATTGATCAATTAAAATCATCAGAAGAAGCTTAATTAATCAAAAGAAAAAAAGTCAACTCCTGACTTTTATGGTCAAAATTGTGTTCCATGAGTCAAATATGGTTAATGGTTGAGATTTATCCAAGTGGAATCGCAAGAATCAAGAAAATCGAGAAGTTTGACCAATGTTAACTTTTCGAACTTTGTGAAAGTTATACTATAGAAACTTGGTAGATTTTTATCATCTTTCAAGCTTTGTATCTCACTCATTTGTGATCCAAAATTTTCAAACTCATATTCAAATGAAAGAGAAAATTACATACTACAATTTGGTCCTTGAGAGTTCATCTCCAAAATGTTCATGGATTTTGAGTTATTAAGCTTAGAAGTTGGAGGCTCATTAACATTTGCATTTTCCATACTTACTAATGATTTGAGGTGTTTGATCAGTTTGGTTCACTTGACTTTAAAGCAAATTTTTCCTATGATTCAAGCTTCAATTCAAGACACAGGCAACATAAAAGTTGTAGATTGATCTTTTCTCTTTCTATTGATCAGAAGCTTTCTCCATTTGGTGCATAATTGAGCAAGTTATCATCATAAGAAAGCATGACATCAAAGATGTAATTTGACTTGTAATTACAAATATCTTGTAAGTCTTGAATCAGTTTACAAGGTGCCATTTTCTTTGGCTATTTTCATCACCTTCCAGACCTCTTTTCATTTTCTCACCAATATAAAACTTGAAAACTTTCTCATCATCTCTCCGTTAAGCTCAAGATTGAATCATATGGTTGAGAAAATTTCAAGTTATGGTTGAGGTAAGGGATGAATAAAACCACGGGCTCCCATTTCTCCACTTTGCATATTTTGCTCATTCAGATTATGGGCCATTTCTTTTGTTGTTAGCATCAGGTTTACACACACACACATCATCATCATCATCATCATCATCATCATCATCATCATCATCATCATCATCATCATCATCATCATCATCATCATCATCATCATCATCATCATCATCATCATCATCATCATCATCATCATCATCATCATCATCATCATCATCATCATCATCATCATCATCATCATCATCATCATCATCATCATCATCATCATCATCATCATCATCATCATCATCATCATCATCATCATCATCATCATCATCATCATCATCATCATCATCATCATCATCATCATCATCATCATCATCATCATCATCATCATCATCATCATCATCATCATCATCATCATCATCATCATCATCATCATCATCATCATCATCATCATCATCATCATCATCATCATCATCATCATCATCATCATCATCATCATCATCATCATCATCATCATCATCATCATCATCATCATCATCATCATCATCATCATCATCATCATCATCATCATCATCATCATCATCATCATCATCATCATCATCATCATCATCATCATCATCATCATCATCATCATCATCATCATCATCATCATCATCATCATCATCATCATCATCATCATCATCATCATCATCATCATCATCATCATCATCATCATCATCATCATCATCATCATCATCATCATCATCATCATCATCATCATCATCATCATCATCATCATCATCATCATCATCATCATCATCATCATCATCATCATCATCATCATCATCATCATCATCATCATCATCATCATCATCATCATCATCATCATCATCATCATCATCATCATCATCATCATCATCATCATCATCATCATCATCATCATCATCATCATCATCATCATCATCATCATCATCATCATCATCATCATCATCATCATCATCATCATCATCATCATCATCATCATCATCATCATCATCATCATCATCATCATCATCATCATCATCATCATCATCATCATCATCATCATCATCATCATCATCATCATCATCATCATCATCATCATCATCATCATCATCATCATCATCATCATCATCATCATCATCATCATCATCATCATCATCATCATCATCATCATCATCATCATCATCATCATCATCATCATCATCATCATCATCATCATCATCATCATCATCATCATCATCATCATCATCATCATCATCATCATCATCATCATCATCATCATCATCATCATCATCATCATCATCATCATCATCATCATCATCATCATCATCATCATCATCATCATCATCATCATCATCATCATCATCATCATCATCATCATCATCATCATCATCATCATCATCATCATCATCATCATCATCATCATCATCATCATCATCATCATCATCATCATCATCATCATCATCATCATCATCATCATCATCATCATCATCATCATCATCATCATCATCATCATCATCATCATCATCATCATCATCATCATCATCATCATCATCATCATCATCATCATCATCATCATCATCATCATCATCATCATCATCATCATCATCATCATCATCATCATCATCATCATCATCATCATCATCATCATCATCATCATCATCATCATCATCATCATCATCATCATCATCATCATCATCATCATCATCATCATCATCATCATCATCATCATCATCATCATCATCATCATCATCATCATCATCATCATCATCATCATCATCATCATCATCATCATCATCATCATCATCATCATCATCATCATCATCATCATCATCATCATCATCATCATCATCATCATCATCATCATCATCATCATCATCATCATCATCATCATCATCATCATCATCATCATCATCATCATCATCATCATCATCATCATCATCATCATCATCATCATCATCATCATCATCATCATCATCATCATCATCATCATCATCATCATCATCATCATCATCATCATCATCATCATCATCATCATCATCATCATCATCATCATCATCATCATCATCATCATCATCATCATCATCATCATCATCATCATCATCATCATCATCATCATCATCATCATCATCATCATCATCATCATCATCATCATCATCATCATCATCATCATCATCATCATCATCATCTATTTTTACCCAAAATGGCCACATATCCCCTTTAACTCATGCATGCATGCATATCTCAGGCTTTGCTCAAAAGAGGAAAAAATGCTTTCACTAAGAGTTGTTGTGCTCTCTCTCACGTGCCGACATGTATTGCACTACCTCACTCTCTTTTTCCTCATTCAAAATGCAGCAAACATACCACACATTACACTGAAAACGCAGCAACATTCTCACTCTCTCAAATTTTCTCAAACTTCCAACAATGCCCTCTAACAATTTTGTCAGCTTTTCTTCCACTCTACCTCACTCACAGTCTATGCAACTCGATCATTCCCTCTCATTCAGGACATACACAAAAAGAAGGAAGCAAAACCAGATCTGAAATCTTTTTTTTCATATCCAAGTTTTCTCTTTGAATTTTCCAATTCTCTCAAGCTTGTTTCATCATCTTTCTATTTTCAAATAATATTGAACTAGAATCTTTGGGTTTCTAAAGCTCTTGCATAGAAGATAACAGTGGACTCAACTTCCACTTAGTAAGCTTTTATCAATTTTATCTCTTCCATTTTTTTGAGCTACAAATTCCATGAATAGTTCGTACACGTTGCATCTGAAAGTCCTGAAATGATGGCACTCAATGATTGTTTGAATCAGATCTATTTGCAACGTTTTAATTACGTGACTTTGATGCTAAATTTATCTATTTTTAAGCCATTTCTTTGAGATATATTTGTTCTGGCTGTGATCTACTCATGAAGATCTACATTTTTGTTTTTTACTTTATTCAATTTCATAAACTATTGAGTGAGATATTTGAATCTGAAAGTTGCTGAAACTCACAGTTTCTTAGGGTTTGTTTCTGGTTCTTACTTTGAGTTGCATGGAGAAGACGAAGAGGTGGCAGCCTCTAATTCGTGGTTGTTCTATTTTTTATTATATTTTATTTATTTAAAATAAAGAAGCATTCTGATTGGTATGTTTTTTTTGCAATTTTGTCCTATATGACTTAAAAATAGTGTGACTGATTGATAAATGATCCACATGACTTTTGTTACACTCTATTTTTTTTATTTTTTTGAAATAAAATGAGAAAAAATTGATGGGATTGAACTGAAGCACAGTGGGATTTGTTCCTCTTACTTTTTCGCACCCACTAATTCCCAGCCCAATGCGCATGATAACTAATTCAAGTTCATTCTGGATTTTCAATTTTGCACCCCTCTGATTTGTTTAATTTTATTTTTGTTTTGTTTTCATTTCAATTTTGTTTTAATTTTTCCTTTATTCCAAAAATTCCAAAAAATATGTTTATGAATTATTAATATCTTAATTAATTTTTGATATTTTTCATTTAAATTTCTATTTTATTTTGATTTTATCATGAAATGTATTTGTGTGAACTAGTTTGATGATTAGGGTTTTGATTGTTGGTATTCCCAATGAATTCTTGATCCTAATTTTTTCACACACTTAGGTACATGTATATAGGGTTTTTAAATGTTTATTTGATGTCTTGATTACTCATTTTGGTCCATGATTGAATCTCTTTTAGAGCTTAACTTGTTTGATCAATAGTTTGTGTGTTTGCTTGATGTTTGAGTTGGTTTGAGAAATTTTTGTACATCTTCTTAGGAACATTTTTAGAGCACTTTGAGCCACTTACTTCTCGATGCTATGACTATTTTCCAATTTTTTTTGAAGCCTCCTAACTATTTCTTTTGTGTGATACATTTCATGCCTAATTGTCTTGATGCTTGCTTGCTTTGCGATTTATTTAGAGGTGTACTTGTGCAACCATTTAGGGATTGTGATGGCTTTTTATGCTTGATTGATATACCATGTGCTAAATTCTTCCAACTTAATTTTATAGGTCATTCCATGTCTCTTTGATTGTGTTCACAATTGATTGAAACTTGTCATGTATGCTTGCCTATCTTTGGTGTCTTTCCTTGAGCTTCTCATGCTATTTCTTCTTGATGCTTATGATAATGACATGAATATCACTCCTTTACCTCTGACTTCTTTGGTTTGAATACTCCTTTTCCTTATCTTGTTTGATCATTTGATCAATATGTTGATGATGATCCATTTAGTTGATACACTAGGGTTTGATTGCTAATTCCTTGACCCTCTCTTATGCATGAATATTTGATGTTTTAAAGCCATGATATATATGGAATACATTAGGTATGCTTCTGATTGGTGTCATCTAAATGTTTTATCACATGTTACTTGATCATTTATTTGCCATGATTGGAGGGATTAAAGATGACAATGTGTGATGGAATTGTTTTATTTGTTTGATGATTGTTGAATGTGGTATTTGTGTGAACTTTTGCAAACTTTGAGATGTGTTTATATTTAAGCTCTTGTTCTTATTTTCCCTATCTCATTCACCCATTGCTATCCCCTTGCCTTACTTTTTAACACTTCTTGATTAGGGGACTAGTTTCCACTTAGGGATGTTTGTGACTATATGTTTGTGTGATTTTGTTGTGACTCTTTCTCAAGCTTGAATGTGATTATGATGATGATTTCTTTATGCCCTTGTTACTGACTTGTATGCCTTTGAATCCCTTTCACTTCACTTCACCTTTGTATGTCATGTTAGGTTAGGCAATTGACACATAGAGCTTCGCATACTTGTGTGCTTGTTTGTTTGCTTTCTCTTGTGTTCTTAATGTCCATATCCCTTATGAATAACCCCTAGGGATTGTTTGAAATGTCTTGATGTTTACTTTTATGTGAAGTTATTGCACTGTAATTGGTTGATACATGATTAGGACTTGAGCTAATGTTTTCAACTTGTTTGAGCTTTGTCTCTTCTTACCATGAATATAGTTGTTGTGATTAGGTGATGTTTGATAACATGAGACCTTTTGTGATGTGATGAGATGTATTAAAGCATGTTTAGACTTAGGTATCTACCTCTTGTCTCCTTTTGTTTTGTTGCTTTGTTCAAGTAGCATTGTTGAAGTGTATGCTTCCTTTCAATGTTTATCTCTTCTACTTGCCTAGTTAGGTTGTTTTCTCTTCTTCTTGGCCCTTGATACTTTGTTTAAGGTAGAGTTAGACCTAAATACATGTTAGGGGAAGTAACTTAGGGTTTATTTATGTATTCTCATGACATATCCATTTAATTACTTATTATATTTTGTTCTCTTGCCCTCATATCTTGTTCAAGTGTGTGTTAGTTTTTCTCTTCTTCTTCTATACTTCTTATCTTGTGTGATCACATGTTCACCATAGGATTTATTTGGTTTATTCTTGTTCAAGTTTGAACTAAAGTAGACCCTAGGATTGGTATCCATGCATGACAACATTAGGTAGCTTCCCATTATTATAATTTTAGGTCCACATTGCATGATAACATTAGGACATTGAGTATCCCTTAAACTTTTTTCTTTCCTCTTTGGCATATTTAAAACTAAAACCTTTTATTAATTAAAACTCAAAAACACTTAACAATAAAGAGATGAACCATAGTCATGAGCCTTAAGTATTTGGAGAAGTATGAGTCGGTACATTTTGAACCTTGTGCTTCCTTTCTATCATAGTCTTTAATGTGATTCAAATTTCAAATCCTTTTGCAAATAAGGGGAGAAGTAGTAAGTTTCCCTCCAGTGAGATCCACTTTCAATAATCACTGACATCTTTAGGGCATTTGTTCTTAGGTATCAGAGTTAGCATAGTTGTGTTGATCTCTTTGAGTAATTGTCTAGTGTTGATGAAAGATAAGATTGATGTACTTACCTCATCACCTACAATATCTAAATTATCTTGGAAGAAATAACGGATGTAACCATCTGCTTCAGGTGCTTTGATTCCATGAATGCTGAATATTGTTGTTTTGACTTCACTAGCAGTATAGGGCTTGGTGAGCATCTCTTGCTGATCTTGGGTCAGCTTTTTCCATGTGTTCACAATGTTGTGATCAACCTTATTTCTTGTCCCCATTTTTCTTCCTAAAAGTTCTTTATAGAAATTTAGGAAAGCATATGACATCTGTTGGTTGGTTTATCCATTTCCCTTCATGATTGATTATTGAGTAGATTATGTTCTCATTCCTCCTTTGCATGATACTATTATGAAACATGGTTGTATTCTCATCACCAGCTTTTAGCCAATTGAGCTAAAAAACACTATAAGCTTTGTGAGTCTGCCTATACTTAATTTAGGCCTGAGCTTCCGTATCAATAAGCTCACCATTGAGATGAGTCTGATTAAGAGTATTCTTAAGCATCTTCCAGATTCTTAAAAGTCTGTATGTTTGCTTCATGAATGTTATTATACCTCTGCTTATTTATGTCTTTCAACACATTTTTCAACCTTTTGAAATTACTCACCACCTGGTACATAGATAGATGTTCCATGACATTGCCTTGTCCAGTCATCTTTGATCTTCTGCTTAAAACCATCATGTTCTTGCCACATCCTGTAGTATTTGAATGGTTGTTTCCCTTGATTAATCATAGGTCAACTGGTAAGAATTGAAGTGGAGTGATCAAACATCCCTTCATTTATAAAATGTGCTTCAGCCTGAGTATAGATGTCCAACCAAGCATGGTTAGCCATAATTTCCACTACTACAATTTATGTATATCATAGCATTAATTTAATAGCACTTTTTGACAAAGTGTTATTAAAAACTTCACATGGAGGCTTAAGATAGCGCTTTGTTGTTGAATGCTATTATAGAGTACTACCTAAAATAATGCTTTATCTTAAAATGCTAATATAGTATATTAAAAAAAAAAAAGTTTAACAATGACATTTGATAGGGCTTTTCTAAAAGCGCTATCACAGGGCGACATAAAAAAAATACACAATTTTTGTTTCACGGAGTTTCAAAAAGAAAACTATGATACAGTAGTTTTTTATTTTGCACAATCCCAAATATAAAAATAAATAAAAAACAACTTTTTTATTTTAATTAGCGTTCTACCAAACTTTAAAAAAATTGTTTCTTCACAGTCAGACCGCTCGAACTCATCATGACCTCACCATTGTCGAATTTTGAAGTATCTCACCCTCACCCTTATCGAACCTCAGAAACTGTAATCTTTATCCTCACTCTCAGTGAACCACACTACACTCTTCTCTCTGGACCGAGGGTTAAGGTTCCAACTTCATTGTCGATTGTCAAAACCTTCTCTACAAAACCCTTATTTGAGATAATAACCATTGTTTGTGAGAACCATTGACCTACTATGCAAAAATCCCACAAGACCATTATGTCGATACACACAATACTCACGGTCTCAAACAACTCAGCTTCGAGACTTATTCGTCTTGATACTTCTTTAAACTAGTCTTGGTGATAAGTTAGTTTTATATTAGTACTTTCATATTTCTATTCAGTAAAATTTTAAATGTTCTATATTTTGTATAATAAACTTGTGTTGTGGATGAAAATGGTCGAATGGGAGTATGATGACAGGCCCAATACTATTTTCTTACTGATTGTGTAGAACCCAGTGGGAGCTATCCCTTTTTAAGATATAATCTTAATTTTATCTTTCAATTGAATATGTAGGTATTGGGATCTTGTTTAGAGTGCACTAGGAAGCAAATGAGGCTTTGATGTGTATGCCAGTACTACTTTGTTTTGTTAGTACTTGAACATGTCTTTAGTTATTATTTTGTCATGTTGATTAGAGTACAATTAAAATGGGAGTGAGTAGTTTTTTATTAGAGTTATTTATCCATAAAGTATGTTATTTATCGTTATTCAGATACAGTTTAGGAAAGGCGTTAACATCACTATAGATCAAAAGAAATTTATCCATAAAGTATGTTATTCATTGTTATTCAGATACAGCTTTAGAAAGGCTTTAACATCACTGCAGATCAAAATAAATTTGTCCATATTAGTATGCATGTGAACTTACTTGTTCCTTGGCACGCTCACACTGTGTAAGCACGAACGCTACATGTCTGACGGATCTCCTCTCCTCTCCTCTCAGGGAAACGCAATGTAGCCTCACCGAAACAAATTGAAATCGATTCCCAAACCCTCCTTATCGGCAATGATTGAAGAAACAAAAATGTTTTTACGCGCAACTGCTACTCTCAAATCGACTCTTTTCCTTCACATCACAAAGGTAATAAATAAAATTCTCATTCTCTTTCACTTCATCATTCATATTCTCACTTTGAGTTATTTCTCGTTCCAAGAAGGTTCTAAATGCAACAGTTATCATTTCCAAAGATTTACCACAGGATCGCCTTCATTGTTTTGGGTATGAAAAATCAATAATTTAGAGATTGTGTTGTCGTGATTTTGTGTTTGTTTATTATAAAGAAAATCGTTTTGTTTGGTAAATTGTCTATCGGAAATGGTTTTGTTAAAAAGTTACTAATCTAAGTTTCAATTTTAAATACTCATTTTTCAACTTTTCACATGTACTGTATTAAGAATTTTTTTGTATAATTAATGTTACATTCTGTATATAACTAATCCTACTAAATTTTCCTTTTTGAACAGATGTATCTAATATTAATTATTTTCTAACCAATACAAATTATTGTTTGTGTTTTGAATTAAGATTCGTTGGAGTCTCCTCAAGAATGTCTCCTTCTAGATGCCACTCTATGGTAATCAAATTTGGATATTGGATCCATTATTACAATTGCTGAAGGTGGTTTTTTCAGTTACTATTATAACTTTCCAATGTTGTTCCTCTTTCAAAGCTTTTCAAGAGTCTCGTGGATTACTCACAAGGAAAGTTAACTAAAGAAACTGCTAAAGGTATGATTTTTCAGCTATAACATGGCTGCTAAAGCTTCTTCTATAAGCTGAAATTGAGTATAGAATGTTTCTAGGTGAAGAAATCATAATTGCTAGAGGCTATTTGAGTATAATTGATTCTATAACTTATGTTTTACCTAAAGTTTAAAAAAAGGTCCGCAGCTGTGAAAACGGTTGCGACAAAACGGTTTCGACAAGTGTCAATATCGATATCGTCATCACCATTTTTATATTAAAGAATAAAATGCAGTTAATTCACACCGAGAAGACCGCAATCAGTATCGCAAAATCTGTACCAACGGAAATCGCGAAAGTCTTTACGCGTTTGCGACGCAACCACAACCGTTTTTTAAAACCTTGGTTTTCCCACCTGGTTTAATTCAACTAGGTAGAGAAGTGTTAGTAGTGGTGTAGTTGATAGAAGATGGTTTTAGAGAGTTGTTTAGAAAGAATGTTATGTCATTAATTTCTTGAATGATTCATTACAAGATACCAAATGTCTATTTATAGGCTCAAGTCACCAACCTCTTAATGGTGGTGAATGTTTCTATATTACTTTAGATTTTTCTAGACTTTTCATGATATGTTAGTATCATGATAGTTCTAGGTTCTTCTATCTTTTACATACACTTATAGTTCTAGATTATTCTACCATACTCATACACACTATAGTTTCTAGGGTATTCTACCATTACCATACATATTATATTTAGAGTATTCTAGAAATTTGTAGCAATTTCAACACTCCTCCTTGATGCAAATTTCAGTAACTCCAAGCATAGTTTGCAACTCTTCAAATCTTGGTCTCGATAACGCCTTCGTGAATATGTCTGCAATTTGTTCTTCTGTTCTGCAGTAGTCGAGTTTGATCTCCTTAGTTTCTTCAGCTTCTCTAATAAAGTGATACTTGATTGCTATGTGTTTTGTTCTATTGTGATGCACTGGATTTTTCACCATTGAAATTGCTGATTTGTTATCACAATTAATTTTAGTAGGCTCATCTTGTTTTTCTCCCATGTCTTCAAGTATCCTGCTAAGCCATATAGCTTGACTCATTGCTTCACCGGCAACCACATACTCTGCTTCTGTTGTTGATTGTGCAACTGTAGCTTGCTTATTCGACGCCCAAGAGAAAATTCCTGATCCTAGTGAGAAAGTATAGCCAGAGGTGCTCTTCATGTCATCTACCGAACCTGCCCAATCACTAACGGTGTAGCCAAGTAATCCTGGGTTGGTTTCGGTAGTGATCCATATACCAAACTCTTTTGTTTCTTATAGATACCTTAAAATTCTTTTTCCTGCTCCA
The DNA here is from genome assembly GCA_948472305.1 of Vicia faba. Taxonomy (NCBI): domain Eukaryota; kingdom Viridiplantae; phylum Streptophyta; class Magnoliopsida; order Fabales; family Fabaceae; genus Vicia; species Vicia faba. Next base: position 698,845,471 of record OX451738.1, on the reverse strand, counting down.
AAGTGTATTTGACTTGGGCTTTGCATGAATCTTGATATAAGACTTGTAGCATACATTATGTCTGATCGTGTAGCTATCAAATAGAAGGCTTCCAATTAGACTTTGATATTTGGATGCGTCAGCTTCTGGTGTTCCATCATTCTTCTGTAGTTTCTCATTTGTTATGAGTGGAGTAGAGACAAGTTTGCAACCGTACATATTGAATTTCTTAAGTAAGCCTTATGTGTATTTCTTTTGCGAGATGAATATCCCTTCATTTCTCTGACTTACCTCTATACCGGGGAAGTAACTCATCAAACCAAGGTCGTTCATCTCAAAGGTCTTCATCTTGTCTTCTTTGAACTTCATCATCATCTTGGTATTATTTCCCGTGTAGATAAGGTCATCTACATATAGAGAGAGTAAGAGAGTGTACTGACCTTGAGACTTGATGTAAAGTGTAGGCTCACTCTTGCTCCTTCTGAATCCTTGATCTATGAAATACTGATCAATTCTGCTATACTATGCTCGAGGTGCTTGCTTCAAATCGTAAAGTGCTTTTCTTAGTCTTAACACTTTGCTTTCTTCGCTTTCAGAAATGAATCCTTGTGGCTGCTCCACGTAGATCTCTTCTTCAAGTACACCATTGAGGAAGGCTGATTTGACATCTAGTTGCTGGATACTCCACCCTCTTTGTGCCGCAATAGCTATTAGAGCTCTAATGGTATCAAGACGAGCTACTGGTGCAAATGTCTCATTGTAGTCAATCCCAGGTTGTTGTGATTAACCCTTAGCTACTAACCCTGCCTTGTGTTTCTGTATGGTGCCATCAGGGTTGAGCTTTGTCTTATAGACCCACTTAACCCCAATGATATCTTTTCCATGGGGACGATTTACTAACTCCCATGTGTTTTTTTTCTCGATTATCTTTATCTCTTATTTCATTGCCTTGACCCATACTTCTTTCTTTGATGCTTCTTCAAAGCTTCCAGGTTCAAGTATGGCCAAGTTACAGGTTTCATATATGTCCATCAAAGATCTTACTCGTCTTGGAGTAGACTCTGGTGATGATAATTCTTGATCATGTTGTTGTGGTGGAGCTGAAGAAGGTTCACCTGGGCCTTCTTCCTCAGATTCTTCTTGAGTTAGTTGAGCTAGTATAAGGATGTTCTTCTCCACTTTTTCTTCATCCCAATTCCAAGAAGCATTCTCATCAACTTCAACATCTCGACTTATGATGAGTTTTTTTGTTAGCAAGTTGTAGACACGGTAGCCTTTAGAGATTGTGTTATACCCCAGGAAGATACCTCATATTGTTTTCTCTTCAAGCTTGTGCCTCTTCACGTCTAAGATATGAATGTGGCATATAGATCCAAAGAGCCTTAGGTGCTTTGCTGATGGATTCTTCCCGTTCCAAGCTTCAATTGGAGTCTTATCTTGTAGTGACTTAGTTAAACATCTGTTAATTATGTAAACAACAGTGTAGATTACTTCAGCCCAGAATATGTTAGGAAGTCTCTTCTCCTTGAGCATCGATCTAGCCATCTCCATAATTGTGCAATTCTTTCTCTGAGATACACCATTTTGTTGAAGAGAATATGAGACTGTAAGTTGTCGCTCTATGCCTTCATCCTCACAAAATCTGTCAAACTCGCGGGAGGTTCCTTCTTTGTCGCGATCACTTCTTAGTACTTTTATCTGTTTTCCACTTTGATTTTCAACAAGGGCCTTGAAATTTTTGAATACTCCAAAGAATTAGAATTTTTATTTTAGGAAATAGACCCATGTCATTCTAGAGAAGTCATCAATGAAGAGTATGTAGTACTTGTTGTTCTCGTGTGATTGCGTCCTCTTCGGTCCACAAACATCAGTATGAGTTAGCTCCAACAGATCTTTTGCTCTCCATGCTCCGCTTGTTGATAATAGAAATCGGTGTTGCTTACCAAGGAGACATCCTTCACACACTTCATTGTTCTCCTTTATGCTTGAAAAATCTCTCATCATGTTCTCCTCACGTAACAACTTTAAGGCATGTGTGTTGAAGTGGCCAAATCTTTGATGCCAAAGCCATGAATCATCAACTTGTACCTTCATGTCAATGTTAGTTGTATGTTTTAAATTTAGTGGGAAGTTTCTATTGCTCTTATTCATCTTCACTTGGATTATCTCGGCCCTTTTATTTTTGTTGTCTAAGATTTTACATAATCCTCCTTCAAAGTGAAGTGTGTAGCCTCTCTCCATCATTAGGCCAATGCTTAGAAGATTTTCTTTAAGGTTGGGGACTAGTAAGACATCATGGATGAGTTGCGTACCTTTATTTGTCTCCATCATGACAGTGCTTATTCCTTTTGATTCAACCACACTGCCATTTCCCAATCGAACTTTGACTTTGACAGACTAGTAAATGCTTTTGAAAATAGTCTCGTCCTTGGCCATGTGATTGCTACATCCACTATCCAAGTACCAACTTCCTCTTTTTTCTTTGACTGAGTCTTGAGTGGCATAGAACATACATTGTTCTTGATCATTCTCCTCTGTGATATTAGCTTGATGCCTATTTTTGTTGCGACAATTTTTCTCTACGTGCCCAAACTTCTTGCAATGGTTGCATTGTGGCATATTACGGAACCAACAATTTTTCTCTCTGTGGGACAGTCTTTTGCATATAATGCATGGAGGATTTTTATATGTTTTGTTCTTAAGGAAATTCCTAGAACCTTCTCTTCTTCTTGAAGTTTCTCCATTATTTTTCTTTCCTCCATTTTCTTTGTTTTGGGGATGAAATTTGAGCTTTGACTGGAAGACATTTTCAAGTGTATCTTCTTTATGCCTATACAGTCTTTGCTCATATGCTTCAAGAGAGTCCACAAGTTCTATCACTGATAGAGTGGACAAATCTTTGGTTTCTTCAATCGTTGTCACAATTGGGTCAAACTTTGGGGGCATAGTAATTAGAATTTTCTCAACAATTTTCTTGTCAAGAATGTCTTCCCCAAAAGCTCTCATTTGATTAACTATTTCTTTAACTTTAGAATAGTAATCTTTAACTGTCTCAGACTCCTTCATCTTCAATAGTTCAAAATCTCTTCTTAGAGATTGAAGTTTGACATCATGTACCTTAACGCTTCCTTGAAACTCCTCTTGCAATGTGTTCCACGCTTCTTTGGCAGTCTTAACTCCCATAATTCTTGGGAAAATTGCATCAGTTACCGCTTGTTGCAAGGTGAACAATGCCTTTGAATTTTTCTGTTTATTTTTCTTCAACTCTTTTTCTTGAGCTGCATTAAGAGCTGAAGTATCTGCGGGAACAATGAATCCTTCTTCTACTATGTCCCATAAATCTTGAGAAGAAAAAAATTTCATTTTAACACGCCAGAAATCAAAATTTTCACCATTGAAAATAGGGACAAAAATAGTTGATGATTGAGTGGTGTTATCCATGTCTTAGACAAATATTGGACTGGTTTAATAGTACAAAGGAAATTTTTGAAGTAGTTGGGAGAAATTTGAAATGATATGTATTAATTTAACTACGCCCAATGTATGACCGAACGTAGCTCTGATTCCACTGTTAGTAATGGTTTAGTTGATAGTTGATAGAAGATAGTTTTAGAGAGTTGTTTAGAAAGAAGGCTATGTCATTGATTTCTTGAATGATTCATTACAAGATACCAAATGCCTATTTATAGGCTCAAGTCACAAATCTCTTATTGGTGGTGAATGTTTCTATATTACTTTAGATTTTTCTAAAGTTTTCATGATATGTTAGTATCATGATAGTTCTAGGTTCTTCTATCTTTTACATACACTTATAATTCTAGATTATTCTACCATACTCATACACACTATAGTTTCTAAAGTATTCTACTATTACCATACATATTATATTTAAAATATTCTAGAAATTTATAGCAATTTCAATAAGAAGTCAAAAATTGAATGACAGCCACATAATTTGTGTGCAGAACATGATTATGAAAGGAAAATTTTCTTTAGGCCTGTTAAGCTGTATTTATGTGATGGACCTGTCATGTTTTTGTATAAATACTATGACCCAATTTTAATGGTTTACATGTATTGTTGTCTATGCTATTTTTTCCTATCAAAGTGGCTTATATGCATAGAGTAAAAACCATAAATGCATTGAGTCATTGAGATAAAGTTTAGCAGCTTTGAGGCAAATATGAATGTGTCTGTCTATGGATCTTTGTTGGTTGAAAATATAGGCACATTCAGATTCAACTCTTTATTGAGGTTCCCTCAAAATTGATTAAAAAAATATTATTTGTAATGTATTTATAACATAGTTTTGCTTTACTTGGTATTTTACTTTTCCTTCTTAAATTCAAGTACTTTCATTTATAAATATAAAATGACTCCTAAAATTATGGTTCTTAACACATTTAATTATTCATTATTCTGTAGTAAGCTAATAATTTTTTTTATTTATTTATAGGTGTTGTTTGACCATTCAAGCTTTAAACATGGTTCGAGTGGGGTGTCTTGATAGTGGCAGGTCTGTGCAAGTAAACTACATTTCTTTTAGTAGATTTAGTCCCTTAATTTTTCTATGCTTGCACTACGCCAAAAAGCATATTAAATAGTGCTTTTTTAACATTTAATAGCATTTTAAAGCGCTATTAAAACTCTCGGTATTATAGGTTGGTTACCTATAATAGCACTTTTAAAGTGTTATTAAAGTCTAGTCTTTAATAGCATTTTCTCTAAAAGCGCTATTATTGATTCAGTACTTAATAGCGTTTGATGTTCCTACCAATTGACTCAATTTAATAGCTCTTTTAGAAAAAAGCGCTATTATAGGTGTTTTTTAAAATAATATAATTTGTCAAAGAATTTGGTTTATTATAAAAATTATACAATAATATAAGATATTTTTACATAAAAAGAGAAATTATATATATATATATATTATCATATACGTTATCATGATCCTTGTGACACAAATTTGATTTTGTTAGTGTTGTCTTAGCATCAACCTTATTATCATAGGCTTCCAGAGTATCTTTTATTGTGACAACTTTTGTATCCAAGTTTATTGCACACTGCATATAGAATAAAATTGGTTTTATATTAAAACATGAACCGAACAATCTAATTAAAATTCGTTGTCTTACACTAACATGCATTCAATCTTAAACTCCACAAATATGCTAATGAAAATAATTATGTGCAATGATGTAGAAACTAACCTCAATGCTTTGGTGGTGGTACTCAAGGGTCAATGCAGAATTTGATAAATCATTTTGGAATAATCTTCATTAGCTCAATATTAAATAAGAGAGTCTTGTCTATCATCCCTTTATTCTTCAACACAAAATCTAAAGCTCATTGGCCCTATAAAGAAAATTTACATTGCATCCCTCATAATTGACTCACAAAGTTGTTGAACATGAGACTCAACTCTTATCGAGAATGTCGTAGCACATCTCATTCATACTATATGTCAAATTCTTTAGAAATATAGATGCAGCACCTTTTAATGTCACAAAGACACATGCCTGAAACAACCTCTTCAAAAGCTGGTATCACGTGAAATTGAAAATACATGAGAAATCACGCTTCAGAGTAAGTGATGCAGACTCCAAAAATTAAGGTATACCTCTCTATAATTACAATTCGTTATCTTTTGTTGAAAACAGAATTTCTTCGAGAATTATCCCCACAAAGATTTCGTGAATCCAGGCAAGAATATGGTCGAAATACTTTGTTCGGAAAGTGTACGAACACGATTCTTCGAAGTTATCCAGGATTATCACACCCTAAATATCTAACATTTCTTCCTTGAACTTGAATGAACTGAAGCTAATCACAAACTAAATAAATCCATACATAAAAAAAGATTTAATATTTTGTGTTCAAAATTATTTAATAGAGTATAATAAAAAATGGAGGAGCAGGAAACCTTAAGAAAGACGTATTTGGAATGAACGAGATTAGCACATGTACATACCTTAATTCAATTTCAATCATCACTGACACTATGATACAATTAATTCTCTAGATTTTCAAAACCTTCACATACTGACTGGAGAAGGTGATTGAAGTAGCTCTAGAAAGAGGTGAAGGAGAAACTAGATGTTAGCGAGTGAGTAAATCGACAAAGTAGAACGACTACAAAAACATCAAGACAGAGAGAAACAATGAAGTTAAGTTCTATGCTCAATCTATTTTAGTTTTAGGGTTTATGAATTCTTAAATGGAGACTGAGTTTAAGAGAGAAAATAAGATTTTCGAAACTAATTATAATGAGAGTCGTTGGGGAAGAAAAATATGAATTTGATGAGGGAATGGGAATTCCATAGTGGGGTTGAGATTAATGATGGCGAGGTGAGAAGTGGAACCAGAAGGTGAGAGTTGACGAGGATAAAGTTGCTGTGCGTTTTTATTTTTATTTTGGTAAAGTTGTAATTTTTGATAAAAGCGCATAATGAAAATATTTTACGCATTTTTTCTCTAATTTGGTCAAAAGCTTATAATAGCGCATTTACGAAAAGCGCTAATAAATGTGTATACTTATAATATCGTTTCTTAAAAGCACTAATAAACAAGTATATATTTTTTTTTTGCTAATGCTCTAAAATAGCGTTAAAGAAAAAGCGCTATTATAGAGTTCCCTTTAATTGCGCCTGATAAAAAGTGCTATTAAAGGTCTGTGTAAAACAATTAATAGCATTTTATTATAAAGCGCTATTAAAGTGGTGCTTTTGTAGGTCAAAATTGTAGTAGTGGTGGCAATTTATATCTGTATATCTTTGTTTTAAAATGATTTGAAATTTGTCCAACTTTCTTTGACTAGAAATTTGTTAAGTTTTATCTATAGGTTTTATATTTACAATTATTTTGTATCTTGGTAGGTTGTAATGAACAACACATAATTTTATATCCGTATTTCTTTGTTTTAAAATGATTTAAAATTTGTCCAACTTTCTTTGACTAGAAATTTGTTAAGTTTTATCTATAGGTTTTATATTTACAATTATTTTGTATCTTGGTAGGTTGTAATGAACAACACATAATGAATTTTTCTTTAATGATTTACTTTTTATACTTGTTATTGATATTTGAGTTGTATTTGATTGTTAGCTTCTTTTATAATGAATAAGTTGAATGAAATATATATATATATATATATATATATATATATATATATATATATATATATATATATATATATATATATATATATATATATAGCGCTTCTCATGAAAGTGCTATTTAAATTGTGTCTATAATAGCGCTTATTACAAAGTGCTATTAAATCATGTATATTAGATTACGATAGCGCTTTAAGAAAAGTTTATTAAAGAAATCATTTTTAATAGCGTTTGAAAAGCGCTATCATAGAGAAGACAATATATAATAGTGGGAGTTTTAATAGTGCTTAAAAGTACTATTGAATGCTAAAAAAAATGCTATTAAAAATCTTTGTTAGTGTAGTGTTTGTCTATCTTAGACTAAATTATGTTATTGCCAGCCTGCTCATTGTTTTAAATGTAGAAAATTCTTGTTGCCTTGCCATCTTCAAGTCTGCAATTATAAATACAATTATGGAAGTCAATGGTAATGTGATCTTTGACTCTTTTTGTTTCTCTCTTTTTATGTTACAGAAAGAAGACCTCAAGATGGTGGTGTCCTAATTAAGAGAGAACAACCAAGTTACAGTTTTTGTGTTTGTACTGATTTACATAAATAGGGCTCAGTATGATCCAGATCAGTACTTATGGGAAAAAGATTTCACTCTTGCATGAAGAAAATATCAAAGGAAGGATTTGGAGGCAAGTATGGACTTGTTTTATTTGATACTACGATTCCAATTGATCTTTTTTTTTAGACACTTTTATTGCTTCTCTGTAGAATCTTTATCTTATTCACAAATTATAATTATATTTGGATGTGATATTTTGAGATCAATTATCATCTTCATTGATTATTGTATATATGTTCAATTATGCAATGACTATAGGACAAATGACAATGAAGCTGATGTGATTATTCTTCCTTCAAATATTAGTATTTTACGCTTGACTTCTCAGGGTTAGGCTTAATGTGGTCACCGTGTTAGCCTTGAATGTCATGAAGTAAGTTTCCTCTTCAGTTTCACATGTTACATCTTCCATGAACTGACAGTTCAACACATTCATAAACTGACATGCTTATATGGGTAATATGTTCCTTCAAGTTTAAGTTAACTTCTTAATTACTTTTTTTAATGTATACGGAACTTATTGCAAACTCTTTTTGTCAGAGAAAGAAGACCTCAATATAGTGGTGTCTCGTTTAAGAGAGAAGAAACAAGTATCTGGTATAGGTATCTTTGGATGATCAATGGGTGCAGTTAGATGGTATATATCTTCTAACTTGTTTGATTTTAGTAAAAATTCATGTTCTTTATATTTATATTATAAATTGTAGACATACACACAAAAAATTCATATACAAAAGAAGACTTAGAGAAATTGGAAGAACATAATAAAGAAACTAACATACACACGCATACATATACACTTGAGTAGATAGAATATAAAAGTTTATATGGTTTCAAAGAGGTTTCTAAACTTAAGACTTAAACTTAATTACAATTATTTTATTAATATGTATTTCCTACTCACGGGCTCTATTTGTTCTACTAGTGCTCCAAATCATTAAATAAAAAACATAATTAGCAGTGGTTGAATGTGCTTTAAGTTCTTAAAAGGAGATAAAAAACTAAATAAAGAAAAATTATTTAGTTGTTTTTACCTTGCGGTTTTCCCACTTCCATTTTTGATAAAAAACTAAAATAATTAAAAATTTTCTTTTTGCACTACGCCAAAAATAAGTTTTAGCAGCACATAAAAGAAAACGCTTTTGGAAAAAAGCGCTGCTGTAGGTTTTAAAAAAAGTTCGCTTAAAAAAGCGCTTTCAAAGGGTGCCTTAAGAAAGCGCTTTTCAAAAGCGCTTCTAAAGGTCACCCTTAGAAAGCGCTTTTTGGGAAGCGCTGCTAAAGCTGGCCTTTCAGAGGGTACCTTAAGAAAGCGCTTTTCAAAAGCGCTGCTAAAGGTCAGCCTTAGAAAGCGCTTTTCCAAAGCGCTGCTAAAACTGGCCTTTAGAAAGCGCTTTTAAAAGTGCTGCTATAGGATATGCTACGAAAGCGCTTTTTGATGTAAAAGCGCTGTTATAGATGACCTTTAGAAAGCGCTTTTAAAAGCGCTTTCGTAGGTAGTTTTATAATAAATATCAAAACACAATTTGTATCACTTTTCTATTCTCAGTCAGATTTTCTTCACGAAAAAACCTTAAACCAGAGCTTCTACGGCGGTCAACGGCGCTCCACTTCTCCGGCCAACTACAATTCGTATCAGGTTTCATTTTTTCCTCATCTTGTATGTGTTTGTCTGGTTTTCGTGTGCTTTTGTTTGGTTAATGATTTTGAGCAAGCATGGTTTCTACTGTCATAGAAGTTATTAAGAAGTTGTGCATAGAAGTAACATGCTAAGAGAGAAATAATGGAGAGTAACATGCTAAGAGAGAAATAATGGAGAGTGTCTTTGTTTACGTTTAATTATGTCATGGGTGTTTGGTTTGTTGTGTTTTATTGGTTCTTTCATGTACAGAGAACATGACTTCTTTAGAGGTATTGAAATAATACTATGATATTATTGTGAACCAGAAAAATAGGCTTAATTAATTATATAGACTTACATTAACAAGTTATGAATTGGTAAAACAAGCTAAGAGAGAAATAATAGAGAGCGTAACAATATTTAATAAAGGTAGCCATGTTAACTCTATTAATATATTGTTTTTTTCGTGTGCTTTTTATGATTGATTTTGAGCAATGATGGTTTCTTGTTTATGTGTTCTACTCGTCTCTTTTCTTGGTAGGAATGTATTATACTTGTGTACTAAAGTAGTTGATAGAATAAAATGAATTTAGTGAAAAGTTTTGAGTATTGGTTTTGTTATATGGTTGTGCAAGAGCAAGTGCAAGTTTTGAGTATTGGTTTTGTTTTCGAATTTATCATTTAGCTCAGATTGACTCAGAAACCGTAAACCGTGGATAAGACATGGATGTATTTCAATCGATTGTCGAAAGAGTACGAGAACGGGGTATCAGAATTCGTTAAGTTTGTTATTGCGCACGCCGAAGACCCTAGTCGAATGACATGTCCTTGTTTGTGTTGCTGTTATGGGAATCGGGTTGAGGCGGTTCAGTTGGCATTGCATTTAATACGGTATGGAATTGATAGAAGTTATACATGTTGGAATATGCACGGTGAGAAAAGTGACGGGAATGATGAATCGGGGGATAATAGGACCTATGCTTCAAACGACAATGGCACAGATACATACGATTATGATCGAGTTGAAGAGATTGCAGAAGCGCTTGAAGAAGATCTTAATGATTGTCCCAAAATATTCGAGAGGTTGGTAAGCGATGCAGAGAAACCGTTGTATAATGGTTATACAAAATTCCCAAGATTGTCTGCGGTATTAAAGTTGTACAACTTAAAGGCGGGCAATGGATGGTCGGATAAAAGTTTCAGAGTTATTAGCCCTTATGAAAGATATGCTACCAGAGGATAATGTTCTCCCCAATCGAACGTATGAGGCCAAAAAGATGTTGTACTCTATTGGCATGAGCTATGACAAGATACATGCATGTCCAAAAGATTGTGTTTTGTTTCGAAACGAGTATGCATCGTTAAATGAGTGTCCTAAATACGGTGCCCCTCGATATAAGAAAAAGTTGTCTCCGGCAAAAGTCTTATGGTATTTTCCTATAATTTTGAGATTTAGACGGATGTATCGTAGTGAAACCGATTCAAGACACTTAACTTGGCATGCAGATGAAAGAATTGTTGATGGAAAGTTTCGACATCCGGCAGATTCATCACAGTGGATGAAAATTAATAATGATTATCCTGAATTTGGAAAAGAAGCAAGAAACCTTCGCTTGGCATTGTCTACTGATGGAATGAACCCACACGTTATTCCAAGTATCTCGCATAGCACATGGCCTGTAATTCTTATGATTTATAACCTATCTCCGTGACTATGTATGAAGCATAAGTACATGATGTTATCTATGTTAATTTCTGGGCCTAAACAACCAGGAAATGACATAGACGTATATTTGGAACCTTTACTCGAAGATTTGAAGATTTTCTGGGAGAACGGTGTGGAGGTTTATGATGGGTATAGGAAAGAAAGTTTCAACTTGAGGGCGATGTTGTTTGGAACAATTAACTATTTTCCAGCCTACAGAAATCTATCCGGGTATAGAATTAAAGGTGAAAAAGCGTGTCCTATCTGTGAAGATGGAACTGATACGATGCGATTGAAACTTTGTCAGAAGAATGTCTTTCTCGGTCATCGTAGAGTTTGGCAAGCCTTTTGCATATAAAGTTGTCACAGGTGGGTGGAATAAGAGGTTGATTTTTTTTGAATTGCCATATTGGAAATCTTTGTACGTAAGACATTTTCTTGATGTTATGCATATTGAAAAAAATGTATTTGACAGTGTTATTGGTACGTTACTCAATATAAAAGGGAAGTCTAAGGATGACCTTAAAGCAAGGGAGGACATGGTAGAGATGGGAATAAGAACTGAATTGGGACCCGTGAAAAAAGGAAGACGAACATATCTACCACCTGCTGCTTACACTCTATCCAGAAAGGAGAAAAAATATTGTGTAAGTTCCTAAGTGAGGTTAAAGTTCCAGAAGGCTACTCATCAGATATTAGAAGACTTGTGTCTATGCAAGACCTCAAGTTAAAGAGTTTAAAGACGCATGATTGCCATGTTATAATGGAACATTTTCTACCGATAGGTATACGTTCTATTCTTCTAGAAAAAGTAAGAAGCGCAATAACTAAACTGTGTTTTTTCTTCAAGTCAATTTGCAGCAAGGTGATCGATCCTGAGATCTTACCAACATTGCAAAAAGAAATAGTTGTTACTTTGTGTGATCTTGAAATGTATTTCCCTCCCTCGTTTTTTGACATAATGGTTCATCTTGTCGTTCATCTTGTCAAAGAGACACAACTGTGCGAACCAGCTTATATGAGATGGATGTACCCTACTGAACGTTATATGAAAATATTAAAAGGGTATGTGAAAAACCAAAGTCGACCAGAGGGTTGTATTGCTGAACGATATATTGTTGAAGAAGCGGTTGAGTTTTGTACTGAATATCTGTCAAATGTTCAATCAATTAAACTCCCCAAATCTCATGTTGTTGAAAAAAAAGAAGGTAAGAAGCTAATTAGAAATAAAGTTGTGACAGTATCAATGGTCGAACGTGATCAAGTGCATTTGTATGTTCTGCACAATGAGCTTGAAGTTGAGCCGTATGTTGAAATGCACAAGGGTGTTCTTCGAGGTTTAAATCCGAATAGAAATGAGAATTGGATTGTACGAGAGCACAATCGAAGTTTCATACCATATTTTAAGGAACATATTTATTCAAAGTATCGTTCAGATCCTGCTTCAGTAACAGAAAGATTGAGATGTTTAGCATACGGTCCAAGTTTAGTTGTGTTTTCTTATAGCGCATATGCAATTAATGGATACACATTTTATACCAAAGAACAGGATGACAAAAGTACTATGCAAAATAGTGGTGTCACCTTGATCGCTGAAGCAATGCATATATCAAGTGTGAAGGACTTAACCTAAAATTTGCAAATCTATCATATTTTAGGGTTATCGAGTGTATTTGGGTGTTTGATTACGAGAAGTTTCAGATTCCTATATTTGGTTGCAAGTGGGTTGAAAATAATAATGGCATACGAATGGATAAGTCAGGTTTTTTGCAAGTGGATCTTAATAGGGTGGGGTACAAAGATGAGTCTTTCATTCTAGCCTCTCAAGCTAAACAAGTTTTCTATGTCAATGATCCGACAAGTACGAAATGGTCTATAATGCTATTATCTAACAAAGCAATTGATGAAAGCATTGGAGATCAAAGTGATATTGGTGTTGACATTGAATCTTTAACCATAACTGATCAAAATGATAATGAATCATGTATTAGAAATGATCATAATGAGGGTATTTGGATCAATCCAACTATTCGCGTTGTTAAGAGACAAGTAGAACACATTCCTATCAAGAAAAGAAAGAGACCTTAGTGAAAAGGGTAATGGTATATATAATTATAGCCTATATCATTCAATAAAATTTAATTTGTCATTTCATTTTTATTTGTCATTTCATTTTTATTTGTCATTTCATTTTTATATTTGTGATTTCATTTTTATTTTTATTTTCATTATTACAGGTCAAATGGCTAGTAATCAAGAAAACTCACAGGATGCAAATGCTCCTGAAAATGCTCCAGAAAATACTTCAGAAAAAGATATTACACGAGGTATAACTATTATGAGGGGAATCATCCGTGATAGAGATAGAGGAGTAACATATAATGTAGATTGGAATGATAATGACCAACTAATTGGGTCTAATGCTGCAAAGTTGACAAGCTACATGGTGTGACTCCAACCTCTTTGTATAAGCATCCAAGGAGAAGAAATCCTAGCAATGCAGAAGTGATGCAAACATTGCAGGATTTACAAGCTCAAGTTCGTGAATTGCAGAAGGATAAAGAGAGATATATGGCGGAAAAGAGCAGTTCACAGTTGAAAGAAACTAGTGACAAAGCTAGTATCAATTGTCAGCATAAATTTTCCGAGGTAATTTTCAATATATATTCGTTATTATTATAGAATATTTTTAGTCACTTCTAACGGTTATTATTGGTTTAGGGCATTTCATCTTGCCAGTTATACCTATCGTCACCGACTTATCGACTAGTTGGAAAGGGAAAAGTCCATAACACTTTGGGAGATTTACTTCACCATAGACCGCTTCCGGATGTACACATGAAAGTATTGGTTGATATTGCTTTAGATATGGATGTGTTGCTGCCGGTACCTGATATTGTTGTTGAGACCACATTGCTGCGAGATGCAATAGGATCTTTTGTTGCATGGCCATCAGATCTCATTTTCATAGATGATCAGGTATGTTGAAAACCATTATGAATCTTTAAGTCTTCAACTGTCAGTTCAGACCTCAGTTATTTCCACGGTAATTATAGACTCTTACAAAACCCACATCTAAGGGTAAAGTGATTTTGCGGCACGACGAGTCTGATGTATCACAAAAAGAGGTACGTTTAAAGTGTTAATTATATGATCCGAATAAAAAACTGCATAATTTTATAATTTAACTGAGTCTATATGATTTTTAGGTACCTTTTCAAGGGTCACAACAAGTGAGCCAGAAAATCGTTGGCGTACCACCCAAGAAAAGGGTTCCTACTAGATTTTTCCCTCGATACCGGCAGTGTCTTGAAACAATAGTGGGAACAACATATTTGATGGATGGTGGTATTCGTCAAATGGATATGGATCAAGGTATCTTTGGTTTTCCTTGCACCGAAATAATTGGACATGAGGACGTGGAAGAGATTTTCTGTCATAAAGAATTAGGCGTCAGTATTATGCATGCATACATCCGATAACCCCATCTTTATATTATGTAATTAGCTGAAATTTTTTTTAAACATTTCAATGAATATAGTCTAATATTAATTATGTTTTTATTTAAGGTTGTTATATGACAAATTGATGTGCGGGAATCAATTGTCAAACAGATTCCATTTCGTGTCTTCCTCCCGTGTCAGCGGAGCGACAATTGGTAGGGAACCGGATTCAGTAAGAGAGCACTTAGTCGAAAGATTCATGGCAACTGGCAGTACAGAAAGCTTATATCTTTGGGCGTATAATACTATTTCTACAGGATTAGATTTTCATTCTAAGTTCATTTTAATATTTGTAATTTTTGCATAGAAAATTTTCTTCTAAACTGTTATTTTAATTTATAGACGCCACTGGTCGTTGATTGCTATCGATCCCATAAAAGAAGTGGTCTATTATCTGAATTCGGTTGACGGTGATTGGACAAATTATCCGGATATGAAGTTAATGATTGATACGTAAGTGAGATTATTCTAAATATTTGTGTGTATTTATATATTTAATTATTTCTGTGACATTGTTCTATATATATTTTTATTTTGTTAGAGCGATACAAGTATTCCGGTGTCAAAGAGAAGCTCGGGTACGACGGTCTAAATCAAACAACATTAATTGGATCAAAGTGCAGGTATATTAATTTCCACTATTTTGCTTATAATATTTATGCTATTTGATAAAATAATACAACTATATATTCTTATTTGTTTTTCTATGTAGTGTCCTGAACAGCAAAACGGTATAGGTTGCGGATACTTCGTTATGGGGTTTATCAAAGAAATTCTTCAACTGAATCAAATAGAGATTCCAGTCACGGTATGAATTTATAACTTAGGATTTGTTTTATTATTTCTCGGATATTTCATATAATTTTTCTTTTAACTAAATCATGCATATTATGTTTTGTTATGTAGTACTTCGATGAATACAAATGTGCATATTACACGAAACTTCAGTTGGAAGAAATCAAAGAGGAATTGTGTCAATATTTTATTGAGCAGAGAATCATATAAGGTATGAATACATTATTATGTGAAAAGTGTTATGAATACGTTACATGTGTACATGAAATACCATATTGACCGTGTTATTATGTTTAAACCTCGCAGGACCAGGACCTTAATACATAATTGACCGCGTTTCTTTCATACATTAGGACTGGTTTAGTTGTTGTTAGGGTTGATTTTGTAAGACTGATTTTGAGTTACAATGCTGATAACAATGGTTTTTATATATTTTGAGATACAAAAATGGTGTATATATATTTTAGATTATAATGGTATACAATGCATTACCGCGGTTTATGAATTACAGGTTATGGCAACTGATTTATATAAATAATATGCTGCAAACAATGCAGGTATATGAATTATATAAATTATACTTCTAAAAAAAACACCCTATGAAAGCGCTTTTTATGGAAAAAGGTTGCCTTAGGTAACCTATGAAAGCGCTTTTTTACAAAAAGTGCTGTCTAAAGTAAACATATGACAACGCTTTTCTAAGCAAAAGCGCTACTAAAAGACCACCTATGAAAGCGCTTTTCCAGAAAAAAACGTTACTAAAAGCCTACCTAAGACAACGCTTTTCCAGAAAAAAGCGCTGCTAAAAGAAAACTTATGAGAGCGCTTTTCCAGAAAAAAGCGTTGCCTTAGGTAGACCTAAGAAAGCGCTTCTTAATAAAAAAGCGCTGCCAAAAGCCTACTTAAGAGAGTACTTTTTAGAAAAAGTGTTGTATCAGGTAGACATACGAAAACGCTTTTCATTAAACAAAAAGCGCTGCTAAAACCTATAGCAGCGCCACCTACGAAAGCGATTTTAAAGGAAAAAAAACGCTTTCATAAATCTTTTTCGGCGTAGTGTTGATTTTAGTCAGGCTTATACATTTAGATAAGATGTTCTACAATTTCAATTTTATGTACATTTCTGTTTTTAACTAATATGTATGATTTATGGAGACATTTGGTTCAATTAGTAGTTTAGATAAGGACCCTTGTATAATTGCCTTTAAAATTTATTTTACCATATATATTAAGGATTTTTTCTTAAAACATTATATGAAAATTGTGGCGGTTTTAGCCGACAAATAATGTGGTATTTGCTTTTTAAATAGAATATGACGTTTGAAACCACCGGAGTTTTCAAACAAAAAACTGCCTCTTTCAACTATGTTAGCACGGCGTTTTAATACAATATTTATCTAGCGGCAGCCAAATTTTGGCATTTTTAAAAAAGTCGTTTTTATTAATTGTAGCGGTTAAAACCGCCATAATTTTAATAATAGAAGCTCATATATGTTTTAAAATTGTAATTAAGTCATTAACTAGAATCTGATCAACACGATACGCGGGTTTTATTTATTTATTTTTTAAAAAGGTTAATTTTACCTATAATTTTTTGTTATTTAATCTATAAATATATTAGTTAATGTGAACACTTTTTATAAATAAATATTTATTTATTTTAAACTATTATAATTAATGTTTATGACTGCCATTAGACATTATGAGATGATTCCATTATTTAAGTTCGTTTCAACAACTATGATATTACTGAATAAATTCAAATAAGAATTTTTTTTTGTTTTGTTTTGTTTATAGAGAGCCGGGGAACTTCTCAAATGAATAAATTCAGAAGTCAAAATCATTTTCTTTTCATATGAGAGAAATAAGTTACCAACTCTAATAACATTATGATAGTAAATCTTTTTTTTTCACTTTTTAGAGAATAAATTTACAAGTAAAGTTTATGAAGTTGTTTTTATTTATTTGTTGATAATTTATTTACTTTACGATTTTTGCAATATCGACGACACAGTCAACAAATAACCATTGCAGGGTGTGATTTTTTCAGGTAATTCATATTTTCGGTGATGTTCTTTAAAGAATTAACTTCTGACCCGAACATATGATTTGAGGACAATATCAAAACAGATTTTATGCTCAAAGAACCATTCAAAAACGTCGAATCGGGCAAAAATTATGAATTTTTGAACATTTGGTAAACAACGAATCAACATACTGTTTAAGGGTACCAATCTCAGGTAATTCAAATTTTTGGAAGTCTTCCTCACCGAATCAACTTCCAACCCAAACATAAGAATTGAAGAAAATATTAAGATGGTTCAAATGCCCCCAAAGAGCCACTCAAAAGTGATTCACCAGTCAGAAATTACGAGTTTTTGAATGTCCGAAAATCAGTGAACCAACAGATCCATTGTATAACATGATTTCAGGTATTTGCGCTTTTGAAGATCTTCTTTATAATATTAGCCTTCAAACTGAACATATGAGTTGGAGAAGATAACAAGACGTTCTAATGCCTGAAGAACCATTCCCAAACCTTTTTCGGTCAGAAGTTACAAATTTTTAACCTCGAACCGCAAAAATGCTGATTTTCAGCTTGAACTGTCTCAAATTAATTGGAATACTTGACTTTCTCAGCAATTCAAAGAGTGATGGAACACACGAGAGCTTGGCATGATGATGTCTTGATTAATTGGTGATTGAGTAGTTCGGAAAAATATGCAGAGTGCACTTGAATTTTGAAAACCCTGAGTTTCTGCTTTGCTGTAATGTCTGTCGGAATAATTGTTCTTTTGTAATCTGGCGCGGATAAATGCCTTGATCCCATAACCATAGAATCGATTATATGTATGCATGATTATGTTAGATAAAATAAGCCAATTAAAACTAAAACTGAAGATGACAAATTTTGAAGTACAACATATTCATACTTAGACAATGTGGGATATCACAAATTCCCTCCTAATTCTCATTCGCATTTAATATATAACAATGCTTCTAACATAGTAGAGAGGGAGAAGGAAATAAAAGAAAAAGAATACAGCAGAGAAATCTCACTCCAAAAACCTTCTACACTATACAGCTCTGTTAAAAATCAACTTGCATTTAAGACATTAATGTCAACACCATTTTTTATCTGCTGCTCATGTTCAAATATAACAACACCGTGAGAACTATGGAAAAGTGAATTAATTTCATTAGTTTACAGTAGTGTATATATACAGGTTTGATAAACCTAATTTGGAACAAATCAAGGTAACAAATCTCCTATTGATTTTCCACTAATGTAGCTATTAACTTTTGACTACAAACTAGGTAAATAACAGATTTGTAAATCGGCATAATTAAAGGAATTTTAAATCTAATTATTATTATTATTGATATCCTCCCGCAAGTTGGATAATTTGTAAGAGAGATGCAACTTGGACAGTAAAAACTCGAACCGTGGGCGAAGCAGAGGCTTTGTTAGAATATCAGCAAGTTCATCATCAGTAGAGACAAAAGATACACGAAACTTGCCATGTTGAACGTTTTCACGGACAAAGTGATAGGCTAAGGCTATATGTTTCATTCAAGAGTGGAATACAGGATTAGCACTTAGATGTGTGGCACCGAGATTGTCACAATATATTACCGGATTAGCGGTTGGAGTGTGACCAAGTTCCGTAAATAAGGAAAGGACCCATAGTAGTTCACTGGCTGTGTCAGCCAAGGCTTTATACTCTGCTTCTGTGGATGATCGAGCAACCGAACATTGTTTGCGGGAGCTCCAAGAGATGGGAGTGCTGCCAAGATATAACAAGTAGCCAGTGGTTGAAACATAATCATCTTTGTCACCAGCCCAGTCTGCGTCCGAATATGCATGAAAGTTCAGCGAAGCTATTGCCGAGATGAAGATTCCTTTGTCACACGAGCCTGCCAGATAGCAGAGCACTCTTTTGAGTGCAGACCAATGCACCATTCTTGGGTTCTGCATGAACTGTGCAAGTTTGTTGGTGCTGAAGGCGATGTCTGGGCGTGTAAGACTCAAGTATTGAAGACTTCCAACTAGCGTTCGGTACTCAGTTGGGGAAGGCAGAAGATCACCAGAATCCTTGAGTAATGGAATAGTTGCAGACAATGGAGTGGATGCTGGTTTCGCATCTGCCATACCTGATTGATGTAGTAGATCGGTGATATGTTTTCTTTGTGAAAGAAACATACCCACAACGGAAGGAATTACTTCGACACCCAAGAAGTAGTTGAGGCATCCAAGATCTTTCAACGAGAAGCGAGCAGCAAGTGTGGCAATGAGGCTGGATAATTCTACAGAAGAACTCCCAGTGACAATTATATCATCAACATATACTAATAAGTACAAAGTAACACCTGGTTTTTGGTGGATGAATAAAGATGCATCTGCAGTTGAATTAACGAAACCAATGGAGAGCAGAAATACTCGAAGTTCTGTATACCAAGCGTGAGGTGCCTGCTTCAGCCCATAAAGTGCCTTTTTGAGGCGACAAACATGATTAGGGAAGGTTTTGTTGACAAAGCCAGGTGGCTGCACCATAAAGACTTCCTCTTTGAGTGTCCCTTGAAGAAATGCATTATTGACATCAAGCTGACGGATGGACCACCCTTGACGAACTGCAAGTGTTAGAACGATTCGAATAGTCACTGGTTTAACAACGGGGCTGAATGTTTCTGTATAGTCACAACCGGGGCGTTGGTGAAACCCTTTGGCAACTAACCGAGCCTTGTAACGATCAATTGATCCATCTGGATTCCGTTTGATTCGAAAGACCCATTTACAACCAACCAAATTTTGAGCAGAGGACCTACTTACAAGATCCCAAGTGTGGTTGTGGTGTAAAGCATCAAATTCGGCTTGCATGGCTGAGCGCCAATCAGGATCACGAAGAGCCTGAGTGATGGTGTTGGGTTCAATGGGAGAGGAGGATCGAACATGTAGGTTGAGCTTTGTAAGAGGTTTGATGATGTTGTTTTTAGACCGGGTGATGATCCCACCAGCATTGGTTTGTTGTCTTGGGTTTGGGTTGATGGGTGGTGAAGAAGGTTGGGGGGAGGGTTGTGAGTTTGAAGGGGAAGTTTGAGTAGTATTGGTGGGTTCATTTGAGGTTGATGTTTGAGCCAAATCTGGTAAGTGGGTGACAGATGGAGTGGTATGGGCAGCGGATAAGTTTTCCGGTGGGTTTAGAGTGGTATTGTCAATAGGTTGAGCTAGGGGCGGTAAAATAGAGAGTTGAAGTGGGCTTGTTTGTGGTTCTGTATGTGAATTAGATTGAGCTACCAGAGAGCTGTATGGGAATTTGGATTCCACGAACTTCACATGGCGAGAGGTATAAATCCTTCCAGTTGTGGGATCGAGATACAAATACGCGTGTTGATCCACCGAATAACCTACAAAAACACACATAGCAGACTTTGGTGCAAGTTTATGGTTAGCATATGCTTTAATCCATGGAAAACACAAACATCCAAAACATTTTAATTTATGATAATCCGGGCTAATGTGGAGTAATTTGGAATAAGGTGACTTGTACCCAAGAATTGGAGTTGGGAGACGATTTATGAGGTAGGCTGCAGTAGTCTTGGCGTGAGGCCAATAGGTGAGGGGCAAGCCCGAATGGTGAAGAAGAGAGAGGCCGGTTTCGGCAATGTGACGATTCCGGCGTTCAGAGATTCCATTGTGTTCAGGTGTATGAGGTGGGGTGTTGTGGTGACTTATACCATGAGTTCTTAAAAATGGACGAAGTCCAATGTATTCACCACCATTATCTGTGTATAAGATTTTGATTTTGTGCTGATAAAAATTTTCAACTAGTGATTTAAATTTGGGAAATATATTTTGGACATCAGATTTGTGTTTTATTGGATATAGCCAGATATAACGAGTAAAATGATCCACAAACATGCAATAGTAACGAAGACCATCAATAGATAAAACAGGAGAAGTCCATACATCTGAAAAAATTATTTCTAATGGATAAGAAGATTTAAGAGTGGATTCATGAAAAGGAAGTTTGTGACTCTTACTAATTTGACATGAATTACAATCGGATTGTGGGAATTTATTTGAACCCAAAGAAAAATGTTGTTGAATAAATTTAAAGATAGAGGATGAGGGGTGCCCAAGCCTATGGTGCCCTGATGCAGAGGATTCCGCGCGGACGGTATGGACAGATGGTGGGGAGGTGGGCCAGAGATAAAGTCCATCCACACATGAGCCCTTATGGGTTATTTGGCCTGTCTGCAAGTTCTTTACATGAAAAGAGTTTGGCAGGAAAACAACAGCAGAGTCAGTCTGTTTGGTAAGTTTAGAGACAAAAATAATTTGTTGTTTCATGGAAGGAACACACAGAGCATTAGACAAGGATAAATCATGAATTAAAAGTGTTCCAGAATGAGAGATGTTTAAACCTGAACCATTGCCCATGAACAGCGAGTCAGGACCAGTGTACGGATGATGAAGTGCCATATTTGCAAGATCGTTGGTTACATGATGTGTTGCTCCACTATCAACCAAGAAATCAGTATGAGATGGACCAGCAGCTGCAATGTTAGCCTGAGCCGATCCAGTGTGAGCAATAAAGTTTCAAGACGGTGGCGGGATACCAGGATGTTGCTGCTTGAAGAGTTGGCACTTAGATAGAACATGTCCTTTGACATTGCACCACTGACAGCGTCCAAGAAACGGTTTACGATTGCTGGTGTGTTGATTAGACGGTGCAGGGAATTGACCAGACCGAGGCTTGTTGTTATAGTTGGGTCGAGCCTGAGCATTCAAAGCTGTAACCGGGGCAGGAGTTTGTCTCTGAGCAGCAACAATAGAGAGTTCTTGGATGAGAAGTTTCTCAAGGAGATCATCAAAGTTAATTGGGATATCCCTTGCGTTTATTCCATCAATGACTGCTCTGTAGCCGTCGTCGAGACCACGCAAAACATGGTCAATCATGTCTTCAACCGAAACAGGAGATCCGAGTGAAGCAAGAAGGTCTGCTGTTTGCTTCAGAGAGTGCATATAGGTTGTGATGGATTGGGTACCTTTGGAAGCCATTCGAAGACGCTCTTTGAGTTGCTTGAGATGGCTGCGAGAGGCCTTGGCATATGTGTTTTTGAGAAGAGTCCAAAGACTATGCGAAGTCTTTGTCTGAGACACTAGAGAGGCCACTTCATTGGAGAGAGTGGTGAGGATAACGCCATAGATGAGGCGATCTTGTCGACGCCATGTTTGATAAGCAGGATTTGTTGTCGTCACTGAGGGTGTTGCAGTGGTAGAGATCGTTG
Organism: Vicia faba; assembly: GCA_948472305.1. Lineage (NCBI taxonomy): Eukaryota > Viridiplantae > Streptophyta > Magnoliopsida > Fabales > Fabaceae > Vicia > Vicia faba. The sequence goes on along the minus strand of OX451738.1, from coordinate 698,822,852 downwards.
CCGGAGGCGCGGGGAAAGATCCATCTGGATATTTTAGGAGATCAAAGCCATCAAGGAAAGCTTCAAATTGGAGTTTCCAATTAAGATAATTGGTGGGAAGAAGCTTGGTGACACTGCTAAGAGTGATGCACACAAAGGGTTTGGATGGCTCATAGGGGTTGGTGATGTAGTGGGAACTGTCGGAGGCCATGGGAGACGAGGTTGACAGCAGGAATGAGAAACGGCGTTCTGAATTAGAAGGATAGGGCTGAATCGTTTCCAACTGATACCATATGGAAAAGTGAATTAATTTCATTAGTTTACAGTAGTGTATATATACAAGTTTGATAAACCTAATTTGGAACAAATCAAGGTAACAAATCTCCTATTGATTTTCCACTAATGTAGCTATTAACTTTTGACTACAAACTAGGTAAATAACAGATTTGTAAATCGGCATAATTAAAGGAATTTTAAATCTAATTATTATTATTGATATCCTCCCGCAAGTTGGATAATTTGTAAGAGAGATGCAACTTGGACAGTAAAAACTCGAACCGTGGGCGAAGCAGAGGCTTTGTTAGAATATCAGCAAGTTGATCATCAGTAGAGACAAAAGATACACGAAACTTGTCATGTTGAACGTTTTCACGGACAAAGTGATAGGCTAAGGCTATATGTTTCATTCGAGAGTGGAATACAGGATTAGCACTTAGATGTGTGGCACCGAGATTGTCACAATATATTACCGGATTACCGGTTGGAGTGTGACCAAGTTCCGTAAATAAGGAAAAGACCCATAGTAGTTCACTGGCTGTGTCAGCCAAGGCTTTATACTCTGCTTATGTGAATGATCGAGCAACCGAACGTTGTTTGCCGGAGCTCCAAGAGATGTGAGTGCTGCCAAGATATAACAAGTAGCCAGTGGTTGAAACATAATCATCTTTGTCACCAGCCCAGTCTGCGTCCGAATATGCATGAAAGTTCAGCAGAGCTATTGTCGAGATGAAGATTCCTTTGTCACACGAGCCTGTCAGATAGCGTAATGTTAATTAAGATAAAAAAATGTTAAGATAAAAAAACAAGCAAGATTTCCTTTCGAACAAATGTTAATTAAGTAAATAAAAAACAAGCAAGATTTCCTTTGTATAAGATAAAAAAATTAGTATGCTAATAGACCTTACTATATAATTTTGGATTCCGTGGATGCAAGAAAAGAAAAAAGAAATAATTACACATTAAACTAAGAGCTAATCTTACCACCCAAAAGGCAAAAGAGGTGAGAGAATAATCCTAAATTGTACAAAATAAGAATGAACGTGGCACAAAAAATAAAAAGCATGTTAAATGATTCAAGTAATATTTTTCATGTTTATTATAATAATGGATGGCGGGCTTCACAATACTGTACATACCATGCCATTATATATATGTGATAAACCAAGTATCTTCATTCATAACTTGACACTACTCACCATGGCTTTTTATCTCAAAAACATTCCAACTGAGCAACTATTCTCTCTTGTTTCACTCATCTTTGTCTTGTTAGCCATATATATAAATTCAGTTGAACCACTTTCCTTCAATTACAACAAACTCACCCTTGGTAATTCTGGTGTAATCCTTCAAGGGGATGCCCATATTTTAGAAAGTGGTTACTTGGCACTGACCAACAGTACACCACTTCCTCCAGATACATATTTGCCAACAACAGGCCGGGCCTTATACCCAACACCTTTGACCCTTTGGAACGATACTACTGGCCAAGTTGCCAGCTTTAGCACTTCCTTTTCGTTCATTGTACAATCCCAAGAAGGAGGTGGTGCAACTGACGGATTGATCTTTTTCATTGCACCACAGAACACTGTGATTCCCGAAAACTCAGACAGTCTATATCTAGGAGTAGTTGATGGTAAAAATGCAATAAATCAATTTGTTGGTTTAGAGTTTGACCTTTATCCCAATTCTTTTGATCCCAATATGAGACATATTGGAATCGATGTCAACTCTTTAATTTCGCTCAAAACTCGTGAATGGAACTGGGTGAGTGGTTCATTGACAACAGTAAGTATAACCTATAACTCGCCTTCTAACAAATTGAGTGCTCGTGTCCGTTCTGAGACTGGAGAACTTTCTAGCATTGAACAAGTTGTTGATTTGAAAACTGTGCTTCCCAACATTGTTAGGATTGGTTTTTCTGCAACTTCAATAACTGCTGTAGCACACAACATCCATGAATGGGCCGTCCATGAATGGTCATTCGGATCAGACTTGGGAACAACTACAAGCAATGTCTCAAACATATGAATGAATTATTTTATTATTACAGGCTATGCTTGCTTATTAGAGCAGCTTGTAGTAATGAACTACTTTTTCTAAATAATGACCCTGCTTACTAGCAGCTTGTGCTTACGTGATTTCTTTTTAAATAAAGACTACGCTTCAACCATGTTTCACTAGGAAATTGTACAAATGTGAGTAATCCTTAAATATTATGTTGTCTAAAGTTGGCTCTTGCAATTTAGAACTGGCCACAAGTAACATCAAATATTGGTGACCTTGCATGGAATATCTTTGATCGTGATAAATGGCTCTTGCTTCTCAGAAGTAGCCACAGGATGACATCAACCAGTGACACCCTACATCATCTAACATTGATATTTTGACTACTATTTTGGAAGCATTACATTACACCTACTGTTAGGAAAATGATCTAGCCGGTTTTAACACAAGCTCCATTTTAGATATATTCCTATCGTTTTATTTCAACATGTATTCACCGTTAAAAAAAATGACATTCGAGAAAAGGTCTTCATCAGGTATAAAAATATATAATATAAAAAATAAAATTAAAAAGATTTTATATCAGGTATTTATTTTCAATGATATAAAAAATATTAAATTTTTTTTTTGCTGACTATTACATCGATCCAATTAATCCACCGATGTAAAATATTTTGTAAAAAAAACACGGTGGCAATATTGTAAGTAAAAAACTAGGTGGCAAATTGGTAAATAAAAAACACGCAAAACCTTATAACGGGCCTTGCGAACCACCGATGTAAAAAACCAGAAAACCATTACATCAGACCTTTCGTTCCACCGATGTAAAAAACAACCATTACATCGGTTATTGATTAGAACCGATGTAAAAACATGATTCTGAAATAACCATTACATCGGTTATTGATTTCCACCAATGTAAAAAATATAATATATATTTAAGAAATAAACTCTCACTGCTGTACATTTCGTTATTTTCTCTTCAAAACCCTCAGCTCCGCCTACGAACGATCTCTGCCCTCCGCTCCGCCTACACAGTCTATCCGTCCGTCTCCGCCCTCTGCTCTGCCTACACCATCCGTCCGTCTCCGCCTACGATCGCCCTCCGTCCATCTCCGCCTACGAACGTCCTTCACAGGCCGCCATTTTCCACCATGCACGAAGATGGCCTCGAATCTCCGGCCGTCACAGCCTGCCGCCGTCTTCGAAACCCCCTCCGCTGTCTAACTACGATTCCGGTAAGAAATTTTCTATTTTATTCAACTTCATTGTATATCTATGGATTTCTAAGAGGTATATATATACAAAAAAAATTTTAAGATATTCTTGTTGCTTTGCTTGCTACTGAGATACATTATAAAAAATTAGAAGTACATATAAAAACAATTAGAAGATTATACTAGATACTAACTCAGTGGCTTGGTGAATCCATTCCTTTGTTCATATCTGTTTATTAATTACTAAACAATTTATTATTCTTAGAGAGGTTAATTAAGTCTAATTAGTTATATATGTTGTGTATATGTCATTCTTTTTCATCAGAGAAATTATCTCTTTAGAAACCTCCGAAAGAAACGTTAATGGTCCTCTCAGAAACACACAGTTTATCTTTAACCTATCAAACTTAATAGAGTTATCACCTTGCCATTGAAATTTGATTCTATTTTTCTTTATCCGCGAAGCAACGTAACTTGTGATCTTGGAATCTCTGTGAAGTAGCGCAGCCGCGGGCACACCCTTCGTCAGACCTTCCTCCGTGTGAACATAGTTATGGATCCACTACACCAAATTTGTCTTTTAGCAGCACCCCTACTAAAGCGCTTTTTGTAAAAAGCGCTGGTATAGGTTGCGCTAAAACAAAATAAAAAAACACGCTAAAAAAGCGCTCTTAAAGGGGGGGGGGGGGTTACAAAAGCGCTTTCAGAAAGCGCTCTTAGAGGCTGGGGTACGAAGGCGCATTTGAAAAGCGCTCTTATAGTGGGGGGGGTATGAAAGCGCTTTCTGAAAGCGCTCTTATAGGGGGCTTATGAAAGCGCTGATATAGGGGGTGGGGTACAAGAGCGCTTTTATCCTCAAAAGCGCTGGTATAGCCTTAGTTACGAAAGCGCTTTTCAAAAGCGCTGTCATACCCTCTTTACAATTAAAATTTTTTAAAACAAAATTATACTAAACGCGTTCTTCGTTTCCAAATCCCTAATTTCTGCTGAAAACGCACAAAATCTTGCATTCTCAGAAAACTCACAAAATCGTTTCCAAATCCCTAATCGTTGAAAACTCACATCGTTTCAATCGTTCTCCGTTCTCAATCGTCTTCTTCGAAAGAAAAAAAGCTTGGAATACTTAAGGATCAAGAGCTTGCTTCATCAAGTCGTCTCCAATATTTCATCATCATCTTCTTCCTAGAGGTGAGTTCATAGTTAAATTTTAGCTTTGAGAGAAAAATCCATGGTTGGGAAGTTAGGGTTTGTGTTGTTGTTGTTATGAACATGAAACTTGATGACGATACATGCTTACTTGTGTGATTTCATGTTGAATGTGTTGTGGTGTTGGTATTATAATTATTTTGGATTATGTTGGAATCATGAGATATGTTTGATTGTTGTTGATTCTTGAGAGTTTACATGTGGATTTCACTAATGTTAGAATATGGTTAGGGTTGATGGGGATGGTTTAGAAATGATTTGTATGTAGAAAATTGGGTATTTTTAGCCTAGTTGTTGTGGTAATCAATTACCACTTGGTAGTATTCGATTACCAGCTTAAAAATTGGGTTTTGGATTGTTTTGAGGACTGATAATTGATTACCACATACTGGTAATCGATTACCACTGACCATATGGAAAATTACCAAATTGAAAATGATGTGGCTTGAGTTTCATAACTCTATTTTGGACGCGGTCGGAAGCGTTAAAAAGCTAACACTGAGGGATATTACATAGATAAGTTTCCATGAGTTTATTTAAATTTACTTTTCCCGTTGAGTCTGGTTAACCCCATCATAGGATGATTCGATAGGCGCTTACTATGTGGCGTGAAAGTGGAATAAGTTAGAATGAGACGAGTCATATGATGGCTCTGCCTAAGGTTTATAGGGATATGTTAGACTATCATGTGTGTTTCATGTATGCTTATGATTTATGCAATGGATTGGTTCCTTGTGTCCACCATAAAACAAGAATCATATCTGATTATTGTGAGGTCGAATATATTAGAAAGTTAGTCAAATGCCTCGTCAATTGATGAGAAGAAATCATGATTGAGCCATGACTAATGTTTGGGTATTGGTAATGAATTGGTTATGTGTGTTTTTGAATCATATTATGAATTGTTGTTTGTGTTTATTGAATGATAATTGAGCAAAAACTATGATGAAAAGTGAAGTTAAATCTAGATTTGTACTAAGTGAATGACTTAGAAAGATAACTTAGGTAATGAAAATGATTTAGGTAGTGTGGCTTGGACGCAATGATACCTCGGTGTGTATCACAGACAAGTATTCGCTTGATTTTAAGAATAGTTGAGCATATTTTAAAGTTGTTGTGTTCTCTTGACAGTTGTTTTAAGATAAGTTGTCGACTAGACAAAACTTACTAAGGCGCAAAATCCTCTAAGATTATAGTTTTGGAGGGTTTTCAACGTGCAGTGGGCAAGAGAAGTCAACAAATTACCTCTTTATTTTTTACGAGGTTATTTGTACCATTTGGTATAGAGTTTTTAGGCGAGTAGGAAAGTCGATGCCTTTTCCACACTCGAATACCAAGGATTTTGATTTGTTCTAGAGTTTTGGTTATAGGAAACATACCTCTTTAGACTTGATTTCGATATGATATTTTGTAGTCTGAATTATTTAGAAAATATGAAACAAAGTTATTTTTATAGGGAAACATTGACGGTTAATTAGTGGATGTTGATGATAATTAGCTTGACATGGAAATACATTCAAGGCCATGTGTCGGATTTGGTCATTTCTCTGATTGAATGGATCAGTAGACCTTCTTACTGACACTATAGAAGGTACGGTTTCTTTTGAAGTTTTCTTTGCAACTCATTTGTCGATGTATTCTATTTTGATTTTGAATTTCATTTCATCTTTCAGGGGGAAGGAAACCTTCAGTTGCTGCTATTGATGGTCTTGCCCTGGGTGGAGGGTTAGAGCTTGCGTGGTTTTGAGAATAAAGTTTTGGTATTGCTTCTCAATCGTCTTCCATCTTTGCTGCTGCTTTTTGCTGTTTTGCTATTTGAATTGAATCTACTCACATCTTCGTCTAAGGTGATTTTCATTATTTTATTATTATGCCTTACAGTGTAGCTTTTTTGGTGAATATCATTATATTATATATCTTTTTTTGAATTTCTTTTCAATATGCTTGAAATAGATAGATCAATCAATGTCTCTAATATTGCTCTTTAGATATTGTTTAACATCCAGCATATGGCTTAGTAGTAGTAAGCTTAGATGCTGAGTTTGTATAGTTAAGAGTGTGAATCTGCTGAAATTAAATGCTGAGTTTGTATAGTGAAGTGAAAATATGGATTAAGGGATAAAATGTGTATAATTGATATTGATATAACTGTAATCATAGTAATCACTAATTACATCCTAACCCCCCAAAAACTTTCTATCATTGTTATTTTTACTTTATATTTTTTTATGTTCAAAACATTTTTCAAACAAAGCTCTTGTTTGCTTAGAATAGTAATTATTACATATAAATTGTATTATCATCTTTCCTCGTGGACTCATAATTTTAGTCATTGTATTTTGATATTTGTTGACACATCTACTACACATACAATAAAAATTTTAAACAAGACTATCAAAAATTAAGTTCAAACTTAAAACATCTTTTTATTTAAAAGAGATTTCTTACAATTTTAATTTCATATATTTATCTATCGTTAAGTGAGGTACTTACTAACTTTGTGAATTGAATTCGCCATAGGGGTTACTTGTGAAGAGTGAAAGTTTGACCGTTTTTGTTTAGCTTAATTAAGACATGGATAAGACATGGATGAATTCAAACCGATTGTCGAAAGAGTACGAGAAAGGGGTATGGGAATTTGTTGAGTTTGCGGTTGCGCACTCCAAAGACCCGCTTCGAATGCCGTGTCCTTGCTTGGGTTGCTGTTATGCCGGGGGTAAGGTTGACGGGAATCAGTTGGGATCTCATTTACTACGGTTTGGAATTGATAGAAGTTATACATGTTGGACAATGCATGGTGAGAAAAGTACCGGGAATGCTGAGTCGAGTTGTAATAGGAAGTATGCTTCAAACGACGATTGTACAGACACATACGATTGTGATCGAGTCGAAGAGATTGCAGAAGCGCTTGAAGAAGATCTTGCGGATTGTCCCAAAATGTTTGAGAGGTTGGTAAGCGATGCAGAGAAACCGTTGTATGTTGGTTGTTCAAAATTCACAAGATTGTCTGCGGTGTTAAAGTTGTACAACTTAAAGGCGGACAATGGATGGTCGGATAAAAGTTTCACAGAGTTATTAGCCCTTATGAAAGATATGCTACCAGAGGATAATGTTCTTCCCAATCGAACGTATGAAGCCAAAAAGATGTTGTCTTCTATTGGAATGAGCTATGATAAGATACATGCATGTCCAAACGATTGCGTTTTGTTTCGAAACGAGTATGCAGCGTTGAATGAGTGTCCTAAATGTGGTGCCCCTCGATATAAGAAAAAGTTGTCTCCTGCTAAAGTCTTATGGTATTTTCCTATAATTCCGAGATTTAGACGCATGTATCGTAGTGAGACCGATTCAAGACACTTGACTTGGCATGCAGATGAAAGAATTATTGATGGAAAGTTGCGACATCCGGCAGACTCACCACAATGGAGTAAAGTTGATACTTAATATCCTGAATTTGGAAAAGAAGCAAGAAACCTTCGGTTGTCATTGTCTACTGATGGAATGAACCCGCATGGTATTCAAAGTATCTCGCATAGCACATGGCCTGTGATTCTTATGATTTATAACTTACCTCCGTGGCTATGTATGAAGCGTAAGTACATGATGTTATCTATGCTAATTTCTGGGCCTAAACAACCAGGGAATGACATAGACGTATACTTGGCACCCTTAATCGAAGATTTAAAGTTTTTGTGGGAGAGAGGTGTGGAGGTTTACGATGGGTATAGGAAAGAAAGTTTCAACTTGAGGGCGATGTTGTTTGGAACAATTAATGATTTTCCAGCATACGGAAATCTATCCGGGTACAGCAACAAGGGTCAAAAGGCGTGTCCTGTTTGTGAAGATGAAACCGATACGACACGATTGGCGCTTTGTCAGAAGAATGTCTTTCTCGGCCATCGTAGATTCTTAAATTCTAATCATCACTACCGTGGGTGGAGAAAAGCATTCAATGGAGAGGCCGAACATCGTACAGCCCCGCCTTTTTTGTCAGGTGATCAAATTTTTGAAAAGGTGAAAGATGTGAGCACTCAGTTTGGCAAGCCTTTTGCACATTCAATTGTCAAGGGTGGGTGGAAGAAGAAGTCAATTTTCTTTGAACTTCCATATTGGAAGTCGTTGTACGTAAGACATTTCCTGGATGTTATGCATATTGAAAAAAATGTATTTGACAGCGTTATAGGTACGCTACTCAATATACAAGGAAAGTCTAAGGATGGCGTTAACATAAGGAATGACATGGTAAACATGGGGATGAGAACTGAATTGGGGCCCGTGACGAAAGGAAGACGAACATATCTGCCACCTGCTGTTTACACTCTATCTAGAAAGGAGAAGAAAACATTGTGTAAGTTCCTCAGTGAAGTAAAAGTTCCAGAAGGCTACTCTTCAGATATTAGAAGACTTGTGTCCATGAAAGACCTCAAGTTAAAGAGTTTGAAGACGCATGATTGCCATGTTATAATGGAACATTTTTTACCAATAGGTATACGTTCTATTCTGCCAGAAAAAGTAAGAAGCGCAATAACTAAGCTGTGTTTCTTCTTCAGGTCTATTTGCAGTAAGGTGGTCGATCCCGCGATCTTACCAACATTGCAAAATGAGATAGTTGTTACTTTATGTGATCTTGAAATGTATTTTCCTCCCTCGTTTTTTGACATAATGGTTCATCTAGTCGTTCATCTTGTGAAAGAGACACAACTGTGCGGACCAGCTTATATGAGATGGATGTACCCTGCTGAACGTTATATGAAAATATTAAAAGGGTACGTGAAAAACAGAAGTCGACCAGAGGGTTGTATTGCCGAGCGATACGTTGCTGAAGAAGCGGTTGAGTTTTGTACTGAATATCTGTCAAATGTTCAATCAATTGGACTCGCCAAATCTCATATTGTCGAAAAAAAAGAAGGAAAAAGGCTAATTGGAAATAAAGTTGTGACAGTATCAATGGTCGAACGGGATCAAGTGCACTTGTATGTTCTGCACAATGAGATTGAGGTTGAGCCGTTTGTTGAAATGCACAATGTTGTTCTCCGAGATTTAAATCCAAATAGAAATGAGAACTGGATAGTACGAGAGCACAATCGAAGTTTCATACCGTGGTTTAGAGATCATATTTATTCAAAGTATCGTTCAGATCCTGCTTCAGTAACAGAAAGGTTGAGATGTTTAGCCTATGGTCCATCTGTAATTGTGCTTTCTTATAGCGCATACGCAATTAATGGATACACATTTTATACCAAAGAACAGGATGATAAAAGTACTATGCAAAATAGTGGTGTTACCTTGGTAGCTGAAGCTATGCATATATCAAGTGCGAATGACTTAAATCCGAAATTTGCAAATTTGTCATATTTTGGGGTTATCGAGCGCATTTTGGTGTTTGATTACGCGAAGTTTCAGATTCCTGTATTTGGTTGCAAGTGGGTTGAAAATAATAGTGGCGTACGAATGGATAAGTCAGGATTTTTGCAAGTGGATCTCAATAGGGTAGGGTACAAAGATGAGCCTTTCATTCTAGCCTCTCAAGCTAAACAAGTGTTCTATGTCAATGATCCGACAAGTACGAAATGGTCTATAGTGCTTTTATCTAACAAAATAGTTGATGAAAAAATTGAAGATCAAGGTGATATTGGTGTTGGCATTGAATCTTGTACAAGAAACGATCAAAATGAGAATGAATCTTGTATTAGAAATGATCATAATGAGGGTATTTGGATCAATCCAACCGTCCGCATTGTTAAGAGACGCGTAGTACACAATCCTACCAAGAAAAGAAAGAGACGTTAGTGATAAAGTAATGGTCTCGATAACCTTCACTCGCTTATGTTTAGTAATGGTCTCATTTTTATATTTTTTAATTATTATATTTAGTAATCTGGCATCGAATATGTGAAAATCTTACAATTTGTACTTTAAACAATTAATAATGGATTGAATATCTTCACGTTGAACAATTAATAATGGATTGATTTTTTTTCTTCTTATAATAACTTCTATGTTGTAATTTTTTGAAATGTTTCTCATATAAAGTTAGTGTTAATAGTGTACTAATGTGCTTTAGTTTGTTTGATACAGGTTCAATGGCTCCAGATAGAGATGCTCCACCTGAAAACCCACCTGAAAACTCACAAGAAAACTCACAAGAAAGAGTTGCTTCGGATACAAATGCTCCACCTGATACTGAAGCAAAAGAGGTTGCACGAGGCATCACTATTATGAAGGGAATCATTCGACATAGAGACCAAGGATTAGTATACCGATTGGAATGGAATTCTGATAAACAACCAATTGGTCCTAATTCTGCAAAGTTGACAAGTTATATTGGTACACTTGTCCGTATGCATATTCCGGTCTCCGTAGCTACCTGGAAATCGAAAACGAAAAATTTAGAATTGGAGGAGAAAAAACAAGCGATTTGGGAAGAGCTTCAGGTATATATCATATATGGTTAATTGTTGTTATTATCTTGACGATAAATTGTTTAAATTACTTATACTAACACACTATGCGTACGTTTTTTTGCAGAGGACTTTTGAGATACCAGATGAACGTAAAAGCTACATACTTAGTTTGGCCGGCAAAAGATATAGAGGGTGGAAAAGTTTTTTGACAAACACCTATCTTAAGGATAAAGATGGAAAATTTCTTGAAGAGGCACCGGGACGGCCAACAAAGTATGCGACCTTCATTGATGAAGCAGATTGGGCTGAGTTTGTAAAGCAAAGAGATGAAGCTTTTCAGAAAAAGAGTGCCACGAATAGTGAGAGAGCATCCAAACCCGCGTATCCATACAAAAAAGGGCGTTTGGGATATGCACGCTTAGAGGATAAAATTGTAAGTAAATAGAAATGCGTTTTAATTAATTGTCTACATGTGCATGTTTTAATTGACGATTTTATCGTTTGTGTCAATGCATAGTTAGAGGAGACTAAAAGTGAGGAAGCTTCACTTCCTGTACATGTGTTGTGGAAGGAAGCTCGTGTGGGCAAGAATCAAGCTGTCGATCCCGATGTTCAGAGAGTTTATACTGAATGTGTAAGTATAATACTGTGTCTTTAATTAAATCAAATGTTTTTTAATATATAAATGATTTTTTATCTCCACTAATAATTATTTAAATGTAAATGAATTACAGGAGACCTTGTCGCAATCGGCATCCACCGGTGAGGAGAGCGTACTTAGTAGAGTACTAGATGCTCCCGAGTATCCCGGTCGGGTGAGGGGTAAGGGTCATGGTGTGACTCCAACCTCTTTTTATAAGAGTTCTAGGAGAAGATCAAATCTTACCAATGAAGAAGTGTTGCAAAAGTTGCAGGAATTGCAAGCACAGGTCTCTGAATTGCAAAGAGATAAAGATATGTATATGAGAGAAAATTGCAACACTTCATCGGTGAGAGAAACTAGTGATAAGGCTAGTATCAACTATCAAAAGAAATTTCCCGAGGTAATTATAAGTTTTTTTCCTTACAAACTGTTCTATTTTATTAATGATAATGACTTTATATTTTCTATTTGTTTAGGGCATTTCATCTTGCCAACTATACTTATCGTCACCGAATTATCGACTAGTTGGCAAGGGAAAAGTGCACAACACTTCGGGAGATTTACTTCACCACAGACCGCTCCCGGATAGACACCTGAAAGTATCGGTGGATGTTGTATTAGATCGTGATGCGATTCTACCGGTACCTGACATGGTCTCAGAGACGACATTGCTGCGAGATGCAATAGGATCATTTGTTGCATGGCCCTCGGAGCTCATTACCATTAGTGATGAGGTATACTGAAAACGATTATGAATCATTTAGTTTTCGAATGTCAATTCTAAACCGTTTATTAATTATTTTTTACATTTTAATTTTAGACTGCTCCTATAAAACCCGCAATTAAGGGTAAAGGGATTTTACAGGAGGAGGAGTCTGTTGCATCACTAAAAGAGGTACATTTAAAGTGGTAATATATAGTCTGAATCTAAATCTGCATGATTTTATATTTTACCTAACTTATATGATTTTTAGGCATCCGCTCGGGAGTCACAACAAGTGACGCAGCAGGTTCGTAGCTTACCACCCACTGGTCCTCCGAAGCAAGCGGCAAAAAAAGGCGGTGCTTTTGTGCCTCGATACCGTTCGACACTCGCAATAATGGTTGATATGTCCGATTTGAAGGATGGTGGTTTACGTGAAATCAACATGGATGAAAGTGTCTTCGGTATTGAATTCCCGTCACATATTACATTTGATGACTTGGAAGAGATTTTTAGGCATGATCAACTAGGCGTCAGTAATATGCACTCATACATCCGGTAATATTCACTCATCCGATATATTATTTAATTAGTCCCACAATATAATTTATTTACACATTTCAATGAAAATAATCTAATGTTTATTATGTTTTTATTTAAGGTTGTTGTATGACAGAGTGTTGCGCGGGACTGCATTGTCTAACAGATTCCGTTTCGTGTCTTCCGCCCATTGCAGCGGAATGACAATTGCTTCGGAACCGGAATCAGTTAGACAGCGCTTAGTAGATAGATTCATGTCCACCGGCAATACAGAAAGTCTGCATCTTTGGGCGTATAATACCCGACCAGTAGGGTTAGTTTCTCATTCTTGGTTCATCTAATCTCTGTTTCTTTTGTGTATAGCAAAATTTTCATATAACCTATTGTTTTAATTTATAGAGCACACTGGTTGCTGCTTGCTATCAACCCGATAAGAGAAGTCGTGTATTATCTGAATTCGGTAAATGGTGAATGGACCAATTATCCGGCTATGAAGGAAATCGTTGATTTGTAAGTGGGATCGTTCTAAATATATATTCGTGTATATTTATATATTTTCTTATTTGTGGGATTGATCTAAACATATGCTTTTATATATTTAATAATTAGATCAATACAAGTGTTCCGTAGTCAACGGGACGCACAAGTATCCCGGACTAAATCAAACAACATCACTTGGATCCAAGTGCAGGTACATTACTTTTCACAATTTTGCTTATAATATTTATGCTACTTGGTAAAACAAGACAACTATAGAATCTTATTTGTTTTATTATGTAGTGTCCGCAACAGCGAAACAGTCATGATTGCGGATACTTTGTTTTGAGGTTCATGAAAGAAATCCTTCAGGCGAATCAATTAGAGATTCCGCTCACGGTATGAATTTATAACTTAAGATAATTTCATATAATTTATTACATTTAACTAAATATATCATTTATATTATGTTTTTGTTTTGTAGTACCTTGACGAATTCCGTGCTACTGGGTACCCGAAGCTTAAGTTGGAAGAAATTAAAGAAGATTTGTGTCAATATTATATTAAGCAATTTTTCATGTAGGATTTGTGTCGATTTGAACTATAATATTATTGATGTAATGATGTATATATATAATTTTGGATATTATAATGGTATTATATTAGTATATATATTGTCTTACTGATGGCTGAAATAATAGCGTCGAAAATATATTACAGGTCAAAAATATATTACAGGTCGAAAATATTACAGGTCGAAAACATTACAGGTCGACTGGGAGGATTAAATTATAGGCTGCACATAAAAATACCTCATTTAGAAACGACAGCGCTTTTAAAAAGCGCTCTTAAAGGTCCACCTACTAAAGCGCTTCTTAGTAAAAGCGCTGCCAAAGACCAGTAAAAAAGCATAAAAAATTAAAAAAAAACGCAGCATACAAAAGCGCTTTTGGAAAAGCGCTCTTATAGGGGGGCCTATCAGAGCGCTTTTTCCAGAAAAAGCGCTCTCATAGGGGGGCCTACCAGAGCGCTTTTCCAAAAGCGCTTTTGTATGCTGCGTTTTTTTTTAATTTTTTATGCTTTTTTACTGGTCTTTGGCAGCGCTTTCTGGGAAAAGCGCTCTTAAAGGGGGGTCTACCAGAGCGCTTTTTCCAGGAAAGCGCTCTTATAGGGGGTCCTACCAGAGCGCTTTTTCCAGGAAAGCGCTCTTAAAGGGGGGGTCTACCAGAGCGCTTTTAGAAGCGCTTTTGTTACCTACGCCAGCGCCAGCTATTAAAGCGCTTTTAAGCGCTTTTAAAGGCCAAAATAAGCGCTTTAAAAGCCCTTTTCCGTAGTAGTGATCATAGCTAAATGAGAGCTAATCGATTAAGTGACGAGTACGAACATGGAGTGATGAAATTTCTACAGTTTGCTGAAAGTAATGCTGAAAAAAGTCTTCCTGTGCTTTTTCTCTGTCCATGTGTTCGTTGTACAAATAAAGAACTAAAACGTAGTAAGAAAGAAATCATGGATCATCTAATTTGTGTAGAGATTTGTCAAAGTTATACAAAATGGATATGGCACGGTGAAGTAGTAGCAAAGTCAAATGTGTCTCAAAGAGATGATGTTTGTGTAGAAATGGATGAACGTCTAGAAGACATAATGCGTGATATTGGACAAGATTCGTTTAAGAGGGCACATGCGTATGATACTCTATACAGTGATAAGGATAAACCATTGTACCCGGGATGCAAAAAATTTGCACGTTTATCAGTGTGATACGGTGGGAGAACTGACTTGAGGTTTTGCGTTTTGTGTTCGCAAATGTTTCGGTTTAGCAAGAGTCGCCACCGACTTTTTATTTTATCCTAAGGAAAGGTCAAAAAGCACAGGAAAGACCTTTGAGATGTTTTCTTGGGTTCGGGGAGTAGATTATGAAAAGGGAAGGTGCAAGCACCCTTTTCATCCATGGTTATCCATGGGCTCTTAGTTACTTGTTTAGATCACTTGCTTTGCTTTTCAATTGTTTGAAATGGTGCTCTTCAATTGTTTGAAATGGTGCTTTGTGTGTGGTTTTGAAAGATGTTTTGAAAAGAGGCCATCGTTGTGGCAACCTTTGTAATGATTCTTGTTTGAATGTATACAAAGGTGTTTTTGTCTTTTGAAAAGTTTTCAATATTTGAAAGTTGGATTTTGAAATTGTGTTGTGAAGTGTGTTTGAAAATAGCAAGGATGTTTTGCAAGCTTTTGATCAAGTAACTAAGAGCTATCTACCCTATTTTACTCAAATATCTTTCTTATGTTTTTAACCCTTTTAACAGTGTTGTTTCACCATTGCATTTGGTGAACAACCTTGTGTTAGGATGTTAAACGGGACAGGCGCGGGTCATCGTATAGACCATGATAGCAATTGTGTCAAGTATCTTTGGAAATTTTCTTGAGGGACTTGATCATTTTGTTTAGGCAACTCAGATAGCGTCATCGAGGGACTATGATCTTTTGTTTTGTTTTTGTTTTGCCAAAATACTCAACATGCATACCATGGCCCATTTTTGAAGGCAACAAGTGGATTGTAACCCTAGGGGTGCAAGTGTGTATTGTGTTTGATTTTCATGCATTTTTGTCTTTGATTAGGTCAAACTATTTTTTAATTGGATTTTTGCATACAAACCCTAATTCTCTAATCATGGCATAATTGAAAGCGTTTAAGTGCGAAAATTTAAATTCTAAGCTATTACAACATGATTATGGGGATGGGGGTACAATTTTTAATAGAGGGGTATCTGACAAGAAATATGAACCCTAGTTACTATTACATCTAAATTGAATTATAATGCATAAATATTTAAATGCACAATATTTAAATAACAAAATAAACAAATATTAAATAAAATGTATTATGCAAAAAAGAAGTTTTTATGTATGTAAAAATATTTTCAATGTAAAGAAATATAAAGAAATAAATAAAAAAGGATTAATTTTATTTATTAAAGGGATAAACCCTAATTTCTTTAAGAAAAATAATATCTTATATTATTTATATACAAAAAATATTATAATATGTACAAAAATAAAATATATTGAAAAAAATTGTTTTTTAGTATAAATAATAATAAAAATAAAAATGTAATATTTTTGTATTTTTATTCTATGTTTTTTAATTAAAATAAAAGTAAATATTTTATTTTATTTTATACCTACTTAATATATTTAATATATATATATATATATATATATATATATATATATATATATATATATATATATATATATATATATATATATATATATATATATATATATATATATATATATATATATATATATATATATATATATATATATATATATATATATATATATATATATATATATATATATATATATATATATATATATATATATATTAAATAGGTATAAAATAAAATAAAATATTTTCAAAAATAAATTATATTTTATAATAATATTTTCAGCATGAATGAAATAAAAAATAAAAGTAAAAGTATTATTTATATTATTTTCAAATTTAAGCAATTAATATAAAAGTATTAAAAGTGTTTTCTATATTGGAAAAAATTAAAATAAATACCAAATAAATGTAAAAAATTATGAAAATATTTTTTATGCACTTTTTATAATTGGAAATAAATAAAGAAAATCAGAAATGAAAATAGAAATGCAAAAATATGAAAATACAAGAAATTGGGCCAGGGGGTGTGAAACTGAAAATTGGGGGTGTTAGAAGCAAGCAGGCCAAGCCCAGCCCGCCACTTCATCTTCTTCCTCCAGCACATTTGAAAAACGCGTGTCTGTTGTACAAACTGCTAACTCCTGTATTTGTGATCTTTTTCCAAAACTCAAAACATGAAACTTGTAGAGCATTAAACCACGATTCTAACCATATAAAAAACTTAATCTAACTCTCAAAGACCAGAGAGAATTTCTCTGGCCCTAAAATCTGACATAGTTTTTTCAGCATGTTCATGGATGAAATTCTCTTAGCACGCTTAATATAAATGAAAACTGAGCATATGTATGGCTTCATGGCAATGAGTACTACATCTTTCATTCACAAACCTAAAGCTAAATGTTCCTAAATAGAGAGATAAGAAGTGAGAAAAAACCTGTTTCAGTTGGATTCAAGTAGGACAATGTAGAGCTTCTCAACAAGTTTTGAGGTGTCTGATAGCTTGCCTAAACTTCCCTTGATCTTTTCCAATAGCTGACTTGCCTTGAATGTCCCTGAATCAGCCTCTAGAAGTCAACCTGCACAAGCCTGAAACGAAAATGGTGAACACTATAAATGGAGTTACAGTTGGCAATGGAGGTTTGGGATAGCTTGAGTGAGTTGAGTGGAAGGTATTGGAACAGGTTTGAGGCAAAACACACGAGTGGTTTGTGTGATGGATGTGAATCTGCAGGGAGTGCCCTGTTTTGCAAGAAGAATGTGATTTGGTGTTTTTGAAGGCTTTAGGGTTCAACAATTCGTGTTTCTGGCTCAAGGAAATGCACAAAACTTGTTTGGAATGTTGGCAAGAGTTGAATATATCAGATGCCCAAGTTATGTCCTTTTGGCAAGTTGACTTGTTTTGAAAGAAAAGTGTGAAGTGATATGAGGTAGGCCTGTACAGGCTATCTCCAAACATGCACAAGTTTCTTGTACCTTTTCCTGAGTGTGTGGAACTTGTTTGCTGCAAAGAAAGAAGTCCAAGGCTCAAGAAATACAAAATTGTAAAAAGTATGCTTTATGAAATGGTATTGCAACCTTTATGCCATAAATGGATTTATTCATTGTGCCAAGCTCCATTGATCAGAATAAGACCAATGTCCAATGTATTTGCATTTAATTTTTGAGTGTGAATTGGTTTAGAGACCTGTAAACAAGTACAAAGCTAGTTTGGACAAATTTTGCAACTTGTATGAACATGTATTGGCCATGGATACAAAGTGAGTTTTTGCCAACTTCAAGCATTCGATTCTCCCTAACCACAAATGTGTTTGAGGAGTTCTTGGACAATTTGTAAAGATTGCAACAAGTACTATAATCCATCTTTAAAATGAAACTTGAGACTCCAAGTGTAACTATGTGAAAAATGGCCAAGAAGATGGGTCAAAATCCTGCCTAAATTAGGGCAAAATTTCTCTAAGTTAAAAGTTTTAGGGACCCTTGTTCCAAAAATCATAACTTGAGATCCAAGCTTCTTTTGAGAAAACTTTGTGAATAAAAGTTGTAGACTTTGTGGAGGACTATAAATTTCATGTTGTAAGTTTTGTTTGAATCCATTTTCATCATAGTGAAAATTTGGGGCAAAGTTAGGAAAAATTAAGAAAATTTCATAACTTAGAAAATTTCTAAGTTATGAAATTTTTTCAATTTCAAACCCTAATTTGCAACTTTGGATTTCTTGATGAACAAGTTTCATAATTTGACATATCTTGATGAAAAATGACCCTTGGCACTTGATTTTGACCAAAAAGTCAAAGTTTGACTTTTCAGTGTACAGTCAAATTTTGATCAATTGACTGAAAAATTCATCTGTCAATCCCATGCATTTGAGATCTTTTGAACTTGTTGAATAGGTCAAGATGATGTCATTGAGTCCTTGAGTCCTTGAGTCCATGGTTGAACTTGATTTGCCATTGGCTAGGTCAAACAGTCTAAAATGGCTTTTGCACAGGCAAAACCCTAAAAATGACCATTTTGCCCTTTTAGTGATCTGATCAAATTTCTTGTGGATTTGTAGTCCAAGCTTGATCAAATGGTTCATATAAATTTATAATGTTGATGTGGGTCAAAATTCATGAGGTTTGACTGTAAATTGGCCACAGTTGACTTTTTCCCCAATACAGCTGATTTCTAGGTCAACTGTCCAATTGACTCGGCAAAAATTTGATTCAAGGCTTGAAACTTGGTATGGACCAACTTATGAGTCTAACATGAAGTATGAAAGTCACTTTGGGCATTGTAGGTCAAAACATCCCTATGCAAACTCAAACCCTAGTTTAGGTCAATAGTGCAAGGAGGTGTCTTGAGCAGAGCAAACCCTAGCTTGATCTTGAATTCCAAGAGCCTTGTGATGAGAAATGTTGATAAAATGAGAGGGAAAATTTTGGGGTACAACAGTTTCCTCTGTTCAATCTTCTTGAACCTGAAGAGTTAGATTGGCAAGTTTTTCCTTTCGTGACTCGAAGGTAAAAAAGGATTGGACACTAGAGTGCCCGTAAATTTGCACTCGTCAAAATATCTTTGAGGGAATGGGCTTAAATATGCCATTTGGAGATGGTAGAATCTTGATGGAGATGGGCTTAAAGATGCCATCCAAGACTTGTTTGTTGAAAATTAGTAGAATGAACATCAGAATAGTATCCGTATTTGGAACGTATCTGAGTTGTATCTTGAGATTGGGTTTGTATGAGCAAGGGAATGGCGTCTGTGTTTAGAGCGTATCCAAGTTGTAACTGTATTTGATTCTTGAATGAATGTCAGAGTGACTGCCGTGTCTGGAGTGTATCTGTATTCTGAATGGGTAACAGAGGAACATATGTGTATGGAGCATCTATGTGCTGGGGATAAATTCCGAATGAGTGATAGAATGGAAACCGTGTCTGGAGCGTATCTGGACTGTATCTGAAATTGAGATCTGTATGAGTAGCAGAATAACTTCCGTGTCTAGAGTGTATCTGAAACTGTAACTGGGATCTGGGCAAGTGACAAAATGACTTCTGTGGCGACTGCACTGGGGAGAATCAAACTTCTGGTGTAAGGGCCAGAATGGCATCCGTGTTTGGAGCGTATCTGAACTTGAAGTTGTTAGTTGAATCTGAATGAGAAATAGAATGGCTTCCGTGTCTGGAGCGTATCTAGTCTGTATCGGATTGTTGAAGTCTGAATGAGTAGTAGAGTAACTGTCGTGTCTGGGGTGTATCCATACTGTATCTGAAATCTCTGAATAATTGTTAATGATAGCTTTTTAATCTTATCCTAAAAAAGGGTAAAATGTTAGCTAAAACACAAAGTCATGTTGCATGATTTGTATGATGCAATAGGATGTGTTTCATCGATGTTTATGATATATGAATGTAATGGATATGCATGTAAGCTGAGTAGCTGTCTTGCTGAGGAAAATAAATCCTTGATAGCTGGTGACAATGAAATCTTTGACTGTTGCTGGGGAAAGTGAATCCTTGACCAATGTTGGGGATTCCAAAAAAATCTTTGATTGTTGAAGATGAGAAATCCTTGCTGACTGCTTGGGGATTAAAGATCTTTGATTGTTGAGAAAGAGAAATCCTGGGACCACCGCTGGGGACTGAAAATCTTTGGTGACTTGTGGGGATTTAACAAGAGCTTCGACAACTTCTGCGAGGAATGAGAATCCTTCATGACTTTCTTGGGAAATAAGGAAAACTCCGACGACCTCTACTGGGGAATTAAAACCTGGGAGGCTTCCAATGGAGAAACAGGAACTAGAATCCTCATTCTGTTGGGAAATAAATCTGTGGGGAGAGTGTTTACTCGGCCGGGGAAGTCAGGAGCTTGGGTTGTACGCTAATATACTGGGGAAGTTGGGGGAAATTAAATGGTTCCCACTGGGGATTGATAGTTGGAAATTTGACTTCGCTGGGGAAGAAGGTTTAGAATATTCTAGCTCCGCTGGGTATATGTATTTCAGGGTTTTCGGGCTCTACTGGGGATCAGGAGTTTGGAGACTTAACTCTGATGGGAACTTTGAAACTTAACTCCGCTGGGGAATAAAGTTTAGAATACACTGGCTCCGCTGGGGGTCTTGAAATTTAACTCCGCTGGGGATATATATCCTAAGGTTTTAGCTTTGTTGAGGATCTGGATGACGTACTGTAGGGGATTTCTTCTAGAACAGCACAAGGATATCTTCCTACACCTTCAACCTATCAGTAATTATCCTTTCTCAATTTCGTTTTATTTGTAAGCAGTGATTATATTCAAATGCATATGCCTATTTAACAAAACATTGGACGTTTTCAAATAAAACATAAGTGTAAAAAGGAATGAAAGGCAAGAAAATTTCTGCACTTTGAAGTATCTTTGTATTAACTTTTGTAAGTATCTTTGTACAAAGGAGACATACATCCTAGTAAGAGAATGTTGTCGTAAAATTGAGAAAATATTTATACAAAAAGAAAGATGGCTATGTGTAACAATTCCATGGGGTTCCCATTCTGCTATAGCCTTCACAACTCTAAGTATCTTGTCCATTCATTGCTTCGTCCACAGATGATTGGATTGATCAGAAGCCTGGCGTTCGGTCGTGAAGAGATTGTCTTTAAAGTGACCCGACGAGACATAGTAATACGCTTTAATTCCCTAACTTTTGCCTGGACCTCCCTTTCGAGTTTTCAGTCCACCGGGAAACCCTTTTTTGCCCAAGTCGCCCTTTCAGGTTTTCAACTTGCCGGGTGTACAGATTTTTTTGTTTATCCCTAATTTTTGCCTAAACCGCCCTTTCGGGTTTTCGATTCACCGGGATGCCCATTTTTTCCCAAGTCGCCCTTTCGGGTTTTCAACTTGTCGGGTTGTTTTATGCGTAGTATCTTTTGACTATGTCTGCGTTCGCAGGGTGCCGCAAGTCGTCGCCGTCCATGGTGGTCAGAATCATTTCTCCACCAGAAAAGATGTTCTTGATCACAAATGGTCCTTCGTAAGTAGGAGTCCACTTGCCCCTGGGATCACTTTGCGGCAAGATGATCCGCTTTATTACAAGATCTCCGACTTGATATACCTGACGCCTGACTTTCTTATTGAAGGCCTTGATCATCCGTTTTTGATACGTCTGACCATGACAAACAGCAGTGAGTCGCTTCTCGTCGATCAAGTTAAGTTGATCAAGCCGGGTATGAATCCAATCGTCTTCACTCAAACTGGCATCCTTCATGATCCTTAAGGAAGGGATCTGAACTTCCATAGGTAAAACAGCTTCCATGCCGTATACCAAAGAAAAGGGGGTTGCCCCTGTTGAAGTACGTGTCGTGGTACGATATCTGTGCAGAGCAAACGGTAACATCTCATGCCAGTCCTTGTAGGTGACTGTCATCTTTTGAATGATCTTCTTGATATTTTTGTTCGCAGCTTCAACAACATCGTTCATCTTTGGCCGATAGGGAGATGAATTGTGATGATAAATCTTGAACTGCTCGCACAGCACGGTGATCATAGTGTTGTTCAAATTTGTACCGTTGTCCATGATAATCCTGTCAGGGATACCATACTGGCATATGAGATTCTGCTTGATGAAGCGGGCAACCACATTCTTTGTAACTGAGGCGAAGGATGCTGCTTCGACCCACTTGGTAAAGTAATCAATAGCCACCAGGATGAAGCGATGTCCATTGGATGCCATAGGCTTGATCTCTCCAATCATGTCAATTCCCCACATCGCGAATGGCCAAGGAGCTGTTAGAACGTTGAGAGGAACAGGAGGAATATGTACTTTGTCGGCGTAGACTTGACATTTATGGCAAGTGCGGGAATATTGATGACAATCAACTTCCATGGTAGACCAGTAGTAGCCTGCCCTTAGAATCTTCTTAGCAATCGTATGTCCGCTTAAGTGGGTGCCAAATGTGCCACTATGTATTTCGGTCATGATCAACTCTGCTTCAACCTTGTCCACACAACAAAGTAGAACACAATCATGGTTGTGCTTATAGAGAATACCATTGCTCAAGAAGAACTTGGAAGAAAATCTCCTTAAGAACTTTTTGTCATTGACGGAAGCTCCTTCAGGGTATTCTTGAGTCTGGAGATACCTTTTGATTTCATGAAACCAGGGTTGTTCCACTACTTCTTCGGTATTAATCTCATGACAGTGCGTAGGTTCGTCCATTCGCTCGATGGTGATTTGGGCAGCCTCGTTATCCCAGTTGAGTTTAAACATGGAAGACATTGTAGCCAGAGCATCTGCTAGCTGATTTTCTTCTCGCGGGAAGTGCTCGAAATAAGGCAACAATGTCAAGACATGTTCTTTGTATGGGATAAGATTAGGATGTTTAGTGTCCCACTCTCCTTTGACTTGACTGATAACCAAAGATGAGTCCCCAAATACGACCAAAGATTTGATTCCCAAGTCTATAGCAGCCTGGAGACCAAAGATGCAAGCTTCATATTCGGCCATGTTGTTGGTACAGATGAAGCAAAGTCGGGCACTGAAGGGTGTATGGAAACCTTCCAGAGAAATGAGTATCGCACCGTACCGTTGCCAAGTGCATTTGAAGCACCATCAAAGTTCAGGGTCCATCGGGATCCTTGTTCAGGTCCGTCATACGGTCAGTTGCCTTCAATGTTGTCCAATGTCATGATGTCCTCGTCAGGGAAGTCGAATCTCATAGATTGGTAATATTTGACGGCTTGATGAGCTAGATGGTCAGCTAGTACACTTCCCTTTATAGCTTTTTGGGTAGTATACTGGATATCATATTCTGTTAGGATCATTTTCCATCTAGCGATTCTTCCAGATAAAGCAGGCTTCTCGAAGATATACTTAATCGGATCCATCTTGGAAATCAACAAAGTGGTATGAGTCAACATATACTACCTTAGCCGGCGAGCAGCCCATACCAAAGTGCAACAAGTTTTCTCGAGCAGTGAGTAGCGAGTCTCACAGTCGGTAAACTTTTTGCTAAGATAATAAATGGCATGCTCTTTTCGGCCAGACTCGTCATGTTGGCCCAGTACGCACCCCATTGAGTTATCCAAAATAGTCAGATACATGATTAACGATCTTCCTTCGACGGGTGGCATCAAGATAGGAGGTTCTAGTAAATACTCCTTGATCTTATCAAAAGTAACTTGACAATCATTGTTCCATTCAACTACCTGATCTTTCTTCAATAGCTTGAAGATTGGCTCACAGGTAGATGTTAGGTGAGAGATGAACCTCGCAATATAGTTTAAGCGTCCCAAGAAACCTCTAACCTCCTTCTCAGTGCGGGGGGCAGGCATTTCTTGTATAGCCTTTACTTTAGAAGGATCAAGCTCAATGCCTTTGTTGCTGACGATAAATCCCAAAAGTTTACCAAACCTGACTCCAAAAGTGCACTTGCTTGGGTTTAGTCTGAGCTTATACTCCTTCAACATGACAAACAACTTTTGCAGATGATCAAGGTGTTCTTCTTCTGTCTGTGAACGGGCTATCATGTCGTCTACGTAAACCTCAATCTCATGATGTATCATGTCATGAAACAAAGCTACCATGGCGCGTTGATAAGTTGCCCCGACATTCTTCAGTCCGAATGGCATCACTTTGTAGTAGAAGGTACCCCATTGCGTAACAAAAGTAGTCTTCTCCATGTCTTCGGGGGCCATTTTGATCTGGTTGTACCCCGAGAATCCATCCATGATGGAAAATACCTTATGTTGAGTTGTGTTATCAACCAAGATGTCGATGTGTGGTAGTGGAAAATCATCTTTAGGGCTAGCCCTGTTTAAATCCCGATAGTCCACACACATTCTGACTTTGCCGTCCTTTTTAGGCACGGGCACAATGTTAGCAACCCATTGTGGATAGGAAGTAACAGCCAGAAAGCCAACGTTGAATTGCTTCATTACCTCAGCTTTGATCTTCTCAGACATGTCGGGCCTTATTCGGCGGACCTTTTGTTTGATCGGTGGACAGTCTTCTCTTGTAGGGAGACAGATATCCATATCTAGTCCCGACATGTCTTTATAGGACCAGGCAAAGATCTCAACATATTCGTTCAACAACTGTACTAAGCGCTCTTTGACACTTGGTTCCAAGTTGGCACCCACCTTTACCTCTTTCTTGTCTTCCTCTGTTCCCAAGTTAATGGTCTCTAGCAACTCTTCATGGGGAAGAATAGCCCTTTCCTCTTGTTTCAGAAGTCTGGCTAGCTCACTGGGAACTTCACAGTCTTCCTCACCTTCGTACTCGGCATGATTGACCAAATCTTCAGAGTCACCGAAGGCTAAAGCAGAATAGTCACCCATGGAATCCGGAGTGGATGGGTACCTACATTTTGTGAGTGTGGGTGTGTGTAAGGGATAGCCATCCTTAAAAAAAACAAAATTTAAAAGGAAAGAAAATGAACACAATAGTTTATAGATGAAAACGTCCAATGATTCATTAAACATGGCATATGATAATGAAGAAAATCAAGCCCTTACAAATGAACCTATAAGCTCCGGGTAAGGCATAAGGTGAAAATAGTGTACGAATTGTTTAGTTATTACAGACCAAAATAGGAAATTGTTCAAAGATAAATTACTGGTTGATGAAAGTGATGGGAATGAAGTCCTTCACTTCCCAGTTGCTTAATCCTCCTTCGACGGTTGGAAAGATCCAATCTTCAAAGTTGTCTTCTTTATCATCATCTTCAAAGGCATTAATTCCATGGTGAGTGATTTTTACGGGTGGTCCTCCAGCCCTGGAGCGACGCACAACTTTCTGGCTAGCAGTAGTAAAACCTAGTCCGAACTTGTTCGTCTTGTGAGGAAAATCAGGCAGTTGCCCCCACACTGTACTCTTTCCTTCTTTGATTACAGCCTCTGCATCCTTGAGGGATGCCATCCTAGACACAGGCTTGGAAATGATAGGCACAGCTGTCATTGTCTTTGCAACTACGACTTCAGGAGAAACTTCCTCAAAATGTTGGAAAGGCGTTTCTATGAATTCTCCATCCAACTTCACATAGCGGAAGGAGTTGAGGTGACTTATCATGTACTCTTCCTCACCGTGAACCGTTATAATCTTACCCTGAACAAGATACTTTAGCATTTGGTGTAAAGAGGAAGTAACTGCCCCAACATAGTGGATCCATGGCCTTCCCAACAAACACGAATATGAAGGACGGATGTCCATCACATAAAAGGTAGAGTTGAAGGTCTCGGTACCCACTTTGATAGGAATGTCCACTTCTCCATGAACCATCCTCTTAGAACCGTCGAAGGCTCTAACAACGATGTTACTGGGCTTGAGGGTCAATCCTTCGCAGTCCAATATATCCAACACCTTTTTCGGCAGCACATTCAAAGATGAACCAGTATCAACTAGGACATGGGCAAGTGTGGTTCCCCTGCATTCTACTGAGACATGCAGCACGTCGTTGTGCTTCCTTCCCTTAGGGGTCAAATCAGCATCGGAAAAACCAAGACCATTATCAACAGTAAGGCTAGCCATGCACTCTTGAAACTGGTCAGCCGAAGTTTCTTGAGGCACGTGCGCCGTCTTTAAAAATTTGATCAGGGCCTTAGCATGGGCTTCAGAGCAGAGTAGAAGAGCCAACATGGAGATTTTGGAAGGGGTCTGCCCTAGCTGTTCCACAACATCGTAGTCGCTCCTCTTGATTATTTTTAAGATTTCTTCCATCTCTTTCTGGGTGGTCTCGGGGATTACCATAGTCTGAGCCTTCGTCCTGATAGGCGCTTCTAGTATCCTCTTACCTTTGGTAGTAGCATCAGAGGGTCTAACTTCAGGTACACCAATTTCTTCAATTATCGGGCTTTGTACAGATGGCTTGACAGGTACAGAAACTCTCGAGGGTCCGAAGACTGCCCGTGGGGGAGAAATCTCCGGAGAGAATATCCTTCTACTGCGAGTCATCTTGCTTGTTCCTGCAATGTTCCCTATATCAGGGGTTTCATCATCATAATTCTCTTGGACTGATTCAATCTGTTTGATACTATGATAGAATATTTCTCCTCCGTAGTTCCATGGTGTCGTCTTGTTAGATTTATACGGGACAGGCCCCGACATGGTGATTTTCAACGGCACGAACTTAGGATCAGGCGTAATCTTGACAGGCCTTTTGCAGGCCTTGGGAAGATTGTAGGAGATGGTTATTATTGCAATGTCATTGATAGAAGTAACAAAGGTAGCATGAGTATCAGGAGTGATAGTATTAAAAGGAGTCTTTTGGAAGAGAATCTCTTGGGTATCCATCAGGCGTTGGATGCCTGATTTCAACAGTGGGCAGTCAACTCGTATGTTTAAACAAAAGTAGCAGTCTTTTCCACAGCCTGGGAATATCCCAGCTCTCATCAAATTCACTTTAATCACTGGTAACAGAGTCAAAAGGTCAGCAACATTGGTAACATGAAGATCTTCCATAACGGCATGAACATTATGACCGTGCTTGGGCATTGGGGCAGAAATCACATTCGTCTTTTCGGGGGCATGGAATTCTACCTCCTTGGCGTCGATCAGGTCTTGGATTTGGTTCTTAAGAGCCCAACAGTTGTTGGTATCATGCCTTATACTGTCAGAGTGGTATGCACACTTTGCATTGGAGTGGTAATAAGGAGAAGAGGTATTAGGGTTCTTTGGCGCTTCTTTCAAATTGGTGAGATTCAGCTTTAACAGATGAGGGAGTACTTGAGTCGGTGTCATGTTGATTCGGGTGAACTGCCGTTATGGCCTTTCTACCCTTTGCTGATTAGATCTTGGATGATTGCTGCGAGGTTGATCAGTTGAAGAGTTTTGGATCATCACAGCCCCCACCGTTGGTCGGCGCTCGGTTCTTCCTTGGCTCTTCTGAGAATAAACAGCAGAAGCTTCCTTCTTAGCTGGGAAGGTCTTCTTAATAACAGTGGATGCGGAGGCATCTTTCTGAATCTTACCACTTTTAATGCCAGCCTCGACCCTTTCACCGGTCAGAATTAATTTGGTGAATCCTGTAGAGGAACTCCCAATTAAATGATTGAAGAAAGGACCATACAGGGTCCCTAAAAACATGTCAACCAGCTCTCTATCCGATAATGGTGGCTGCACCCTTCCAGCCAAATCCCGCCACTTTTGGGCATACTCTTTAAATCCCTCATTAGAAGCCATACCCATACTCTGTAGTTGAGTACGAGTAGGTGCTAAATCAACGTTGTATTGGTATTGTCGGTAGAAAGCAGCAGCTAAATCTTCCCAGTTATGAACCTCAGACCTCTCAAGTTGATAGAACCAGTACAATTGTGTGCCTCACAAACTATCTTGGAAAAAATGGACCCAAAGATCTCTATTAGAAGAGTGGGGTTGGATCTTTCTGACGTAGGATCTTAGATGCATCTTTGGACAGGACAAACCGTCATACTTAACAAAGGTAGGTACTTTGAACTTGGGAGGAATGACGATCCCAGCGACCAACCCTAGTTCTTCGAAATCTAAACCAGGTACCCTTTGCAACTCCATGGCTGCCAACCGATCCTCAAGATTTTTATATTTATCATTCGCCGGGGGATATTGCTGTTCGGAGTAATCTTCATCCTCTTCCTCCTCTTCTTCTTCAACTTCAGATTCAGAAGGTATTGCAGCTCCTTTTCCTTTACCAGCCCCTTCATCAGACGTTGAGGGGAACTCGAGAACTTTTCTAGCATGGCTTTCAAACCTTCTTCCCAAAGTGGCCACTCCAGGCCTTTTCTTCTTTTTCTCTTTATCTTTCTCCAACAGTTCTTTAAGGTCCTCTTGACCCTTTGCTAAGGTCATGAGGAGTTATTGGAATTGCGAATTCTGTGCTTGCAGATCCTTAACTGTCTGCTCCAAATCCATCTTGCTGAAATAAACAGCAGAAAGATAAGGAAACCTGGTGTGAAGACATGTTTATGCATATGATGAATGATATGCTATTCATGTAATGCATTCAAGGATTCAGAAATTCAAATTTGTTGCAAACAAAAAGAACACACGTCATATTAAGAAGAAATTTGTTAGTACATAAGTGCCCCATGGGCGAAATATTACAAAATTCTTAATGTAAAAAGACATTGTGCATCCTCTTTGGTGCGATGTAAGTGTTGAGAGTTTCCTCCTCATGAAGTCGGCGGGTAAGCTCCAAAACCTTCTTCTCACTTGCATAGAAGCTGGCTTCAAAAGTATTCCGTTCTTCCTTGAGTTGTATCCAACTCTTTTGTAATTCTTCCAATGATGTTGGCATGTCTGGATGTAGAAGGGTGTATGGAACCTCTCCTTCCATAACAGGCTCTTTGATCACAGGGAGAATGTGAGGGTATGGCATCATAAGATTCTGGGCGCGGGTTCGTACCCACTTGAGGTAAGGCTCAAGGGGGATGGAATTCTTATGCCCCAGTGTCTTACTATCCACCTTGTTGGGCATCCTCCAAGCTCTGATGAACCTTTGTCGAAGTCCTTGCGCATCGTTGTCGAAGTCAAAAACCAAGTTAGGAATCAGCATGTCATGAGGGCCATCCCTCCGAGCATATCCAAACTGTCTTAGTGCAAAACAAGGGTTGTAGGTAATGCCTCCCCTAATGCCAAGTAGTGGGACATTAGGGAATTCCCCACAACGATCAATGATTATGACATTTTCTCTGGACCGAGAAAACCAATGAACATCAGAATGTGTGAGGGTCATCAACCGTTGTGACCACCTTAAACCCTGCTCATTCTTTAAAACTGACCGGGGAAGGTGAGAAATAAACCACCTTGCTAGAAGAGGAGTACATCACATGAGAACACCTCTTTTCCTTATTGTTCGTGTGTAAAATGAGTGTAGGATGTCCCCAAGCTATGTACGCACATGATTCTGAGATATGAAAATCATGACAGCATTCACATCTATAAGTTGATCAGGGTTTGGGAACAAGACTAACCCATAGATGAGAAGTGCTACAATCTCCTCAAAAGCTTGCAGATCTAGAGAATTCCAGCAGTCTTGTGCCTTCTCAAACAGAAACTTTACGAAGAAACCCTTGACACCACTTCTGGTTTCCCAATGACCTTTGATATCAGATGGTTGCAAGTGTAATGCCTGAGCAACATCTTCAGGCTTTGGTTCTTTTTCCGTACCGTTGTAGGGTAGTTGATGAAGAATAAGAATTCTCAAGAGTTGAGAAAATTCCTCCAAAGTAGATACTACTTGGTAATCAGGGAATGTGAAACAGTGGTGTAGGGGGTCAAAGAACTGGAAGAGAACTTTCACCATGTCTTCTTCAATGTTGGAGTTGACCAAGTTGAGAAGTATACCATGTCTTTCACTGAAAGGAGAATTCTCTGGAATCTTGGAAGTAAGCTCCTTGAGTTGAGGAGGGATTCTCACAAGGTTGACTTGTATTGTTTTCCTGCGAAGAGATTCCATGACCTACAAAACAAGAACAAAGATGAAGATCCAAACCCTTGAAATGGTTAGTGGATGCATATGATGCTTTATGATGTTCATGATGTATGCACAATCACATGTACAAGCAAATAACACAAGATCCTAATTTCAGGCTTGCATGAGGTTTCATAGGTAAGTACCCTCTTGAAGTTAGTTGGCTCAACCTGTCCTATAAATAGTAACCGGGTTCTAAGGAGCTCAATATCACTGGATTGTTTTCTATGTTCATTGTTTTGGTTTAGCCACTTAACTGGCGACCAAAATATTCCAAGAAAACAACCCTCAATGAGTGTAGTATCGAGTATCTACCAACTTCGGACTGCACCAAAGCCGGTCATCTCACTACCCCTAAAAAAAAGGCCAAGATGGTCAAGTAAGGTTCTAAGAGTTCATTAGTGCTTCATGATATCACTCAGCGGCCCCGTATTCTCTTTGATTAACTCAAAGGCTACCGGTACTCACAAATATGCCGCACTAATATAGCTATTGCTTCAACCATGTCGGTATACCCCGCACAGTTTCCACAATGTATTGCTATTTACCTATGAATGTTTCCCAAATCCGGGTAGAGGATTTCAAGCCCAAACAAGAGAACCAAATGTAAAGCAATCAAAGCAATCAAGATAAGAATGCAAAGGTGATCTAAGCCCTAAGGTTACTCCACTTTTAAAGTTATTCCCCAGCAGAGTCGCCAATTCTGTGATCCGGTGGGAGAACTGACTTGAGGTTTTGCGTTTTGTGTTCGCAAATGTTTCGGTTTAGTAAGAGTCGCCACCGACTTTTTATTTTATCCTAAGAAAAGGTCAAAAAGCACAGGAAAGACCTTTGAGATGTTTTCTTGGGTTCGGGGAGTAGATTATGAAAAGGTAAGGTGCAAGCACCCTTTTCATCCATGGTTATCCATGGGCTCTTAGTTACTTGTTTAGATCACTTGCTTTGCTTTTTAATTGTTTGAAATGGTGCTCTTCAATTGTTTGAAATGGTGCTTTGTGTGTGGTTTTGAAAGATGTTTTAAAAAGAGGCCATCGTTGTGGCAATATTTGTAATGATTCTTGTTTGAATGTATACAAAGGTGTTTTTGTCTTTTGAAAAGTTTTCAATATTTGAAAGTTGAATTTTGAAATTGTGTTGTGAAGTGTGTTTGAAAATAGCAAGGATGTTTTGCAAGCTTTTGATCAAGTAACTAAAAGCTATCTACCCTATTTTACTCAAAGATCTTTCTTATGTTTTTAACCCTTTTAAAAGTGTTGTTTCACCATTGCATTTGGTGAACAACCTTGTGTTAGGATGTTAAACGGGACAGACGCGGGTCATCGTATAGACCATGATAGCAATTGTGTCAAGTATCTTCGGCAATTTTCTTGAGGGACTTGATCATTTTGTTTAGGCAACTCAGATAGCGTTATCGAGGGACTATGATCTTTTGTTTTGTTTTTGTTTTGCCAAAATACTCAACATGCATACCATGACCCATTTTTGAAGGCAACAAGTGGATTGTAACCCTAGGGGTGCAAGTGTGTATTGTATTTGATTTTCATGCATTTTTGTCTTTGATTAGGTCAAACTATTTGTTAATTGGTTTTTACATACAAACCCTAATTCTCTAATCATGGCATAATTGAAAGCGTTTAAGTGCGAAAATTTAAATATTAAGCTATTACAACATGATTATGGGGATGGGGGTACAATTTTGAATAGAGGGGTATCTGACAAGAAATATGAACCCTAGTTACTATTACATCCAAATTGAATTATAATGCATAAATATTTAAATGCACAATATTTAAATAACAAAATAAACAAATGTTAAATAAAATGTGTTATGCAAAAAAGAAGTTTTTATGTATGTAAAAATATTTTCAATGTAAAGAAATATAAAGAAATAAATAAAAAAGGATTAATTTTATTTATTAAAGGGGTAAACCCTAATTTCTTTAAGAAAATAATATCTTATATTATTTATATACAAAAAATATATTAATATGTACAAAAATAAAATATATTGAAAAAAAGTGTTTTTTAGTATAAATAATAATAAAAATAAAAATGTAATATTTTTGTATTTTTATTCTATGTTTTTTAATTAAAATAAAAGTATATATGTGTGTGTATATATATATATATATATATATATATATATATATATATATATATATATATATATATATATATATATATATATATATATATATATATATATATATATATATATATATATATATATATATATATATATATATATATATATATATATATATATATATATATATATATATATATATATATATATATATATATATATATATATATATATATATATATATATATATATATATATATATATATATATATATATATATATATATATATATATATTAAGTAGGTATAAAATAAAATAAAATATTTTCAAAAATAAATTATATTTTATAATAATATTTTCAGCATGAATGAAATAAAAAATAAAAGTAAAAGTATTATTTATATTATTTTCAAATTTAAGCAATTAATATAAAAGTATTAAAAGTGTTTTCTGTATTGGAAAAAATTAAAATAAATACCAAATAAATGTAAAAAATTATGAAAATATTTTTATGCACTTTTTATAATTGGAAATAAATAAAGAAAATCATAAATGAAAATAGAAATGCAAAAATATGAAAATACAAGAAATTGGGCCACGGGGTGTGAAACTGAAAATGGGGGGTGTTAGAAGCAAGCAGGCCAAGCCCAGCCCACCACTTCATCTTCTTCCTCCAGCACATTTGAAAAACGCGCGCCTGCTATACAAACTGCTAACTCCTGTATTTGTGATCTTTTGCCAAAACTCAAAACATGAAACTTGTAGAGCATTAAACCACGATTCTAACCATATAAAAAACTTAATCTAACTCTCAAAGACCAGAGAGAATTTCTCTGGCCCTAAAATCTGACCTAGTTTTTTCAGCATGTTCATGGATGAAATTCTCTTAGCACGCTTAATATAAATGAAAACTGAGCATATGTATGGATTCATGGCAATGAGTACTACATCTTTCATTCACAAACCTAAAGCTAAATGTTCCTAAATAGAGAGATAGGAAGTGAGAAAAAACCTGTTTCAGTTGGATTCGAGTAGGACAATGTAGAGCTTCTCAACAAGTTTTGAGGTGTCTGGTAGCTTGCCTGAACTTCCCTTGATCTTTTCCAATAGCCGGCTTGCCTTGAATGTCCCTGAATCAGCCTCTAAAAGTCAACCTGCAGAAGCCTGAAACGAAAATGGTGAACACTGTAAATGGAGTTACAGTTGGCAATGGAGGTTTGGGATAGCTTGAGTGAGTTGACTGGAAGGTATTGGAACAGGTTTGAGGCAAAATGCACGAGTGGTTTGTGTGATGGATGTGAATCTGCAGAGAGTGCCCTGTTTTGCAAGAAGAATGTGATTTGGAGTTTTGGAAGGCTTGAGGGTTCAACAATTCGTGTTTCTGGCTCAAGGTAATGCATAAAACTTGTTTGAAATGTTGGCAAGAGTTGAATATATCAGATGCCCAAGTTATGTCCTTTTGGCAAGTTGACTTGTTTTGAAAGAAAAGTGTGAAGTGATATGAGGTAGGCCTGTACAGGCTATCTCCAAGCATGAACAAGTTTCTTGTACCTTTGCTTGAGTTTGTGGAACTTGTTTTCTGCAAAGAAAGAAGTCCAAGGCTTAAGAAATACAAAATTGCAAAAAGTATGCTTTATGGAAATGGTATTGCAACCTTTATGCCATACATGGATTTATTCATTGTGCCAAGCTCCATTGATCAGAATAAGACCAATGTCCAATGTATTTGCATTTAATTTTTGATTGTGAATTGGTTTAGAGACCTATAAACAAGTACAAAGCTAGTTTGGACAGATTTTGCAACTTGTATGAACATGTATTGGCCATGGATACAAAGTGAGTTTTTGCCAACTTCAAGCATTCGATTCTCCCTAACCACAAATGTGTTTGAGGAGTTCTTGGACAATTTGGAAAGCTTGCAACAAGTACTATAATACATCTTTGAAATGAAACTTGAGAATTCAAGTGGAACTATGTGAAAAATGTCCAAGAAGATGGGTCAAAATCCTGCCTAAATTAGGGCAAAATTTCTCTAAGTTAAAAGTTTTAGGGACCCTTGTTCCAAAAATCATAACTTGAGATCCAAGCTTATTTTGAGAAAACTTTGTGAATAAAAGTTGTAGACTTTGTGGAGGACTATAACTTTAATGTTGTAAGTTTTGTTTGAATCCATTTGCATCATGGTGAAAATGTGGGGAAAGTTAGGAAAAATTAAGAAAATTTCATAACTTAGAAAATTTCTAAGTTATGAAATTTTTTCAATTTCAAACCCTAATTTGAAATTTTGGATTTCTTGATGAACAAGTTTCATAATTTGACATATCTTGATGAAAAATGACCCTTGGCACTTGATTTTGACCAAAAAGTCAAAGTTTGACTTTTCAGTGTACAGTCAAATTTTGATCAGTTGATTGAAAAATTCATTTGTCAATCCCATGCATTTGAGATCTTTTGAACTTGTTGAATAGGTCAAGATAATTTCATTGAGTCCTTGAGTCCATGTTTGAACTTGATTTGCCATTGGCTAGGTCAAACAGTTAAAAATTGCCTTTGCACAGTCAAAAGCCTAAAAATGACCATTTTGCCCTTTTAGTGATCTGATCAAATTTCTTGTGGATTTATGATCCAAACTTGATCAAATGGTTCATATAAGTTTATAATGTTGATGTGGATCAAAATTCATGAGTTTTGACTGTAAATTGGCCACAGTTGACTTTTTCCCCAATACAGCTGATTTCTAGGTCAACTGTCCAATTGACTGGGCAAAAATTTGATTCAAGACTTGAAACTTGGTATAGACCAACTTATGAGTCCAACATGAAGTATGAAAGTCACTTTGGGCATTGTAGGTCAAAACATCCCTGTGCAAACTCAAACCCTATTTTAGGTCAACAGTGCAAGGAGGTGTCTTGAGCAGAGCAAACCCTAGCTTGATCTTGAATTCCAAGAGCCTTGTGATGAGAAATGTTGATAAAATGAGAGGGAAAATTTTGGGGTACAACAGTCATCCATGTTAAAATTATTTAATCTGAAGGCAAAGAATGGGTGGACTGACAAAAGTTTTACCGAGTTGCTTGAATTGTTGACTGAAATGCTTCCAGAAGGTAATGTAATGCCAAGTCGTTATTACGAGGCAAAGAAAATATTGTGTCCGATGGGTTTGGAGTATGAAAAGATACATGCATGTCTTAATGATTGCATATTATACAGAAAAGAGTATGTAAACTATAATCATTGTCCGAAGTGCAAGGCATCACGCTACAAAAAGAAAGATGGTGAATCAATTGATGATGGGGTGGTAAAAAATGGTCCTCCTACGAAAGTGGTATGGTATCTACCAATAATTTCAAGGTTCAAGAGATTATTCGCCAATGCCGATGACGCAAATAATATTAGATGGCATGAAGAAGAAAGAAAATATGATGGACAAATTCGTCATGTAGCTGATTCTTTGCAATGGAAAAAAATAGATTCTTTGTTTCCAAATTTTGGTAAAGAGTCGAGAAATCTTAGACTTGGACTTGCTACTGATGGAATGAATTTGTTTGGTAATCTGAGTACTAACCATAGTTCTTGGCATGTTCTCCTGATGATTTACAACCTATCTCCTACTGTGATCGGTGGATTTAGAACTGACTGTTTAAAGCTGGTTCGCGAAATGTCGCGGAAGCAAGAGTCACCACCGTCTTTTATTTTCTCCAACATGGACAGGACAAAAGCACAGCAAAATTCCTTATGAGAATGTTTCTCGGTTCGGGAGGTAGATTTATAGAAAGGGAAGGTGTTAGCACCCTTTCTATCCATGGTTATCCATGGGCTCTTAGATACTTGCTCTTATGTTTTCAAAATGTTTGCTTTTTCAAATGTGAGTGGGTTTGAAAAAAGTTTCT
Source organism: Vicia faba (assembly GCA_948472305.1). NCBI lineage: Eukaryota > Viridiplantae > Streptophyta > Magnoliopsida > Fabales > Fabaceae > Vicia > Vicia faba. The sequence goes on along the minus strand of OX451738.1, from coordinate 698,786,357 downwards.
TTGAAAGATTTCTGAATAACTCTTGTATCAGTCCTCAAGAGTGTTTGAAAAAATTGTTTTGAAAGCTTTTGAGAGTGTCAGTGTGAAAAGATTGTGATTTGTTTTTGAAGAGAGCAAGTATCCATGAGTCATCTACCTACCCTAAGGAATTAGGCTGTGTAAAAGTCCTTAAGGTAGTGCCATCCCACCATTGAGAGGTAGGTAGCACCACCGTTGGAGGTGTTCGGGTCAATTCGATTGTAGGGACAGTGTGGTCACCGAAGCAATGGTAGGATACCTTAGGAGTAACCCTAATGTCCTAGATCCTTTGTATCTGAGGCAACCGTTTCGAGGCAACTGGATCTTTTGGACAGAAGGGCGACCTCTAAGACACCCTATACTTGATGACCACGTTCGAGGCAACCGGTGAGGCGTACTCTAGAAGTGGCATGTGCTTTGTGTGTTGTTTTTCAGTTAATGTTTGTCTTTGTAATTAGTGAGCTACGAGTTGTTTTTATTTACCATACATTCTTTCATGCAATTTTAACAGTTAAGGGGGTGCAGAAAGTAAACATAAATCCTACGCTATTACAAGGCGCGAGTCTATACATCGCCAAAAATATAAAGACCCGTTTTTGGTAAATAAGTACGGAAAGTAAATAAAAACAGTAAAATCCTAATTACTATTACATCCGGAGGCAGTTACAGAAATAATCAAAATAAGGAATTAAAACTAAAATGTGCGTGAAAGAAAGAATCGGGAATGTCTTAAGGGTGTTGACCCTGAAAAGAAATTGATTTTTTGGTCTTTTTTGTAATTAAAATGAAATTAAAACTAACTAATGACTAATTAATTAATTTAATTAAAAGAAAGTATTTTTTTTGTGTTTTTTATGTTTTAATGGAATAAAATAAAAAGAAATGAAATTAAAAGTTAATCTAATTCTAAGTTATTTTAGTTATTTAAAAAAGGTTAAAATGGCCTAATTAAAACTAATTTAATTATTGTTTATTTACAAAAGTAATATGAGAATAATAATAATAATAATGTTAATTCTATTTTTTTGATTTTTTATGAAAATATTAGTTGGTTAATTAATTGTTAAATAAGAAAATAAGGTAAATAAAAATGACAAATGGCAAAAAATAATATAAAAAAAAGGGAAGATTAAAACCCAAGGGGGTGTGGCTGGAATTTGAGGGTGCATCGTTGGAATTATGGCCCATTAAGCTTCAACTCGTTTGACTTTCTTGGATTGCCTATAGCACGCTTTGACTGAGCACATGGTACTCTTGCTTTTTGGGCCTTTAGATCTGCCTCCAATGACACTTGGCTTGTTGGATGGGTGAGGTGCATGGTGTTCAGCGCTTGGGGAATCTGGACAAGAACATTTAAGAAAAAATAGCATTGGAAATATGGGGGACCTGGGAATCGAACCCAGGTCCCAGTGAATGCAAACCACGTAGCCAACCACTGAACCAAACCTGCGCATTTGTTAATGAAATGGAAAAGAAATATAATATAAAACAAAAACGTCATATGCTAAAAAACAAAAAAAGAGCGCGCAGGATTTGAATCTTCCAACCATGCACTGCCACGCATGTCGTCTTCTTCATTTCCTAAAATAAAAAGCAAGCAAATAGCGGGGGTTTTAAACCCCCACTAATTTCAATAGTGAAAAATAGCGATTAGAAACTGGGACAATATAAAAAAGGCGCGAGGATCCCATTCAAATCGTCTCATCATGCTGAGTTTGACCATATGTGTGTGGAGTTCTAATTTTACAGCATGACAAAACCCCCAATTCTAAAGCTCTGAAACCCTAATGTTCTTCAATGGTGGATTGTGATTCTACGCGTTTCAGTGCAATTAATCCATGCCAAAAGGTTCCTGTATGTTCAAACAATGCAAAACAAACAATCAAACATATTAAATGCTCATGAGATGCAAGTTTCGATTATGAAAAATAAGGATGAACCGTGGATCTGTTCTGGGCAATTTCTTGAGTGTTAGCGTGTGATTGGGGTCTCTACACGTTCCTGGAAGTGTCAGCAATCTGTTAGAAACACAAACAAGCTCTGAATCACGCTGCAATATTGATTTCAGTTTCACACTTTTTTTGAAATTTTGCAATTTTGGTTCTGTCGTATGGAGTGTGTCTAGGTCCTGAATTATGTTGGGAGAGCTTGCATATATGGTCTTGAATGAGAATCAAACAAAATTATGGTCATTGAAGCCTTGCAATTATGTTCTTGATTTTGCCATAAACTCCATTGAAACAACTTGCCATTTTTGTGTCAAATTTGAATTTTTATGCCCATAATAGGTCTTGCACGAATTTGGAATGTACTTCATGGTGTATCAAAGCAATTCAACACAAAATATATCCCTCCATTAATTTTCTTGATTTTTATTTGAATTTTAAAGATTTAAAATGAATTATATCAAATAAAATTAAATAAAAATGGAAAAATTAACTTTTAATCTTGAAATAAATTGTGGGACACGTGGGAGGCATGGCCAAGCTGAATCATGTAGAAAAAGTGGGCCCCTTTTGTCAAAAATGAAGTTTCAAGGATAATTGACTTTGGCCATTTCACAAAAATTTCCCAACTTCTCCAATGCATATCTTGCTCAATTTTGAAGCTATGAACATGTTCTTGGACATTTTGGAAAGGTTTTGAAGTACTATAACCAATGTCTTTGGTCCCATGTCATTTTGATTTACCAATCTCAAGTTATGGTCTTTGACTTAAAGTGCCTTTTTGTTGACTTTTGAAAATGACCTATAATGTTGAAATTGATAACTTTTTGTGAGAGCATTTCTTGGACTTGGAATGTGAAGATGAGTTGTAGGAAATGTCTTCCCCTTCAAGATGAGAATTGGGTGGGATTTTTATGATGAACCATGAAAAAGTTATGCCTGGGTCAAGTTACAGTTGACTTTTCAACTGTCCAAAAATAGAAACTTTTGCATCTTGATGATTTTTGAGCCATTCTTGTGGAATCATGGTCAAGATTTGACCAAATGATGATTGTGGCTTCAAAATAAGATGTTGACCAAAAATTTTGACTTTTGACTGCCAAATGACCATTTTGCCCCTACAGTTGACTGTTGAGCAAATGGGACTTTTGACTGTGCAACTTGACCTTGTGAGCCTTGAAACTTGACATGTAGGTGCTTGACAACGTATATGAGCATAGGGGACTTGATTGAGCCCTTGAAAACCTCAACTTCCTTGCAGGAACCAAAACCCTAATTTGACTGACTTTAGGAGAGTGGTTGAATGTGTACCCCTTGAGTAGACTTGAGCAATGCTTGCCAAAACTTTGAAGAAAATGGGAGGGAAAATTTTGGGGTACAACAGTTGCCCCTGTTCAATCTTCTTAGACCTGAGGATGTAGATTGGCTTGTGTGCCTTTCGTGATCCGAAGGTGGAAGATGATTGAACACTAGAGTGCCCAGAAATTTGCACTCACATAGTAGAATATTCGCAGTGTGATGGCGGGAATGGGCTTATAGATGCCATTTGGAGAGATGATGGATAGGAGGATGGGCTTATAGATGCCATCTGGAAGTGTGACAGAACCTTGTCGGGAATGGGCTTATGGATGCCATTTGGAAGTGTCATGGATAGTTGAATCTGAATAAGAAGTAGAATGGCTTCCGTGTCTGGAGCATATCTAGTCTATGTCTGATTGCTGATGCCTGAATAAATAGTAGAATAACCGCCGTGTCCGGGGTATATCCATACTGTGTCTGAATGAGTGACAGAATGTCATCCGAATCTGGATCGTATCTGGAATGTCTTTTAAATGAATCTGGACTAAACAATAGAATAACATCCGGGTTTGGAGCATCTCTAAGTTGTCTTCAGAAGTTAGGATCTGAATAAGAAGTAGAATAGCGTCCGGGTCAGGAGCATCTCTAAGTTATATTTAGGAGTTTGACTCTGAATAAGCAATAGAACATCATCCGCGTCAGAACATCGCCATGCCTGGGTCACATCTGAATTATCTCTAGAAGGAGTCTTGAATAAGCAAAAGAACAGCATCCATATCTGGAGCATTTCCAAGCTATCTCTGAAAGGAAATCTGGAATAAGTATCAAAACGTCGCCATGCCTGGGTCACATCTGAATTATCTCTAGAAGGAGTCTTGAATAAGCAAAAGAACAGCATCCATATATGGAGCATTTCCAAGCTATCTCTGAAAGGAAATCTGGAATAAGTATCAGAACGTCGCCATGCCTGGGTCAAATCTGAACTATCTCTAGAAGGAGTCTTGAATAAGTAAAAGAACAACATCCATATCTGGAGTATTTCCAAGCTATCTCTGAAAGGAAATCTGGAATAAGTATCAGAACGTCGCCATGCCTGGGTCACATCTGAACTATCTCTAGAAGGAGTCTTGAATAAGCAAAAAAACAGCATCCATATCTGGAGCATTTCCAAGCTATCTCTGAAAGGAAATCTGGAATAAGTATCAGAACGTCTCCATGCCTGGGTCACATCTGAATTATCTCTAGAAGGAGTCTTGAATAAGCAAAAGAACAGCATCCATATCTGGAGCATTTCCAAGCTATCTCTGAAAGGAAATCTGGAATAAGTATCAGAACGTCGCCATGCCTGGGTCACATCTGAATTATCTCTAGAAGGAGTCTTGAATAAGCAAAAGAACAACATCCATATTTGGAGCATCTCCCAGCTATATCTGAAAGGAAATCTGGAATAAGTATCAGAACGTCGCCATGCCTGGGTCACATCTGAACTATCTCTAGAAGGAGTCTTGAATAAGCAAAAGAACATCATCCATATTTGGAGCATCTCCCAGCTATATCTTTGATCTCTTTAATGTAGATATGCCCTGTCTAGATACAGGTATCGAATCCACAATCAATCGCTCACAGATATGCCCTGGCTAGATACAGGTATCGAATCTGGAGCTGCGATAGTTGATGGTAATCATCTTTGGATTGACCTTTTTCCTGAAAAGGCAAAACATCAGTTGTGCAATGTCATGATGTATGAAATGCATGATGTCATGATGTTCTCGAAATAACTGAGATAGTATGTTATGATGCGTATATGCATGCGTCATGGTGTATGATAATGTGATGAATGTATTTTCGTCTAGGAAAATAAATCCTTGACTACTGCCGGGAGTTAAATCCTGGGCTGATGTTGAAGAGTTGAGTTCTTCGTTTCCGCTGGGGATAATGGTTGCAAGAATAAACCGGTAGGAGAAGATGACTCCATTGGGGGAATAAACTTGTTGGAGAGATTACTCTGCGGGGAGTCACTCTGGAAAGAGACACTTCGCTGAGGTTTTGATGATAACTCCGCTGGGGATTCCATTGAGAAGTTATGTTGAGGAATTTGATGAACTTCTCTGGGGATAGGAAGAACTTCGTCGAGGACGATCTTTCCGTGGTTTTTTTTAGCTGAGGATAACCCAGTTATAAGCTCTGGTGAGGAATAACCTTTGAATAAAGCCGGGGAGATGCTTTTGCGCTATGCAGGGAATTAGCTTCCAGAATCTACTAGGGATAAGCTTCCAGAATCTACTGGGGAGATTGATTCAACTTTCCTGGGGAGACTTTTGGACTGTACTGGGGAATGGCCCCACTGTATGTCTGTATTCCGCCGGGGAACAATCTTAGAATCAAGATTGCCGGGGATGCTTGTTAGGAATGTCTGTATACTCCGCCGGGGAATATTGAGATCTTGTGGGGATACCCACTTCCTTAGGGCTGACTGTAGGCTAACTCTGCTTGGGGAGAGTGTTGCTGACTTGCTGGAGATGTTGTACCTTGTCAAGGCTGACGGGAGACCAACTCTGCTCGGGGGAGAGTATTGCTGAATCTTATCTTACTCTGCAGGGAGTGAAGGTATCTGGGTTATGTTCTTCAGCCGAACCTACCTTGGTACCTTGGTGGACAGAGCAACTAGATCGCTTAGACAACTCATTACTGCCCCTGTTTCTGTGGGAGAAGATACCTGTGGAGACGCTTGATGACTGCCGATTGACAGATCTTCTTCTGGTAGGCAAGTGACGAGATGACGGAACATAGTCGTACGTTTTTGATCCCTAACTTTTGCCTGGACCGCCCTTTCGGGTTTTCAGTCCACCGGGATACCCATTTTTGCCCAAGCCGCCTTTTCAGGTTTTCGACTTGCCGGGTGTACAGATTTTTTTCATTTCATCCCTTATTTTTGCCCGAACCCTTTTGGTTCGCCGGGAAGCCCTTATTTTTGCCTAGGTGTGTCAACCTAGCGGGTCTTTGATTATGCGTAGTATTTTTTTCGACTATGTCCGTGCTCCCAGGATGTAGGGAGGTGCCCCTGTCAGTAGTGTTGCGTTGCCCTACTACCAGAAGATCTTCGTTTGATCGTCCAATGCCCCAAGTGATCCAGACGGAGATTTTCCCCTAGCTGGTTGGCCTTTTGAGAGATTCTCCGAATCTTGACTTAACTGCCCCAGATGATGGACCATGATCATGCCTGCCCCTTGGTTGGAGGTGCTTTTGTTCATTAGACATTCATCGTGCGAACTTCTATGTTGTTCAAACAAATAGCCATATGCAAGCAATGTTATATTAAAAATGCAAAGCTTATGTCTGTCTTGAAGTTTTTTGAAAATGTATTTTTTCATAAAAACAAGTGAATTTTTTTTTTGTAAACTGTGATGTCAACTCGTTATTTTACCGCAAGCCTTAAGGAGTCAGGATACCTTTTGTAACAGTATGCTTTCGAACTAACCCATGCTTCAGCTAGGACTTTTAAGGGTTATAACGTGGCCTGGTTCACGGTTTAAGAAACAAAGGATAAAGGCTCAAAGTATTTGTACCCACCCGCTCTTCGTGATGTTCTTCAAACCTAAACTCAGCTGATCGTGCGTTAGACCTTGTTTGAGTCTTTGCTATGATGTTCCGGTGATGGTTCGAATGTTGACAATTTTTTTTTGAATAGGCAGTCATTTCTTTTTGTTGAGGGTTTGTGTGACCTCTTTCTTTTTGATTTTATTATCCCTATTTTTTGCCTGAACTGTCCCTTTTTTGTATTTACAGTCAGCGGGATGCCCCAGTTTCGTAAGTCTCCTTCGTAGGTTTTGAATTAATGGGCGTTTATTTTGAGGGATAATGACTGTCTGTCTTTATGATTATTCGGAACCATCACGGTCTTTTGTTTTGTGAGGACCTCTTTGGTGCTATTCATTGTGCACTTGGATCAACTGAGAGAACTACCCTGCCCCAGGTTATGATTAAGGGTTTTAATTTTCGAAAAGAAAAAATCCTACTTCTTTGGCTCAAAGGGGGTTGACGAGGGATTATCTTCCTTATAACTCCAGTGTTTAGGAATTGAAACAATGCCTGTACCTCATCAGCGGGGTCTGTTTAAAAGCATACTGTAAAGATCGTGGTATCGTTTTCGTCATCCTCCCTCAAGAGGCTTAGAGTTATTAATCGAGAGTTGATCATCATAAAAATATGAAAACAGTTTGCATATAGAGAATGCGAATATATTGATTCAGAACAGACATATGCGATGCATTGATAAAGTAATAAAGTTTGCTATGACAATAATTGTTTTAACAATCAAAAGAAAATTACAACTTGAAAAATCTAATGAACAAAAGTCTTCTAATTTGAACTAGTCACTTCAAGTGATGAATCTTGCAGGGATAGTAGAAGAACTCAGCCTGGCCATCTTGGGTGAATTCCACTGCTCCTTCATCAATCATATCCTGGATCTTGTTCTTCAGAGACCAGCAGTCGTTTGTGGCATGCCCCGGGCTGTCCGAATGATAAGCGCAGTGGGCATTGGGGTTATACCTTGAAGGTGTCTTGTTGGGGTTCTTAGGAGGGTCCCTTAGAGTTACCAAATTCAACCTCAACAGATGTTGTAAAGCTTGAGACAACAACGTGTTGAGCTTGGTAAATTGCCTCCTAGGCTTGTCTGGCTTGCTCTGATCAACCCGTTGCTCTGGGCGAGGTTGTGGTTGGACCTGTGAAGTGGTAGCAATTTGGAGAGGTCTAATCTTCACCATGCCAGACTCTTGTCCTCTCGGAAGCTGATCAATGACCTGGTCCTTGACTTGGATTGTTTGCTTCATGTTGTATCTCTCTTGGCGAAGCTGGTTGACCATGGCTTTCAACTCTTCTTGCTCCTGAGCCAAACCTTGGATAAGGGCCATCTGCCCCAGCATCTGAGTCCTCATTGCATCTACCTCAGCTTGAAAATGTTTCAGTCGTTCATCCTTACTGTCCTCAGAACTATTCCTGACCAAAGTCCCCATGAGGAGCGTTCTCAGCTCTTCCTGCCCCTTGGATAGATTTAGGAGGATTTCCCCGAACTGAGTCCCTTGAGTATGGAACTCCTGGTTGTCTGGTTGGACGGCCATTGCTGAAATAAACAGCGAAGATGGTAAGCGACCTGTAACAAGGGTACCTGTTATGCAATGATGTGTATGTATGCATGTAATGTTTTCAAGGATCTCGCGGGGTAAACAAGAAAATTGTTATAATTGGAATCTGGTGGCTTGATTGAAGTCACTTCATATTGCCGAGAGTCCTTCTTCAAGAGTCAAGGCTCACCATATCGAGTGGGTCATAGCCCCTGACTCAAGTTATCAACTTTGGCTAGAGGAAAATAAATCCCCTTTACCCCTTGCTAGGCATCATGACCTGCATCACAAACCCTTGAGATCCTTGAAATGGATTAGTCCTTATGCAGGATGTATGCAATGGTATGATGGCATGATGTTATGCTATGCATGGAGTGGTGTAAGTAAACCCTGTTATGAGTCCAGGTTAAGGACTATAAACAAACCCTGCAAGAAACTCAGGTGTTAGATAACAAGCATGCAAGTAGTCAAGTTTGAAGGCACACAAGTCACACAGAGCCCTTAGAGTTTAGGCCAGCATGAATTTTGGGGTACTACCCTATTGAAGTTGGGGGGCTCAAAAACCTGTCCTATCAAAAGTAACCGGGTTCTAAGGAGCTCAATATCATTGGGTTGTTTTCTGTGTTCATTGTTTCAATTTAGCCACTGAACTGGCGATCAAAATATTCCAAGAAAACAACCCTCAATGAGTGTAGTATCGAGTATCAACCAACTTCGGACTGCACCAAAGTCAGTTATCTCACTACCCCTAAAGAGGCCAGGATGGTTCAATTAAGGTTCCTAAGGTCAGTTGATGCTTCACGACACCATGCGGCGGCCCCGTACTCTCCTTGACTTGACTCAAGGGTTACCGGTACTCACCAAAGTGCCACATCAACGTAGTAGACTGCTTCAACTGTGTCGGTATACCCCGCACAGTTCCCTCACAGTCTTGTTGCTACTTTCTAAGAGGTATCCCCCAGATCCGGGTTAGGATCTATGAAACTCCCGAAACAGGCCCACAATATTAAATCAAGCAAAGCAAGCAATTGAAAACATGATGACGAACTATTCCTAAGGTACACCCCACTTATTATAAGTCCCCAGCAGAGTCGCCAGTTATGTGATCGATGGATTTAGAACTGACTGTTTAAAGCTGGTTCGCGAAATGTCGCGGAAGCAAGAGTCGCCACTGTCTTTTATTTTCTCCAACATGGACAGGACAAAAGCACAGCAAAATTCCTTATGAGAACGTTTCTCGGTTCAGGAGGTAGATTTATAGAAAGGGAAGGTGTTAGCACCCTTTCTATCCATGGTTATCCATGGGCTCTTAGATACTTGCTCTTATGTTTTCAAAATGTTTGCTTTTTCAAATGTGAGTGGGTTTGAAAAAAATTTCTTTGAAAGATTTCTGAATAACTCTTGTATCAGTCCTCAAGAGTGTTTGAAAAATTTGTTTTGAAAGCTTTTGAGAGTGTCAGTGTGAAAAGATTGTGATTTGTTTTTGAAGAGAGCAAGTATCCATGAGTCATCTACCTACCCTAAGGAATTAGGCTGTGTAAAAGTCCTTAAGGTAGTGCCATCCCACCATTGAGAGGTAGGTAGCACCACCGTTGGAGGTGTTCGGGTCAATTCGATTGTAGGGACAATATGGTCACCGAAGCAATGGTAGGATACCTTAGGAGTAACCTTAATGTCCTAGATCCTTTGTATCCGAGGCAACCGTTTCGAGGTAACTGGATCTTTTGGACAGAAGGGCGACCTCTAAGACACCCTATACTTGATGACCACGTTCGAGGCAACCGGTGAGGCGTACCCTAGAAGTGGCATGTGCTTTGTGTGTTGTTTTTCAGTTAATGTTTGTCTTTGTAATTAGTGAGCTACGAGTTGTTTTTATTTACCATACATTCTTTCATGCAAGTTTAACAGTTAAGGGGGTGCAGAAAGTAAACATAAATCCTACGCTATTACAAGTCGCGTGTCTATACATCGCCAAAAATACAAAGACCCGTTTTTGGTAAATAAGTACGGAAAGTAAATAAAAACAGTAAAATCCTAATTACTATTACATCCGGAGGAAGTTACAGAAATAATCAAAATAAGGAATTAAAACTAAAATGCGCGCGAAAGAAAGAATCGGGAATGTCTTAAGGGTGTTGACCCTGAAAAGAAATTGATTTTTTGGTCTTTTTTGTAATTAAAATGAAATTAAAACTAACTAATGACTAATTAATTAATTTAATTAAAAGAAAGTATTTTTTTGTGTTTTTTATGTTTTTATGGAATAAAATAAAAAGAAATGAAATTAAAAGTTAATCTAATTCTAAGTTATTTTAGTTATTTAAAAAAGGTTAAAATGGCCTAATTAAAACTAATTTAATTATTGTTTATTTACAAAAATAATATGAGAATAATAATAATAATAATGTTAATTCTATTTTTTTGATTTTTTATGAAAATATTAGTTGGTTAATTAATTGTTAAATAAGAAAATAAGGCAAATAAAAATGACAAATGGCAAAAAAAAAAAAAGGGAAGATTAAAACCCAAGGGGGTGTGGCTGGAATTTGAGGGTGCATCGTTGGAATTATGGCCCATTAAGCTTCAACTCGTTTGACTTTCTTGGATTGCCTATAGCACGCTTTGACTGAGCACATGGTACTCTTGCTTTTTGGGCCTTTAGATCTGCCTCCAATGACACTTGGCTTGTTGGATGGGTGAGGTGCATGGTGTTCAGCGCTTGGTGAATCTGCACAAGAACATTTAAGAAAAAATAGCATTGGAAATATGGGGGACCTGGGAATCGAACCCAGGTCCCAGTGAATGCAAACCACGTAGCCAACCACTGAACCAAACCTGCGCATTTGTTAATGAAATGGAAAAGAAATATAATATAAAACAAAAGCGTCATATGCTAAAAAACAAAAAAAGAGCGCGCAGGATTTGAATCTTCCAACCATGCACTGCCACACATGTCGTCTTCTTCATTTCCTGAAATAAAAAGCAAGCAAGTAGCGGGGGTTTTAAACCCCCACTAATTTCAATAGTGAAAAATAGCGATTAGAAACTGGGACAACATAAAAAAGGCGCGAGGATCCCATTCAAATCGTCTCATCATGCTGAGTTTGACCATATGTGTGTGGAGTTCTAATTTTACAGCATGACAAAACCCCCAATTCTAAAGCTCTGAAACCCTAATGTTCTTCAATGGTGGATTGTGATTCTACGCGTTTCAGTGCAATTAATCCATGCCAAAAGGTTCCTGTATGTTCAAACAATGAAAAACAAACAATCAAACATATTAAATGCTCATGAGATGCAAGTTTCGATTATGAAAAATAAGGATGAACCGTGGATCTGTTCTGGGCAATTTCTTGAGTGTTAGCGTGTGATTGGGGTCTCTACACGTTCCTGGAAGTGTCAGCAATCTGTTAGAAACACAAACAAGCTCTGAATCACGCTGCAATATTGATTTCAGTTTCACACTTTTTTTGAAATTTTGCAATTTTGGTTCTGTCGTATGGAGTGTGTCTAGGTCCTGAATTGTGTTGGGAGAGCTTGCATATATGGTCTTGAATGAGAATCAAACAAAATTATGGTCATTGAAGCCTTGCAATTATGTTCTTGATTTTGCCATAAACTCCATTGAAACAACTTGCTATTTTTGTGTCAAATTTGAGTTTTTATGCCCATAATAGGTCTTGCACGAATTTGGAATGTACTTCATGGTGTATCAAAGCAATTCAACACAAAATATATCCCTCCATTAATTTTCTTGATTTTTATTTGAATTTTAAAGATTTAAAATGAATTAAATCAAATAAAATTAAATAAAAATGGAAAATTTAATTTTTAATCTTGAAATAAATTGTGGGACACGTGGGAGGCATGGCCAAGCTGAATCAAGTGGAAAAAGTGGGCCCCTTTTGTCAAAAATGAAGTTTCAAGGATAATTGACTTTCGCCATTTCACAAAAATTTCCCAACTTCTCCAATGCATATCTTGCTCAATTTTGAAGATATGAACATGTTCTTGGACATTTTGGAAAGGTTTTGAAGTCCTCTAACCAATTTCTTTTTTCCCATGTCATTTTGATTTACCAATCTCAAGTTATGGTCTTTGACTTAAAGTGCCTTTTTGTTGACTTTTGAAAATGACCTATAATGTTGAAATTGATAACTTTTTGTGAGAGCATTTCTTGGACTTGGAATGTGAAGATGAGTTGTAGGAAATGTCTTCCCCTTCAAGATGAGCATTGGGTGGGATTTTTCTGATGAACCATGAAAAAGTTATGCCTGGGTCAAGTTACAGTTGACTTTTCAACTGTCCAATAATAGAAACTTTTGCATCTTGATGATTTTTGAGCCATTCTTGTGGAATCATGGTCAAGATTTGACCAAATGATGATTGTGGCTTCAAAATAAGATGTTGACCAAAATTTTTGACTTTTGACTGCCAAATGACCATTTTGCCCCTATAGTTGACTGTTGAGCAAATGGGACTTTTGACTGTGCAACTTGACCTTGTGAATCTTGAAACTTGACATGTAGGTGCTTGACAATGTATATGAGCATAGGGGACTTGATTGAGCCCTTGAAAACCTCAACTTCCATGCAGGAACCAAAACCCTAATTTGACTGGCTTTAGGAGAGTGGTTGACTGTGTACCCCTTGAGTAGACTTGAGCAATGCTTGCCAAAACTTTGAAGAACATGGGAGGGCAAATTTTGGGGTACAACACCTAGGCTGTGCATGAAGCGTAAATATATTATGTTATCGATCATGATATCGGGCCCAAAACAACCAGAAAATGACATAGATGTTTATCTAAGTCCACTAATTGATGATTTAAGAGTGTTGTGGGAGGAAGGGGTGGATGTTTTTTATGCGTATTATGGAGAACAGTTCAATATGCGGACCATGTTGTTTTGCACCATCAATAATTTTCCGACATAAGGTAATTTGTCTGGGTATAAAACTAAAGGGCATAAGGCGTGTCCTATATGTGAAAAAGACACATGTTACCTTCAGCTTGAAAAAGGAAAGAAGACCGTTTATCTCGGGCATCAAAAATTTCTAAAATGTTATCATCCATATCGTAGATTGCGGAAAGCTTTCAATGTGGAACAAGAGCATGGTGTTGCTCTAAAGCCCTTGTATGGAGAGGAAGTTTATCAGCGACAATAGGGACTTGATGTTGTCTTTGGAAAGTACCAAAAACTCTCTACTGTGAAAAATGTATGGAAAAGGAGATCTATTTTTCATCGATCTTCCATATTGGTCTAGTCTTGATGTAAGACATTGTATTGATGTGATGCACGTGGATAAAAATGTATGCGATAGTGTAATCGGAACACTTCTCAACATTCAAGGCAAGACAAAAGATGGTATTAATGCTCGTATGGATTTGGGTTTGATGGGTATACGAGAAGAGTTAACTCCACAATATATAGGTAACAAGACATATTTGTCTCCTGCCTGCTACACTTTGCTTAAAAAATAGAAAACAAGTTTTTGTGAGTGTTTACGAAGCATCAAAGTGCCGCATGGTTACTCATCAAATGTCAAGAGGCTTGTATCAGTTGAAGATCTTAAATTAGTTGGCTTAAAATCTCACGACTGTCATGTCATAATGCAACTACTACTACCATTAACTATTCATGGGATATTGCCTAACAACGTTAGGAAGACTATAACTAGGTTGTGCTTATTTTTCAATGCAATTTGTTGTAAAGCCATTGATCCACTAAAGTTATACGATTTGGAAAATGAGGCTGCAATTATCTTATGTCAATTAGAGATGTATTTTCCTCCTTCATTTTTTGACATTATGGTTCACTTGATTGTTCATTTAGTGGTTGTTGAATTCAGGCTTTAACCACATTTCCGTTAATGTTTCTTACTAAGGGGGCGTTTGTTTCAAATATTCATAAAAGATTCTTAGAAATAAGTTATCTGGGAATAAAAATATGAAGATTTAATTCCAATGTATTATTTTGAAATTGTGTTTAGCATATAATTTGAAGTTCCTTGGAAAATAAGTAGTTATATATATATATTTTTTTTAAAGTATGTGAAAGTTTCACCTTCTCATCGGAATAAAATTATGGGAATTATGGAAGTTACGAAAGTTATAGAAATTATTTCATTCTAAGAAACTTTTATTCTAGAGAATAATTTTTTTTAACCTTCTACCAAACATAGGAATTATTATTTTCCATCCATGTATTTTCGAAAATATCATTTCTAAACTTGAAACAAACGCCCCTTTTCTTTTTCTTAACTATTTAAATACATGTGTCATCCATGACTCTGACTCACGGATGCAAGTATTAAACTATATTACATAATTAATTTACTATTATATAAATGGAGTTTCTACGGTGAAGCTATAAAAATGACACTTTTGAAAAAGTCATTCAAGAATAGATCTAATATTATATGAGGGTGTACAATTTGTATTCTTTGAATTAATCTAACAGTAATCACTAAATCAACAGATTAATATTTCACAAAATCAACGAAAATCACCAAATCCGAAAAATCCAAAAATCCAAAAATCATCATCTTCAATTAATTCACCAGTATTACATGAGTGTTGTTGTTCATCATCTTTAACTACATTTCATAAACAAACAAAAAATCCAAAATCACTAAACCAACGAATTAATTCACAAATTATATACCGTTGGAATCAAAATTTCATCAAGATTTCAAATATGTATTCAAAATTGCAAAACAAACAGTGAATTTGAGAAATCAAAGCAAAAAAATGTTGTCAAACTCACACAAACACGCTCAATCCGACTCGATTATGGGGTTTCATGAAAAACTAATCATAGAATCGTGTTCGTGGTGAAATTTCACTTCTAATAGAGTATTCATTTGCTTGAAACAATTAAGTTGCGGGAATATCATAAACTCTTCTATGTCTCACCGGGGAATACCAATACGGACTTTGATAAGGGAAGAGGAAGTTTCATCGTCTAGACTTCACTGGGGATTCCAAAACCAACCTCACTAGGGGAAAATGAAAGCCATGTCGTCGAGACTTCAACTGGGGATGTTAATACAAACTTTACCGGGGAAGATGAAAAACTACATCGTTGATACTTCAACTGGGGATCGTTATGCTAACTTCATTGGGGAAAAAGAAGTCACACACACCCAAGAGAGCATGGATACAGTCTTCAATATTAGGCATAATAGTTGTGCAAATTTCTCTGGAGAGAGAGAGATCATGGAATTTCACGGGATAACAACTTTACAGGGAAGTATCATATTCGACACATCTGGAGAGTTTAAGAAGTCGACAACACAGTAATGGGTCAGCTCATTGGGATTTTAAATCAAACTCAGTGCACAGTGAGAGAAAACCCAAGGAGTAGATGCTTATCTCAAAACTTCTTAGAATATATGTTGCCATTGTCTGGTTACTTAGAGGCACAGTACAACAACAATATCATAACTCGAGATCATAAAATCCTGCTAAAGATTACTTCTCAACATGAAGGGAGAAAGAGTTCAATAACTAAGCACATGCTTTGTAACTTTGCAACCTCCGTTTGATCACCTTTTGAACACTGAAGGTAATTACACTCAGTCAGAGAAATCTGAATCAGGGCTTGACTGGGGAGGATGGGATTACAAATCCACCATTAAATAGCTGCTTGAAGACAAACTGAACCAACACTTAACTGGGGAAAGATGGGAACACAGGCCCAATACCACACCATAACCTGGAAGACACCCACTAGCTGGTCAGTTACTGTAGAGGGAATTATGCCCATCTCTACAAGGCAGATTATGAGAAACAATCCTGCTTGTGGAAGATCTTCAGCTTGGGGAGAACATAGTAATCATCTTGACAAAAAAATATAGAAATGCCCTTGGAAACAAATTTGGTGTCCCAAGTTTACCGTACTGGTCGAGATATTTTTTCACGACTTGCCCTTGGCTGTCTTCTTTTAGGATAATCTGCCTAACCAAAAAAAATTCCTAGAGATTCGTCGAATCTCGACATAACTGCCCTGGATTAGCTGAATGTTGCATCTTCTTTACTCGACAACTTCTTCTTAGCTACATGCCCTTTGCTGATACTCAAATGTAAGCTTCTTTAATATCATGCAATGGTTTTACAAGCAGAACAATATTTATTCTAAGAAATATGATTCTAATGCAACAATTATGTAAGTCTTGAAGATTTTATTGAAGATATTTCGCAAAACCTTATGAATGAATCACTAGCCAGGACGCAAAATTGATTTTTTTATTTTTATCAAAGATAACAAAAGCATATGATACTAACACAAAAATTTTAGCAAAATTCATGAGAGTCAGAAAACGCTATCTCGTTGAAGTACGCTTTCGAAATAAACCTTGTTTCAATTAGGACTTTTGAGGATTGTAACGTGGCCTGGTTCACGTTTTTTTAGAAAAACGGATTTTAAGGCTCAAAGTTATTTAGTTCCCACCCCCTTCATGATGTTCTCCAGTCCTAAGTTCAGTTAACTCGATCTAAACATTCATCTCTCAAAAGAAATTTTGAGACAGTTGAGGAACCAACCAAGGTTTTCTTTGGATACGATAATCACTTATTTTTTTAATTTTATTGTATGATCACGTAACACATTTCCTTGCTAAGGATATCCATTTTGTAATCCTTTTTCTCCTTTCAGGCTTTCCATCATTTTCCCTAACTTTTTCCTGGACAAATTCTTTTTGAATTTGACTATGAAGCCCAGCGGGATGCCTTGACTTTTTCCTAAGCGAGATTTTTCCAAGTTTCGACTTAGCGGGGCTTTTTGTATTTTTCTTTAATCGCTTCTTATTCATTTCATTTTTTAATTTATTTTTATATTACCTTTTCTTTCTTTTTGAACATGTCGCGTGATGTTGAATCATTTTCGACTTGTTGGAAGAATTGTGGCCGCCCTATTTCTTGGAAAATGAGGGATAACCGTTTTTGTATCATCGTCTATTGACTTTCTGATGTGCGAGAGATACTCATTGGGGTATCGTCAATTGACGCCCACTCTTGATAAGTGAATGTTAGCCATTACAATTTTGAGTCTTTTCAACCTTTTGAAGGATAACCGTTGTTGTATCCTTAGATGCGCATTTCTGATGAGTTCCGAACGCTCGATCAAATTAACTGAACACTACCCTGCCCCAGGTTAAAAATGAGGTTTTTTCTAAAATAGAAAATAAACTTCTGCTTCAAGGCTCAAAGGGGTTAATGAGGGTTTCACTCCCTTATATCTCCGGTGTTTAGGAATTTGAAACAATGCCTGTATATCGTCAACAAGGTTTTATTCAAAAGCATACAACCAGAAATTTTGCATTTTAAATTCATCATCTTCCCTCCAATCTATGCTTAGGAAAGAGTGATCCGCTGTCGCAGACGGATAAAAAACGAGTTACTTTAAAAAAATGTAGTTTAGCGACAGTGACTCGAGTATCGTATCGCGAGGATTCTTGTATTGTTATTAACCAACATAAGTGATTATGGGGGATTTAATTTAGGATCAATTTTTAAAGAGCTGAGCAAATAAGTGATTAAAATAAGTGATTATAAAAATAAGTCGATCTACTATTTTCAGGTTCCTTCTAATCATTGGTTTTTAACTTACCAATTCCCTAAGCGGCTTCGACCTCTATTCGATTTCAATACCAATTGACAAGTGCAATAGATATAAAATAGATTGAATTCCCATTCCGAATTAAGCAAACAGATTAATACAATCGTGAATTAAGCAAAC
Organism: Vicia faba; assembly: GCA_948472305.1. Lineage (NCBI taxonomy): Eukaryota > Viridiplantae > Streptophyta > Magnoliopsida > Fabales > Fabaceae > Vicia > Vicia faba. The sequence continues at coordinate 698,768,232 of OX451738.1, read as the reverse complement.
ACGATATAAAACGTGATTTAACGACTAAGCAATGTAAACAACGATTAAAGATTAGGAATACAATCATACGAATTTAATCAAGACATTCCATGAAATAACATATTAAGCAAATGAAATTTTATAAAATAGAATTGAAAGAGAAACGAAATTGAATTGATAAGTTAAAAACCTCAAAGCATTGGAACACGATTACAGTAGATCAACTCTGGATAATTAGTTCTTCATTCAAGCGTAAAAGAAAAATGTATTTTTTCTGAATAAGGAAAAGGTAAAAACTAAATTACTGTAGCGGATGCTAGGTATAGCAAGGACAAGGATTCGGTTCATAACCCAACTGGACCGAAAACATAACCCAGACCCAAAATAAATAACCAAAAACTTAAATATAAAATGCTGAAACTTCAACGAATTTTATGGCCCTGCTACATTCTTATTCATCTCTCGACTTCTGAATAAAAATCGTAGCACTTTCTCTTAGGTTTCCAACGAATGGTAGCATGCCTCATTCCGACTCATGTAGCTCAAGTTATGAATTTATTCGTGCAGACTGCTAATGCTGAAAATGAAGTGCGAAAATCAAATAAGAGTAGAAATAAACTAAAATAGAAAAACACTATAAAATACAAAAATAAGCTAAACAAACCATAGAAATGCATAAGTACAAGCATGAAAAAATGTGCATAAAAATTCACTGACCAAAGAGAATGGATAACAAGTTGGTATCATAATGCAAAAAGCAATTCAAAATTAAAAACGAATACAAGTGAAACAAATGGATTTCTTCAAGACAAACATATTTATTGTACTAAGATAATCATTCAAATGTAAACAAGTTCTTTTATGCAAATAGTACAATGATTAACAAGAAGAATTACAAATGAGAAATCATTAAAATTGCTAGTAAACATGAGAAATCTAATCATCCTTGAAATCCAGGGCGTTCTTCAATCACGTTTATTCTTCGGCAAAGACTTGGCTTGAACTTCAAGACAAATATCTTTAAGTGATAAGATACCACTTTTGACCAATTTCTGGACTTCAACTTTCAATGGCTAACATTGTTCAATACTATTCCCAGGGGCTCCCTGATGAAAAGCACAAGTTAAATCAGCTTTGTAGTACCAAGGTATTTTCTCAAGAATCTTCGATGGAGGTCGAGTCTGAACCAAATTCCTCTGCATTAGGATAGGAAATAACTCTGTATAAGTCATTGGAATTTGATCAAACTAAACTTTCTTCTGATTAGAAGCTTGTTGATTTTGTTGACAAGTTGGAGCAACAAGAGGTAAATTAAACACAGGGTTGACAGAAGGAACACGCTGATTATGAAGATGATTGTTTCTTCCTCTGGTTCTCTTAGAAAAATTATTATCAAACTTTTTCACACCACTAGTTATGCCACTGTCTTCAGATAAACATTCCTTTCGGACGTCCTTTTCTAGAAGCACTCTCACATTTTCCTTTTCTGGGAACTCACCGGGTGCATTGACCATCACCTTCTCATGAAAGAATGATTTCAGAGTTTTTGTGAAGACTTTTCTCATATCTTCTTCCTTCCTAGAAGGATTGACTTGGGCGGCAACCAAAGTTTTAACCAAAGCAGTTAGATATTCCACATCAGCCTTCAAAGTAGTCACCTCTCTGCGGAGTTCAAAGATCTCTTGCTTAATGCTTTCCATCTTCCCTTAGCACGAGTGTTGTACTGATGAGGCAACTTGCTTCAAACGACCAAAGGACATGGGTAAGACTTCTGTGGAACTCATGAAATGCATAGTCAAACGTAACATGATGCATGACATGCAATACAAATGCCATATTTTTATTTCCAAAAGTTCATGCATTTTGATTCCAGTTATTAAGCCACAATGTTATTATATATTCTTTTTTCATGTATTTATTATATATAATTTTTTTATGTTTATTTTTCGTCTTAACAATTGGAATCAAGGAAGTAATGTTAGGAAACAAAAAGAACATGTATGCTGATAATCATATTAACATGCTATGTATGCAAACATATGGGATCAAAGCTTCTGCGGTACTGGATAACTGTTGGACTGATAACAGAACCACTATCATATAAAATAAGATCAAAGGTCCGGACTAATTCAGAATATCAAAGGTCAAAATCATCAATATAATCAGAGTCACCAACAGAACATGTATAGTCACCACCTGTACCTGTAAAGATTATTCCCTCCCCACTCACGGGTAAATACTAGGTCATGGTAAAGTCAATGGTAACTCAGAATCGAGGGTACTCCTGAGAAACCATCTCCATATCACCTACGTGAAAATGATAGCCCCTCATTTGTACCTCATATGAGCGTGGACGACATGGCGGCATAGTGAAACCTAAGTCAACTAGCCGTTCATGTTCCACTCTATTCCTAGTATTCCTGTAGTTTCCACTTGGCCTGGGTATTGGGCGGTTTACCTCATAGTAACATCCCACCCATCAAGAAACAGAGAAACCAACACAACAACAATATAACAAATAATAATAAAGACGCAATGCAAACATATGCTTAAACATATACAAATGAATAATCCATAAAAGCATAATGATAAACACCCTAAGAAAAGAAAAGCGGGAGCTAGGAGTGACTCACGGGATGGACCAGCAATTGGTTGACATGTTTTCCCAGTGAAGTCGCCATTTTTCTGTAGCGGTAAAACCAATGAAGTCGCCACCGAGTATTTATTTATCCCATATGAAAGGGAAAGGAAAAATCATCGAAGAAAAACCTAAAGGGGGAAATCAAGGTCTTGAGACCGAGAGATTGGGTAAGGGAGTCGATTACGCGAGGGGAAGGTATTAGCACCCCACACGTCCATAGTACTCTACGGGATCCACTCTCGTTATTCTAATCAAATGGTGTGTTCAATCTAATTCTTAAAGGTTATAAACTAAGAGAGAATACATGCAAAGAAAAGAGAACGAATGTAAGGAAAATAAAGTTGTACTCGCTTGGGCCCTACCCCAATGCCTACGTATCCTTTTAAGGAATCAAAGCTACCATAGTTCGGCTCATATATTTTGTTTGTTTTTATTTTTTTTAAATGAACAATGTTGCATTCGGTCATTCCACTGCTGCTCGACCTTTGGAGACTTACGACCTGTAGGGGAAAGGAGCTAACATCCTCTTAGAAGAGAAAAGTCGAATGGCGAAAACAAATGGATTGGTTGGTATTTTTTACCATGAAAAGAATCTTTGTATGATTAGCATTTCTTATATATTTGCCAAGAAAAAGAAGTTTTAGTTTTAAATGCAATTATGCAAAAACGGGAAGAAAACATCTAAGGGAGACTAACCTATCTCTAACCTAACGTTATCATACAATGAAGGATCCTATCTAATTTAGCATGCCAAAGAAAGTCCAACAAAACTATCCTATAGGGAACATGCACTGAGAGCGAAGTCGTGATCTCAATTTCTAAATTGAGTGACTCATCAATTAACAAGAAATAAAAGAAAGCGATAAAATCCTATAGGGAGCATGCACTGAGAGAGAAGTCGTGATCTCAATTTCTAAATTGAGTGACTCATCGATCAACAAGAAAGGAAGCAAACACAAGCACAACATATAACATAAATGAAGTGCGGAATGCCTGCTACATGTCTTTAAACAGCGACTTCGAGCGCACACTCTTTATTTCCTACTTCCTACTTCACATGATTTCTAGAAAGTGATAAATGCAGAAATATAACTTGGAAGCAGTATAATACCAAACGAACAATAATGTCCACAAAAGCGCAATCAAAGCAAAGAAACCCAGAATACTTCGCGCAAGCTGTCATCAACAAACAAACAGTTAGAGATCGCATATTCGTAATAGGTGTCAAAGCATCATCGATGTGAAAATAAATCATCATCGGAAACTCAAACATGTCTGTATATCGAACAATGAACCTGCATAAGAATCAACTCCACAAGCAAAGGTGAATTACAAATCTCAAATAATCGGATAATCCCGATTTAATTCTAAAAATCAAATAAAAAAATCTAACAATTTTATTGATTTTTATTATTTTTTATCATGTCAGAAAAAAGAGTTCAAACAAATCTACACAATTCATAAAATTATTTAAAATAAATTACTAAAAGAATAAACCCACGGGGTGCAAGCTGGAACTCTGGAGGTATGCTGAAGTAATCTGGGCGCTAGGCCCATTAGAACAGGTCTAGGAATTCTCTTTTTTTGCTGCAAAAACGGGCTCAGGAGGGAGGTGCAGAAGTGATCTGGGAGCTAGGCCCATGCAGTTTTTTTTGAGTCCACCATACCATTTTTGTTTGGCTGCTAACCTGCTGCAAAAACGAATGGGCTTAGGGAGAAGGATCTAGTCCAAAAATAATACAATCCATTTACCAAATTTTTATTATTATAAAAAAATGAATAATAAAAAAAAATAGGCAAAGAAAATTGAGAGAGGGCTTAGGGTTAGAAGCCAAATGACTCTGTGTCTTCCACGAACAAAATCCATCAACGCTTTCCTTCTCCAAAGTTGCACCGCCGATATTTTCCATCACCGGCGATCTCTGACTCTCACTCTCTCTTCTTCTTATCATCGTCACAAAGAACTACTGCTGCCATCTCACTCTGATCAGCCTCACGCGACAAGTAGTGCTTCATAATTCTTCTTCTGTTTCACCGTTGTTCATCATCTTCACAAACTCCCTCTTTCTTCTTCTCGCCATTGCTCCGTCCTCTTTGGTGAACAGAATAACATCACATCGTCGTCACCATTCAACATCTCTGATCTGCCTTAAGGATCATCATCTCCACTTGTTTTTAGTGATTCTCTTCGTCTCTCTCAAAGACACAACCCGCTGTGACTATCTCCTTTTACGGCAGAGATTTCAACCTAATACCATAATTGTTCAGCCAGAGCTCGTCCGACGCATCTTCAGGCTTGACGAATATGACGAAAGATCCAGAGAACAGAGGCTCAGGTATGTGATTTTCTCTCGATTCTTCTTCTTTTGCTTGCGATTTCGAGTCTTCTTCCTCTGAATTTATGCGTTTCTGCGTTTTTGTTATGTTGTAGTGTTCTTGAAGTTGTATGAAGATGAAGTTGTTACAGTGGAGGATGATGATGAAGATGAAGAAGAAAAGGGAGAGGTTTATGGAGGAAGTAAAGAGCAGGTTCTCTGATTCTTCTGTGAATTGAAGAAATGAAGAATGAAGAGTGAGAAAGATGGAGGAAAGTGAAGGTTAAGGATGGAAGAGAGAGAGCATAAAGAGATTTTTGAGATCATTTTCTGGTGAGTTTTTCCCCTCTCCATCATTGGATCGTGATTCTGATAAAAATCGTGAAAAGATCCATTTCCTTTTTTTTTAACTGTGGAGAACCAATTCTATTATATGCTGAAAGTTTGTCGGGGTTGTTTTGAACGGGTTAGAAAAAAATTCTGTTATGGAATTCTGTTATGGAGGTTATAGGTTGTTAGGAGATGGTTACAAGGCTGCGAGTTATCTGGTAGTTGGAATTTTGTTAATACTGTTATATTTCTGTTACCAACAGTTAGTCCTTTTGTTATAACTTGATGCCTCCTACCTTACAACTTCTGACTTTTTCTTTCGTTTTCTGAGTTCAACCTCCTGATTTAATTCCTTCTTCCCCTTTTCTTTTGCAGGCCAACCATCCTTTACCCTTGACCGCTTCAACAACAACTTTCATATCAGCATCCATATTTAACAACCGCAATCGGTCCTCTATCAATGCCAACAACGCCTCATCTTTTACCCCTAATGTAGACAACACGAATACAATCTCTCGATTAAGAAAGCATGGAATTGATTTACCACATTTGGTGCCGCAAAGCATACTATTTTTTTTGGAGACTAGGATTTCTGATATTTCCTGAACTGGATTTTTAATTGTTTATTGTAAGAACTACTTTATTGAATTATGCTTATTTCCCTTGATTTGGCTTTATTTTGAATTTAATGAATGGACTGTTTTTTTGGTTAATAGTTCGAAAGGCTTTATATGGTGTGAAATGGAATATGAGGCTTTGGAGAAAAGAGTTAGTAGGTTTAAGTATGTGTTTATGGTGAGATTTGCTTGAAAATGGTATGCAATGCATGGTATAGTTCTGTGGCAGCAAGTTAAGATGTCTGGGTATGATAGTTTTTTTTTGTGACTATTTTGTGGAGGTCTAATGCAGGTCTGGTGTAGCAGTAGGTTAGGTGTACGTTGGTAATGTACATGGCTTTCAACATGGAGGCTTTGCACATGAAGGAACTTTGTAGTTGACATGAAGTTAAAATTTGGAGTTTTGTCGAAAGTATCATGGTTGGGATTTAGTAGGAATAAGTCTTAGGACAGTAATCAGACTTTGGTCAAACACCCTCTTTGTAATTCGTTCGATTGTAATGAATTCCTTTTCACTTGTAAGAATTTTTGACTTGGAAATGTGAAAGACATTATTTTTTTCTTGTAATCTTTATCTTGTAGCCTTGCTTGTCATCAATGATAAAACTTTATATTCTACGCACCCTCTTGTCCAAAAAGCATACCTCTTTCTTTCATTTTGAAGTGGTATGTATGATGATGATTCGAGCTTTGAGTGGTGAATGATGTAGAATTTGACACCTTGGTTTTGTGATGATTTATACTTGTACGATGTTGAATAATGCTTTGAATGAATAATGAAAATAATGATGTATGCCTTTGTTACTTGAATCCCAATAAATTCATATGAATATACCATTTCAAAATTTAGTCATGAGCCAAATCCCAAATTATGCTTTTGAATAAATTGATCTCATGGAATCATTTGAATGAAACCTCATATCAATTCTCCATTGATCAAAACCGAGCCAAGTTGCCTTCTTGATGAACTTTTGTCCTTAATCACTAATCCCAATTAACTTGTATTTCCAAGCGACATACAACAATAAAGAGAACAAAATTGTCTTGATCAAAATCAATCCATAACTTCACCTTTTATGCCGTGTTTCATTCTTGTAATTCAATCCACAAAATATATTGACTTGATAAAGTCTTTTCAAATGGTTGCCTCAACATACTGCCTCGAAGACAAATATGTATTGAAGTATAAGAAACGAATCCCCTTAAGTCCAGTTCTCCAATTGATGAACCAACGAACTTGAGCAACAAACTGAAACCCTAATCTCCTTGCCATAACACACACTAATGAGGAGGCGATTTAATATGCTGACGAGAAAACCTTCTTTTAAAACAACCTCCGATGAAGCCCTATATTCAATTCAATTTTCCAATCTTAAGCAAACTTTCAAGACAAGCAAAAAGTATGTGAAACAATAATGATGCCTTTATTACAATGAATCTGCAAACTCATCTCTTGCACCATGGCTTGCATTTCGCAATCCAATTCCACTATATCTCGACTTGATGAGTAACAAGATAGACAATGCCTTGAATCCCTGGATAAAGGTAGGACTTGGAGCATAGTAGGATACCTTGTCATGAAACTCAATGAATCTCAGTTGTTAAACATCAACAAGCTCAAATACGATGAGTAACAAACCCTAGTTCACCTGCTTTTAATAAAATTTGATAATCAAGGTAGCTTGAGGTGATGGAGGGAACCAAAACCTTAGCTTACAATTGAATTCTTGACGAAGCATAACAAGTTTAAAAAAACCTAGCATCCTTCCTAGAACAAGTTAAAACCCTAGCATCTTTCCTTGCTTTTTGAAGAAGCAGCTTGAATCTCTTGGATAAAGATAAGAGCCTCAGAGCCTTAAAGAAACCCTAATTATTTGAAACCTTTGATCACATGCCACATTTTATTGATTAATGAATGAACGATGTGTTAGATGACCTAATGGACTTATGTACATGAATCTCACTTAAATCGACAGATTCGAGTCATCTTGCATTTGAAGCGACCAACTTCCATTTGATGAAATGAGCTGAATGAGCTCCTAACCCATAGCTTACCCAACGGTACATGTAGCCTTGAAGTGAGAATTTAACTCAATAAACCTCCATAGAAGAATCACTACCAAGCTCAAACAAAATGAAGAGAAATCATGATTCTCTAGCTGAGTTAGGCCCTAATACCTTTGTTCCTTGAAAGAACCTTGAATGAAGAAATTGTATCTTGAGGAAACCTGATAGAAGAGACATCTATGCTGCTTGAGATCCAAAACCTTAATATCATACCAAGAAAAATGAGAGCACTAGCTGAGTCAATTTTGAGTAAGACGACAGCCTTTATTCAGAGAGAGAAACCCTAATGCCAAAGCGCTTCGATCTTATAACCATGAGACAAATGCTATGTGCAAAATGTACAAAGTATGATGAGGGATCTTAGGGGCAAAAATTGGGGTAAAACAACGATTATATTAGAGCTTTGTTTAAGCATCTTCATAAGAAGATGGTTAAAGCTATGTGAGTAACAATGAGTATGACTCATGTCAGTTTTATCAGGCCCCATGGTTGACACCAATTATACTTGCTAAAAACTATAATATGTGATAAATCCTAGTTATTAAGGGTTATTTGAGACTTTAAGTATGTTGTGAGGATGTGAGTTAGCTTACATAAGACAGTGAGAAGCTATGTGTATGTGGCTTCTGTGTTATAATGAGATTTTGTCCTTCTCAACTTTATCATTGAGATATTTATAGTAGTACTGGACCTAGATCCTAGGTCCTATGGGAATAACAACTCCCATTGAGAAGACACATAAGTGAATGGTTAAACCGCCACTATTTCCAAAAACATAGTTAAAGAATGAGAACTTATCCTTTCCCTAATACCCTATATCAGGAGACCATTCCCAAAGGAAGGTGACATGTTTAATTGAAAGGGCGATACATCTAGTTAATAGGCACACAAACTAGAAAATGAGCGATAAGAGAGATTCCATAGAATTAACTCATATATTTTATCTCCTCATCTCCCTTTCAGAACCTCTTTTAGGATATACCAATGGGGGCTCGTAAATGGGGAATTTTTTTAGCTTATGTTCCTTTATTCGAAAACCCCCGAAGGCCTTGAGATGGAATACTTTGATAGGGCCCGAGTTAGATTTCTCTAATTAGAATTTAGTTGAGCCACTTTCGAGAGACTTTAGTTTAGTCCCTCACGCAAGACTTCAACTGAGTCCCTTAGGCGATACATCACTTAATTCCCTCAAGCGAGAATTTAGTTGAGTCAACTACTACATAAAATCTATTTCACAAGGGTTGGAAATAGGATACCACCACACCTAATCAACCGTTATGAGGTAGGCATGTTTGTATGTATAATGCTGTCCACCACAGTCGTACGATCAGAATTATAAACTAGGTAGCATGCTATGTATCACAAATTTTACTTCAAACAACCGTTGTGATATTCTTTAATGCATAACATTTAACAACGGTTATTCTAAACAACCAATGTGATATATACAATGAGTTTATTATAAATGATGTGAAATTCTTATTTCGTCAATTCTCACTAAACATATAATATTTCAATTTGATATAGAAAATTATACTATGACAAATTAAGTTATATTAGAAGAAAAAGTTACATCATTCAATGCTAGACAAGAAATCATCAGCCCTTATCTGCACTTCGCTCTTTAACACTTAGAATTTGGTTTAGTACTCCTAATTCTTCAACATATCTTTCCTGCACATGTAGATTATTTTTCAAAATATTATTTACTGTACAAATAAAATTAAAAGTGGAGAAAGGGGTGGTTGAAGAACTAGAAGCGTTAAATTAAGTTCTAATGGTTAAAGAGTGAAATGCAGACAATGGGTTGAAGAATTCTTGTCTAGTATTGAACCATGTAACTTATTTTCTAATACAACTTTACCTATCATATTATAATTTCCTAATGCAATCTGAAAAGTAATATATTCGATAAGGGGTTAAAAAAACACCAAACCCACATAAGATATAATAACCTCATCATTTAAACAAACATTAACAACAACATTCATCAACAACAAACCTTAAACAACATACAAAATATACACAACAAACAACTCTTATTAAAAACAACCAAGTCATCAAAACCTAGCATAAACTACATACAACATACGACTTTTATTAATAACAATAACATATTAACTCATAAACTGTTTCAAAAACACACGTGCCCCATAATGACATCCACAATAAAATGAGGATGAAGCTTAAGTGAGACATGTAAACTTGTGTTAAATTTGAACGAGTGTTATTATGGATATCTAACACAAGTTTGCAGTGCTCACTTTAAGTTTATCCTTGTTAATTCACCTTCCCTGCCTACAAGTCAAAACAAGTAGAATGTTCAAATATTATGAAACAAGTTATTGAAATGTAAACAATGATAAATAAATAGATTTTGCAACATAAACTATTGTGAATATGATCCTGTAAGGTATCCATTTTTAAAGATCTGATTCAACAAAGGCAACCCTTCGAAGAAGACTTATTTGCTTCATGAGTTTGGGGTTTCCGTATGAGAGAGACGAGTGAGAGAGATGATAGATTTTTTTAGAGAGACAATTGTTATGTATTGAAGTGAGAGAAATTTCGCTTATATATAAATATGTCATACCTTTCACCATCGTTGATAATATGAGTCGTGATGAAATAATTGCACCTTACACCATGATTGATTATATGAACTGTGGTGATATACAAGGACAAACATGTTTTGTCAGGATAAATGAAAAATTATTGGTGCAGTGATTTGAACCCTTTCACTCCAGATACATTTCATCAGGTTGTTAACTATGTCCTAGGAAAATGTCTTTTAGTAAATATCAAAGAAAAAACCTCTAAAAAGAGTTATTACCACGATTACCAGGAAAGTCAGTGTAATATAATGTTATGAAATGTCTATTTTCTACTGGTGGTCTCTCATGCGAGACTTTAATTGTCTTACTAAGATGACTTTTATGCTACTCCCCTCTAAGACGACTAGGGCAACCTCGTGGAAATCCAACATTTTGTTGGAACAAGCCAAAGCTTGAATGATGAACGAATGGTGGATTTTGGTGAATTGGTGAGGATGAAGTGAAAATAGAGGAATAATATATATATATATATATATATATATATATATATATATATATATATATATATATATATATATATATATATATATATATATATATATATATATATATATATATATATATATATATATATATATATATATATATATATAAATTGGCATTAACCAAACAACATTACAAGAAGAGAGTATTTATAAGAATCCTAAAATAAGTTGGAATCAAAATATACTCAAAAACAACTTAAAACTCAAAATCACGAATTGGAAATCGATTATCCCATTTTGGGTAATCGATTTCTTGAACTGATATAGCATAAAATAGAAACAAAACTGACAGCTGAAATCGATTTCACCATTTTGGATAATCGATTTTAGAAACAATAATTCTCTATTTCTCCTTTTCAGAAGTGCTTTTCTGATAAACTGTTTTGATGCAATGCTTCCCGAAGCTTTCATACAACATTTGAAATACTCTAAACTTCCAATACATTCATATTGCCCTTTCAAAGTGACAAGGATCTTCCCTTGGAAGTCCACATTCATAATTCCCTTTTAAATACAGTAAGAATCTTTTAATGGAATTCCTGCATTCATATTGGCCATATATTAAGGCGGCGAGGATTTTCAAGCGAAAATTCAGCATTCATGTTGTCCTTAAGGCATAAGTGATCTTCCAATGAAAATTAAACATTCATAAAATCTCGAAAAGTAAATTTTACATCAATTTCTTTATAAAATTCAATGTTGAATTGAAAAGAATCATCAGACAGATCGTGTCTATGAAACTTGACATTGTTTTGAAATAGTTTGAAATGCCAATATGATATATCAAAATAAATGTGTCATAATCTTTTATCAAATAAGTTATGTGTAATGTCTTCGTAGTTTGTTTATCTAGAAGTTTTTCTATTTGATCAATATGCGTGAAAGTTGCCCGAACATGTTTTTTATGATGTATATATCAATTAGTGGATTGGTACATATGGAAGAGTTGATTAACATGTTTAGGGATTTCCTAATACTTTATCATCTCTAACATGCAGATGATATCTTACTTATATGCTACTTTGAGTTGACCCCTAGTATTTGAAATAAAAAGGATGAGTCTTTTTTAAGGATGGCAGTTCGTTTTCTCCTTAACAAAGTAGTTCAATGCCATTAAGGTATTTAGGCTTATGGGTAAGGGGAAACCCTAAGAAGCTAAGTTTTCTGAGTGGCGATGGTGAATTTTCTTTGATCTATGGGCCATGAGTATTAAGTCTGTCAGTTCATAGTGAGTGTTTTGGATTGACCCAATAATTAAGCAGGGTCCAATCCACTCTTGCATTTAGGACGATTTAATGATCTTGGTCTAATCAATTGGAATAGATAAAAGACATTTTTCCTTCTTCCTTTCATGTCGACGAGCCTTGGTCACTTGACCCTCAGAATCAACGAGGATAGCCACCTAAGAACGACCAAAACCACACTTTCCCGTGAATACTTCTCTACTCGTTATAACGGCTAGTTTCGAGTATCTCTGCCTGTTATAATGGCTAGTTCATGGCAGTTATCTATTTTTGAGGAACCTCATATCTAGGTTAAAAAATAGGAACCAATGGCCAAGCGTCGGGGGAACTATATAAACCATCACGCTTATGAGGGTCAGATATTCAATATTCATCACTCACTTCTAAAACCCTAGACTTTTTTTATCTTGTATCTCTTTGCACTCTTTCTTACTTGAGCGTCAGAGTGCCTTACAAGTACACCCTCTCCTCCTCATTACCAGCTTTGCAGACGAAGATATCGATCCCTTATAAGTTTTAATCACCTGTAAGATCAGTGGCGCCGTCTGTGGGAAACTGTCTTTCCCATAAACCAAAGATAAAAGCAACATCACCAGATTCTGATCATGGCCGATCACAATGACGACCATCTTACTGGCAAAACCATCTTATCCTCATTTGTAATTGTAGCGGTAGAAATGTTTAAGACTAAGCCATTGGATTGACTAGACTTTATACAAATCAAAATAAAAATCGCCACTGCGCTTTATTATTTTCAAAGGAATGGGAAAAGAGCGAATAACCCAAAAAGAAGGGGGAAAGATTCAAGGTAAGGGGGTTGGTTATACAAAGGGAAGGTATTAGCACCCTAAACATCTACGGTACTCCGCAGGAGCCTCTTTGTAAAATCTGTATATTTTGGATATATAAAAAAATATTGTATATAAAAAATGGATGGTGGAGGTGAGGAAAGAAATATATTTATTTTTATAATTTTTTCACCCGTCACGGTTGCGAACCTTTAGTGCCTATGTACCACCTTTTCGTGTAATAGGGGATCAGGGTACACGTAGTTCCTCTTTCAAAAATTTAAAACACAAATGTGTTGGTTAATTTTATGAGATAAAACATCATCGTCATTGTCCGTGTGAAAAATATGCCTACTACCCACAATCATGAGAAAGGAGAATTTGCATCATCTCAAAGTGGAGGATATGGCTTGGATTTTAAAATCAACAATGTCTCACTCAACACCCATGTGGAAAATATCTCTCTTCACTACATATTGTAGAAGTATAGTTGTTTGCATCACTACAAGGATTGACAAGAGTTCAACCTTTTTGAGAAAAGTTTAAAGATAAAAGCCAAAGTGGCAAAATGGTTTTAAATGAGATTGATTGACTTTTAGTCTTCTCACAAAAAAATGTCAAAGTATTATTAGGTTGATTGAAGTTTATTTATGAAAAGGTTTTTAAAATGCATGGAAATAAGTCAAAGTTTATTATGAAAGTGGTTCAAGTTCAAAAACAAGAAGAGTTTTCAAAAGGGGAAAGAAGATTTTTGAAATTAAAGAAGATAGGAGGAGAATAAGGGACTATCCTAAAGCATAAGGTAAAAGCTAGGGATAAGAATCATCTAACCAACAAGAAGACAATAATTGACATTATGAGCCAAGATAGAATTCCCATTCCTTGGATTGGAACCAATCAAGCAAAAAACATACTAGACCTCTTGAGAGAATCAAACATCAAGTGCATTAAGTCTTCATAAAAATTGGGCAGAGTAATGACTGTATACGGGTGATTTCCAGATTACAAACAAGGGATGTAATCACAAAAACTTGCACACAAAAATAAACAAGCAACCCAATGTATTGAGATAAACCTCAAGAACATCAGACAGAATAATCAGATAAGATCACAAGGTCTCCAAGATAGGCCAAGGTTTCTAATCCTAAGTCCAAGAAAAGTACCATGCTCCATAATGCCAAGGATAGTAATCAAATAGTCCAAGTACCATTAAAGATTTTTTAGGGTTTATGTTGATTATTAAGTATCTTAAGAAAGAAAAAGAAAACCTCAAGTGAACAAAGTAAAAATGGCAAGAAAGTAAATGCTCAAATGAGCAAAGATGAAAATGGCATGAAATATAAATGCTAAAAGTAAATGGTACATAAAGCATAAAGAAGAATAAAAGCATAAGGTAAGACAAGTCAATAATTAGTGGTTTGTTGGATGACCATCTTGAAGCTTGCATTTGGAACTCATTAGAGGATTGGTAGAACCAAAGCCTCCATACAACAAGTTGCATTTGCATTTTGTTAAGTATATCATCCATTTGGAATTCTCACAAGTACCATTTAATGATCAACAATATTTAAGTGATCCGCGTTGACCAAAGGTGTTGTAGATCCATTAGAGGATTGGTAGAACCAAAGCCTTCACACAATGAATCTCAAGGTTATTGGATCAAAGAGATCAAATTAACATACTTGGGCTTGCAATCATAAGTTTGGGCCACGAATGATCATTTATTCAAATCGGGACAAAATTTATCACTATGTTAAGCAATCGTAAGTGGACTTATATAGAAGTCACACCTATTTTGAGGCCGGTCAATATCAATCTATGCACCATTTGTTTTGAGACATGATATAGAGATCATGCTCCAACAACATCTAATGCAACAAGAAAGGGATGAGATGAAGAGGGATGGGAAAAAAATATATAAACCACATTTGAATTAAATTTTAATCAAACTATTATTAAAATCATTCATCCATTTTTGTGGAGTTAAACTCAACACCATGGAACCAATGATGTTAATAAAGTTCATGATCCAAAATCTAACCCAAGATCAGCCAGAAAATAGTCACAAAATAATATCACATTTTAATATACACAAAAGGGTTTAAAAATAATATTTAAAAATAAAAAATAAAGAGAAAAATATCAACTATGTTCAAATTAATCAAGAAATGCAAAGTGAGACCATAGAAAAATTAGAAAAAGGCTCAAGTAATTTTACAAATTTTTTGGTAATTTTTTAAAGTCAGAAACTATTTTTAAAATTAAAATAAATGGGTAAAATAAAAAAAAATGATAAAAAATAGTAAAGTCAGAAACAAAAATAAAATAAGGTCACCAATATTTGTTACAATATCATTGGATCATTCCATAATTTTTTCAGAATATAAAAATGTATAAAAGTATTTTTAACATTTTAAACAAATCAAATAAAGTGTAAAATTTATAAAAAATACCAAAACACAAAATTAAATTGTGAAAAAATAAAAATCAGAAAGAGAATAATCAAAAATATTTTTCATAATTTGTTCCAGATTTTTTGGACTAAAAATGAATTTTCTATGATTTTTTTGAAATTTAAAACAATTAAAATATAAAACTCATAAAAAGAAAATAAAAGTAAAATATGTTGACCATTGGATCAGATTCAAAACACGTTACTAATCAAATGCAAGGGATCTGACGCGCTGTTTATATCATGGTCATTAGTGAATAATGTACAGAATCATTAATTAAATCATAATTTGAAAAAAACAGATGGCGCGCCTTCATTGGTTGGAAGATGATACGTTGGTCATCTTCAACCTCCAGCCATCACGAATTGCAGGTCTCTCAAACTGTAAAATCATAAGCTCAGACCTATTTCATTCGCTTCGTCTCTTCAAGACGAAGACAACCAAACCCACGCGCCAAATTTATATAAACTGTAGCTCAAGCAATTTGGAAGAAAAGTTTTGAAAATGGATTTGAAATTTCATGGTCAAAACGTGTTTCCATTAAAAGGTAAGTGTTGCAACTAGAACCAAGGCAATGAGAGCAACACAATGATATCCGAGTTTTGAAGAATTGATGAAGGAATCTACCTATTGAAGTTGAGTTGCAGAGCTCTGAAACTGGACTTTTATGGAGCAGTATAGGGCATGATTCGTGAATGTAATTATGTGGTTAGCTTCAGGGAAGATCAAGGAAGGTGAATTAATGGAACAATTAGATTGAAAAAGGATCGAGAATGGATTTTGAAGTTACTGAATTCTGATTTATGAAACAAGTTTGGCAGGATGATTATTGCTATCCAAGATTGGGAAAATGAATGGGATAGTATATGTATTTATAGGAGAAGCAAATGGGATCAAAAGGAAGAGTGAATGATGCGTTTTGGAGGGAATTCGTGCAAACCTGATGCACGAGTGAAGTGTGATCCAAACTTCACCAAAACTCATCCATTTATTGCGTTTTGATGCACTAATCCACTTGGGAAAGTTAGCTAATCATGTTTAGACCCAAAATGCGTGTTAATTTAAGGTTTAGAGGTTGTAACATGAAATTCAAATTCTGACTTGCAAGGAAACATCAATTCCAAGTTACCACTTTTGAAACAATTGCATTCTAAGCTCAAGGGGTCTTAAGGCATGATTCTTGATGATTTAGAAAGATGAGGTTACAAGCTTTGCAATGGAAAAATAATGGAGTTAAATGGATGCTTGAGCTGAAAGTTGCATTGAGTCAAAGTTGGAGAAAAGGGTTGACTTACCATACTTAGAAATATTTTAAATTCTTCTTCAAAAATGACCTATAATGTCTTGCATCTAAACACGGCTTTCCACTTGGAATTTACTCTTGACCAAAAAAGATGGCATGAAGTAGATCTCTTGAATGACATTTTGAAACTTGAATCATTCAAAATCTCCCAAATTTGAGAGAGTTATTAATTGTTGAAGTTGGCAAAAAAATCATGAAATGACCTATAATATTTTGCATCTTTAAGGCAACTTCCATCCATTTTATCACTTTTCACAAAAAAGAAGACATAAAGTTCATATATTCAAGATAATTATGGAAAAATAATGGACTCAAGGTGATAAAAATTGACCAAGTTATGACCATTTTAAGTCACACATGGAGAATTGGGGATTCATCTAGAGGACTTGTAATCTTTCTTCCTCATCAAGTATCTTCCTCATGAAAACTCCTTGGAACTTTTGAAGTTATTTTTTGATAACCCTTTAAAGAGAAGGATGTCTTTGGAATCACTCAAAAATACCAAAAGGTGAGCAAGATATACCCCTTTGAAGTTCAAAACCCTAGCTCCTAGATCAAGAAAATGCTTTGAGGAACTTTGACAAGCTTGAACAAACTTCTTATACCAACATTCTTGATTTGTGAATAGAAGTTGTTTAGGATGATAATGAGAACTCTTAGCCACCAAAACCACTTCCATATCTTGAAATTTGAAAGAAATATGCTCTTGTGACCAATAGGAACAAGGCCTTGTCCAACATGAAATCTTCTTCAATCAACCCTTTGTACTTTTGAGTAAAATCCAATAACCTTGAAATGTGATGAACCAAAACAACCTTGTCATGCCAATTCTTCCAAAACCAATTTAATGGTGAGGTTTGAACTTATAAAGCTTTATTGACTAGGGCATGGACATAAACTCATGAACCCATGGGGTAACTTGTTAAATCTCATTGCCTTTACCTATATGGATAACAAGCAAAACAAACCAACATTGCATTTTATAAGTTAAGTGAAGAAATCAAAACAATATTCATGATCACAAAAGGAACATAAGTCAAGGTGCTTGGTAATCCCTCAAAAGGGCAAAACTAAATGTAGGGAGGGGAACCAAGAATTCTAGTGTGATCTTGTTGTGAATGAATCAACATGGTATGATGAAGGGATCCTAGGGGCAAAAATTACGGTACAACAGCTGCCCTTATTTTAGTTTCTTCTATCTGGAGATACGAAGGTTAAAAATCTTCGTGTCGACGCGATCGAAGATACTTAAATATAAGACAAGCCCTATTTTTGGCCCTAAGATTCCATGCAAATGTTTATGATCATGAATGCATCTGAACAGGACCAAAGAGACGCAAAACACCCCTGGGTATGTAACAAAAATAAAGAAACAAGGGAGAAACCCCACCAGGAAAATAAATCACTGGTGGATCAAAAGACCTGAATCAAAGAGGATGGTAGAATGGTAAAAGGATACACCAACTTCTATCAAAGGCAAAGCTATTGATGTTTACCAAAGGCAGAGAGAAAGATAACAAACATCGACATTCACTGCCGATGTCCTACCAACTTTCACTGAAGGTAGAAAGATAATATCATAGCATCGCCGTTCACTGATGATGAACTACCAACGTTCACTGAGGGTAGCAAAAAGATAACAAACATCGACGTTCACTGTCGATGGTCTACCAACTTTCACTGAAGGTAGAAAGAGAATATATCATAGCACTGCCGTTCACTGATGATGAACTACCAACGTTCACTGAGGGTAGCAAAAAGATAACAAACATTGACGTTTACTGCTGATGGTCTACCAACTTTCACTGAAGGTAGAGAGAAAATATATCATAGCACCGCCGTTCACTGACGATGAACTACCAACGTTCACTGAAGGTAGCAAAAATATAACAAACACCGATGTTCACTGCCGATGATCTACCAACTTTCACTGAAGGTAGAAAGAAAATATATCATAGCACCACCATTCAATGACGATGAACTACCAACGTTCACTGAGGGTAGCAAAAAGATAACAAACACCGACGTTCACTGCCGATGGTCTACCAACTTTCACTGAAGGTAGAAAGAGAATATCATAGCACCACCGTTCACTGACGATGAACTACCAACATTCACTGAGGGTAGCAAAAAGATAAGAAACATCGATGTTCACTGTCGATGGTCTACCAACTTTCATTGAAGGTAGAAAGAGAATATATCATAGCACCACCGTTCACTGACAATGAACTACCAACGTTCACTGAGGGTAGCAAAAAGATAACAAACATCGATGTTCACTGTCGATGGTCTACCAACTTTCACTGAAGGTAGAAAGAGAATATATCATAGCACCTCTGTTCACTGATGATGAACTACCAACGTTCACTGAGGGTAGCAAAAAGATAACAAACACCAACGTTCACTGCTGATGGTCTACCAACTTTCACTGAAGGTAGAAAGAGAATATATCATATCACCGCCGTTTACTGACGATTAACTACAAACGTTTACTGAGGGTAGCAAAAAGTTAACAAGTTTTCCTCAAAATTCTAGCATTTCACCTAGAATGAGTCTCAACTTCTTCTTTAACCAAGGCACTCCGCCTAGAAAGGGTAGTATATAAGTTGTCTCAAATAAAGAGACTTCCACTGGCCGAGATTTCACAACAAGCTGTTTCTTGTGATATTGAAAGTCTTGCCATCCGTTGGTGTAATTTGACGACAAAATGCGAACTATTCACTCATAGAGGAGATAAGAAAAAAAAGTTACGTCGACTTGTACAGGGAAGCACAAGTTGCTCAAATAAAGAGACCTGTTGCTTGTTATCATGGAGGATTGCAAAAAGAAACGACTTTCTGGGGATAGAAATACGGCTTCCTGGGGAAAGAGGTATGACTTCCTGGGGAGATGCCATGATATTCTTACTGAGGATATAAAGTCTTCTCGTGAAAAATAAATGCACCAACTAAAACTTGGAGTTTTCAAAAATCCAAAGTAAATAATTATGTCGTGGAACCACATATTCAAACTAGAAATAAACTGGAATGAAACAGTTAATCAGAATACATCCTTTGAGAAATAAACTCAAGAGGGAAAACCAAATCCATCCAAACAAGGAGCTGTACCGGAAGGCTATAGCAAAAATCTTCTATGAGGGACAACTCAGTGGGGAAATTGAAAGAATATATGCTTTCTTCTTAAGACCAACACTCTATTGAAAAGAGGGCAACATAACTTTGCAAAATAGAGTAATATGTCAACAAAATTATTAACAAATTCCGATGAACAATGATATGCCAATTTTAGCTATGCATGATGTATGTATGAATGTATGAGTGTTATCGTGCATATGCTGATGAAACAGATACACAACATTGGGAACAACCAGGCAAAACCGCCTCGGGCACTAACAACACTCGGATAAACTTCATCCAAGATGATCATTCCAAGAAAAGTAAATTCCAGCTGAGGAAACAAAACCTACTACCTGCTTTATCTTTACTGAGGAAAAACATAATCCGAAGGTAGACAAATCAAAGTGATGAAATAATACAGATACAGGGATATAACATCCTTCTTCAGGCTTCATCGGGAAAACAAGTGTTTTTCAAAAGTAACATTCCTACTGGAGATTGCAAGACCAGTCTCAAGTAAAGCAGACTGACACCGAAACATCAAAATATTCACTGGGGAATTCACGCCTACTTCATTGGCGAGGTTACCACCACATTCACAATATGTCCTTCACTTAGAGAAACCAGGGACCTGCGTTCTTCAAGAGTGGTTATGATACCAACTTTTCTGGAACAAGAACTTCTATTAGGCCAAATGAAAACTTCACTGGAGAAAACTCGGATTGAAACCTCACATCATGAAAAATCAGGAAAGAGGAGAAATGAATCCAAACTTGACCGAGGATACCGGAGTCATGAATCCAATACGGTGAAAACATCCCGAGTAAACCTTCCCGAGGGGAACAAAACTTATCAAAACAACTGGAGTTTGTCCATTC
This sequence comes from Vicia faba, assembly GCA_948472305.1. NCBI lineage: Eukaryota > Viridiplantae > Streptophyta > Magnoliopsida > Fabales > Fabaceae > Vicia > Vicia faba. Next base: position 698,747,401 of record OX451738.1, on the reverse strand, counting down.
CTGGGATCACCATTTTTGTTGTCATTGTTTCATCACAAATCTCAAAGTAAGAGCAGATTGTAAAATCCTTATTGAAAAATCAATTTTGTTATTTAATCTTTTTTGCTTTGAAAGTTATTATCAATAATAAATGGATTCTTTGCAAGTTAAATAAAATAAAGAATATGAAGAATTAGGTAAAAGCTAAAATTTCATTAATAGAATGGTAGTCTGCGAATGGCGAGACTCCATAGATGATTACAAAGTTCGGAAAATGGTAATATATACTGGAAAATATACATTGAGATACAATGACCACTATTCCCTCTAACAACTTTTGAAATCCTGAGCAGCAACTTCTGTTGAAGTATGGTGAGGATCCGAGAAGATTCTTGCTTCAACGATCAAGTCTTGTCTGACGTAGTTACTTGCCAAGAAAATCCATAACTTTTGCCTAAGCTGCCCGTGCGGGTTTTCAACTTAGCGGGAAATTTATTCTGTTTAGGTCTCTAATTTTTTCCTAGACCGCCCTTTTGGGTTTTCGGCCTACCGAGACGCTCCTTTTTTGCCTAAGCCGCCCTTTCAGGTTTTCAACTTAGCGAGCTGTTCTTTTATTTCTTTAGGCAAAGTATTTCTTGACTGCGTCAACATTCATGGGACGTGTGAACTCCTCGCCATCCATAGTTTCAAGAATTAATGCACTTCCAGAGAAGGATTTCTTGACGACATATGGGCCTTCAAAATTGGGAGTCCACTTGCCCCTAGAATCAGCGTTGAAAGACATGATCTTCCTGAGCACGAGGTCGCCTTCTCTGAACTCACGAGGTTTGAACTTTTTATCAAAAGCTTTCTTCATTCTTCTCTGATATAACTAGCCATGACACAAAGCTGTCATCCTCTTCTTCTCAGTCAAATTCAATTGGTCAAACCTGTTTTGGACCCATTCAGCCTCTGTCAACTTGGTTTCCATTACCACACGCAACGAGGGAATCTCTACCTCGACAGGGAGTACAACTTCCATTCCATACACTAGGGAGAACAGGGTTGCTCCTATTGAAGTGCGGACAGATGTCCGATATCCATGCAGAGCAAAAGGGAGAATTTCATGCCAATCCTTATAAGTAACAACCATTTTTTGGATAATTCTCTTGATATTCTTATTAGCAGCTTCAACATCACCATCATCTTTGGCCTGTATGGAGATGAATTGTGATGGACAATCTTGAATTCTTTGCATAGTTCTGTCATCATCTTGTTGTTCAAATTTGAGCCATTGTCAGTGATGATTCTGCTCGGTACACCATACCGACATATAAGGTTATTCTTAATGAAGCGCATAACCACCTGCTTAGTAACATTGGCATATGAAGCAGCCTCCACCCACTTGGTGAAGTAGTCAATTGCTACCAAGATAAAATGACGCCCATTCGAAGCTTTGGGTTCTATCATCCCAATCATGTCAATACCCCACATAGAGAAAGGCCACGGGGAGGAAATCACATTGAGAAGTGTCGGAGGCACATGGACCTTGTCCGCATAAATTTGGCATTTATGGCACTTCTTTGCAAATTTGTAACAGTCAGACTCCATTGTCAACCAATAATAACCTGCCCTTAGCATCCTTTTAGCCATCGAATTTCCATTGACAGGAGTGCAAATAAACCCTCATGAATCTCATGCATCAATATGTCTGCTTCGTGTCTATCCTTGCATCTGAGCAAGACCATGCCATAATTTTTCTTGTATAACACATTTTCACTGAGGAAGAAACTGCCTGCCAATCTTCTCAATGTCTTTCTATCTTTCTTCGACACACCAATCGGGTATTCCTGAGTATGAAGAAAATTCCTGATATCATAATACCAAGTTTTTTCATCTGCTACCTCCTTTGTTGTAAACACATGAGCGGGCCTATCTAATTGTCGAACCGTAATTCGGGGTATATCATTCCAAGTATTCACTTGGTACATAGAAGCCAGAGTTTCCAGAGCATCCTCCATTCGATTTTCATCTCTAGGGATGTGATGGAATTCAACTTTATTGAAGAATGGTAATAATCTTCTAGCATAATCTTTGTAAGGGATCAAGCCGGGGTGATGAGTATCCCATTCTCCTTTAATCTAATTTATTACCAAAGCTGAATCACCATACACATCTAAAATTTTAATTCTAAGATCAATAGCTTCTTCGAGACCCATGATGCAAGCCTCGTATTCTGCCATATTGTTAGTACAATCGAATGTTAACCTTACAGTTAAAGGAATGTGCGATCCATGAGGAGTGACAATCACAACACCAATTCCTTTACCATAAGCATTCACATCTCTATCAAATATCATACTCCAATGAGATTCAGGGTCAGGACATTCCTCAAGCAATGGTTCATCACAATCCTTCACTTTCAGGAACATCACATCCTCATCGAGGAATTCATATTCTGCAGACTAATGATCCTCCACTGGTTGGTGAGCAAGATAATCTGCCAACACACTACTTTTAATAGACTTTTGAGTGCGGTATTCGATATCATATTCAGATAACAACATCTGCCAGCGGGCAATTCTCCCAGTAAGAGCAGGCTTTTCAAAAATGTACTTGATTGGATCCATTTTGGAGATCAACCAAGTAGTGTGATTCAACATATACTGCCGCAAACGCTTTGCCGCCCAGGCCAAAGCACAACATGTTTTTTCCAGCATGGAATACCGCGACTCACAATCAGTGAATTTTTTACTGAGATAATAAATGGAGAATTCCTTCTTCCCTGTTTCATCCTGTTGTCCCAGAATGCAACCCATGGATTTATCCAACACTGTCAGATACATAATCAACAATCTTCCTTCTATAGGAGGGAGAAAGATAGGAGGTTCAAGAAGATATTCTTTAATACTTTCAAATTTCCTTTGGAAGTCATCTGTCTACACATAACCTTGATCTTTCTTTAACAACTTAAAGATCAGTTCACATGTTGCAGTCATGTGGGAAATGAATCTGGAAATATAATTCAAACGCCCGACGAAACCTCTGACTTGCTTTTCAGTTATTGGTATTGGAATTTCTTGAATTGCTTTGACTTTATCAGGGTCAACTTCAATTACTTTATGGCTAACAATGAAACCCAACAATTTCCCTGATCGAACACCGAAGATGCATTTATTTGGATTCAAGCGGAGACGATACTTCCTCAAACGCTGAAACAATTTCAACAAATCTTCTATATGCCCTTCTTCAGTCTGTGATTTGGAAATCATATCATCAACATATACTTCAATTTCCTTGTGCATCAGATCATGGAATGGGGTTGTCATAGCCCTCTGGTACGTTGCACCAGCGTTCTTCAACCCGAAGGGCATCACTCTGTAACAGAATGTTCCCCAGGGTGTGATAAACATTGTTTTTTCCATGTCCTCTAGAGCCATTCTTATTTGATTATACCCGAAAAATTCGTCCATGAACGAGAATACTTTGAATTTTTCTGTGCTATCCACTAACATGTCGATGTGTGGCAATGGAAAATCATCTTTTGGACTAGCTTTATTTAGATCTCTGTAATCTACGCACATGCAGACTTTTCTGTCTTTTTTCAGTACTGGGAAAACACTGACAATCCATTGAGGATACACTGACGTCACAAGAAAACCAGTATTGATCTGCTTTAGAACCTCCTCTTTGATTTTTACTGCCATGTCTGGGTGAGTTCTTCTTAACTTCTGTTTGATTGGCGGACACTCTGGCTTCAACGACAAATGGTGCTGCACAATATCTGTATCTAGACCAGGCATATCTTGATAAGACCAAGTGAAAATATCCACATACTCTTTCAATAGCTCAATCAACTCGCTCTTCACATCACGATGCGACAATGCTCCAATCTTGACTTCCTTTGGATCTTCTTCTGAACCCAAATTGATCACTTTCAAAGGCTCTTTATATGGCCGAATGGTATTTTCTTCATGCTCAAACAACCGTGAGACCTCTTCTGGAATCTCATCATAATCTTCTTCTTCAACCCCATACACAGGACATTCAAAGTTGGGAGAGGGTGCAGGGTCATTGTATTAAACGAGTTTTTTAATTAATATGCACATATGATTTATGATTGCATTTAGAAACTGACACATATAACAAGTGATCATGCAGATTGAATTTCAGTTATTATTTATTTTGAAAGGTTTTTTCTGATTACCATTTTCCAAGAAAAAGCAGAAAATAAAGACATAATTCAGGAAGCAAAGACAACTTTTATTATTGATCTTAAAATTCACAGCAAACAGATAAGCCCTACAACATCAATACTTCCACCTTGGGCAGAGTGAAAGCTTTTTCAAAAAGATTAACGAATCAAATTAATTTGAAACATGTATGCCAGAGGGAACATCAATGGTGATCCAGTTCTGAACCCTAACTTCGTGCGTCACATAATTCGGCATTTCCTGCTCTGCTTCATCTTCCACAATGGCGTTAATCCTGGAAACAGTCGGATGAAGATAGCCCTTGCTACGGAAAATGTCTTCATACCTGCCTACAACAGACTTCGGCTTCATGCCCTTCCCTTTGTCATTCTTCGAAGAGAACCCCAAGCCAGTTCTGTGAAGATGTGAAAAACATAAGAAGGGGGGTTGAATTGTAAAACTTGAAATCAAATGCAGACAACACGTTATTTTTATCCTGGTTCGTTTGATCTCAAACTAATCCAGTCCACCCGTCAAGGTGATTTCGCCTCTCTCCAACGAGGTCTTAATCCACTATATTCAACTGAATACACAAATGCTTTAACAACTGTTAAAGCCTTCTTGAGTCTAACCACATACCAGTTTATCTCAAGGAATTTCTCTTACAGATAAATGAACAAATGTGTGTTTGATGTTTTCTAGAAAAACTATATATCACAACTGTGATAATACACAATATGAAGCTTAGATGAAACTAGATTGCTAGAGCTATAGAGTAAGCGTGGTTGAAAGCTTTAACAAAAGTGAGAGCGTGCTTGAGGATGATTAGCTTAGGCGTGTATATGCGTGTAGAGTATTAGCCATTTCTTTTCTCACTGACTTGTTTAAGTAGCCTAGGAATAGATACGTTGCTGTCCATAAATCCATTTCAATGCTCATAACGTTCTTTCCTTTTTGAGAAGATCTTTGTCTTGGAATAAAGCCGTTGGTAATTAATCTGTCTTGAATGCATAGTAATGTTGACACTTCAGAGTGTTCTGTTAATGATGATCAGAGTGTTCTTGGCTTTAGCTTATTCTGACGCTTCTGAGTGCTGATGATATGGTTAGGATCTTGATCAGAGTCAGAGTATATTATGCGCAGATTCTGTTCATCAGGCTTCAGCGATAGCACATGTTATTTGATCTTCTGATGCTGACATATCTTCTGATGCTGATGTTGATACTGATATTCGGATGCTGATTCCATCAGAGTTTCTGTAAATACACAACATAATTTTGAGTAGCATATATGTCTTATATAAATCTCATAATTCATTTAATCTTGTATTTTGTTATTATCAAAACTCTAACTGAGGGTTGTAGAATCAAACTATGTTCTAACAATCTCCCCCTTTTTGATGATGACAAAAACCAGATTTTTTCAATTAAAATAAAATGATGAAAGGTATCAGAGTTTAAGGATAGAGAGGAAATGGTATCAGAGATAATCAATTAACGAATATAAGGTATAAGAGATAAGAAGATAAGGAATAAAATGTATCAGAGTAATGAAGAGAAAAACTCCCCCTGAGTTGATTACTTCCCTTTGATTCCTTGAGACCTTGAGCATCAGAACTTTACTGAACTTTCTTTGAGCATCAGAACTTTACTTTATCAGAGTTCATCAAATTCTTGTACCTGTAAGCTTTTCAGAAGAAGGAAATTCAAATATATCAGAATGTTAGAATGTTTGAGACTTTTGTCTCTGTAATCCGTTATTGAAAAATATCATTCTTTCTCCCCCTTTTTGTCAGTTATCAAAAAGCACGAATAATCAGAGTTAAAATGATCAGAGCAAAAAAAAAAGTTTGTATTAAAAACAGACGCAATGATAGTTTAGAAGAAGTAAAAATATTACAGACAAACATGTAAAGAAAAAAAGGAAAGCACAGGAAAATTCTAAGAAGAAGGAGGAAGTCGTGTGAACAGAGCTTCCAACATGCTCTTGATTTGATTGCTGGTTTCCTGTTGCTGAGATACCATGTTTGCTATAGAATCAATCTTGATATCCTGCTTATCCATCCTTTCATTCATCAGTATATCAAATCTCTTAAAATCCTCCAGAGTCTGCCTGTCAAGAGAGGAAGCTTGAGGATCTTCAGATACAGGCTGCTTCTCAGAGCTTTCTGTAGTTTCTTTTGCTTGACCCAAGTCTCCAGCTTGAATTATCTGTTCTTCTGCAGTTTGAACTTTAGATGCTGGACGCTTTTCAGACCAAGGCGCAATGTCCAGATGGAGAACTTCTTCCTTCAGCAGCTTGCTCAGAACTGGACCTTCCATTTCCTTCAGCAGATTGCTGAAGTTCTGTTGAGCCTGTCCATAGCTCTGGTCTTGCAACTTAAAGGTTTCAGCGCATACCCATCTTCTGAATTGTGTCCAGAGGAGGTCTGATACAGCAGGATCAACCAGTTCCAGACTTGCTTGTTTCAAATAAGTGATCCACTTCTGTATATCTGTTTCAAAGTTCAAAATGCTGGGACCAACATCTGGTTGTTTTAGTTTAGGGATAGCAGTTTTGTGGTTTATTGCAACAAGGCGTTCAAAGACTGTTAGATCAATGACAATCTTGCTGTGGTCATCTGAATTTTTCTTAGGTGAGGGAGTGGGAGAGTCAGAAATTATGATTGGACTTGATGGGGTATTTGGTGGAGTTATTTCTGGTGAAGAGGGAAGTTGAGGAATATTAACAGTGGTACCACAGGGCAATTGAATGGCCAAAGGTTGTGGTTCAGGGGAGTCAGGGTGTTGAGCCTCAGAGGTTTGAGTCTCAGGTTATGGAGATTGTTCATGTTGAGGAGAGGGTGGATTAATATCTGGTTGAGTAGATGAAGGTTGTGGGATTTCTGGTTCTGGAGAGAGTGGAGTTTATGGTATTGGTGAGAGTGGAATGTCAGGTTGTGGTGAGATGGGAATTTCTGTGTTTGGATTTGGATTTTCTGGTTCGGGAACAGAAGTGTGTTGGTCTATATCAGAAAGAACTTGTGCAAGTTCTGGTTCTGGTATGGTTGCAGTATTTGGATTTTGTGGTTTGGAGCAGGATCTTCTGAGGGTTAATGACTCAGAAGGGTCAATTTCAACATCAAAATCATCAAAGGTTTGAGGTGTTGGGATTTCAGATGGAGTTGGAATTGGGGTAGGAATAGATGTGGAAACAACAGTTGAATCTAAAACAGTTACAGAAACAGGATTACCTCTTTTCTTTGGAGTCTGTTGAGATGATCCTTCTCCAGCAGCTTTTCTTTTCTTCGACTTCTTCAGAACAACCTCTGGTGCCTTCTGTTGAAGATCTTGAATATTCATATTTGGTGCTGTACCATCAGCTTTACAAGCATCCAAATATCTCAGAATGATTTGAGGCTTAGAGTCAATTTCTGAGAACATAGGGAAGTCGTCCAGAGGGACTCTTCTGTTGGAGATTTCAGCAAAAGGAGTGACACTGGGCTCATTCTTAATGTTCTCTATCAGCTTCATTTTCTTCAGATTTTTGGCATAGTCTATCCCCTCTTGCTGACTATAACCTTGTGCTACCAATCGTGCCTTGTTTCTGATGACTTCACCTTGTTCATTCAGTTTGTTTCTGAACACCCATTTTGTTCCAATGACGTTGAATCCTTTTGGTTTGGGAACTAGATCCCATACGTCATTCCTTGTGAATTGATCCAGCTCCTCTTGCATTGCTAGAATCCAGTCATTGTCCAGAAGTGCTTCATCAACTGTTGATGGTTCAATCAGAGAGACAAGTCCCATGAGGGATTCTTCAGAGTTTCTGAAGCTAGATCTTGTTCTGATTGGATATTCCTTTCTTCCTAAGATTGTTTCTTCTGGGTGATCCATGCTTCTTCTGGATGGTCTTTTCTGAAGTTGATCAACAGAAGGTGCTGGATTGCTTGCAGTGCCTCTTTCTGATGTTGAGGGAGTGTCTTTGTTGAGAGCTTCTGATGACTTGTCTTTAGTGCCTGTGAATTCAACTTCCATACCTGCAATTAATTCATTCTGCTTTGACTTTTGAGAGTCAAGATTATCATCAAAACAAACACTGATTAATTCTTCCACAATCTGTGTTTCTGTATTGTATACTCTGTACCCTCTTGAGCGTTCAAAGTATCCTAACATAATACACTTTTGTGCTTTAGAGTCAAACTTGTTCAGATAATTTTTTGTATTTAAAATAAAGAAAGTACATCCAAATGGATGAAACTATGAAATGTTGGGCTTTCTGTTCTTCCACAATTCATATGGAGTCTTTTCCAGAATAGGTCTTATAGAGATTCTATTATGAATGTAGCACGCTGTGTTTATTGCCTCTGCCCAGAAGATCTTAGCAACGTTAGTCTCATTGATCATGGTTCTGGCCATTTCTTGCAATGTTCTGTTCTTTCGTTCTACAACTCCATTTTGCTGGGGAGTTCTAGGACAAGAGAAATCATGCAGAATGCCTTTGTCATTAAAAAATGATTCAAAATCTTTGTTTTCAAACACTCCACCATGATCACTTCTGACTTTGACGATTCTAAGATCCTTTTCATTCTGAACTTGGTTGCAGAAGGTGACAAACACAGAGTGTGACTCGTCCTTGTGTCTTAAGAACTTTACCCATGTCCATCTGCTATAGTCATCTACGATTACTAACCCATACTTCTTGCCACTGACTGAAGCAGTTTTAACTGATCCAAATAAGTTAATGTGTAGAAGTTCTAATGGCTTAGAGGTGGAAACAACGTTTTTAGATTTGAAAGCTGGTTTTGCAAACTTGCCTTTCTGACATGCTTCACACAGAGCATCTGAATTGAACTTCAGATTAGGAAGTCCTCTGACCAGATTGAGTTTGTTAATCTGAGATATTCTTCTCATACTAACATGCCCCAATCTTCTGTGCCAGATCCACTTCTCGTTGTTAACAGACAGAAGACACTTTACATTCTGACTTTTCAGTTCAGAAAGTTTTATTTTATAAATGTTGTTTCTCCTCTTTCCATTAAATAGGATAGTCCCATCTTTCTGACTAACAGCTTTGCATGAATTTTGATTAAAGATTATATTATAACCGTTATCACTTAATTGACTTATGGATAACAGATTATGCATTAATCCATCTACTAATAAAACATTACTTATAGAGGGAAGATTTCCATTACCTACAATTCCAGAGCCAATGATATTTCCCCTCTGATTGCCTCCAAAGCCTACGTGGCCTCCAGGCTTAAGTTCCAAGCTTTGGAACATATGCCTTCTTCCCGTCATGTGTCGTGAGCAGCCAGAGTCCAGGTACCATGACTGGTGTTTCTGCTTTGCTGCTAAAGATATCTACAACATGTATTATTTTATCCTTAGGTACCCATATTTTCTTGGGTCCTGATTTGTTAGTTTTACCAAAACTCTGGTTGAATTTTGGTTTGACAGAATAACTACTACTAGTATATTTGATGTCGTGTGTGTGCCCATATACAAAGTGTGAGTTAAGTGGAGTTCGTTTAATAACTAAATCCATGGCATTCTTTGGTGTAGGTACCTTACCTTGGTATCCTATTCCTTTTCTGCCATTTATGCTAACTCCATAGATCATTGAAGCCATTTTGCTTCTATCTATGTTTTTAGCTAGAAACTTCTGAAAGCTGTGATCATACTCCTTGATGATCTCATCAGCACTGCTGGGAGTTTCAGGAATTGTTTCATTCTGAGAGTTTTGCAATAGATTTTCTAATTTTGAAACTTTATCTTTCAACTCAGAATTCTACAATTTGAGACTCTCAGTTTTATCAGAGTCAGAAGCAAGATTCCTTTTCAGGTTTCTGAATTTGACTCTGATCTGCTGATATCTTTCCAGAATTTCATTAAGGCTTTCAGCTAGTTCAGCCTTAGTAAAGTTAATAGCAAAGTCAGGGAATACCTCTTCTATGTCTGATTCAAAGTCTGATTCAGAAGCTTCACTGTCTTCTGTTATGTTTGCCATGAGAGCTATGTTTTCTCTCTCATCATCTGATTATGAGTCAGCTTCAGATGTGTCAGAGTCATCCCATGTAGCCATGAGACTTTTCTTCCTTTCCTTGCCAAACTTATTTTTGGGCTTTTCCCTCTGAAGCTTTGGGCAATCACTCTTGTAGTGTCCTTACTCGTTACATTCATAGCAGATGATGTCTTTGTTGTTTGACTTTCTGCTTTCTGAAGAGCCTTCAGATCTTCTGTGTCCAGAGGAGGATTCTGACCTTCTGTATCTGGAGGAAGATTCATTCTGATTTTCTGATCTTCTGGGATTCCTGAACTTTCTTTGCCTCTGCTTCCATAGTTGGTTCACCCTTCTGGAGAGGAGAGATAGTTCATCTTCTTCTGATGAGGACCCATCAGAGGTTTCTTCAACAGCCTGCAAAACTTTGGAGTCATATTTTCTGTTAGATTTTAAAGCTAATGGCTTACCTTGCTTTATAGGTTCATCAGCTTCTAGCTCTATCTCGTGACTTCTGAGGGAGCTGACAAGTTCCTCCAGAGAGATTGTGTTGAGATCCTTAGCTAGCTTCAGTGCTGTGACCATTGGCCTCCACTGTTTTGGCAAGCTTCTGATGATCTTCTTAACATGATCAGCAGTAGAATACCCTTTGTCCAGAACTTTGAGACCAGCCACCAGAATTTGAAATCTTGAGAACATCGTTTCAATAGATTCACTTTCTTCCATCTTGAAAGCCTCGTACTTCTGAATGAGCGCAAGAGCTTTGGTTTCTTTGACTTGAATGTTGCCTTCATGCGTCATTCTCAGAGAGTCAAACATATTCTTTGCAGTGTCTCTGTTTGATATCTTTTCATATTCAGAGTAAGAGATAGCGCTGAGAATAATTGTTCTGGCTTTGTGATGATTTCTGAAATCACGCTTTTGTTAATCAGACATTGCTTTCCTGTCAATCTTCTGACCACTTGCATTCACTGGGTGCGCGTATCCATCAGTCACCATATCCCACAGATCAGCATCGTGGGCCAGAAAGAAGCTTTCAATTTTGTCTTTCCAGTAATCAAATTCTCTCCATCAAAGACTGGAGGTTTTCCACTGAATCTGTCTCTTTCTTCATTGTTGTCATTGCTGATGTTTTGATGTGGTCCTGCCATTGTGTTTTTCTAACGCTGGATCTTGTACTGACACGGTTAAGTGTTATAAGCTCAGAACTAGGTGCTCTGATGCCAATTGAAGATGTGAAAAACACAAGAAGGGGGGTTGAATTGTAAAACTTGAAATTAAATGCAGAAAACACGTTAATTTTATCCTGGTTCGTTTGATCTCAAACTACTCCAGTCCACCTGTAAAGGTGATTTCTCCTCTCTCCAACGAGGTCTTAATCCACTATATTCAACTGAATACACAACTGCTTTAACAACTGTTAAAGCCTTCTTGATTCTAACCACAGACCAGTTTATCTTAAGGAATTTCTCTTACAGATAAATGAACAAATGTGTGTTTGATGTTTTCTAGAAAAACTATATATCACAATTGTGATAATACACAATATGAAGCTTAGATGAAACTAGATTGCTAGAGCTATAGAGTAAGCGTGGTTGAAAGCTTTAGCAAAAGTGAGAGCGTGCTTGAGGATGATTAGCTTAGGCGTGTATATGCGTGTAGAGTATTAGCCATTTCTTTTCTCACTGACTTGTCTAAGTAGCCTAGGAATAGATACGTTGCTGTCCATAAATCCATTTCAATGCTCATAACGTTCTTTCCTTTTTGAGAAGATCTTTGTCTTGGAATAAAGCCGTTGGTAATTAATCTGTCTTGAATGCATAGTAATGTTGAAACTTCAGAGTGTTCTGCTAATGATGATCAGAGTGTTCTTGGCTTTAGCTTATTCTGACGCTTCTGAGTGCTGATGACATGGTTAGGATCTTGATCAGAGTCAGAGTATATTATGCGCAGATTCTGTTCATCAGGCTTCAGCGTATAGCACATGTTATTTGATCTTCTGATGCTGACATATCTTCTGATGCTGATGTTGATACTGATATTCTGATGCGGATTCCATCAGAGTTTCTGTAAATACACAACATAATTTTGAGTAGCATATATGTCTTATATAAATGTCATAATTCATTTAATCTTGTATTTTGTTATCATCAAAACTCTAACTGAGGGTTGTAGAATCAAACTATGTTCTAACATTCTGTTCTTGTTCACAGGTGGATCCACAATTCGTCCCCAAACTTCACTATGACCACTACGCACAACCTGCTGCGCATCCTTCAGCGAAACCATGGAATTCTCATTTCCTCTTATGTTGTCAATGGATAAGGCTTGGAACTGGGTTCCAACAACAGATTCATCCGCTTCTACAATGCTGAAAGAGGACAAATGAGATTTCAACAATGCATGTTCCCCATTTATGATCACTATTTTCCTTTCACGTACAAACTTTAGCTTCTGGTGTAAAGTTGAAGTGGCAGCCCCTGCCTCATGAATCCATGGTCGTCCTAGCAAACAGCTATAAGTAGGAACAATGTCCATGACCTGGAAAGTTATCTGAAACAAATGTGGTCATATATGAATAGGCAAGTCCACTTCACCGATGACAGATTTCCTTGACCCATCAAACGCTTTCACAATGATACCACTAGGGCGTATAGGCATTCCTTGATATTTCAACTTCATAAGGGTACTCCTCGGTATAACATTCAACGCAAATCCATTATCAATAAGCACATTGGATAGTGAATCGTTTTTGCAGTTCATAAAGACGTGGAGGGCCAGGTTGTGATTCCTCCCTTCATCTGGTAATTCATCATCGCAGAAACTCAGGTTATTACATGAAGTAATGTTTCCTATTACACTGCTGAATTGATCTATCGGCATATCACTCTCCACAAAAGCTTAGTACAATACCCTCATCAAGGATTCTCTATGAGCAGAGGAGTTCATCAATAAAGCTAAGATATATATTTTTGAAGGAGTCTGCAGTAGCTGATCTATAATTATGTAGTCGCTCATCTTAATTATCTTCAAAATATCATCCACTCATTTCTCTAACGTAGCTCCACTAGTCTCACCCGTAGCCTTCTTAGGTTCATCATTCTCAGCAACTTTCTTTCCAGCATCAATATCCCTTCGAACAACTGGCACAAACACATGACCGCTATGGGTCACCCTGCTATTTTCAGCTATATTTCCAACATCAGGCATTGGCTGGATGAGAACTTCCACTCCATCTTCTAAGATTGTAGCGTTATATTGTAAGGCACAACCTTATCTGATTTGTAGGGGATAGGACCTGGCAAACTAATCACCAATGGGGTAACAACTGGCTTGCTAGGATACTCAACTTCAAAATGGGCGGGTGCACCAAAACAAGGCACAATGATGTTTACCCATTCTTCAACTTAATCAGTCATTAATAAGTCATTTCTGGAAAACAAATATTCGTCTGAATAGAAATACTCATCTACAAAGGCATACTGTTCATCAGACTCTTCTTTCGTTAAACAAACCTCAACCATATCAACTTCATGGTAATCATCCCTCTGACCTGTGATCTTGATAGTTCCATTGTCTAACAACAAATGAACACCCTTCTTCACGATTGAACATCCTCGGGGGTCTCGACAGCAAACTAGGCAAGATCCATATTGGTGTTCCACCTGACCCGTCGTATGGCAGAAGGTAGCATACAACTGCACGAGGTCCTCATTCATATACTCCACATTAAAAATTCTGAATTCACTGGGACATCCAGAAATCATGTTCACTTCCTCTTCATACTCTTCCCTAGGCCTGATTATATGGATTAGGCCCTCATCCATCATCTCCTGTAAATAAACCTTTATCTTATCGCAACCCTGTATGTTTGTACTACAAATAGCACAACCGGAATGGTCATGCGTATAGTAGTTAAATTCACAGAGGTCTGCATGCATTTTCACCAAATATCCTCTAACTAGATTAATATCAAAAATCCGGAAGTCGCCTGGACAACCTGCCACCATATTCATAGCATTTACTCCCCCATGCTTAGGTAGGGGATTATCTTTCACGTTAGGTCCCACGTCTTTGAAAGATAGAACACCAGACTTTACCAACTTCTGCACCTCAAATAACAATTTCAACATTATGCCCTGGTGCTCCCTGATGAAAAGCACATGTTTGGTCTGCCTTGTAATACCAAGGCAATGGTGACGGTATGGCGGGAGGTGGTCGGGTTTGAACCAACTTCTTCTGAATCAATGCCGATAGTAGCTCTGTATAGCTCATGGGAATTGGGTCATAACTCTCCCTTCTCTGATTATACCCTTGATTCCCCTGTTGGGACGGTCTCTGATAAGCAACGACAGTTGGAGCGGCATTCATAATGGGAGTAACTGAGGTGACTTGCTGATGACGCTGATAACTCCTTCTAGGAGTGTTTACCCTCCTCTCTTGTATGACATCATTTGCATCTTCTTCTTTCTTCTTCGTAAACCCATAAGATGGCTTCTTCACACCTCCATATCCTTCACTCTTCGTCAAACAACCTTCTCTTACAACATTTTCTAAGCGGATACCCATTCCTACCATCTCAGTAAAGTCACTTGGCGCACTTGCTACCATCCTCTCGTAGTAGAAAGCACCCAACGTCTTCAAGAAAATCTTAGTCATCTCATTCTCTTCCATGGGAGGAATCACTTGGGCGGCTACCTCACCCCATATCTGCGCATACTCTTTGAACGATTCCCTGTCTTTCTGAACCATGGCCCTGAGTTAATCTCGGTCAGGCACCATGTCCATGTTGTACTTGTATTGTTTGATGAATGCTTCTCCAAAATCATTAAAAGTATGGATATTGGCGCTGTCCAAACTCATATACCACTTCAACACAGCATCGGTCAAACTATCCTGAAAAAAGTGAATCAGCAGACGCTAATCATCAGTATGGGTAGATATTCTCCTCACGTACATTACCAGATGAGCACGAGGGAAAGTGTTTCCCTTGTACTTCTCAAAATCCGGGACCTTAAACTTAACAAGTATCTTAACATTCGGGACAAAACATAGCTCATTCACATTCTGCCCAAATAGCTCTTTTCCCCTGAGGGCCTTCATCTCTCTTTGCATCTTGTCAAACTGCTCTTAAAAATCATCCATTCTATCATAAAGACCTAAGTTTTCACTCGGTGGAGGGAAAGGACGACACACATCATCATTAACAAACAAAACCATATTTACCGAAGGAGGTGCAGCAGGAACAACATGCACCACAGGAGGTGCCAGAGTAACAATAGTCTGAACCACTAGAGTATCTTGAGGACCGGGATTGAAACCTTCAGGTGCTAAATTCTCTGGCATTCCCCATGGATATCCTTGGGGCATGCGATTCTGAACAACAGCTGGAATAACATATTTGGGAATAGTCGGAGCTTCAGTAGTTGCCCTTGTTGGTTGAGGTTGAACACTCGGTGGCTGATTCTGAGCAGCCACTAGAGCTTCCATCAGAGTAGTCAGATTGGCCAAGCCGGCCTTCAAAGCAGAAACTTCCTCGCACAGCTCGCGATTATCTTGTTCTAAGTTGTTCATCTTCTTTTTGAAATTAGCCCGAGTATTGTAGTGGTGAGTCAGCTTGCTGAACGAAGTAAAGAAGCTTGGTAAGACACCTCGATATGCATAACAAATGCAAGAAATATGTGCAATATGATGCATGATATGTAATGCACATGATTATTTTTACTTTATTGAATATTTCAAGGGATTTATAAATTTATAGACATATTGCAAACATCAAAGCAATAACGCATTTGAAATACTGAAAATTTTATTATAATCACTTCAAAATGGGTTACAAGTTCCAATGATCCCAAGTACAAGATGAAAATAAAATCTAAAACCCTGAGAAATAGAACTGATGGAGATCACTCTGTACGCTGGCGCTTCCTTGTGAGCCTGGCAATTTTAGCCTTCAACCTCTGGTTTTCTTCCACATGTCTGATGGCAACCTACTTCCAATCATATGAATCAGGAAGTGAGTGATCAACACTTGATTGAGGCTTAGGAGAAAATAAATCCCCTTGCCTCTCCATAGACACTACCGCTCGACTCTCAAGAATCTCAATCAAGTCATCTTTCTCCTTCAAGTCTGCTCTGTAGGAACTCTCTAAAGTTTGGAACTTGTTCTCCCAAGCATCTTTTTCCTATTGCATCCTAACCAAAGCAAGTTGCAGCTCTTCTAGATCATCTAATAAGGAAGCAGTGGTCTACACAAATAGATCAGGCATGGGTTTCTCCCGGGTATACGACATCTTTAACTGAATGGCTCTCGATCAGATCCATTGAAGATATGGCTCCAAAGAAACAACACCCCTAGGTCCCAAATCCTTCCTACTCTTCTTATGAATGTGACGCCAGGCCTTTGCAATCTTCTCCCTAGCTTCCCTATGGTATTCTCCTTCCTTCAGAAAGAAACTACTTAAATGAATAATATTCGGTTTATCCCTCATTGGATAACCAAGCTGTTGCCGTGCAAGAACAGGGTTATAGTTAATTCCTCCCTTTGTACCAAGAAGAGGTACATTGGGGAAACTACCACAACTGTCAATAATATCTATATCCTGGTAAGCTCGATGATACCAATCAATGTCTGAGTGAGTAAGTTCCATGATCTTAGGAGCCCAACGGGGTTCCTTCTTGACATCCCAAAAAGAATCAGACTGAGGCATATGAGAGATAAACCACTGGTACAACAGAGGCGTGCAACAGATAATCATCCCCCATGATAAGAATTCTGAAGATGAATAGAGTAATAAGCATCACCCAACAATGTAGGAACTGGGTTTCCGATCATGAAAATCCTGATAGCATTAATGTCAACAAACTTGTCCACATTAGGAAATAAGAACAACCCGTAAGTAAGCAGAGCAAAGATGGCCTCAAAAGAAACTGTACTCTTCGTTCTGGAAAAGTAACGAGCTTTCTCCAATAAGAACTAAGCTGCTAATCCTCTAATCCCTCCTCTGGTAGTCATATGGGCTTCCACCTCAGACTTCCCTAGGTGAATCAAAGCAGCAATCTCATGTGGTTTTGGCTCACCCTCCAAACCAGTAAAAGGAACACAATCGGTAACAGGTAAATCCAATAGTTAAGAATACTCCTCCAGTGTAGGCATAAACTGATAGTCGGGAAAAGTAAAGCAATGATACATCGAATCATATAACTGGGCCAAGGTCGAGAGAATACCCTCCTTCATCTTCAGCTTCATGAGAGGAATAGTGGATCCATACTTCTTCTGAAAGTATGCAGAACACTCGATCTCCGGAATTAGACTGATCAACTCATCTATCTTGGGATCCTTGAAACTGTATTTCCCGGTCTTTCTCTTTCCAGAATCCATGGTTAAAAGTACCTGAGATATTTACAAATGGTCAACCTTTAAATCCCTTGAAATATTGTTTCTTCAAAAGATGCTTATGAGTGCATGGATGCATGATGCAACAATCACACACAAGATCACACATATAGGGTTCATAGGTTCAACGTCACGAGCATGAGGTCGAAGGTACTACCCATAAGGTATTGGTCTAAAAGTTATCACATGTCGAACAAGGTTCTAGAGGTTCCCAGAGTCTACATCCTACCTTCAGATATTACCAACTTCCCGATTAACTCGGTAATTAGTAATATTCTCAAGAAAGACTCGTCCGAGCGTAGTATCGCGTGACAACTATTTCCGGATTACTCCGTCATAGCTTCCTCACTACACCTAAAAGGCCAATATAGGTTTGATATTCTACGGTCCTCAGTTTCAGCAGGCTCCCAGGTCGAAAGCAGTACGTCTTCCCGATTACTCGGTAAATGACACTACAGTCAAAGGGGCCTCCACTGAGTGGGGGATCTCATGCCTCCTTTTTTGGGATTACTCCCTTAAAGTTAACATGACTATACCACCCATCCTATCTTAAAGTTTTCCCAAGTCCCGGTATAGGACTTTGATTAATCACCAAGCACACTGAAAACCACGAAAATCCAGACAAACATATATACAACATATAACACAAAAAACAGTAATATCACATATACAGATATAAACAAAGATAGGCTTAACCCACATAGGGATGGACCAGCAAGAGGTCAATCTGTCCCCAGTGAAGTCGCAATTTTTCTGTAGTGGTAGACATGTTTAAGACTAAGCCATTGGATTGACTAGACTTTATACAAATAAAAATAAAAATCACCACCACGCTTTATTATTTCCAAAGAAATGGGAAAAGAGCGAATAACCCAAAAAGAAGGGGAAAAGATTCAAGGTAAGGGGGTTGGTTATGTAAAGGGGAGGTATTAGCACCCTAAACATCTACGGTACTCCACAGGAGCCTCTTTTAAAATCTGTATACTTTGGCTATATAAAAAAATGTTGTATATAAAAAATGGATGGTGGAGGTGAGGAAAGAAATATATTTATTTTTATAATTTTTGCACCCGCCGCGGTTGCGAACCTTTAGTGCCTACGTACCACCTTTTCGTGCAATAGGGGATCAGGGTACACGTAGTTCCTCTTTCAAAAATTTAAAACACAAATGTGTTGGTTAATTTTATGAGATAAAACATCATCGTCATTGTCCGTGTGGAAAATATGCCTACTACCCACAATCATGAGAAAGGAGAATTTTCATCATCTCAAAGTGGAGGATATGGATTGGATTTTAAAATCAACAATGCCTCACTCAACACCCAACTGGAAAATATCTCTCTTCACTACATATTATAAAAGTATAGTTGTTTGCATCACTACAAGGATTGATAAGAGTTCAACCTTTTTGAGAAAAGTTTAAAGATAAAAGCCAAAGTGGCAAAATGGTTTTAAATGAGATTGATTGACTTTTAGTCTTCTCACAAAAAAAATGTCAAAGTATTATTAAGTTGATTGAAGTTTATTTATGAAAAGGTTTTTAAAATGAATGGACATAAGTCCAAGTTTATTATGAAAGGGGTTCAAGTTCAAAAACAAGAAGAGTTTTCAAAAGGGGGAAGAAGATTTTTGAAATTAAAGAAGATGGGAGGAGAAGAAGGGACTATCCTAAAGCATAAGGTAAAAGCTAGGGATAAGAACCATCTAACCAACAAGAAGCCAATACTTGACATTATGAGCCAAGATAGAATTCCCATTCCTTGGATTGGAACCAATCAAGAAAAAAATGATAGACCTCTTGAGAGAACCAAACTTCAAGTGCATTAAGTCTTCACAAAAATTGGACAGAGTAATGGCTGTATACGGGTGAATTTCAGATTACAAACAAGGGGTGTAATCACAAAAACCTACACACAAAAACAAACTAGCAACCCAATGTCTTGAGATAAACCTCAAGAACTTCAGACAGAATAATCAGATAAGATCACAAGGTCTCCAAGATAGGCCAAGGTTTTTAATCCTAAGTCCAAGAAAAGTCTCATGCTCCAAAATGCCAAGGATAGTAACCAAAATAGTCCAAGTACCATTAAATATTTTTTAGGGTTTATATTGATTATTAAGTATCTTAAGAAAGGAAAAGAAAAGCTCAAGTGAGCAAAGTAAAAATGGCAAGAAAGTAAATGCTCAAATGAGCAAAGATGAAAATGGCATGAAATGTAAATGCTAAAAGTAAATGGTACATAAAGCATAAAGAAGAATAAAAGCATAAGGTAAGACAAGTCAATAATTAGTGGTTTGTTGGATGACCATCTTGAAGCTTGCATTTGGAACTCATTAGAGGATTGGTAGAACCAAATCCTCCACACAACAAGTTGCATTTGCATTTTGTTAAGTATATCATCCATTTGGAATTCTCACAAGTACCACTTAATGATCAACGATGTTTAAGTGATCCGCGTTGACCAAAGGTGTTATAGATCCATTAGAGGATTGATAGAACCAAAGCCTCCGCACAATGAATCTCAAGGTTATTGGATCAAATAGATCAAATTAACATACTTGGGCTTGCAATCATAAGTTTGGGCCACAAATGATCATTTATTCAAATCGGGACAAAATTTAGCGCTATGTTAAGCAATCGTACGTGGACTTATATAGAAGTCGCACCTATTTTGAGGCCGGTCAATATCAATCTATGCACCATTTGTTTTGAGACATGATATAGAGATCATGCTCCAACAACATCTAGTGCAATAAGAAAGGGATGAGATGAAGAGGGATGGGAAAAAAATATACAAACCACATTTGAATTAAATTTTAATCAAACTATTATTAAAATCATTCATCCATTTTTATGGAGTTAAACTCAACACCATGGAACCAATGATGTTAATAAAGTTCATGATCCAAAATCTAACCCAAGATCAGCCAGAAAATAGTCACAAAATAATATCACATTTTAATATACACACAAGGGTTTAAAAATAATATTTAAAAATAAAAAATAAAGAGAAAAATATCAACTATGTTCAAATTAATCAAGAAATGCAAAGTGAGACCATGGAAAAATCAGAAAAAGGCTCAAGTAATTTTACAATTTTTTTGGTAATTTTTTAAAGTCAGAAACTATTTTTAAAATTAAAATAAATGGGTAAAATAAACAAAAAATGATAAAAAATAGTAAAGTCAGAAACAAAAATAAAATAAGGTCACCAATATTTGTCAAAATACCATTGGATCATTCCATAATTTTTTCAGAATATAAAAATGTATAAAAATATTTTTAACATTTTAAACAAATCAAATAAAGTGTAAAATTTGTAAAAAATACCGAAACACAAAATTAAATTGTGAAAAAATAAAAATCAGAAAGAGAATAATCAAAAATATTTTTCATAATTTGTTCCAGATTTTTTGGACTAAAAATGAATTTTCTACGATTTTTTGAAATTTAAAACAATTAAAATATAAAACTCAGAAAAAGAAAATAAAAGTAAAATATGTTGACCGTTGGATCAGATTCAAAACGCGTTAGTAATCAAATGCAAGGGATCTGGCGCGCTGTGCATATCATGGTCATTAGTGAATAAGGCATAGAATCATTAATTAAATCATAATTTGAAAAAAACAGATGGCGCGCCTTCATTGGTTGGAAGATGACACGTTGGTCATCTTCAACCTCCAGCCATCACGAATTGCAGGTCTCTCAAACTGTAAAATCATAAGCTCAGACCTATTCCATTCGCTTCGTCTCTTCAAGACGAAGACAACCAAACCCTCGCGCCAAATTTATATAAACTGTAGCTCAAGCAATTTGGAAGAAAAGTTTTGAAAATGGATTTGAAATTTCATGGTCAAAACGTGTTTCCATTAAAAGGTAAGTGTTGCGACTAGAACCAAGGCAATGAGAGCAACACAATGATATCCGAGTTTTGAAGAATTGATGAAGGAATCTACCTATTGAAGTTGAGTTGCAGAGCTCTGAAACTGGACTTTTATGGAGCAGTATAGGGCATGATTCGTGAATGTAATTATGTGGTTAGCTTCAGGGAAGATCAAGGAAGGTGAATTAATGGAAAAATTAGATTAAAAAAGGCTCGAGAATGGATTTTGAAGTTACTGAATTCTGAGTTATGAAACAAGTTTGGCAGGATGATTATTGCTATCCAAGCTTGGGAAAATGAATGGGATAGTATATGTATTTATAGGAGAAGCAAATGGGATCAAAAGGAAGAGTGAATGATGCGTTTTGGAGGGAATTCGTGCAAACCTGATGCACGAGTGAAGTGTGATCCAAACTTCACCAAAACTCATCCATTTATTGCATTTTGATGAACTAATCCACTTGGGAAAGTTGGCTAATCATGTTTAGACCCAAAATGCGTGTTAATTTGAGGTTTAGAGGTTGTAACATGAAATTCAAATTTTGACTTGCAAGGAAACTTCAATTCCAAGTTGCCACTTTTGAAACAATGGCATTCTCAGCTCAAGGGGTCTTAAGGCATGATTCTCGATGCTTTAGAAAGATGAGGTTACAAGCTTTGCAATGGAAAAATAATGGAGTTAAATGGATGCTTGAGCTGAAAGTTGCATTGAGTCAAAGTTGGAGAAAAGGGTTGACTTACCATACTTAGAAATATTTTAAATTCTTCTTCAAAAATGACGTATAATGTCTTGCATCTAAACATGGATTTCCACTTGGAATTTACTCTTGACCAAAAAAGATGGCATGAAGTAGATCTCTTGAATGACATTTTGAAACTTGAATCATTCAAAATCACCCAAATTTGAGAGAGTTATTAATTGTTGAAGTTGGCAAAAAAATCATGAAATGACCTATAATATTTTGCATCTTTAAGGAAACTTCCATCCATTTTATCACTTTGCACACAAAAGAAGACATAAAGTTCACATCTTCAAGATAATTATGGAAAAATAATGGACTCAAGGTGATAAAAATTGACCAAGTTATGACCATTTAAAGTCACACATGGAGAATTGGGGATTCATCTTGAGGACTTGTAATCTTTCTTCCTCATCAAGTCTCTTCCTCATGAAAACTACTTGGAACTTTTGAATTTATTTTTTGATAACCCTTTAAAGAGAAGTATGTCTTTGGAATCACTCAAAAATACCAAAAGGTGAGCAAGATATACCCCTTTGAAGTTAAAAACCCTAACTCCTAGATCATGAAAATGCTTTGAGGAATTTTGACAAGCTTGAACAAACTTCTTATACCAACATTCTTGATTTGTGAATATAAGTTGTTGAGGATGATAATGTGAACTCTTAGCCACCAAAACCACTTCCATATCTTTAAATTTGAGAGAAATATGCTCTTGTGACCAATAGGAACAAGGCCTTGTCCAACATGACATCTTCTTCAATCAACCCTTTGTACTTTTGAGTCAAATCTAATAACCTTGAAATGTGATGAACCAAAACAACCTTGTCATGCCAATTCTTCCAAAACCAATCCAATGGTGAGGTTTGAAATTCTAAAGCTTTATTGACTAGGGCATGGACATAAACTCATGAACCCATGGGGTAACTTGTTAAATCTCATTGCCTTTACCTATATGGATAACAAGCAAAACAAACCAACATTGCATTTTATTAGTTAAGTGAAGAAATCAAAACAATATTCATCATCACAAAAGGAACATAAGTCAAGGTGCTTGGTAATCCCTCAAAAGGGCAAAACTAAATGTAGGGAGGGGAACCAAGAATCCTAGTGTGATCTTGTTGTGAATGAATCAACATGGTATGATGAAGGGATCTTAGGGGAAAAAATTGGGGTACAATAGTAAGGCTGATAATGACAATAGATGCCCTCCCCTTGAGGACATCCCTTCAAAAGAGACGGTGCCACGATGTCTCCCTCGTCCGTCGAGGATGATGATGATGCCATCCATTTCTTGGAAGCTGGAAGGTCCAAGAAAGCCCAAGAAGAGGCACTAACCACTCTCCAGCCGGTCCTGATGCCGACCAGCACCGATCCGGCCATGGCACCTCTACTCGTGCCCTAAATTAAACAAACGCCATGATCCTTCTCCAGAATAACAAGATCGAGGCATTGGAGAAGAAACAATCATGATCTCCTCCTTGAAGTTATCGACAGCGCATGTCGTGCACTACTTTGCCACAACCCCATTGTCATGGACCAGCGCAAGGAAAACTAGAGGTTGCGCTCAACAAAAATCACAATCACTCACCTCTTAGCAAATACCTTCGCTCCACAAAGAAGACACAGGCCGAGTCATGGCCAGACGATCACCATTCGCCTCAACCTAAATCAAACATGCACCTAAGAAGCCCATCTCCCCGGTGAGCCGACAATCCACACCGAGGAAGGAATTACTCTCCACCTCGGTCCAAGAGCTGAAGCGATGACGACGACTCCCACGGCCTGTTATCGCGATCATGAAAACACCACTCTTTATCCGAATTGAGAAACCTCCCAACCCAGGGATGTACGATGGGACCTCTAACCCATACGATCACCTCGAAAAAAATAGACATTCAGCTCGATTACCGAGGCCTCAAAGGCACCTAAAGTGCATGCTATTCCTCACCATACTAAGAAAAGAGCTATGACATGGTATTAAAGTATGCCCGACGAATCTATCACATCCTGAGGGAACCTCAGAAAGTAGTTCTTCAAGCATTTCATGGCTTCTCGTTGGCATCCGAATTTAGAAGCTTCATTCGTAGCGATCATCCAAGGCAAGGATGAGTCTCTTCGGGCATATATTGAGAGGTTCAAGCACGAGGAGTTCAGGTCTCCACCATGGATGATAAGAAGAAATACTTGCTCGAGCGTAGACTGCGCCCATGTAATAATTATGCCAAAGTTGCCGACATTAAAACTACCTCAACCCTGGATGCCCTCCTCCTCAAGGCACAAACGTACATTCAATATGAAGAAAAGGAAGCTTCTAATTATGTCCGGACTCGAGGCACTATGATAATGCATGGGTTTAAAACATGATGATCTCTCAACATCTTGTCAAGGATAAGAGAAGAGGAGAGAGGACAATCCCCATGACTCACGAGAATACAAAGGTCCACCTGGCCGATTTCATGACTACACACCTCTAACCACCTCTTGCGAGTGTATCCTGACCGACTGCACCAACTCAAAGTTCCGCAAGGCAGGGGTCTGGTTTCCTCGACAAATATCGTCCAAGTCCGGGATAGACGAATCAAAATATTACCGGTTCCACAAAAGCCACGAGCATATAATGGAAGACTGCATCCACATGAAGGATTCCATTGAGATCCTCCTCAAAGATGGGAATCTCAAGAAGTACAAGAAAAAGAATGGTCCCCACGAGGACACACATGTGTCAAAGAAAGTCGAGGAAGAGAAACCCACCCTAGACAACATCAACATGCCCTTCGCCATGTGCATTTCGCAGATCGAGGATTTCTACATCCCCGATGAAGCCGAGCACCCCCTATACTTCGTGATGCATAGTCCCTGAGAGCGTTCCCTTCTTCCATGGTCATCTCTCATAGAGGTTTTAACAAATTCACCATGGGCTCGGCGAAGAGGAGGTTCGAGCAGTTGATTGAAGCAAGCTTCAACAGTAACTCCACCCTCGATAAATTTCGGGGAAGCTCCATCCCAATCGCTTTCTCCCGCGAGGAGCTTCCTGGTGAGGCTCCCAATTCAAGCATCCCTCTGCATGTACTGGCACAAATGGCTAACTTTGATGTCAGGCGTATCCTTGTCTACCAAGGAAGCTCAGTGGAAATCATGTATTCCCAACTATTTACCACACTACACCTCAATGAAACACACCTGACACCTTACAAAAGGAAATAAGAACGCATTTTGGAAATAGTGAATACAAATGAATTGATTCAAGACAAACATGTGCAATGCATTGATGAAATAACGAGGTTTGATATGAATAAATGTTCAAATAAATCAAAAGAAAATTACACATTGAAAATTCTAATGAACAAAAAGTATTCTTATGAGAACTTGTCACTTCAGATGGTATGCCTTGGAGGGATGGCAGAAGAACTCAGCCTGACTGTCTTGTGCGAATTCTAGCGCTCCTTCATCAATCAGGTCTTAAATTTTATTTCTCAACGCCCAACAGCTGTTGGTGTCATGTCCAGGACTATTGGAGTGGTACACACATCTTGCATATGGATTGTACCCTGGGGAGGCTATGTTAGGATTCTAAGGAGGGTCCCTTAACACAACCAACTTGGCCTTCAACATGCGTTGCAATGCTTGAGCCAATGACATCAGTGAAGCGCCTTTCAGATGTATTCTTCTTATGCCGATTTCCCCGTTGTCGTTGGCGAGGTTGTGGTTGGGCTTGTGATGTAGTAGCAATCTGGAAAGGTATGTTCCCAACCTCTTCTCTCACTGGGGGCTGATTAATGCCTTGATCCACAATTTTAACTATTTGTTTCATGGATCTACATCCATCTTGGTGAAGCTTGTTGAGGAAGTCTCTTAGCCCCTCTTGTCCTCGAGCTATGTTTTGGATAAGAGCCATCTGCCCCAGCATCTGGATTCTCATTTCTTCTACCTAAGCTTGCAGTTGTTCCAATTGTTCACCCTTGTTGTTGTCAGGACGTTCCTTGGTTAGATTCCCGGTGAAGAGTGTTTTCAGGTCTTCTTGCCCCTTGGATAGATTCAGGAGAAATTCCTTGAAATGGGCATCTTGGGCTTAGAGATCTCTGTTGTCTTGTTGGAGAGCCATTGTTGAAATAAACAGCGAGAACATGAGAGACCTGCTTTGAAACCTTCTTTGAAACCTGCTTATGCAATGATATGTATTATATATGTATGTAATGTTTTCAAGGATCTCGCGAGGTAAACAAGAAAATGTCAGAAGTTGAATTTTTCAGCTTTGATTGAAGAACTTTGTATCGTTGAGAGTCCTTCTACGAGAGTCAAGCTCACCATATCAAGTGGGTCATACCCCTTGACTCAAGTTTTTGAGTTTTGATCTTCTGAAGACATTGTCTAGAGGAAAATAAATCCCATTGCCCCTTGCTAGACGTCTGATTTATCATAACCTGCATCACAGGCCCTCGAGATCCTTGAAATGGTTAATGAAATGCTAAGGCATGGTGTTATGATGTGTATTCTATGCTTTTAAGTAAAGGTGAAAAGTGATGTAAGCAAGTAAACCTTGCAAGAAATCCAAGTTATTGGATAATAACTGTAAACAAAACCTGCAAGGAACTCATGTTGTCAGGTAATAAAACTCTACAAGTAGTTCAAGTTGAAAGCACACAAGTTACGCAAACAACCTTAGGTTTAGGCTTGCATGGGTTTTAAGGTCATACCCTCTTGAAGCTGGATTAGTTCAACCTGTCTTATAAATAGTAACCAGGTTCTAAGGGATCTCAATATCACTGATCTTTCCGCCAGATTCGTTCAATAGGCGATTGACTCGCAACCAAAAGAAACTCAAGAGTCAAACCTCAATGAGTGTAGCATCGAGTATCTTTCGACCTTGGGCATACACCAAACCCGACCATCTCGCTACGTCCTATTGTCCAAGTTGTGCAATTAAAGGTTCTAAGGTTAGTCGATGCTTTATGACACCACGCGGCGGCCCCGTACATCTCCCTAATTGACTCAAGGGTTACGGGTACCAACCAAAGTTCCACATCAACGTAGCTACTGCTTCAACCGTGTCGGTATACCCCATCATACCTCCCTCACAGTTTATTTCTATTTACCTAAAAGGTGTTTCCCGATCCGGGTGTAGGATCAAATAACCCAAACAGTTCCCATAAATATAAAGCAAGCAAGACAATCAAGAGAAAGCAATTAAATATGACCTAGATCCTAAGGTTTACCCCACTTTATATTTTTTTCCCCAGCAGAGTTTCCAGTTCTGTGATACAGTGGAAGAATCGACTGTTAATACTGGTTTGCGTTTTTTGTTCGCAAAATGTCGCAGTAAGTAAGAGTCGCCACTGAATTTTATTTTATCCAATCAGGAAAAGGAAAAAGAACAGAAAAAACCTTTTTCGAGATGTTTCTGAGTACGGGGGGTAAATTTATAGAAAGGGAAGGCGTTAGCACCCTTTCTATCTGTGGTTTTCCACGGCTCTTAGGTACTTGCTCATTTTGAAAACTGCTTGTGTGTGCTTGTTTTAAAAAATTTTGTTTTACTTCGTTTTAACCCTGGTTTCTGTACTCAAGAGTGTTGCGAAGTTGTTTTTGAAAACTTTGTTTAAAAAGTGTTGGTGTGAAAAAGTTTTTGTTTGTTTGAGCAAGTACTTAAGAACTAATCTACCTACTCAAAAAAGGTCTGTTCGCTTTCCTTTTAGACAATTCTATCCCATTATTGAGAAATAGGTAGCATCGTCGTTGGAGTTTTTTAGGGACATTCAAAGGGACAAATACGATCACAAAAGCATTGTTAGGAAATGTTAGTAATCATCCTAAAGCCTTAAAGATCTTTTTCCGAGGAAACATCTGAATGGGTCATTTTATATCTTTCATGGCTAGAGGACAACCACTAACAAACATTATACTTCATGACCGTTTACCGAAGGCAACCAGAGTGGAGTAAAACCTAGGAGTGAGCATGTGCGAGTGTATATTTTCAGTTAATTTATCTTTGCACAATTAGGGTTTTCTACCGTATTAATTTTCAGTTAATTTATCTTTGCACAATTAGGGTTTTCTACCGTATTAATTTTCAAAAATTTTCAGTTAATTTATCTTTGCACAATTAGGGTTTTCTAAGTAGTTTATAGTTTGCAGAAATTAAAATGCGGGAAAGTTTAAAGTCCTAACTATTACAAGGCTTTTGCAGATACATAATTATTTTGACCGAAAATAAAGATGCGGAATTTTAAAACCCTAATTAAATCTATTACAACCCAAAGCAGATACAATAATAGAAAAAAGAATTAAAATGTGTGCGGCGAATTAAGTGCAAGAATGAATTAAGAAACCTAAAAATCTAATTGAAAAATATTTAAGTTATTTTTGAGAAAAGGTTGAATTATGCACAAAATTAAACCCTAATTTTTATTATTTTAGATTATGAAAACAATTAAATTTTCCCAAAATTAAATTAAACTATTTAATTAAGGAAATAAAATATTTTTATGAAAAAAATGATTTTTATGTTTTTTGATGATTTTTTGATTAAATAAAAAATAATGATTTTTTTTTGGTGTTACTTAAATAAAGGGAAATAATTAAATAATAAAAATAAGAAAATAAAGAGGAAATAAATTAAAATGGGCCTGCATTTGTTGAAATGGGCCAAATAATGCTCAAACCCAGTCCTTGCGTTGGATTCCATGTGATGCTCTTGCTGATGTCCATGGTATGCCCTGAGTGTTAGGCGTTGGATCTGGATTGGTCATGAATCCATTGGTTGTATATTGTGGTGCGTGGTGGACTCCTGGCTGGGTAATGTATAGAACCTGCAATTAATTAATTGGAAAATAACAAAATGCTGGGACCTGGGGTCGAACCCGGATCCTCCCACTCAATGCAATGCACGCCTGGCCATGTGTTGTACCCCAAAATTTTCCCTCTCATTTTATCAACATTTCTCATCACAAGGCTCTTAGAACTCAAGATCAAGTTAGGGTTTACTCTACTCAAGACCTCTCCTTGCACTGATGACCTAAACTAGGGTTTGAGTTTTCACAGGTATTTTTGAACCTTCAATGCCCAAAGTGACTTTCATACTTCATGTTAGACTCATAAGTTGGTCCATACCAAGTTTCAAGCCTTGAATCAAATTTTTGCTCAGTCAATTGGACAGTTGACCTAGAAATTAGCTGTATTGGGGAAAAAGTCAATTGTGGCCAATTTACAGTCAAACCTTATGAATTTTGACCCACATCAACATTATGAACTTATATGAACCATTTGATCAAGTTTGGACCACAAATCCACAAGAAATTTGGTCAGATCACCAAAAGGGCAAAATGGTCATTTTTAGGGTTTTGACTGAACAAAGGCAAATTTTGACTGTTTGACCTAGCCAATGGCAAATTAAGCTCAACCATGGAATCAATGACTCAATGACATTATCTTGACCTATTCAACAAGTTCAAAAGATCTCAAATGCACTAGATTGACAGAAGAATTTTCCAGTCAACTAATCAAAATTTGACTGTACACTAAAAAGTCAAACTTTGACTTTTTGTCAAAATCAAGTGCCAAGGGTCATTTTTCATCAAGATATGACAAATTATGAAACTTTTTCATCAAGAAATCCAAAATTGCAAATTAGGGTTTGAAATTGAAAAAATTTCATAACTTAGAAATTTTCGAAGTTATGAAATTTTCTTAATTTTTCCTAACTTTGCCCCACATTTTCACCATGATGCAAATGGATTCAAACAAAACTTACAACATGAAAGTTATAGTCCTCCACAAAGTATACAACTTTGATTCACAAAGTTTTCTCAAAAGAAGCTTGGATCCCAAGTTATGATTTTGGGAACAAGGGTCCCAAAAACTTTTAACTTAGAGAAATTTTGCCCTAATTTAGGCAGGATTTTGACCCACCTTCTTGGCCATTTTTCACATAGTTCCACTTGGAGTCTCAAGTTTCATTTCAAATATGGATTATATTACTTGTTGCAAGCTTTCCAAATTGTCCAAGAACTCCTAAAACACATTTGTGGTTAGGGAGAATCGAATGCTTGAAGTTGGCAAAAACTCACTTTGTATCCATGGCCAATACATGTTCATACAAGTTGCAAAATCTGTCCAAACTAGCTTTGTACTTGTTTACAGGTATCTAAACCAATTTACACTCAAAACTTAAATGCAAATACATTGGACATTGGTCTTATTCTGATAAATGGAGCTTGGCACAATGAATAAATCCATTTATGGCATAAAGGATGCAATACCATTTCCATAAAGCAGACTTTTTGCAATTTTGTATTTCTTGAGCCTTGGACTTCTTTCTTTGCAGCAAACAAGTTCCACAAACTCAGGAAAAGGTACAAGAAACTTGTGCATGCTTGGAGATAGCCTGTACAGGCCTACCTCATATCACTTCACACTTTTCTTTCAAAACAAGTCAACTTGCAAAAAGGACATAACTTGAACATCTGATATATTCAACTCTTGCCAACATTCCAAACAAGTTTTGTGCATTGCCTTGAGCCAGAAACACGAATTGTTGAACCCTAAAGCCTTCCAAAACACCAAATCACATTCTTCTTGCAAAACAAGGCACTCCCTGCAGATTCACATCCATCACACAAAACACTCATGTGTTTTGCCTCAAACCTGTTCCAATACCTTCCACTCAACTCACTCAAGCTAGCCCAAACCTCCATTGCCAACTGTAACTCCATTTACAGTGTTCACCATTTTCGTTTCAAGCTTGTGCAGGTCGACTTCTAGAGGCTGTTTCAGGGACATTCAAGGCAAGCCAGCTATTGGAAAAGATCAAGGGAAGTTCAGGCAAGCTACCAGACACCTCAAAACTTGTTGAGAAGCTCTACATTGTCCTACTCGAATCCAACTGAAACAGGTTTTTTCTCACTTCCTATCTCTCTATTTAGGAACATTTAGCTTTAGGTTTGTGAATGAAATATGTAGTACTCATTGCCATGAAGCCATACATATGCTCAGTTTTCATTTATATTAAGCGTGCTAAGAGAATTTCATCCATGAACATGCTGAAAAAACTAGGTCAGATTTTAGGGCCAGAGAAATTCTCTCTGGTCTTTGAGAGTTAGATTAAGTTTTTTATATGGTTAGAATCGTGGTTTAATGCTCTACAAGTTTCATGTTTTGAGTTTTGGCAAAAGATCACAAATACAGGAGTTAGCAGTTTGAATACAAGGCGCGCGTATTTCAGTCACAAAGAAGAAGATGAAGTGGAAATGGGCTGGGCTGGCTTGTTTCTGCTTCTAGCACCCCCCATTTTTAGTTTTACACCCCCTGGCCCAATTTCTTTATATTTTGTTATTTTTGCATTTTTATTTCATTTATAATTTTATTTATTTATCCCCAAATATAAACAATGCTTAAAAATATTTTCACATTTTTTTTACATTTATATATATATACTTTTATTTTAATTAAAAAACATAGAATAAAAATACAAAAATTACATTTTTATTTTTATTATTATTTATACTAAAAAAACACTTTTTTTCAATATATTTTATTTTTGTACATATTGATATATTTTTTGTATATAAATAATATAAGATATTATTTTCATAAAAAAAAATTAGGGTTTACCCCTTTAATAAATAAAATTAATCTTTTTTTATTTTATTTATTTATTTCTTTATATTTCTTTACATTGAAAATATTTATACATACGTAAAAACTTCTTTTTACATAATACATTTTATTTAATATTTGTTTATTTTGTTATTTAAATATTGTACATTTAAATATTGATGCATTATAATTCAATTTGGATGTAATAGTAACTAGGATTTATATTTCTTGTCAAATATCCCCCTATTCAAAATTGTACCCCATCCCCATAATCATGTTGTAATAGCTTAGAATTTAAATTCTCGCACTTATACACTTTCAATTATGCCATGATTAAAGAATTAGGGTTTGTATGCAAAAATCCAATTAACAAATAGTTTGACCTAATCAAAGACAAAAATGCATGAAAATCAAACACAATACACACTTGTACCGCTAGGGTTACAATCAACTTGTTGCCTTCAAAAATGGGCCATGGTATGCATGTTGAGTATTTTGGCAAAACAAAAACAAAACAAAAGATCATAGTCCCTCGATGACGCTATTTGAGTTGCCTAAACAAAATGATCAAGTCCCTCAAGAAAATTGCCAAAGATACTTGACAGAATTGCTATCATGGTCTATACGATGACCCGCGCCTGTCCCGTTTAACATCCTAACACAAGGTTGTTCACCAAATGCAATGGTGAAACAACAC
This sequence comes from Vicia faba, assembly GCA_948472305.1. Taxonomy (NCBI): domain Eukaryota; kingdom Viridiplantae; phylum Streptophyta; class Magnoliopsida; order Fabales; family Fabaceae; genus Vicia; species Vicia faba. The sequence continues at coordinate 698,714,960 of OX451738.1, read as the reverse complement.
TGTTAAAAGGGTTAAAAACATAAGATCTTTGCGTAAAATTGGGTAGATAGCTCTTAGTTACTTGATCAAAAGCTTGCAAAACATCCTTGCTATTTTCAAACACACTTCACAACACAAATTCAAAATCCAACTTTCAAATATTGAAAACTTTTCAAAAGACAAAAACACCTTTGTATACATTCAAACAAGAATCATTACAAAGGTTGCCACGAGGATGACCTCTTTTCAAAACATCTTTCAAAAACCACACACAAAGCACCATTTCAAACAATTGAAAAGCACCATTTCAAACAATTGAAAAGCAAAGCAAGTGATCTAAACAAGTAACTAAGAGCCCATGGAAAACCATGGATGAAAAGGGTGCTAATACCTTCCCTTTTCATAACCTACTCCCCGAACCCAAGAAAACATCTCAAAGGTCTTTCCTGTGCTTTTTGACCTTTCCTTAGGATAAAATAAAATGTCGGTGGCGACTCTTGCTAAACCGAAACATTTGCGAATACAAAACGCAAAACCTCAAGTCAGTTCTCCCACCGTATCACAGAACTGGCGACTCTGCTGGGGAAAACTTTAAAAGTGGAGTAACCTTAGGGCTTAGATCACCTTTGCATGCTTATCTTGATTATTTTGATTGCTTTACATTTGGTTCTCTTGTTTGGGCTTGAAATGCTCTACCCGGATTTGGGAAACATTCATAGGTAAATAACAATACGTTGTGGAAACTGTGCGGGGTATACCGACATGGTTGAAGCAATAACTATATTAGTGCGACATATTTGTGAGTACCAGTAGCCTTTGAGTCAATCAAAGAGAATACGGGGCCACTGAGTGATGTCATGAAGCACTAATGAACTCTTAGAACCTTACTTGACCATCTTGGCCTTTTTTTAGGGGTAGTGAGATGACCGGCTTTGGTGCAGTCCGAAGTTGGTAGATACTCGATACTACACTCATTGAGGGTTGTTTTATTGGAATATTTTGGTCGCCAGTTAAGTGGCTAAACCAAAACAATGAACACAGAAAATAATCCAGTGATATTGAGCTCCTTAGAACCCAATTACTATTTATAGGACAAGTTTGAGCCAACTAAACTCAAGAGGGTACTTACCTATGAAACCTCATGCAAGCCTAAAACTAGGATCTTGTGTGACTTGCTTGTACATGTGTTTTTGCATACATCATGAACATCATAAAGCATCATATGCATCCACTAACCATTTCAAGGGTTTGGATCTTCATATTTATTCTTGTTTTGTAGGTCATGGAATCTCTTCGCAGGAAAACAATTTAAGTCAACCTTGTGAGAATCCCTCCTCAACTCAAGGAGCTTACTTCCAAGATTCCAGAGAATTCTCTCTTCAGTGAAAGACATGGTAGACTTCTCAACTTGGTCAACTCCAACATTGAAGAAGACATGGTGAAAGTTCTCTTCCAGTTCTTTGACCCCCTACACCATTGTTTCATATTCCCTGATTACCAACTAGTACCTACTTTGGAGGAATTTTCTCAACTCCTGAGAATTCCTATTCTTCATCAACTACCCTACAACGGTACGGAAAAAGAACCAAAGCTTGAAGATGTTGCTCAAGCATTACACTTGCAACCATCTGATATCAAAGGACATTGGGAAACCAGAAGTGGTGTCAAGGGTTTCTTGGAAAAGTTTCTGTTTGAGAAGGCACAAGACTGCTGGAACTCTATAGATATACAAGCTTTTGAGGAGGTTGTAGCACTTCTCATCTATGGGTTGGTCTTTTTCCCAAACCCTGATCAAGTTATATATGTGAATGCTGTCAAGATTTTCATATCTCGGAATCCTGTGCCTACATTGCTTGGGGACATCCTACACTCATTTTACACACGAACAATGAGGAAAAGAGGTGTTCTCATGTGCTATACTCCTCTTCTAGCAAGGTGGTTTATTTCTCACCTTCCCCAAACAGTTTTGAAGAATGAGCAGGGTTTAAGGTGGTCACAATGATTGATGACCCTCACACATTCTGATGTTCATTGGTGTTCTCGGTCCATTGAAAATGTCATCATCATTGACAGTTTGGATATGCTCGGAGGCATGGCCCTCATGACATGCTGATTCCTGACTTGGTTTTTGACTTCGACAATGATGCATAAGGACTTCGACAAAGGTTCATCAGATCTTGGAGGATGCCCAACAAGGTGGATAGTAAGACACTGGGGCACAAGAATTCCATCCCCCCTGAGGCTTATCTCAAGTGGGTACGAACCCGCGCCCAGAATCTTATGATGCCATACCCTCACATTCTCCCAATGATCAAAGAGCTTGTTGTGGAAGGAGAGGTTCCATACACCCTCCTACATCCAGACATGCAAACATCATTGGAAGAATTGCAAAAGAGTTGGATCCAACTCAAAGAAGAGCGGAATACTTTTGAAGCCAGCTTCTATGCCAGTGAGAAGAAGGTTTTGGAGCTTACCCGCCGACTCCATGAGGAGGAAACTCTCAACACTTACATTGCACCGAAGAGGATGCACAATGTCTTTTTACATTAAGAATTTTGTAATATCTTGCCCATGGGGCATTTATGTACTAACAAATTTCTTCTTAATATGACGTGTGTTCTTTTTGTTTGCAACAAATTTGAATTTTTGAATCCTTGAATGCATTACATGAATAACATATCATTCATACCCCAAAATTTGCCCTCCCATATTCTTCAAGAAATTGCCAAGTCAAGCTTCAAAATTCCCCAAGGGTTGCACAGTTCAAGGATCTCCTAAGCAGTCAAAATTAGGGTTTTTGTTCTGATCAAGAAAATGAAGTTTCCAAAGGTCCAATCAAGTCTCACATGCTTACAAATATGGTCAAGCATCCTCATATCAAGTTTCAAGACTTTCAGCACAAAATTGCACAGTCAAAACCCTAATTGCACTACAGTCAACTGTAGGGGCAAAATGGTCATTTGACAGTCAAAAGTTCAAATTTTTGGTCAACATATAATTTTGAAGCCACAAACATCATTTGATCAATGCTTGATCATGATTCTCAAAGTTTGGCTCAAAAATCATCAAGATGCAAAAGTTTCCTTATTTGGACAGTTGAAAAAGTCAACTGTAAATTGACCAGGGCATAACTTTCACATGGATTATCAGAAAAATTCCATCCAAAGCTCATTTTGAAGAGAAAGACATTTCCTACAACTCATCTTCATACTTCAAGTCCAAGAAATGCTCTCACAAAAAGTTATCAATTTCCACATTATAGGTCATTTTCAAAAGTCAACAAAAAGGGACTTTAAGTCAAAGGCCATAACTTTAGATTGGTAAATCAAAATGACATGGGACCAAAGGCATTGGTTTGAGGACGCAAAGACCTTTCCAAAATGTCAAAGAACATGAGAAAAGCTTAAACATTGAGCAAGTTATGCCTTGTGGAAGTTGGGAAATTTTTGGATATTTTGAAAAGTCAACATTGGTTCAAATGACCTAAAATTGCTAATGGGCCTATTTTTCTTTCATAATTCATCATCCAAGGCATGTGCACGACCATTTGGCCCAAAGGGAAGTTTTTCTCCATTTTTATTTATTTATTTGAATTCTTATTATTAATAATTCATTTAATCAAATAAAATACATGAAAAATATAAAACCAATGAAATAAAATCTTTTTGTGCATAAAATATACTCAATAATTCGTGCATGATCAGATATGGAAGGAATTGGATTGATTGGATATGATTGAGAGCAAAAGCACATGAAAAAAGATTGAAAAAGATCTTTGAAAATCAAATTTCAAAAAACCATGAATGCAAAGGATTTGGATTGTTTTCTTTGACCTAATTCATTCTTACATAAGTAGAGAACACAAACCTAATGCAATTAACCACTAAGCTGCGCAGAAACTCCATTCACAAACTTGAAATTTTCTTTGAAAACTCAAATTCTGAAAACCTACTTGCAGGTCGATTCAAGCCTCAAAACCTATTCCATTAGCTTGCCAGGGTTGCCAGTAAACGATTCTAATCAAAAACATCCATCATAACTTCAAAAATTGGTAAAACGAGCTGGACCTGTACAAAGAAAATTTCTAATTCGTGCATCTCAATTCATGCATTTTTTGTGAATTTTAATATTTGATTCATATTCCTTGTGTGATTCTGAAGCTAACCATCTATCTTGATTGAGTTTTTGCATGCTATATACGATTTCACCATTATTGTTTTCTAGGGTTTTGCAAGCTTGAAATTGGGGGTTTTCAGATAGTGTAAAATTAGCCTACCACGATGCCATGGTTATGATCAGCACACTTGGACGAAGACAAAGCCACCCTCGCGCCTAATTTATGATGATCCCTGGGCTAGTCGCTATTTTTCATAAACATGCCTAAGGGAACACCATGAAAACCGTGGCCTATGTTTTATGTTTCAGGGAATAAGGAAGAAGAAGGCTAGGTGGCTACCAACGATTGGCCTGTTTAAATTTTCGCGCTCAGACCCACTAACGCTTTTGTTTTCTTTTATAATATTTGTTGGTTATTATATGTTAAACGCGTGTGAATTGGTCCAGTGGTAAACACAGTGGTTGGCAATGTTAATGACCTGGGTTCGAGCCCCAGGTCTTCATCCTTTCAATATTATTTTTCAACTCATATTCCTATGCAGATTCAATAGCAAAGCACACCGTGCACCCACAAAATCAAGCGTCCACGCGTCCTAAGGCATTCCATCAATGGCCACAAATCTGAAGAACATGATGCACCTGGTCAACGCTTCTGCACGTGAGTGAAAAAGTCTACAAGGCCAGGAATTTAAATGGGCCTGAATTATCAAGAAAAAACCTCCTATTTGGGGTCTGAACCCCCTAGGTTTGCAATTCTTTCTACTTACTTTTTTATTTTATTTTCTATTTTCCTTTTAATTATTGTTTTGTTTAATTAATTAATTATTTTCATAAAAACCAAAAACACCTAAAAATCAGAAAAGAAAAAAATAATAAATATTTTATTTTAGTATGTATATTTTAAATAAATTTGCATGTAAATTAATTAGTTTTAAATTAGGGTTTAATTTAATATTTTCATAATAAAAATCTAAAAAACATAGAATTAGGGTTAATTAATTTTCATCTTCTTTCATTTTTCTTTCATAAATAATTAAATAATTAAATGTTTATTTTTGTAATTAAATTGTATATAAAATAATTAGGGTTAATTTTAGGTTAAAATTCAATCTTTTCATAATAAATTAAAAATAACTAGAATTAGGGTTAGCATTTATTTTAATTAATTCTTTTTCATTAAAAAAAACATAAAATACCAAAAAACAATTTCTTTTCCTTTTAATTTTAATTAATTCATCGTTTAATTTAATTTTGCAAAAAGGGTCCAACGCCCTCGTTTTTAATTCTTATTAGTTCGCATATTTATTTTATTTCGTTTAAATATTTATGTATCTCTCCCAAAGCCGTGTAACTAATTGCTCGCACTTTTATTTTCTTTACTTTCTTTATTTTTTCTGTCAAATCGGGTTCGAGAAATTTTGGCGATGTGGACCCGCGCCTTTTGTAATGGCTTAGAATTTTTACTTTCCCGCAATATTTTTAACTGTTAAATAATGGCATGAAAGAATGTATGGACAAAATAAAAACAAGCGCTAGATCACCAATAACATGACAAAAGACAAAATACTTGAAAACGACACACAAATTCACACACCACCCCTAGGGTGCGCCTCACTGTTGCCTTGCCTCGAAAGGTGATCGTCGAGTAGAGGATGTCTTAGTAAGTCTTCATGATCCGGGAACCTTGCATGAGGGTAGCTTCTAAGGTGTCTTCCCATTGCTCTGGTGATCACCATGTCCCGAACCTCGAATTGACCCGAACACCTCCAACGGTGGTGCTACCTATCTCTCAATGGTGGGATGGCACTACTTTAAAGGACATTTACACAGACGAATTCCTTAGGGTAGGTAGGTTCTCGTAGATACTTGCTCTAAATTTCAAAACAAATTCAAAATACTTTTCACACCAACACATTTTCAAAAAGCTTTCGCAAGCAATTTTTCAAACACTCTTGAGGACCAATACAAGAGTCGAACTGGAATTTTCAAAGAAACTTTTTTAAAACCCACAGTTGAAAAGCAAAAAAACCATTTTTGAAAACACAAGTGAGCAAGTATCTAAGAGCCCATGGATAACCATGGATAGAAAGGGTGCTAACACCTTCCCTTTCTATAACCTACCTCCCGAACCGAGAGAAATCTCTTAAAGGAATTTTTCTGTGCTTTTGTTCTTTCCATTTGGAGAAAATAAAAGACGGTGGCGACTCTTGCTTCCGCGACATTTTGCGAACCAGCGTTAAACAGTCAGTTCCAGATCCACCGATCACAGAACTGGCGACTCTGTTGGGGACAATAATTTAAAGTGAGGTGTACCTTAGGGCTAGTTCATAACTGTGTTTTCAATTGTTTTCCTTGTGTGCTTTAAATTGTGGGTTGCTTGGGAGTTCTATAGATCCTAACCCGGATCTGGGGGATACCTTCTTAGAAAGTAGCAACAAGGCTGTGAGGGAACTGTGCGGGGTATACCGACATGGTTGAAACAGTCTGCTACGTTGATGTGGCACTTTGGTGTGTACCGGTAACCCTTGAGTTCAGTCAAGGAGAGTACGGGGCCTCCGCGTGGTGTCATGAAGCATCAACAGACCTTAGGAACCTTAATTGAACAATCTTGGCTTCTTTAGGGTAGTGAGATAACTGACTTTGGTGCAGTCCGAGGTTGGTTGATACTCGATACTACACTCAATTGAGGGTTGCTTTCCTAGAATATTTCGGTCGCCAGTTCAGTGGATAAATCGAAACGATGAACAATGAAAGCAATCCAGTGATATTGGGACCCTTAGAACCCGGTTACTTTGATAGGACAGGTTGAGCCCACCAACTTCAAGAGGGTACTACCCAGACCCCATGCTGGCCTTAAACCCTAAGGGCTTGTCTTGTGTGCCTTGTGTGCCTTACATGTTTGTCTTTGAAAATATCCGTGGTGTGTTTAATCATAGCATCATGACATCATCCAGCATCATATGCATTGACTAACCATTTCAGGGGTTCGAATCTTCATCTTTGTTCTTTGTTTTGTAGGACATGGAAACTGTTCGTAGAAAGACAATTCAAATCAGTCTTGTAAGGATCCCTCCTCAGCTTAAGGAACTTATATCCAGGATTCCCGAGAACTCTTCATTCAGTGAAAGACATGGAAGTCTCATCAGCTTGGTCAATACCAACATTGAGGAAGATTTGATAAAGGTCCTGTTCCAGTTCTTTGACCCTCTGCATCACTGTTTCACCTTCTTGGATTATCAGCTGGTACCTACATTGGAGGAGTTCTCCCGGCTCCTGAAGATCCCTATCCTTGATCAGCTACCCTTCAACGGTACAGAAAAGGAACCTAAGCTTGAAGAGATTGCTAAAGCCTTGCACCTATAGTCATCTGACCTCAAGGGACATTGGGAAGTTAGAAGTGGTATCAAAGGGTTCTTAGCCAGGTTTCTGTTTGAAAAGGCCCATGAATGTTGGAACTCCCTTGATTTGCAAGCTTTTGAAGAGGTTGTGGCCCTCCTTGTCTATGGTTTGGTGTTGTTCCCTAACCCATATCAGCTTATTGATATCAGTGATGTCCAGATCTTTATGTCCAGGAATCCTATACCTACATTGCTGGGGGACATCCTTCACTCATGTTACACTCGAACCATGAGAAAAAGAGGTGTCCTTATGTGTTGCACTCCTCTCTTGGGAAGGTGGTTTATTTCGCACCTTCCACAATCAGTTTTGAAGAATGAGCGGGGTTTGAGATGGTCACAACGGTTGATGACTCTCACACATGCGGATATACATTGGTGCCCTCGGTCCAGAGAAGATGTCACTATCATTGATCGTTGCGGGGAGTACCCTAATGTTCCTTTACTTGGAATCAGAGGAGGCATTACTTACAGCCCATGCCTGGCTTGGAGACAGTTTGGTTATGCTCGGAGGGATGGTCCTCATGACATGTTAATTCCTGACATAGTTTTTGACTTCGACAACGATACTCAAGGACTTCGCCAGAGATTTATCAGAGCTTGGAGGATGCCCAGTAGGATAGACAGCAAGACACTGGGGCACAGGAACTCCATCCCGTTGGAACCTTACCTCAAGTGGGTACGAGCTCGCTCCCAGAAGTTAGTGATGCCTTATCCCCATATGCTCCCTGTGATCAAAGAGCTAGTCTTAGAAGGAGAAGTGTCCTACACTATTCAGCACCCTGATATGCCCACATCCTGGGAAGAGATGCAGAAGAGCTGGATCCAGCTTAAGGAAGAACGGAATTCTCTTGAGACCAGTCTGCATGCCAGTGAAAAGAAGGTCTTGGAGCTCACCCGCCTGTTGCATGAGGAGAGGAATCTCAACACGTACATAGCTCCAAAGAGGATGCGCAGTGTATTTTGGGATTGATTTGCTTTTGTATTATTTTGCCCATGAGGCTTTGATGTACTAAACAGTTATTTTCCCTAATGATAACGTGTGTTCCTTTTTTGTCTACAACAAATTTGAACTTTCGAACCCTTGAATGCATTGCATAAACACATATCATTCATCATGTGCATAGCAGGTTTTTCCTCTTTTCAGGTTGCTTACAGTTCTTCGCTGTTTATTTCAGCATCATGAATCCTGACTCGTCATCAACTGAGACATCCATCAAAGCTCTTCAGGCGCAGAATGCGCAATTTCAGGAATTAATCAAGGGTTTGGCTCAAGGCCAAGAAGAGCTGAAGGCTATGCTCCTGAAGAAGGAGAAGAAGAAGAAGAGGAGAACCGTTCTGTTCAACTCGGGCCGAAGGTTTGGCAACACTTTGCAGAATGAAGAGGCTGGTTCTTCCGTTGGCAAGGGTACTCCTCAAGAGGCAAGGGTTCCTAGTTCGGTGGTCTCCGACAACGAGACTGATTTTGATGAAGAGCAGTACCCTCCGGCAGAAGACCGTTACAAGCAGCTGGAAGACAGGCTGAACGCTATGGAAATACAACAGGTACCTGGGCTGGATTTTGGAGATCTGGGTTTGTCTACTAGTGTGATCATCCCTCGGAAGTTCAAAGCACCATCCTTCACTAAGTATGACGGGGCGTCTTGTCCCAAGCTACATCTCAGGTCCTATGTTCGAAAGATTCAACCGTACTCAGCGGATAAGAATTTGTGGATCCACTTCTTCCAGGAGAGTCTTTCAGGGACTCATCTCGAATGGTTCTATCAGCTGGATGGGACCAAGGTTCGTAACTGGGAGGAGTTGGCTACTGCTTTCTATAAGCAGTATCAATATAATGCCGACCTTACCCCTACACGTACCCAACTCCAGGGTATGTCGTTAGGTTCAAGTGAAGGTTTTAAGGAGTACGCTCAGAAGTGGAGAGACCTGGCTGGCAGGGTGCAGCCACCATTGACTGATCGGGAGTTGGTAGACATGTTCTTGGGGACCCTATCTGGGCCATTTTTCAACCATCTTATCGGGAATTCATCTGCAGGGTTCACTGATTTGATTCTGACTGGAGAGAGAATTGAGGCTGGGTTGAAGTCTGGAAAAATTCCGAAGGGTGCATCGTCTAGTTCTGAGAAGAAACCCTTCAAAAAAGAGGCTAGTGCTGTATATGGCTCCCGGAGATCAGAAAGATTTGAGCGCCGCCAATCTGTCAGTGCGGTAACGATTGCCAAGCCTGCTGCCGCTCCTCGGCCGACCAATCCTCAAAGGGCTGAAAGACCCCGGAGAGAGTTTACCCGTTTGAGCATGACCTTATCGCAGATCCTGCCACAGTTACTATCCACCAATTTAGTGACTGTCAGAGAGGCGCCGAAGTTTCCAAATACCGCATCTCCTAAGTACAACCCGAATGCTCGTTGTGCTTACCATTCAGATAGCCTAGGGAATTCTACTGATGACTGTTGGGCATTAAGGAGCAAGCTGCAGGATCTTATTGACGCCAAGGAAGTACAGTTTGAGGCATCTGAGAAGCCTAATGTAGCGACAGCTCCCCTACCTGCTCATGGAGTGAATGCTGTTGGGGACGAAGAGGAAGTGGATGAAGCTGAGTTTGATAGCTGGATCTACCCGGCAACCGACAGTGGACCTAACAATTGGAGTACAAAGGACAATCTATCTGTTTCTCTTGTTACTAAGTAATGAATTCCTATGTTTTGGCATTTGTAATAGACAATAAATAAACTCTATAGCCCGGTGTCTTACCCGAGGCACCGTGGTTCTATTTGTGAGGGCATATAAATTGTCATTTCATATATCATGAATGAAAATCTTGGACGTTTTCTCGCATTGCAAATCTTATGCTCCTTTTCTGTCTTTCTTTCCTTTACATATTTTTCAAAACAGCTGTATTTACACACACACTCACTCATACAGGTTTCAATCCACTCTGGATCTCACTGGTAACGAATCTGCTACTGCCAGTTATGACTTCGAAAATCCGATCAACTTAGTCGAAGACGAAGGTGAAGATGATTGCAAAGTGCCTGGCGAACTTGCAAGACTGTTACTTCAGGAAGAGAGGGCAATTCAACCCCATGAAGAGCCAGTGGAAATAGTAAACTTGGGTACTGAAGCGGACAGGAAAGAGGTAAAGATTGGTGCCAACCTAGAGCTCAGCGTGAAGCAACGGTTGACTCAAATGCTGCATGATTATATGGAGATCTTTGCTTGGTCCTACGAAGACATGCCCGGGTTGGATACCGATATTGTGGTACATCACTTGCCTACTAAGGAAGACTGCCCTCCGGTTAAGCAAAAGGTCCGCCGGATGCGTCCAGAGATGTCTGAGAAGATCAAGGCCGAGGTTATGAAACAGTTTGATGCCAGGTTTCTTGCAGTGACTTCTTACCCTCAGTGGGTTGCTAATGTGGTGCCGGTACCGAAGAAGGACGGTAAGGTCAGAATGTGTGTCGACTACAGGGATCTGAATCGGGCCAGCCCCAAAGATGACTTCCCTCTACCTCACATTGATGTCCTTGTTGATAATACAGCTCAGCACAAGGTATTCTCTTTCATGGATGGTTTTTCGGGTTACAATCAGGTCAAGATGGCACCTGAAGACATGGAAAAGACTACATTTGTTACTCAGTGGGGCACCTTCTGCTACAAGGTCATGCCTTTTGGACTAAAGAACGCTGGGGCAACCTACCAACGTGCCATGGTTGCTTTATTTCATGATATGATCCATCATGAGATAGAAGTGTATGTTGATGACATGATCGCAAGGTCCCAAACTGAGGAAGAGCATCTAGATCATCTGCAGAAGTTGTTTGACCGGTTGAAACTGTACAAGCTGAGGCTGAATCCGAACAAGTGCACCTTCGGGGTAAGATCCGGGAAGTTGCTAGGCTTTGTGGTAAGTGACAAGGGCATTCAAGTGGACCCTGCCAAGGTCAAAGCTATTCAAGAGATGCCAGTTCCTAAGACAGAGAAGGAAGTCAGAGGCTTTTTAGGACGCCTGAATTACATTGCTCGGTTCATCTCGCACCTAACTGCTACCTGTGAACTAATCTTCAAGCTGCTGAAGAAAGATCAGGTAGTACGTTGGAATGATGAGTGTCAGGCTGCTTTTGACAGAATCAAAGAGCATCTCCAAGAACCACCTATCCTTATGGCACCGGTTGAAGGGAGACCTCTGATACTATATCTGACAGTACTTGACAACTCAATGGGGTGTGTGCTGGGGCAGCATGACGAGTCTGGCCGAAAAGAGCATGCCATTTATTACCTTAGCAAAAAGTTTACCGACTGTGAGACCCGATACTCACTGCTTGAGAAAACTTGTTGCGCTTTGGTATGGGCTGCTCGCCGGCTGAGACAGTATATGCTGACTCACACTACCTTGTTGATCTCAAAGATGGATCCTATAAAGTACATATTCGAAAAGCCTGCCCTGTCTGGGAGAATTGCAAGATGGAAAATGATCTTGACGGAATACGACATTCAGTACACAACCCAGAAAGCCATCAAGGGAAGTGTATTGGCAGACCACTTGGCACATCAGGCCGTAGATGACTACCAGTCAGTGAACTTCAAGTTTCTGGATGAAAGCATCATGATAGTAACTGATTGTGAAGTACCTGGACCTGATGAAGGACCTGAGGAAGGATCTCGATGGTCTATGCACTTTGACGGAGCCTCCAACGCTTTGGGAAATGGTATCGGCGCCATCATCATATCACCTCAAGGCACTCATACTCCACTCACTGCCCGACTATGTTTCAACTGTACCAACAACATGGCGGAGTATGAGGCGTGCATCATGGGTCTTCAAGCTGCGATCGACTTAAGGATCAAGTTTCTAAGCGTCTTCGGAGATTCCGCTCTCGTGATCAATCAGATCAAAGGAGAGTGGGATACGAAACATCCAAACCTGATTCCTTACAGAGAATGTGTGTTGACCCTGATCCCCCACTTTACAGAGATAACCTTTGAACAATTTCCAAGAGAAGAGAATCAGTTGGCGGACGCGTTAGCTACAATGGCTTCTATGTTCAAAGTTAAATGGGATAATGAGGCTCCCCGGATCATCATCTGGAAACTGGACGAACCGGCATACTGTTGCGATCTCGAGACTGAATTGGTGACTGAGAAGCCTTGGTACCATGAGGTAAAGAGATATCTGGAGACTCAGGAATACCCTGAAGGTGCCTCTGTCAATGATAAGAAGTTCATGAGGAGGTTCGCAACAAAGTTCTTCCTTAGCAACAGCGTCTTGTATAAGCGAAACCATGATTCAACCTTACTGCGTTGTGTGGATAAGACTGAAGCAGAAAGAATCATGGAAGAGCTACATGAAGGGACCTTTGGTACACATTCCAGTGGGCACACTATGGCTAAGAAGATCCTTCGGGCAGGGTATTACTGGTCCACAATGGAAGCTGACTGCTACCAACATTCCAGGACATGCCATAAGTGCCAGATTTATGCAGACAAGGTGCATGTTCCTCCAGTTCCCCTGAATGTTCTGACTTCGCCCTGGCCGTTTGCAATGTGGGGCATATACATGATCAGCGAGATTAAACCTACGACATCTAATGGGCATCGCTTCATCTTGGTAGCGATTGATTATTTTACAAAGTGGGTTGAAGCAGCATCCTATGCTACGGTAACCAAGACTGTTGTGGCACGGTTCATTCGACATAACCTGATCTGTCGGTACGGTGTCCCTGAACGAATTATTACAGACAACGGTACCAATCTGAATAACAAGATGATCGCTGAGCTCTGCGAACAGTTCAAGATACAGCACCATAATTCTTCTCCTTACAGACCGAAGATGAATGGGGCTGTAGAAGCAGCATATAAGAACATCAAGAAAATCGTGCAGAAGATGACAGTGACTTATAAAGATTGGCACGAGATGTTACCGTTCGCTCTACATGGGTACCGTACCTCAGCAAGGACGTCAACCGGGGCAACTCCTTTCTCTCTGGTTTATGGTATGGAGGCAGTCTTACCGATCGAAGTGCAAATACCCTCTCTCCGGATAATGAAGGATGCAAATCTGAACGAAGATGATTGGATCCAGACCCGACTTGATCAGCTCAACCTTATTGATGAAAAGAGACTTGCTGCTATCTGCCATGGTCAGACGTATCAGAAACGGATGATCAGGGCGTTTAACAAAAAGGTCAGACCACAAGAGTATCAAGTTGGGGATCTGGTAATCAAGCGAATCATCCTTCCTCAGAGTGATCCAAGGGGCAAATGGACTCCTACGTACGAAGGGCCATTTGTAGTCAAGCATGTGTTCTCAGGAGGAGCAATGATATTGACCAACATGGACGGTGACGACCTTCCTCACCCCGCCAATGCAGACATAATAAAAAGATACTACGCATGAAAAAGACCCGCTAGGCTGACATGCCTAGGCAAAAATTAGGGCTTCCCGTCGAACCAAAAGGGTTCGGGCAAAATGAGGGATGAAATGAAAAAAATCTGTACACCCGGCAAGTCGAAAACCTGAGAAGGCAGCTTGGGCAAAAATGGGTATCCCGGTGGACTGAAAACCCGAAAGGGCGGTCCAGGCAAAAATTAGGGATAAAAGCGTAATACTATGTCTCATTGGATCACTTTGCATCCAGAATCCGGTATCTACATCAAGTTCAGACGGCATCAATCAGTCAGCTTCACCTTCAACCAAGGTCATCAAGTGATGAGACGCTCAGAGTTATAAAGGCAATAGCAGAGTTGAAACCCAGTGGATCACTCATTTCACACAGCTGTTTTATTTTGTACAAAACTTGTATAAACTCTTTTGTTCGGCGGTGTTCTCTTACTAGGACGTCAGCCTCTTGTACACAAAAACGCCTATTTCCAGGCCATTCAAAATCAATACAAATATACTTTTCAGTTAAACGTGCCAACTGTTTTTTTTCTTTTTCTGTTTTGTTTTGCGAAGAACGTCCAAGGTTCAATTTGTGATATATGCATTGAAAATAATTTGCTAACTCATAAATATTTGCATACGAAACAAAGGATTAATTACAGGTGACACTAGAAACAGGGGCAATAAAGAGTTGTCTAAGCAATCTAATTGTTCTGTCCTCCAAGGTACCAAGGTAGGTTCAACTAAAGAACATAACCGGCATATCTTAATTCCCCAGAGAGTAAGTCAGCAGTCAGTGCATTCTTCTCCAAGCAGAGTTATCAAACCTTAAGGAAGTTGGGTATCCTCCAGCAGATCTCAACATTCCCCAGCAACATATATATTCATAACGAGTATCCCCGACAGTCTTGCTCTAAAGATTGTTCCCCGGCGGCATTTCAAACATTCAAAGGAATCACTTCCCCCGCAGTTCAAAACTTCCCCAGAAGAGTCCAATCCAGTTCCCCCAGGAAAATTGGAATTCATCTCCCCCAAGCAGTAAGCTTATCCCCAGTAGATTCTGGAAGCTTATCCTCGCAGAGCACGAACGCGTCGCCCGGTTTTATTTAAAGAGTTATTTCCTTAACAGGATATAACTGAGTTATCCTCAGCCAAAAGCCACGGAAAGGGCGTCGTCAACACAGTTCTTTCTTATCCCCAGCGAAGTCCATCAACACTTCCAGTACAGCAAAGAGTATCCCCAGCAAGGTATTATCAATACTCAACAAAGTATCTCTCTCCCCACAGAGTATTGCTTCCCAGCAAGATCGTTAGAGTACTTTCCTCCCCGCAGAGTTATTCCATTCGCCAAGTTTATTCCCCAACGGAGTTATTTTCTCCTATCGGTATTCTTGCAATTATCATCCCTAGCGGAAGCAAAATCTATTCTCCAACATCAGCCCAGGAGTGACCTCCCGGAACCCGTCAAGGATTTACTTTCCTAGACGAAAACATACATAAACATCACATACATCATCATAGCATGCATAGACGCATCGCATCTTACAAATCTCATTTATGTTGAGAACATCATTGCTTGATCCATATCATGCATTGCATATGACTGACCTTTACCTTTCAGGAAAGATTCAGCTAAGTTCTCAATCATATTTCAAGACCTAGACCGGTTCAGTTAATCGACTCCAAAGATTTCTTATCCAGTCCAAGGCCTTCTCTAGTCCAGCTAAATCGACTCCCAACAGATTTTTCTGATGAAGACTCAGTAGAAGTTATTCAGGTTTTTCTCAGACGTCCGCTTTTGAGATTATAATTTCCTATGGTTCTCTCCCCGACGGTGCGGGAGATGATAATTCCAACCCAGGTTTTTCTCAGACGTCCGCTTTTGAGATTATAATTTCCTATGGTTCTCTCCCCGACGGTGCGTGAGATGATAATTCCATCCCAGGTTTTTCTCAAGTGTCCGCTTTTGAGATTATAATTTCCTATGGTTCTCTCCCCAGCGGTGCGGAGATGATAATTCCATCCCAGGTTTTTTCTCAAACGTCCGCTGTTGAGATTATAATTTCCTATGGTTCTCTCCCCGATGGCGCGTGAGATGATAATTCCATTCCAGGTTTTTCTCAGACGTCCGCTTTTGAGATTATAATTTCCTATGGTTCTCTCCCCGACGGCGCGTGAGATGATAATTCCATTCCAGGTTTTTCTCAGACGTCCGCTTTTGAGATTATAATTTCCTATGGTTCTCTCCCCGACGGTGCGGGAGATGATAATTCCAACCCAGGTTTTTCTCAGACGTCCGCTTTTGAGATTATAATTTCCTATGGTTCTCTCCCCGACGGTGCGTGAGATGATAATTCCATCCCAGTTTTTTCTCAAACGTCCGCTGTTGAGATTATAATTTCCTATGGTTCTCTCCCCAGCGGTGCGGAGACGATAATTCCAACCCAGGTTTTTCTCAAACGTCCGCTGTTGAGATTATAATTGCCTATGGTTCTCTTCCCGATCCTGCGAAGATGGTAATTCCCACCAAGATTTTCTCAACGAGCGTCGTTGAGGTTAAAGTCACCCAAGGTTCTCTCACTGTTCATGCTGAGGTAGCAACCACCCCTGGTTCATTTATCACCGTTTGAAGCTCCAGATCCAGCTCCTGTAACCAGTCAGGACACATCTATACCAAGCATCTGAAAACCAGCTCCTGCAACATGTCAGGTACTCATTTTTCTTTTGCAGGTATGCAGGTTCTCGCTAAGGAATCTCTTACGCGATCAACATCCAGATGGCATCTATAAGCCCATTATCCTATTCATCAATCTCTAAATGGCATCTATAAGCCCATTCCCATCATCACACTGCTACTATGTGAGCGCAAATTTCTGGGCACTCTAGTGTTCAATCATCTTCTACCCTCGGATTACGAAAGGCATGTCAGCCAATCTGCACCCTCAGGTCTAAGAAGATTGAACAGGGGCAACTGTTGTACCCCAAAATTTGCCCTCCCATATTCTTCAAGAAATTGCCAAGTCAAGCTTCAAAATTCCCCAAGGGTTGCACAGTTCAAGGGTCTCCTAAGCAGTCAAAATTAGGGTTTTTGTTCTAATCAAGAAAATGAAGTTTCCAAAGGTCCAATCAAGTCTCACATGCTTACAAATATGGTCAAGCATCCTCATATCAAGTTTCAAGACTTTCAGCACAAAATTGCACAGTCAAAACCCTAATTGCACTATAGTCAACTGTAGGGGCAAAATGGTCATTTGACAGTCAAAAGTTCAAATTTTTGGTCAACATATCATTTTGAAGCCACAAACATCATTTGATCAATGCTTGATCATGATTCTCAAAGTTTGGCTCAAAAATCATCAAGATGCAAAAGTTTCCTTATTTGGACAGTTGAAAAAGTCAACTGTAAATTGACCAGGGCATAACTTTCACATGGATTATCATAAAAATTCCATACAAAGCTCATTTTTAAGAGAAAGACATTTCCTACAACTCATCTACATACTTCAAGTCCAAGAAATGCTCTCACAAAAAGTTATCAATTTCCACATTATAGGTCATTTTCAAAAGTCAACAAAAAGGGACTTTAAGTCAAAGGCCATAACTTGAGATTGGTAAATCAAAATGACATGGGACCAAAGGCATTGGTTTGAGGACGCAAATACCTTTCCAAAATGTCAAAGAACATGAGAAAAGCTTAAACATTGAGCAAGTTATGCCTTGTGGAAGTTGGGAAATTTTTGGATATTTTGAAAAGTCAACATTGGTTCAAATGACCTAAAATTGCTAATGGGCCTATTTTTCTTCCATAATTCATCATCCAAGGCATGTGCACGACCATTTGGCCCAAAGGGAAGTTTTTCTCCATTTTTATTTATTTATTTGAATTCTTATTATTAATAATTCATTTAATCAAATAAAATACATGAAAAATATAAAACCAATGAAATAAAATCTTTTTGTGCATAAAATATACTCAATAATTCGTGCATGATCAGATATGGAAGGAATTGGATTGATTGGATATGATTGAGAGCAAAAGCACATGAAAAAAGATTGAAAAAGATCTTTGAAAATCAAATTTCAAAAAACCATGAATGCAAAGGATTTGGATTGTTTTCTTTGACCTAATTCATTCTTACATAAGTAGAGAACACAAACCTAATGCAATTAACCACTAAGCTGCGCAGAAACTCCATTCACAAACTTGAAATTTTCTTTGAAAACTCAAATTCTGAAAACCTACTTGCAGGTCGATTCAAGCCTCAAAACCTATTCCATTAGCTTGCCAGGGTTGCCAGTAAACGATTCTAATCAAAAACATCCATCATAACTTCAAAAATTGGTAAAACGAGCTGGACCTGTACAAAGAAAATTTCTAATTCGTGCATCTCAATTCATGCATTTTTTGTGAATTTTAATATTTGATTCATATTCCTTGTGTGATTCTGAAGCTAACCCATCTATCTTGATTGAGTTTTTGCATGCTATATACGATTTCACCATTATTGTTTTCTAGGGTTTTGCAAGCTTGAAATTGGGGGTTTTCAGATAGTGTAAAATTAGCCTACCACGATGCCATGGTTATGATCAGCACACTTGGACGAAGACAAAGCCACCCTCGCGCCTAATTTATGATGATCCCTGGGCTAGTCGCTATTTTTCATAAACATGCCTAAGGGAACACCATGAAAACCGTGGCCTATGTTTTATGTTTCAGGGAATAAGGAAGAAGAAGGCTAGGTGGCTACCAACGATTGGCCTGTTTAAATTTTCGCGCTCAGACCCACTAACGCTTTTGTTTTCTTTTATAATATTTGTTGGTTATTATATGTTAAACGCGTGTGAATTGGTCCAGTGGTAAACACAGTGGTTGGCAATGTTAATGACCTGGGTTCGAGCCCCAGGTCTTCATCCTTTCAATATTATTTTTCAACTCATATTCCTATGCAGATTCAATAGCAAAGCACACCGTGCACCCATAAAATCAAGCGTCCACGCGTCCTAAGGCATTCCATCAATGGCCACAAATCTGAAGAACATGATGCACCTGGTCAACGCTTCTGCACGTGAGTGAAAAAGTCTACAAGGCCAGGAATTTAAATGGGCCTGAATTATCAAGAAAAAACCTCCTATTTGGGGTCTGAACCCCCTAGGTTTGCAATTCTTTCTACTTACTTTTTTATTTTATTTTCTATTTTCCTTTTAATTATTATTTTGTTTAATTAATTAATTATTTTCATAAAAACCAAAAACACCTAAAAATCAGAAAAGAAAAAAATAATAAATATTTTATTTTAGTATGTATATTTTAAATAAATTTGCATGTAAATTAATTAGTTTTAAATTAGGGTTTAATTTAATATTTTCATAATAAAAATCTAAAAAACATAGAATTAGGGTTAATTAATTTTCATCTTCTTTCATTTTTCTTTCATAAATAATTAAATAATTAAATGTTTATTTTTGTAATTAAATTGTATATAAAATAATTAGGGTTAATTTTAGGTTAAAATTCAATCTTTTCATAATAAATTAAAAATAACTAGAATTAGGGTTAGCATTTATTTTAATTAATTCTTTTTCATAAAAAAAAACATAAAATACCAAAAAACAATTTCTTTTCCTTTTAATTTTAATTAATTCATCGTTTAATTTAATTTTGCAAAAAGGCTCCAACGCCCTCGTTTTTAATTCTTATTAGTTCGCATATTTATTTTATTTCGTTTAAATATTTATGTATCTCTCCCAAAGCCGTGTAACTAATTGCTCGCACTTTTATTTTCTTTACTTTCTTTATTTTTTCTGTCAAATCGGGTTCGAGAAATTTTGGCGATGTGGACCCGCGCCTTTTGTAATAGCTTAGAATTTTTACTTTCCCGCAATATTTTTAACTGTTAAATAATGGCATGAAAGAATGTATGGACAAAATAAAAACAAGCGCTAGATCACCAATAACATGACAAAAGACAAAATACTTGAAAATGACACACAAATTCACACACCACCCCTAGGGTGCGCCTCACTGTTGCCTTGCCTCGAAAGGTGATCGTCGAGTAGAGGATGTCTTAGTAAGTCCTCATGATCCGGGAACCTGGCATGAGGGTAGCTTCTAAGGTGTCTTCCCATTGCTCTGGTGATCACCATGTCCCGAACCTCGAATTGACCCGAACACTTCCAACGGTGGTGCTACCTACCTCTCAATGGTGGGATGGCACTACTTTAAAGGACATTTACACAGACGAATTCCTTAGGGTAGGTAGGTTCTCGTAGATACTTGCTCTAAATTTCAAAACAAATTCAAAATACTTTTCACACCAACACATTTTCAAAAAGCTTTCGAAAGCAATTTTTCAAACACTCTTGAGGACCGATACAAGAGTCGAACTGGAATTTTCAAAGAAACTTTTTTAAAACCCACAGTTGAAAAGCAAACAAACCATTTTTGAAAACACAAGTGAGCAAGTATCTAAGAGCCCATGGATAACCATGGATAGAAAGGGTGCTAACACCTTCCCTTTCTATAACCTACCTCCCGAACCGAGAGCAATCTCTTAAAGGAATTTTTCTGTGCTTTTGTCCTTTCCATTTGGAGAAAATAAAAGACGGTGGCGACTCTTGCTTCCGCGACATTTCGCGAACCAGCGTTAAACAGTCAGTTCCAGATCCACCGATCACAATGTCTTCACACCAGGTTGCCTTATCTTTCTGCTGTTTATTTCAGCAAGATGGATTTGGAGCAGACGGTTAAGGATCTGCAAGCACAGAATTCGCAATTCCAGCAACTCCTCATGACCTTAGCAAAGGGTCAAGAGGACCTTAAAGCACTGTTGGAGAAAGATAAAGAGAAAAAGAAGAAAAGGCCTGGTGTGGCAACTATGGGAAGAAGGTTTGAAAGCCATGCTAGAAAACTTCTCGAGTTCCCCTCGACGTCTGATGAAGGGGCTGGTAAAGGAAAAGGAACTGCGATGCCTTCTGAATCTAAAGTTGAAGAAGAAGAGGAATAGGATGAAGATTACTCCGAACAGCAATATCCCCCGGCGGATGATAAATATAAAAATCTTGAGGATCGGTTGGCACCCATGGAGTTGCAAAGGGTACCTGGTTTAGATTTCAAAGAACTAGGGTTGGTAGCTGGGATCGTCATTCCTCCCAAGTTCAAAGCACCTACCTTTGCTAAGTATGACGGTTTGTCCTGTCCAAAGATGCATCTGAGATCCTACGTCAGAAAGATCCAACCCCACTCTTCTGATAAAGATCTTTGGGTCCATTTTTTCCAAGATAGTTTGTCAGGCACACAATTGGACTGGTTCTATCAACTTGAGAGGTCTGAAGTTCATAACTGGGAAGATTTAGCTGCTGCTTTCTACCGACAATACCAATACAACGCTGATTTAGCACCTACTCGTACTCAACTACAGAGTATGGGTATGGTTTCTAATAAGGGATTTAAAGAGTATGCCCAGAAGTGGCGGGATTTTGCTGGAAGGGTGCAGCCACCATTATCGGATAGAGAGCTGGTTGACATGTTTTTAGGGACCCTATCTGGCCCTTTCTTCAATCATTTAATCGGGAGTTCCTCTGTAGGATTCACCGAATTAATTTTGACTGGTGAAAGGGTCGAGGCTGGCATTAAAAGTGGTAAGATTCAGAGAGATGCCTCCGCGTCCACTGCTATTAAGAAGACCTTCCCAGATAAGAAGGAAGCTTCTGCTGTTTATTCTCAGAAGAGCCAAGGAAGAACCAAGCGCCGACCAACGGTGGGGGCTGTGATGATCCAAAACTCTTCAACTGATTAACCTCGCAGCAATCAGCCAATATCTAATCAGCAAAGGGTAGAAAGGCCACAACGGTAGTTCACCCGAATCAACATAACACCGACTCAAGTACTCGCTCATCTGTTAAAGCTGAATCTCACCAATTTGAAAGAAGCGCCAAAGAACCCTAATACCTCTTCTCCTTATTACCACTCTAATGCAAAGTGTGCATACAACTATGATAGTGTAGGGCATGATACCAACAACTGTTGGGCTCTTAAGAACAAAATCCAAGACCTGATCGATGCCAAGGAGGTAGAATTCGATGCTCCCGAAAAGCCGAATGTGATTTCTGCCCCAATGCTTAAGCACAGTCATAATGTTCATGCCGTTATGGAAGATCTTCATGTTACCAATGTTGCTGACCTTTTGACTCCATTACCAGTGATTAAAGTGAATTTGATGAGAGTCGGGATATTCCCAGGCTGTGGAAAAGATTGTTACTTTTGTTTAAACGTGCAAGCTAACTGCCCACTGTTGAAATCAGGCATCCAACGCCTGATGGATACCCAAGAGATTCTCTTCCAAAAGACCCCTTTTGATACTATCACTCCTGATACTCCTGCTACCTTTGTTACTTCAACCAATGACATTGCAATAATAACCATCTCCAACAATCTTCCCAAGCCCTGCAAAAGGCCTGTCAAGATTATGCCTGATCCTAAGTTTGTGCCGTTGAAAATCACCATGTCGGGGCCTATCCGGTATGAATCTAACAAGACGATACCATGGAACTACGGAGGAGAAATCTTCTATCATGGTATCAAACAGATTGAATCAGTCCAAGATAATTCTGATGATGAAACCCCTGATATAGGGAATATCGCAGGAACAAGCAAGATAACTCGTAGAGGAAGGATTTTCTCTCCAGAGATTGCTCCCCCACGAGCATGCTTCGGACCCTCGAAAGCTTATGTGCCTGTCAAGCCATCTGTGCAAAGCCCGATAATTGAAGAAATTGATGTACCTGAAGTTAGACCCTCTGATGCTACTACCAAAGGTAAGGGGATACTAGAAGCTCCTGTCAGGATGAAGGCTCAGACTGTGGTAATCCCCGAGACCACCCAGAAAGAGATGGAAGAAATCTTAAAAATAATCAAGAGGAGCGACTATGATGTCGTGGAACAACTAGGGCAGACCCCTTCAAAAATCTCCATGTTGGCTCTTCTACTCTGCTCTGAGGCCCATGCTAAGGCCTTGATCAAATTTTTAAAGACCGCACACGTGCCTCAAGAAACTTCGGCTGACCAATTTCAAGAGTGCGTGGCTAGCCTTACTGCTGATAATGGTCTTGGTTTTTCCGATGCTGATTTGACCCCTAAGGGAAGGAAGCACAACGACGCGCTGCATGTCTCAGTAGAATGCAGGGGAACCACACTTGTCCATGTCCTAGTTGATATCAGTTCATCTTTGAATGTGCTGCGGAAAAGGCGTTGGATAGATTGGACTGCGAAGGATTGACCCTCAAGCCCAGTAACATCGTTGTTAGAGCCTTCGACGGTTCTAAGAGGATGGTTCATGGAGAAGTGGACATTCCTATCAAAGTGGGCACCGAGACCTTCAACTCTACCTTTTATGTGATAGACAGCCGTCCTTCATATTCGTGTTTGTTGGGAAGGCCATGGATCCACTATGCTGGGGAATTTACTTCCTCTTTACACCAAATGCTAAAGTATCCTGTTCAGGGTAAGATTATAACGGTTCACGGTGAGGAAGAGTACATGATAAGTCACTTCAACTCCTTCCGCTATGTGGAGTTGGATAGCGAATTCATAGAAACGCCTTTCCAACATTTTGAGGAAGTTTCTCCTGAAGTCGCAGTTGCAAAGACAATGGTTGATGTGCCTATCGTTTCCAAGCATGTGTCTAGGATGGCATCTCTCAAGGATGCAGAGGCTGTAGTCAAAGAAGGACAGAGTACAGTGTGGGGGCAACTGCCTGATTTTTCTCACAAGACGGACAAGTTCGGACTAGGTTTTACTACTGCTGGACAGAAAGCTGTGCGTCGCTCCAAGGCTGGAGGACCACCCGTAAAAATCACTCACCATGGAATTAATGCCTTAGAAGGTGATGATAAAGAAGACAACTTTGAAGATTGGATCTTTCCAACCGTCGAAGGAGGATTAAGCAACTGGGAAGCGAAGGACTTCATTCCCATCACCTTCATCAACCAGTAATTTATCTTTGAACAATTTCCTATTTTGGTCTGTAATAACTAAACAATTCGTACACTATTTTCACCTTATGCCTTGCCCGGGGCATATAGGTCCATTTGTAAGGGCTTGATTTTCTTCATTATCATATGCCATGTTTAATGAATCATTGGACGTTTTCATCTATAAACTGTTGTGTTCATTTTCTTTCCTTTTACATTTTGTTTTGTTTAAGGATGCTATCCCTTACGCACACCCACACTCACAAAATGCAGGTACCCATCCACTCCGGATTCCATGGGTGACTATTCTGCTTTAGCCTTCGGTGACTCTGAAGATTTGGTCAATCATGCCGAGTACGAAGGTGATGAAGACTGTGAAGTTCCTGGTGAGCTAGCCAGACTTCTGCAACAAGAGGAAAGGGCTATTCTGCCCCATGAAGAGTTGCTAGAGACCATTAACTTGGGAACAAAGGAAGAAAAAAAAGAGGTAAAGGTGGGTGCCAACCTAGAACCAAGTGTCAAAGAGTTCTTAGTGCAGTTGTTGAAAGAATATATTGAGATCTTTGCCTGGTCCTACGAAGACATGCCGGGACTAGATACGAATATCGTGGTTCACCGTCTCCCTACAAGAGAAGATTGTCCACCGACCATACAAAAGGTTCGCCGAATGAGGCCTGACATGTCTGAGAAGATCAAAGCTGAGGTAATAAAGCAATTCAACACTGGCTTTCTGGCTGTTACTTCCTATCCACAATGGGTTGCTAACATTGTGCCCGTGCCTAAAAAGGACGGAAAAGTCAGAATGTGTGTGGACTATCGGGATTTAAACAGGGCTAGCCATATAGATGATTTTCCACTCCCACACATCGATATCTTGGTTTACAACACAGCTCAACACAAGGTATTTTCCTTCATGGATGGATTCTCGGGATACAACCAGATCAAAATGCCCCCCGAAGACATGGAGAAAACTACCTTTGTTACGCAATGGGGTACCTTCTGCTACAAAGTGATGCCATTCGGACTGAAGAATGCTGGGGCAACCTATCAACGCGCCATGGTAGCTTTATTTCATGACATGATACATCATGAGATTGAAGTTTACGTAGACGACATGATAGCCCGATCACAGACAGAAGAGGAACACCTCGACCATCTGCAAAAGCTGTTTGTCAGATTGAAGGAGTATAAGCTCAGACTAAACCCAAGCAAGTGCACTTTTGGAGTCAGGTTTGGTAAACTTTTGGGATTTATCGTCAGCAAAAAAGGCATTGAGGTTGATCCTGCTAAAGTAAAGGCTATACAAGAAATGCCTTCCCCCCGCACTGAGAAGGAGGTTAGAGGTTTCTTGGGACTCTTAAACTATATTACGAGGTTCATCTCTCACCTAACATCTACCTGTGAGCCAATCTTCAAGCTGTTGAAGAAAGATCAGGTAGTTGAATGGAACAATGATTGTCAAGTTGCTTTTGATAAGATCAAGGAGTATTTACTGGAACCTCATATTTTGATGCCACCCGTCGAAGGAAGACCGTTAATCATGTATCTGACTGTTTTGGATAACTCAATGGGGTGCGTACTGGGCCAACATGACGAGTCTGGCTGAAAAGAGCATGCCATTTATTACCTTAGCAAAAAGTTTACCGACTGTGAGACTCGCTACTCACTGCTCGAGAAAACATGTTGCGCTTTGGTATGGGCTGCTCGCCGGCTAAGGCAGTATATGTTGACTCATACCACTTTGCTGATTTCCAAGATGGATCCGATTAAGTATATCTTCGAGAAGCCTGCTTTATCTGGAAGAATCGCTAGATGGAAAATGATCCTGACTGAGTATGATATCCAGTATACTACCCAAAAAGATAAAAAGGGGAGTGTACTAGCTGACCATCTAGCTCATCAAGCCGTCGAAGATTACCAATCTATGAGATTCGACTTCCCTGACGAAGACATCATGACATTGGATAACATTGAAGGTAACGGACCGTATGACGGACCTGAAAAAGGATCTTAATGGACCATGTACTTTAATGGTGCTTCAAATGCACTTGGCAACAGTATCGGTGCGATACTCATTTCTCCGGAAGGTTGCCACACACCCTTCGCTTCCCGACTTTGATTCAGCTGTACCAACACCATGGCTGAATATGAAGCTTGCATCTTTGATCTCAAGGCTGCTATAGACTTGGGAATCAAATCCTTGGTCGTATTTGGGGACTCGGCTTTGGTTATCAGTCAAGTTAAAGGAGAGTGGGATACTAAACATCCTAATCTTATCCCATACAAAGAACATGTCCTGACATTGCTGCCTCATTTCGAGCAGGTTACCTTCGAGCATTTTCCGCGAGAAGAAAATCAGCTAGCAGATGCTCTAGCTACAATGTCTTATATGTTTAAACTCAATTGGGATAATGAGGCTCCCCAAATCACCATCGAACGAATGGACGAACCTGCGCACTGTGATGAGATTAATACTGAAGAAGTAGTGGAACAACCCTGGTTTCATGAAATCAAAAGGTATCTCCAGACTCGAGAATACCCTGAAGGAGCTTCCGTCAATGACAAAAAGTTCTTAAGGAGATTTGCTGCCAAGTTCTTCCTGAGCAATGGTATCCTTTATAAACGCAACCATGCTTACGTTCTACTTCGTTGTGTGGACAAGGTTGAAGCAGAGTTGATCTTGACCGAAATACATAGTGGCACATTTGGCACCCACTTGAGCGGACATACAATGGCTAAGAAGATTCTAAGGGCAGGCTACTACTGGTCTACCATGGAAGCTGATTGTCATCAACATTCCCGTACTTGCCACAAATGTCAAGTCTACACCGACAAAGTACATATTCCTCCTGTTCCTCTCAACGTTCTAACAGCTCCTTGGCCATTTGTGATGTGGGGAATTGAAATGATTGGAGAGATCAAGCCTACGACATCCAATGGACATTGCTTCATCCTGGTGGCTATTGATTACTTCACTAAGTGGGTCGAAGCAGCTTCCTACGCCTCTGTTACAAAGAATGTGGTTGCCCGCTTCATCAAGCAGAACCTCATATGCCTATATGGTATCCCCGACAGGATCATCATAGACAATGGTACAAATTTGAACAATACTATGATCACCGCTCTATGCGATCAGTTCAAGATTTATCATCACAATTCATCTCCATATCGGCCAAAGATGAACGATGTTGTTGAATCCGCAAACAAAAATATCAAGAAGATCATTCAAAAGATGACAGTCACCTACAAGGACTGGCATGATGTGTTACCGTTTGCTCTGCATGGATGTCGTACCACGGCGCGTACTTCAACAGGGGCAACCCCCTTTTCTTTGGTATATGGCATGGAAGCTGTTTTACCTATGGAAGTTCAAATTCCTTCCATAAGGATCATGAAGGATGCCGGTTTGAGTGAAGACGATTGGATTCAGACCCGACTTGATCAACTTAATTTGATCGACGAGAAGCGAGTTACTGCTGTTCGTCATGGTCAGACGTATCAGAAACAGATGATCAAGGCTTTCAACAAGAAAGTCAGGCGTCAAGTATATCAAGTCGGAGATCTTGTAATCAAGCGGATCATCTTGCCGCAAAGTTATCCCAGGGGAAAGTGGACTCCTACTTATGAAGGACCATTTGTGATCAAGAACATCTTTTCTGGTGGGGCAATGATTCTGACCACCATGGACGGCGACGACTTGCCGCACCCTGCGAACGCAGACATAGTCAAAAGATACTACGCATAAAACGACCCGACAAGTTGAAAACCCGAAAGGGCGACTTGGGCAAAAATGGGCATCCCGGTGAATCGAAAACCCGAAAGGGCGGTTCAGGCAAAAATTAGGGATAAACAAAAAATATGTACACCTGGCAAGTTGAAAACCCTAAAGGGCGACTTGGGCAAAAAAGGGTTTCCCTGTGGATCGAAAACCCAAAAGGGCGGTCCAAGAAAAAGTTAGGGAATTAAAGCGTATGACTATGTCTCGTTGGATCACTTTAAAGACAATCTCTTCACGACCGAACGCCAGGATTCTGATCAATCCAATCATCCACGGATGAAGCAACGAATGGACGAGATGCTCAGAGTTGTGAAGGCTATAGCAGAATGGGAACCCCATGGAACTTTTACACATAGCCATCTTTCTTTTTGTATAAAATTTTTCAATTTTTACGACAACATTCTCTTACTAGGATGTCTGTCTCCTTTGTACAAAGATACTTACAAAAGTTAATACAAAGATACTTCAAAGTGCAGAAATTTGCTTGCCATTCATTCCTTTTTACACTTATGTTTTATTTGAAAACGTCCAATGTTTTGTTAAATAGGCATATGCATTTGAATATAATCACTGCTTACAAATAAAACAAAATTGAGAAAGGATAATTACTGATAGGTTGAAGGTGTAGGAAGATATCCTTGTGCTGTTCCAGAAGAAATCCCCTACAGTATATCATCCAGCTCCTCAACAAAGCTAAAACCTTGGAGTATATATCCCCAGCGGAGTTAAATTTCAAGATTCCCAGCGGAGCCAGTGTATTCTAAACTTTATTCCCCAGCAGAGTTAAGTTTCAAAGTTCCCATCAGAGTTAAGTCTCCAAACTCCCGAAAACCCTGAAATACATATCCCCAGCGGAGCTAGAATATTCCAAACCTTCTTCCCCAGTGAAGTCAAATTTCCAACTATCAATCCCCAGTGGGAACCATTCAATTTTCCCCAACTTCCCCAGTAGATTAGCGTACAACCCAAGCTCCTGATTTCCCCGGCCGAGTAAACACTCTCCCCACAGATTTATTTCCCAACAGAATGAGGATTCTAGTTCCTGTTTCTCCATTGGAAGCCTCCCAGGTTTTAATTCCCCAGTAGAGATTTTCAGAGTTTTCCTTATTTCCCAGGAAAGTCATAAAGGATTCTCATTCCCCGCAGAAGTTGTCAAAGCTCTTGTTAATCCCCACCAGTCACCAAGGATTTTCAATACCCCAGCAGTGGTCCCAGGATTTTTCATTCTCAACAATCAGAGATCTTTAATCCCTAGGCAGTCATCAAGGATTTCTCATCTTCAACAATCAAAGATTTTTGACTCCTAAGCATCGCTCAGGAATTTACTTTCCCCGACAACAGTCAAAGATTTCGTTATCTCCAGCTATCAAGGATTTATTTTCCTCAGCAAGACAGCTACTCAGCTTACATGCACATCCATTACATTCATATATCATAAACATTGATGAAACATAGTTCATTGCATCATACATATAATGCAACATAACTTTGCATTTTAGCTAACATTTTACCCTTTTCAGGATAAGATTAAAAGGCTATCGTTAACAATTATTCAGATACAGTATGGATACACCCCAGACACGGCGGTCATTCTATTACTCATTCATAATTTCAAGTCAAAATACGGTACGGATACACCCCAGACACGACGGTCATTCTACTACTCATTCAGACTTCAGCAATTCGATACAGACTAGATACGCTCCAGACACGAAAGCCATTATATTTCTCATTCAGATTCAACTAACAACTTCAAGTTCAGATACGCTCCAAACACGGATGCCATTCTAGCCATTACACCAGAAGTTTGATTCTCCCCAATGCATTCGCCACGAAAGTCATTCTGCTACTCATACAGATCTCGATTTCAGATACAGTCCAGATACGCTCCAGACACGGTTTCCATTCTGCCACTCATTCAGAACTTATCCCCAGCACCTAGATGCTCCTTACACAGATGTTTTTCTGTTACCCATTCAGAATACAGATACACTCCAGACACGGAAGTCATTCTAATATTCATTCAAAGATCAAATACAGTTACAGCTCGGATACGCTCCAGACACGGACACCATTCCTTTGCTCATACATACTCAGTCTCCAGATACAGTTCAAATGCATTCCAGACACGGATACCATTCTGATGCTCATTCTTCTGACCTACAACATTGCAGTTCAACAAATATTCTGAAGGGGTGAAAAACACAAGAAGGGGGGGTTGAATTGTAAAACTGAAATCTAAAGCAATTGACAAGATATTTTTATCCTGGTTCGTTTGATCTCAAACTACTCCAGTCCACCCGTCAAGGTGATTTCGCCTCTCTCCAACGAGGTCTTAATTCACTATATTCAACTGAATATTACAGACTGCTTTAACAACTGCTAAAGCCTTCTTGATTCAAACCACAACCCGGTTTGTCAAGGTAACACTTTCTTACAAAGGTATAAAACAATGTGTGTGAATGTTTTCTACAAAACTTTATCACAACTGTGATGTATACACAAAATGAAGCTTAGAAACTAGATTGCTAAACAATAGTGGAATATCAGAGTATGTGGTTTAGCAAAACTGGTTGAGTGAAGATTATGGTTCAGCTTTGTGCGTGTAGAGATTTGGAGAGCATTAGCCATTATAATCTTCAAAGCCTTGTTTATATAGCACTTGAGAAGATGAACGTTGAATGCAATATTCTTGATTCAATGCTAATAACAAGCTTTCCTTTTTGAGCAGATCTTGTCTAGAATGAGGCCGTTGGAATTAATTAGCTTTCAATGCACAGTACCGTTGCTTCTTTAACGCAAGTTCTGGCTTGGCTCATTCTGATTCTGCTTCGCTGCTGATGAACTATTGTGTTTCTGTATCAGAGTGTTTACGCGCAGTTCTGTTCATCAAGCTTCAGCATGTACGTGAGTTGATTATCTGATCTTGACATTCTGATGTAGCAACTTCTGATGCTGGTGTATGAAATCAAATTCTGATGCTGAATAGACGTGATCTTGCTTATTTTAATCAGCGTATCTGCAAGTCAGAGCATAGTAATTTTAGGCAGCATATAGTTCATTCATGAAACTTATAACTACTATATCTTTTCACTTTGTTATCATCAAAACTTAAATATAGGGTAGTAGATTCAAACATTGTTCTAACAATCTCCCCCTTTTTGATGATGACAAAAACTAGATATTTTAAATGAAAAATAACGTGAAAAGGGTATCTGGGAAATGTTTCAGAGTTAAGAAGTAAGGAGAAATCAGAGTTAAGAGATACTCCCCCTGAGTTTATTACTTCCCTTTGATATACGTGTTCTTCGGGATCATATCTTTTTCTTTCTTTGAACATCAGATTATAAGAGTCTTTGACTTATCAGAGAGCAGAGCTTCAGAGCTTTTCCTGTCAGAGCTTTGCTTTGGATCAGAGTGTTAGGTCGATCAGAACTTCATATTGATCAGAGCAACATTGATCAGAGCTTCTACATTTTGATCAGAGCTTCTAGTCTTCAGAGTATCCAAGAGCTTCCTTGTGCCTGTAGACTTTAAACAAAACAGAAAAACATTTCAAGTATTAGAGTTAGAATGTTTGAGAGTTTCTGTCTAGTTTGCTCGTTATTGATTTAAATATCATTCTTGTTCTCCCCCTTTTTGTCAGCAATCAAAAAGTGTTGGTGATGTGTTAAAACACTTAAGATCAGAAAAACTAATCATATTAATAGTTCAGAATCAGAGGAAGAAAATATTACAGAGCATAGTCAAAACAGGACATCAGAAAATCAAGAAAACAAAAAAAGATTATGCATGAAAAAAGATTTAAGGTTGAGGGGGCATGCGTGAGAACAGGCTCTCCAGCATCGCTTGAGTGTTTGTGAGAAAGCGTAAAGAATAAGAATGAAGGATAAATATGTTTAAATAGAGTTTTCAAAATTATTTTTGAAAAGTTAAACGTTTTTAAGAGAGAGAAAAAATCATGATTACCATTTAAAAGCATGATTACTTTTCATTAAATGCTTGCTGATTTTGGGGGATTTGAGAAAGATACTTAAAAACGGTTACCAGACATGTGTCTCAATGCACCCAATCAGCGCTTTGCCTTCTCAGAAGCGTGCACGCGTTCTGCTTCAGAGATTTGCTGATGATTGGATGACACTTGTTTGATGTAGTGATCAGCACGTCTGTCTTTGAGATTAGACTCTCAGATCTTTAGACTTGCATCTGATACAATCTGCATGTTCTATCTTTCTGAAAGGAGATTGATCAGAAGTTCACAGTAAAATAATTACATTCTGAAGGTAAAAATATGGAATTAAAGCATTTTCACTCTGGGCATACTTTCATGCTGAGATGTTTCAGAATGAAATTGAACCTATCTTCTGAAAGGGGTTTAGTAAAGATATCAGCCCATTGATGGTCTGTATCTATAAATTTTAAGTTTAAAATACCTTTCTGAATATAGTCCCTAATGAAGTGATGTTTTATTTCTATATGCTTAGCTCTAGAATGTAAAATAGGATTCTTACTTAAGCAAATAGCAGAAGTATTATCACAAAGTATAGGAATGTTACTCTCAAAAATCTGGAAGTCTTCAAGCTGACTTTTCATCCAGAGCATTTGTGTGCTACATCCTGCTGCTGCTATGTACTCAGCTTCTGCTGTTGACAAAGCAATTGTTGATTGCCTTTTGCTGGACCACGAGATCAGATTTTCTCCCAGAAACTGGCAGCTTCCAGAAGTACTTTTACGTTCCACTCTGTCTCCAGCAAAATCAGCATCACAGTAGCCTACTAAGCTGTAATCACTAGATTTTCTATAAAACAAACCCAGATTAGTAGTACCTTTCAGATACTTGAAAATTCGCTTAACAGCTGTTAAGTGAGATTCTCTAGGATCTTATTGGAATCTAGCAAAAATACATACGCTGAATAAGATATCAGGTCTTGAAGCAGTCAGATAGAGGAGAGAACCAATCATACCTCTGTAGACTTTCTGTTCTACACTTTTGCTTACCTCTTCTCTTTCCAGAATGCACGTGGGATGCATTGGAATCTTTGATGGCTTACATTCTGAGAGGTCAAATTTCTTCAGAAGATCTCTGATGTATTTGCTCTGATGAATGTAAGTTCCTTCTGGAGTTTGATTGATCTGAATTCCTAGAAAGAATTTCAGTTCCCCCACGAGGCTCATCTCAAATTCTGCCTGCATACACTTAGCAAATTTTCTTCCAAGAGAAGGATTAGTAGAACCAAAAATGATATCATCAACATAAATTTGACAGACTAAGATGTCACTCTTAACTGTTTTACAGAATAGAGTAGTGTCCACTTTCCCTCTGGTGAATTCATTTTCAAGCAGAAAGTTACTTAGCCTTTCATACCAAGCTCTGGGAGCTTGTTTCAGACCATACAGTGACTTCTTTAGTTTGAAAACATGTTCTGGATGTTTTGTATTTTCAAAACCTGGGGGTTGGTGAACATAAACTTCTTCTTCTATATAACCATTTAAGAATGCACTTTTGACATCCATCTGATACAGAGTGATGCCTCTATTAACAGCAAATGAAATTAAAAGTCTGATAGATTCTAACCTGGCGACTGGGGCAAAGGTTTCTGTATAGTATATCCCCTCTTGCTGACTATAACCTTGTGCAACCAGTCGTGCCTTGTTTCTGATGACTTCACCTTGTTCATTTAGCTTGTTTCTGAACACCCATCTTGTTCCAATGACGTTGAATCCTTTTGGTCTGGGAACGAGATCCCATACGTCGTTTCTGGTGAATTGATTCAGCTCTTCTTGCATTACCAGAATCCAGTCATTATCCAGAAGTGCTTCATCAATAGAAGAAGGTTCAATCAGAGACACAAGTCCCATAAGAGTTTCTTCAGAGTTTCTGAAGCTTGCTCTTGTTCTGATTGGATCTTCCTTTCTTCCTAGGATAGTCTCTTCTGGGTGATCCAAGCTGCTTCTGGGTAATCTCTTCTGAGGTTGATCAGCAGTTGTTGAAGGATTTCTAGCAGTGCTCCTTTCAGATGTTGAAGGAATGTCTGTGTTGAGAGCTTCTGATGACTTGTCTTCAGAACCTGCAAATTCAATTTCTATACCTGCAAAAATTTCATTCTGCTTTGACTTTTCAGAGTCAAGCTTATCATCAAAACGAACACTGATTGATTCTTCCACAATCTGTGTTTCTGTATTGTATACTCTGTACCCTCTTGAGCGTTCAGAGTATCCTAACATAATACACTTCTGTGCCTTAGAGTCAAACTTGTTCAAATAATTCTTTGTATTTAACATAAAGCAAGTACATCCAAAAGGATGAAAATACGAAATGTTGGGCTTTCTGTTCTTCCACAATTCATATGGAGTCTTTTCAAGAATAGGTCTTATTGAGATTCTATTCTGAATGTAGCACGCTGTGTTTATTGCCTCTGCCCAGAAAGTCTTAGCAACGTTTGTCTCATTGATCATGGTTCTGGCCATTTCTTGCAATGTTCTGTTCTTTCGTTCTACAACTCCATTTTGTTAGGGAGTTCTAGGACAAGAGAAATCATGCAGAATGCCTTTGTCATTAAAGAATGACTCAAAATCTTTATTTTCAAATTCTCCACCATGATCACTTCTGACTTTAACGATTCTAAGATCTTTTTCATTCTGAACTTGGTTACAGAAGGTAACAAACACAGAGTGTGACTCGTCCTTGTGTCTTAAGAACTTTACCCATGTCCATCTGCTATAGTCATCTACGATTACTAACCCATACTTCTTTCCACTGACTGAAGCAGTTTTAACTGGTCCAAATAAGTCAATGTGCAGAAGTCCTAATGGCTTAGAGGTAGAAACAACATTTTTGGATTTAAAAGAAGGTTTTGCAAATTTGCCTTTCTGACATGCTTCACACAGAGCATCTGAATTGAACTTCAGATTAGGAAGTCCTCTGACCAGATTGAGTTTGTTAATCTGAGATAT
Source organism: Vicia faba (assembly GCA_948472305.1). Lineage (NCBI taxonomy): Eukaryota > Viridiplantae > Streptophyta > Magnoliopsida > Fabales > Fabaceae > Vicia > Vicia faba. The sequence goes on along the minus strand of OX451738.1, from coordinate 698,680,390 downwards.
TCTTCTCATACTAACATGCCCCAATCTTCTGTGCCAGATCCACTGCTCGTTGTTAACAGACAGAAGACATTTTACATTCTGACTCTTTAGTTCAGAAAGTTTGATCTTGTAAATGTTGTTTTTCCTCTTACCATTAAACAGGATAGTCCCATCTTTCTGACTAACAGCTTTACATGATTTTTGATTAAAGATTATATCATAACCGTTATCACTTAATTGACTTATGGATAACAGATTATGCATCAATCCATCTACTAGCAGAACATTATTAATAGAGGGAAGATTTCCATTACCTACAGTTCCAAAGCCAATTATCTTTCCCCTCTGATTGCCTCCAAAGCCAACGTGGCCTCCAGGCTTAAGTTCCAGGCTTTGGAACATATGCCTTCTTCCCGTCATGTGTCGTGAGCAGCCAGAGTCCAGGTACCATGACTGGTGTTTCTGACTTGCTGCTAAAGATATCTGCAACATGTATTATTTTATCCTTAGGTACCCAGATTTTCTTGGGTCCTGATTTGTTAGTTTTACCAAAACTCTGGTTGAATTTTGGTTTCACAGAATGCTTACTGCTAGTATATTTGATGTCATGTGTGTGACCATACACAAAATGTGAATTTAGAGGAGTGTGTTTAATGGTTAAATCCATGACATTCTTTGGTGTAGGAACCTTACCTAGGTATCCTATTCCTTTCCTGCCGTTTCTGCTAACTCCATAGATCATTGAAGCCATTCTGCTTCTATCTATGCTTTTAGCAAGGAACTTCTGGAAACTGTGATCATACTCCTTGATGATCTCATCAGCGTTGCTGGGAGTTTCAGAAATTGGTTCCTTCTGAGAGTTTTGTAAAGAGTTTTCTAATTTTGAAATTTTATCTCTCAGCTCAGAGTTTTCCAATTTGAGACTTTCAGACTTATTAGAGTCAGATTCAAGATTCCTTTTCAGGTCTCTGAATTTAGCTCTAATCTGCTGATAACGTTCCAGAATTTCATTAAGGCTTTCAGCAAGTTCAGCCTTTGTAAAGTTAACAGCGAAGTTAGGGAATACCTCTTCTGTGTCTGATTCTGAGTCTGATTCAGAAGCTTCACTATCATCTGGAATGTTAGCCATGAGCGCTATGTTTGCCCTTTCATCATCTGATTCTGAGTCAGCTTCAGACGAGTCAGAGTCATCCCATGTGGCCATGAGACTTTTCTTCTTCTCTCTTCCAAACTTCTTTTTGGGCTTTTCCCTCTGAAGCTTTGGGCAGTCACTCTTGTAGTGTCCTTGCTCATTGCACTCGTAGCAGATGATGTCTTTGGTGTTTGGCTTCTTGCTACTGGAGGAGCCTTTAGATCTTCTGTATCCAGAGGAAGAATCTGTCCTTCTGTATCTGGAAGAAGACTCGTTCTGATCAGATCTTCTGGGATTCCTGAACTTCCTTTGTCTTTGCTTCCACAGTTGATTTACTCTTCTGGAGAGAAGGGAAAGTTCGTCTTCTTCTGATGAGGATCCATCAGATGTTTCTTCAACTGCCTGCAAAACTTTAGACTCAAATTTTCTGTTAGATTTTAATGCTAAAGGCTTACCTTGCTTCTGAGGCTCATCAGCATCTAGCTCTATCTCATGACTTCTGAGGGAGCTTATAAGTTCCTCCAGAGTGATTTTGTTGAGATCTTTCGCTAGCTTCAGAGCAGTAACCATAGGCCTCCACTGCTTGGGTAAACTTCTGATTATTTTCTTGACATGGTCAGCAGTAGAGTATCCTTTGTCCAGAACTTTGAGACCAGCTACCAGAATCTGGAATCTAGAGAACATAGTTTCAATGGATTCAGATTCTTCCATTTTGAACGCCTCGTACTTCTGAATGAGCGCCAGAGCTTTTGTTTCTTTGACTTGAACGTTGCCCTCGTGCGTCATTCTGAGAGAATCAAAGATATTTTTTGCTGTGTCTCTGTTGGAGATCTTTTCATACTCAGTATAGGAGATGGCACTGAGGAGGATGGTTCTGGCCTTATGGTGATTCTTGAAATCATGCTTTTGTTGATCAGTCATTGATTTTCTATCAATCTTCTGACCACTTGCATTCACAGGGTGCGTGTATCCATCTGTCACCATATCCCACAGATCAGCATCATGTGCTAGAAAGAAGCTTTCAATTCTGTCTTTCAAGTAATCAAAGTTTTCTCCATCAAAGACTGGAGGTTTGCCGCTGAATCTGTCTCTGTCCTTATTGTTGTCATTGCTGAAGTGAGAATTGTTTCCTGCCATTGTGTTTTTCTGACGCTGGATCTTGTACTGACACGGTTAAGTGTTTTAGCTCAGAACCAGGCGCTCTGATGCCAATTGAAGGGGTGAAAAACACAAGAAGGGGGGGTTGAATTGTAAAACTGAAATCTAAAGCAATTGACAAGATATTTTTATCCTGGTTCGTTTGATCTCAAACTACTCCAGTCCACCCGTCAAGGTGATTTCGCCTCTCTCCAACGAGGTCTTAATTCACTATATTCAACTGAATATTACAGACTGCTTTAACAACTGCTAAAGCCTTCTTGATTCAAACCACAACCCGGTTTGTCAAGGTAACACTTTCTTACAAAGGTATAAAACAATGTGTGTGAATGTTTTCTACAAAACTTTATCACAACTGTGATGTATACACAAAATGAAGCTTAGAAACTAGATTGCTAAACAATAGTGGAATATCAGAGTATGTGGTTTAGCAAAACTGGTTGAGTGAAGATTATGGTTCAGCTTTGTGCGTGTAGAGATTTGGAGAGCATTAGCCATTATAATCTTCAAAGCCTTGTTTATATAGCACTTGAGAAGATGAACGTTGAATGCAATATTCTTGATTCAATGCTAATAACAAGCTTTCCTTTTTGAGCAGATCTTGTCTAGAATGAGGCCGTTGGAATTAATTAGCTTTCAATGCACAATACCGTTGCTTCTTTAACGCAAGTTCTGGCTTGGCTCATTCTGATTCTGCTTCGCTGCTGATGAACTATTGTGTTTCTGTATCAGAGTGTTTACGCGCAGTTCTGTTCATCAAGCTTCAGCATGTACGTGAGTTGATTATATGATCTTGACGTTCTGATGTAGCAACTTCTGATGCTGGTGTATGAAATCAAATTCTGATGCTGAATAGACGTGATCTTGCTTATTTTAATCAGCGTATCTGCAAGTCAGAGCATAGTAATTTTAGGCAGCATATAGTTCATTCATGAAACTTATAACTACTATATCTTTTCACTTTGTTATCATCAAAACTTAAATATAGGGTAGTAGATTCAAACATTGTTCTAACATATTCTTGGATGGCATCTTTAAGCCCATCTCCAGCAAGAATTTACCGTCTCCAAATGGCATCTTTAAGCCCATTCCCTCAACAATATTTTGACGAGTGCAAATTTACGGGCACTCTAGTGTCCAATCCTCTTTTACCTTCGAGTCACGAAAGGAAAACTTGCCAATCTAACTCTTCAGGTTCAAGAAGAGTGAACAGGGGCAACTGTTGTACCCCAAAATCTGCCCTCTCATTTTATCAACATTTCTCATCACAAGGCTCTTAGAACTCAAGATCATGCTAGGGTTTACTCTGCTCAAGACCCCTCCTTGCACTGATGACCTAAACTAGGGGTTGAGTTTGCACAGGGATTTTTAGACCTTCAATTCCCAAAGTGACTTTCATACTTCATGTTATACTCATAAGTTGGTCCATACCAAGTTTCAAGCCTTGAATCAAATTTTTGCCCAATCAATTGGACAGTTGACCTAAAAATCAGTTGTATTAGGGAAAAAGTCAACTGTGGCCAATTTACAGTCAAACCTCATGAATTTTGACCCACATCAACATTATGAACTTATATGAACCATTTTATCAAGTTTGGACCATAAATCCACAAGAAATTTGGTCAGATCACCAAAAGGGCAAAATGGTCATTTTTAGGGTTTTGACTGAACAAAGGCAATTTTTGCTGTTTGACCTAGCCAATGGCAAATTAAGCTCAACCATGGACTCAAGGACTCAATGAAATTATCTTGACCTATTCAACAAGTTCAAAAGATCTCAAATGCATTGGATTGACATATGAATTTTCTAGTCAATTGATCAAAATTTGACTGTACACTGAAAAGTCAAACTTTGACTTTTTGGTCAAAATCAAGTGTCAAGGGTAGTTTTTCATCAAGATATGTCAAATTATGAAACTTGTTCATCAAGAAATCCAAAATTGCAAATTAGGGTTTGAAATTGAAAAAAATTCATAACTTAGAATTTTTCTAAGTTATGAAATTTTCTTAATTTTTCCTAACTTTGCCCCACATTTTCACCATGATGCAAATGGATTCAAACAAAACTTACAACATGAAAGTTATATTCCTCCACAAAGTATACAACTTTGATTCACAAAGTTTTCTCAAAAGAAGCTTGAATCTCAAGTTATGATTTTTGGAACAAGGGTCCCTAAAACTTTTAACTTAGAGAAATTTTGCCCTAATTTAGGCAGGATTTTAACCCATCTTCTTGGCCATTTTTCACATAGTTCCACTTGGAGTCTCAAGTTACATTTCAAATATGGATTATAGTACTTGTTGCAAGATTTCCAAATTGTCCAAGAACTCCTCAAACACATTTGTGGTTAGGGAGAATCAAATGCTTGAAGTTGGAAAAAACTCACTTTGTATCCATGGCCAATACATGTTCATACAAGTTGCAAAATCTGTCCAAACTAGCTTTGTACTTGTTTACAGGTCTCTAAACCAATTCACACTAAAAAATTAAATTCAAATACATTGGACATTGGTCTTATTCTGATCAATGGAGCTTGGCACAATGAATAAATCCATTTATGGCATAAAGGTTGCAATACCATTTCCATAAAGCATACTTTTTGCAATTTTGTATTTCTTGAGCCTTGGACTTCTTTCTTTGCAACAAACAAGTTCCACAAACTCAGGCAAAGGTACAAGAAACTTGTGCATGCTTGGAGATAGCCTGTACAGGCCTACCTCATATCACTTCACACTTTTCTTTCAAAACAAGTCAACTTTCCAAAAGGACATAACTTGAACATCTGATATATTCAACTCTTGCCAACATTCCAAACAAGTTTTGTGCATTGCCTTGAGCCAGAAACACGAATTGTTGAACCCTCAAGCCTTCCAAAACACCAAATCACATTCTTCTTGCAAAACAGGCACTCCCTGCAGATTCACATCCATCACACAAACCACTCGTGCATTTTGCCTCAAACCCGTTCCAATACCTTCCACTCAACTCACTTAAGCTATCCCAAACCTCCATTGCCAACTGTGACTCCATTTACAGTGTTCACCATTTTCGTTTCAAGCTTGTGCAGGTTGAATTCTAGAGGCTGATTCAGGGACATTCAAGGCAAGCCAGCTATTGGAAAAGATCAAGGGAAGTTCAGGCAAGCTACCAGACACCTCAAAACTTGTTGAGAAGCTCTACATTGTCCTACTCGAATCCAACTGAACATGTTTTTTCTCACTTCCTATCTCTCTATTTAGGAACATTTAGCTTTAGGTTTGTGAATGAAATATGTAGTACTCATTGCCATGAAGCCATACATATGCTCAATTTTCATTTATATTAAGCGCGCTAAGAGAATTTCATCCATGAACTTGCTGAAAAAACTAGGTCAGATTTTAGGGCCAGAGAAATTCTCTCTGGTCTTTGAGAGTTAGATTAAGTTTTTTATATGGTTAAAATCGTGGTTTAATGCTCTACAAGTTTCATGTTTTGAGTTTTGGCAAAAGATCACAAATACAAGAGTTAGCAGTTTGAATACAGGGCGCGCGTATTTCAGTCACAAGGAAGAAGATGAAGTGGAAATGGGTTGGGCTGGCTTGTTTCTACTTCTAGCACCCCCCATTTTCATGTTTTGCACCCCCTGGCCCAATTTCTTTATATTTTGTTATTTTTGCATTTTTATTTCATTTCTGATTTTATTTATTTATCCCCAAATATAAAAAATGCTTAAAAATATTTTCACATTTTTTAACATTTATTTGGTATTTATTTAAAATTTTTCCAATATAGAAAACACTTTTAATACTTTTCATTATTTGTTTAAATTTAAAAAGTAATGTAAATAATACTTTTACTTTTATTTTTTATTTCATTCATACTGAAAACATTATTATAAAATATAATTTATTTTTGTATATATTTTATTTTATTTTATACATAATTAATATATTTAATATATATATATATATATATATATATATATATATATATATATATATATATATATATATATATATATATATATATATATATATATATATATATATATATATATATATATATATATATATATATATATATATATATATATATATATATATATATATATATATATATATATATATATATATATATATATATATATATATATATATATATATATATATATATATATATATATATATATATATATATATATATATATATATATATATATATATATATATATATATATATATATATATATATATATATATATATATATATATATATATAAAAGACATAGAATAAAAATACAAAAATATTACATTTTTATTTTTATTATTATTTATACTAAAAAAAACACTTTTTTTCAATATATTTTATTTTTGTACATATTGATATATTTTTTGTATATAAATAATATAAGATATTATTTTCCTAAAAAAAATTAGGGTTTACCCCTTTAATAAATAAAATTAATCTTTTTTATTTATTTATTTCTTTCTTTATATTTCTTTACATTGAAAATACTTTTACATACATAAAAACTTCTTTTTACATAATACATTTTATTTAATATTTGTTTATTTTGTTATTTAAATATTGTACATTTAAATATTGATGCATTATAATTCAATTTGGATGTAATAGTAACTAGGGTTTATATTTCTTGTCAAATACCCCCTATTCAAAATTGTACCCCCATCGCCATAATCATGTTGTAATAGCTTAGAATTTAAATTCTCGCACTTATACGCTTTCAATTATGCCATGATTAGAGGATTAGGGTTTGTATGCAAAAATCCAATTAACAAATAGTTTGACCTAATCAAAGACAAAAATGCATGAAAATCAAACACAATACACACTTACACCCCTAGGGTTACAATCCACTTGTTGCCTTCAAAAATGGGCCATGGTATGCATGTTGAGTATTTTGGCAAAACAAAAACAAAACAAAAGATCATAGTCCCTTGATGACGCTATCTGAGTTTCCTAAACAAAATGATCAAGTCCCTCGATGACGCTATCTGAGTTGCCTAAACAAAATATCAAGTCCCTCAAGAAAATTGCCAAAGATACTTGACACAATTGCTATCATGGTCTATACGATGACCCGCGCCTGTCCCGTTTAACATCCTAACACAAGGTTGTTCACCAAATGCAATGGTGAAACAACACTGTTAAAAGGGTTAAAAACATAAGAAAGATCTTTGAGTAAAATAGGGTAGATAGCTCTTAGTTACTTGATCAAAAGCTTGCAAAACATCCTTGCTATTTTCAAACACACTTCACAACACAAATTCAAAATCCAACTTTCAAATATTGAAAACTTTTCAAAAGACAAAAACAACTTTATATACATTCAAACAAGAATCATTACAAAGGTTGCCACAACGATGGCCTCTTTTCAAAACATATTTCAAAAACCACACACAAAGCACCATTTCAAACAATTGAAAAGCACCATTTCAAACAATTTAAAAGCAAAGCAAGTGATCTAAACAAGTAACTAAGAGCCCATGGAAAACCATGGATGAAAAGGGTGCTAATACCTTCCCTTTTCATAACCTACTCCCCGAACCCAAGAAAACATCTCAAAGGTCTTTCCTGTGCTTTTTGACCTTTCCTTAGGATAAAATAAAAAGTCGGTGGCGACTCTTGCTAAACCAAAACATTTGCGAACACAAACGCAAAACCTCAAGTTAGTTCTCCTACCGTATCACACCATGCTATCTGTTTTACTTGTCAATATAGTAACACTAATTAATAATATATGAAATAAACATGGATAACAAGAATGCGCGCCAAATTTCAAATGGACCAGTGGGGTGGTGACAAATCACCGTCTTCTTCCCTGTCCGTCGTCTTAGGCCAGGATGCTTATACCTACAGACAAGTTGCCATAGCTACAACTCTGCAAGTTTCAAAAATAAATAGCACGCAATATAAATGCAATATAAGACCACAAATCAATTTGTTTTGACCTCACGAGTACGATGGTATCCTTTTCCTGGGCCAATTTAACTTGTATGACAAAACCCTAATACGCAAGAACAAACCCTAATAATGGCAAATACGCATATAGGCATCAAAGCACAAATCACGTAAACTAAAACATTCCAAATGATGATACAAATATCATGCTATGCTTAAAATTTGTTAACTGTGCGTAAATAACCAAAATAGAATTCAAGAAACATGCCAAACTGTGAGAGACGTGGAGGTTGATTCTTGGAGTTTTGAGGCGTGCAAAGGATCCTATTAGCTTCAGGAGATGTCCAGGAAATGATTGGGGGTGTTGAACTGCTTTGAATTGTCCTCTAAGTTGGAAAATGATTCACCACTTTTTGCCAATTTTTTCAATTTTGTTTGCAGCTTTCGCGACCTCAAAACCCTGTTCTTGCGCCTTGGTTATGTTCTGTATTTGTACTAGAATACATTAGGTCAACAAAAACGCATTGTATCTTGGTGAATTAAGGAGATTGGATTTGATTTTATCCTTGTATGATATCTTTCCAACATAAGCATAATCATGCCAATTTTGATTCAATTTGCCTTGCACGATTTGGATATGATTTGTCAGCCTAACTGGATTTGATTCCTACAAAAAATCAGATCAAAAATCAATCTTTTGTATTTTTTGCTATTTATTTGAATTTTAAATAATAAAAAATCAAAATAAAATAAATAATGAAGCAAATAAAGTGTAGATGCTGATTTGGGCCGTGGACCATGTCACAAGCAAGATGCAATCATGAAATGCTAGGCCCATTTGACAAAAAATGTATTTTTGAGCACATTTGACTTTTGGCACTTGTGCAAAAATTGTCAACTTTGACAAGGCATATCTCCTCCAATTTTAATCCTAGAGAGGTATTCTTGGACTTTTTAGAAAGATTAGGATGTACCCTAAACAACCCTTTTGGTTTAATCTCAATTGGATCTTCCATGTTCATGTAAGAATCTTTGACCCAAAAGGTGTTTTTGTTGACTTTTCAAAAGGACCTATAATGTAGAAATTAATATCTTTTGATGAGTGTATATTTTGAACTTGTGGGATGAAGATGAGTTGTAGGGAATTGCATCCTCTTCATAATGATCCTTGGATGGAAATTTTATGATAAAGTATGAAGAAGTTATGCTTGGTCAAAGTTTGGTTGACTTTTCCTAAGAAACCCTAATTTAGCAACTTTTGGGTTTTGATGAATTTGGGGCATTCCTTGGGGAATCATGATAAACCCTTGATCAAATGATGAATATAACTTCAAAATGTTGGTGTTGACCAAAATTCTTGAAGTTTTACTGTATGTAGGCCACATTTGACTTTTGACCTAGTACAATTAATTTTCAGGCATCTGAGTAGTTGACTGAGCAAACTTCTTATGCAAGGCATAAAACTTGACATGGATGATCTTGAGAACATATTAGGACCATGGAAGGAATTTGGGACCTTTGGACTTCAACCATCCTGATAAAAATGGAAACCCTAGTTTGAGATACATTGCCTTAGGAGAGAGTTTGTCTGGTCAACTCTTGGGCATCCTTTAGCAAGTTAAGGACCTTAATGGGCATGTGTTGAGTAAAATAAGAGGGCAAATTTTAGGGTACAACATTTGATCTTCCAATTACATGTGAAGATGCAGTGCAGAAAAAACAATTCCTTAGAACTTACTTTGTTGTTATTCGCCCTCTCGAAAATGGTGTTGCAAAGGATGCAAAGAAAATAACGGATGGATGGATTATGAATAGAGGAAGAAAAAATTCCCTCCCAACTAGAAGGTCACTCACCAGTTAAAGAGTGTCATAGTCTGAATTTTGTTGATGCGCAATCTTCCTCTGGGGGGATTTGGTAGTATACTTCTCCTCCATGAGGGAAGCGTAACAAATTACTTAGAGCTTTTTGATTCACAGGATATTCAGTGTTAAACATTCTAAAGTTTGCAGTGCCAGTGAGGTACATATTTTCATCAGCTGGTGTGTTGTAGGAGAAGGAGCTCAGAAATTCCAAGGTCAAGGATTGATAAGTGGGGTGGTTTAGTGTGAAGACATATGTCGGGTCAGTCCCAACTGTCTAACAGTCCCAACCCACATAGACAGTTGACATAAAAATATCTTGTAGAGGTAATCGAACATTGATAGAAGTTTCGGTACCATGCTTCCTGATGTTCCCCAGCTTCACCATTTCTAAAGAGGATTCTTGAAAGGTCAGTTTCTCCTCTTTGGTGTTGGATTCTACGAGACATAATTAGATACAAGGAGGGTGGATGGGTTCGGTTTCGAAACTGATAGAAGGAGAGTTTTTGGGTTTTGGTTTTTGTTTCACAAGTGTTTAAATAGGAGAAAATTATAGATGGCATGGAGTTGGTGATAATGGGGCTTAATGAATATTTTGAAAATAGAGGATGTGGGACGGTCGGGGGTGAAGAATAAGGAGAGTGGGTTTTAATGGGGTTTAATGGAAGTGGAAGAAGATGAAAGAAAAAAAATGAAAGTGGTATCTGTAATAAAGAAATATGCGCAGGTTTTTACTCTGTGCTGAGGGGCACAGAGTGTGTGCCGGATGACACACTTTGTAAAGGTCTGGCGATCATCATTGTATGTGTGGCGAGCGACACAATGCAAAAATCATAATTTCCATAAATGTCATTAATATAGACTGCAAAGTGATAAGTCTAGGCTTATATAAAGATATTTATAAAATACATATATAATAATTAGTGTAACATTAAAACATAACATATATATTTAGATGTACATATCATAAATAATGCCAAACATATTAACTGAATCTAGAAATTTTGAATTTTCTAAAGAATAGTCTGTAGTAAAACAGAAACATAAAATCTAGTCTAGAAAGGAAAAAAAATAAGAAGTCTATTCTAGAAAGCGAGGAAATCCTAAATTGGTTGTCCTTCCCCCACACTAATACAATTAGTGTCCCCACTGTTTAAATGTGAGAGTTAGAAAAATGCAGAATGTCTAGAAATGTCATCCACTACTGTTAGTATTTTGAGAAGAGGAGTAGATGTGTTGAAAAACGTGATCCACCTGCTCCATCACTAAATCCATAAAAGCATGAAACCCGATGCGTAATTTAATGAATTCTTCTCTCAAGCAATTGAAGCCAGTTTGAAAAGCAAGTATGGTAGTAGCTTGATCAACAGAGGGAGGTGCAGAGGCAACTGGACAAACAGAATCACATGAAGGGGTGGGTTGGTTTGTGGATGGAAAATTGTGATAGAATGGAGGTGTTTTAGGATCTATTTCAGGATCCGTTTCAGGATAGAGAGAAAATAATCATTGTGATCATAGATTTGTGGTGTCTTAGGAGAAGCAAGAGGTGAAACTTGGTGTACTTCCAAATCGAATAGCCAGTTGTTTCGGTCATGAATACTAGTTATTGGATTCGGTTAGGTGAAGAGTTACATAACCTGGTTGTTAATAAGAAGTTAAAATTCGCTAGGGTCTAGGTTTCTAATAATGCGAGTGTTGAAAAAGAGCTGTATATTCATGGGTTAGAATCCACCAAGAGGGTGCAATTTGAGAAGTGGTTGTCGCATTCCAATAGCATTGGCTATCAAAGTCACTAAGCCTCCTACTAGGATAGGTGCATGATCACTCTGTGTAATACGGTCAAAGTTAGTTATCATAAAGGTAATGACATTAACGTGGCATTTTCGGGAGGTACAATACATGATAAAAAGTTCATCCTTGGACGCAGAGGTAATGTTTTGTTCTTTTACGAATAGGGTGTGAGCAAGGAATTTATGGAAATAACAGTGTAATACGGTGGGAGAACTGACTTGGGTGTTTTGCATTTGATCTCAATTGTTACAGATAGCAAGAGTCGCCATTGACTTTTCTTTTATCCAATAAAGGAAAGGGTGAAAAGAATAGGAAAGACCTTTTGAGAATTTTCTTGAGTTCGGGGGGTAGGTTATGAAAAGGGAAGGTGTTAACATCCTTTTCATCCGTAGTTATCTACGGGCTCTTAGTTGCTAGCTAGCTCACTTTGAAAATGCTTTGTTTGAAAGGTGTTTGTGATGTTTTTGAAAGTATTTTTGAAAAGTGCCTTTGTTTCGGCGAACTTTGTAATGATTCTCGTCTCTATAAGAACGCATACAAAGTGTTGACTTTTGAAAATATTTCATGTTTGAAAGTGTTGGTGTTTTTGAAAGATGTTTTGAAATGTTGTGAGCAAGAAACTACGAGCGTTCTACCTACTCAAAAAGTCTTAGTTCTTTTCCTCCTCCTTTAGATGTTGCTATCTTACCATTGATTGGTAAGAAGCCCTATCATTGGATATGAAGGGACGGGCGTGGGTCATCGTATAGTCATAAAAATGCAATGTTGTGAGATACCTTAACACTTTTCTTAAGGGTCTACGATCATTTTGAAGGCAACATTCGAAGCATTATCGAGGGACTATGATCTTGTGTTTTGATTGTTTTTGCTAAGGTGTCTCACATGCATAACATGACCATTTTCTTAAGGCAAAAAGTGGAGTTAACCCTAGAGGTGCAAGTGTATTGATTTCATGAATTTTTGTCTTGAATTAGGGTTGTCTACTTGTTGATTTTAAATCTTTCCATGCACACCCTAATTACTAGCATTTCATATAAAAGTGGTAAATTGCGGAAAATAAATGTCCTACGTTATTATATCATTTGGGGATAGGGTATACAAATTTACAAATGGGAGGGTGGAAAGCAATAAAAGTCCTAATTATTACAACCATATTGAATATCAATGAAAGGAAATGTATAGAAAATATAAAAACAGTGCAAAAGAAAGGAAAAAAAAACCATTTTTAACCATTATGTGTCGACACATGCTTCTTTGCATCGACACATAACCTTTCTTGTTCCTGTAAAACCAAAATCAACTCAGTATGAGTCGATACATAATGGTATGTGACGACTCATTTCTTGTATGTTTCGACACATTCGTGTTTTGTGTCGACTCATGCACCTTTTGTCTTTCTAGTTTTGAGCCTAGATAGCAGTATGTATCGACTTATAAGGCCATTTGTCGACTCATATCCTGTCTTGTCACTAAAATGAGTCGACTGATGTGAGTATGTGTCGACTCATGCTGTAATTTTTTGCCTTGAACATTGTTCTATTGTCTGTACAAGTTAGTTCTCAATATATAATTGATAAAAATAAACAATAAGCATGTGATTAACTTAAATGAAAAAGATATCTACATTTTATCTTCATAAATGAACCATTAATGATGCTTTATATGAAGAGTTCAAAGTCAAGAAACTTACCTTGGAGATGAAATTTGTATTTTGAGTTTGGACTGCTGTGTTGGTTGTTCTTGAGCTTAGGAAATGGTTATAGTGATGTTACAGAAGTTGTTCTTGTGTTTGAACAACTCCTATAAGATGTATGTGGAGTGTTTGGATGGTTTGTTTGGACATAACTTTGTAAGGTGTGAGAGGTTCAAAGTTTTTGACTTCAAAACTCAAGAGTAAAGACTTTGTGGATAGTTATGGCTTTTTGAGAGTATGAGATTTTGAGGGTTTGTCTACACAACAAAACTTCTGACCTGTCTACACACAAAAAATTCTCTTTTCTTTTGCAAATAGTCTATCTATTTATAGAGAAGGTTTAAGACTTGAAATAACTCAGATTTTGAAATCACATGTTATGGCTATCTTGCTTGTTTTTGAAGCAAGCATGAAGAAACATGTTTCCAATGTTTGTACTCAGCTATCTAAAGTGGTTGGTCACTTTAAACATGTTTGTTCTGACTTGTAGAATTTGACCGTGATTAGAACAACAAGTTAGAGGCTCAAGAAATTGACTTTGTGATTAAAGTGAACTTTTCAAGAATGGATATGTTACTTTCTTCCAAAAACGGAATGATCAATTGGACAAAGGCTCAAACACTTGGATCATAGTTTAATCAGTTGTGTAAGCATTCAACTAAGTAGTGATATACAAATTTGAGGCCTGCAAAGTGAAGATTATGCAGCATGGCTATGGATTTGGTTCTTGTTCATCACAAAATATGCCTTGTAATTCAAGAATGACACCCTAACTTCATGGCTTTGATTCTCTTAGCTCAAGTATGATCTCAATGAGTTCTCTGACATTTTTGAAAGCTTGTAACATCCTTTACAACCTTCATGTTTTCTATTTTTGAAGAATCCAATTGGAACTTAATGAAAATTGTCCAAGAAGTTGGGATAAAACCTGACCAAACCTGCTGAAAATTTCTCTAAGTGTTTATACAAAAATGCCATAACTTCATGAATTTATAACTCAAAATCCAAGCACTTCTAGGACTTGATCAGAAAATAAAAGTTGTAGATATCATCAAAATCTACGACTTTCATGTTGAAAGTTTTCTTTGAATCATCTTGCACCTTGGTGAAAGAATGGCATGAAGTAATGAAATTATCATGTATAAAAACACTTAGAAAAATGTCTAAGTCTTAAAAAGTTTGACTTTTCACATTGAATTTTGACTTTCTTGATTTATTGATGATCAAGCTTGATATTCTTGAATTTCTTGATGAATTTTGATCTTTGAAACTTAATGTTGATCAAAAAGTCAAAGTTTGACTTTTCAGCGTACAATTTACTTTTTCATCAGTTGACCAAATTTCATCTGTCAATCTAATGATCTTGAGAGATGCTTTGAGCAATGAAATTAGGTCAACATGTTACATTTGAATCCTTAAGACCATGTTTCAAACCAACAAATTGTGTATTAGGTCAAAAGTCAATGACCAGTCGTTTTTAGTCAAAACCCTAATTTGTGGTCTCAATGTTTCGGAGGTGATTTCGTCTGATCAATTCCTTAAGAATCCTTGAGGATTGGAGGTCCTTTGTAAAATGTCTTGAGAAAAGAGAGGGAAAATTTTGGGGTACAACAAACAGATATCAGGGTTATGGATATTTTCAGAAAACATGTTATTAGGCTCGGGGTTGCTATCTCCGGTTATACTATCCCAAAAATATCCAAGCTCAAGGTCCAAAAGAAGGTTGTATTAGGTACAAGTAAACACACGTGGGCCATTAGGAAATCCTAACAGATTAGCAAGTTCGTGATAATTATACAGGTATTCAATACCGATCATTCTTAAGGTAGTTAGGCCTCGATTAAATCCTAATCCATGGTCAGGAAAAAAGGTGAGTGAGGTTAGGAATTCTAAGCTCAGCTTTTGATAAGAACTAAATCTCCTTCTCAAGGGAGAAGTATCCCAACCTATTTGGTTGATAAAAAACATCACTATCCCTAATACCTAAAGTGGTCATGGGAGGCCCATCAGGGTAGAAAATTAGTGTCATTTCTCTTGTAGCCAATGCCTCAAAATGCCTCCTTTGGGCTCTTCCTCTGAAAGTAATTCCCATTGCGTGAACTTCTTGCATCATTGGTTAGTTTGGTTAGCTAAAATTAAGTTAGCCTATAAGTAAGTTGAAAATTAGAATTAAGTTAGTTGTGGTTAACATTAGAGAAAAATACTGCATAAATTTTATGAAAAGAAAAAGAAATAAAAGTAAGAAAATGTAAAGATTAAAATTAGTAAATCAAAATGAAAGACTATAAAGCGGGGTGTATCCCACCAAGCGCTTTGTTTTATGTCGTAAGCTCGACATAATTTTAATAGGTGATTAAATCTGGGAGTGAGCGGGTAGCTCAAGAAGATGGAAACTAGCAGAATAGTTTTTGTTGTCTATACAGTGATATGGCTTCAAGTGCTACGCGTTTACGATAAACGCTTTGCTAGATTTTCCTTAATTTTAATAGCTCCACTTGGAAAAACCTTAGTTATTTAAAACAGACCAGACCACCTAGAATGAAGTTTTTCTGGGAACAATTTAAGTATAGAATTGAACAGGAGCACCACGTCTCCCTCATTGAGATCTTTCGTAGATATACACTTGTCATGCCATTTTTTTGTTCTTTCTTTATAGATCTTGGAATTTTCGTATGCATCTAGTCTAAGCTTTTCTAACTCATGGATATCTAAGATTCACTTTTCGCCTACGGAAGTTTAACTTAAGTTGAGGGTTTTGATCACCCAATAAGCTTTATGCTCGAGTTCTACCAGTAGATGACACAATTTTCCATAAACTAGTTTGAATGGTGTGGTTTCTATGGGTGTCTTATAGGCTGTTCTATATGCCCACAACGCCTCGTGTAATTTGGATGACCAATCTTTTCTAGAAGTGACAACTATTTTTTTCTAAGATTTGCTTAATCTCTCTGTTGGAGACCTCTACTTTTCCACTTGTTAGGGGGTCATAGGGTGTTGCTTCATGGTGTCGGACTCCATATTTCACTAATAATTTTTCAAAGATTTTTGAGATGAAATGAGAGCCACCATCACTGATGACAAGTCTCGGCACACCGAATCTAGGAAAAATTATATGTTTGAAGAGCTTGATTACTACTCGTGTGTCATTCATTAGAGAAGCTACGAACTCAATCCATTTTGATACATAATCTACAACAATGAGTATGTATTTATTTCCAAAGGAGGATGGGATAGGTCCCTTGAAATTAATTCCCCATACATCAAAGACTTCTACCTCTAAAATTCCTTTTTGAGGTAACTCGTCGCATCTGGAGATGTTTCCAGTGTGTTGTCATCGATCACAATTTATGACTGTAATATGGACATCTTTCCTTAAGTTAGGCCAATAGAGGCCAGCTTATAAAATCTTGCATGTCCATCATAGGGAGCAACCTGACAATGGGAAATTATGTTTTCTATTTCATCTTCGGGGACACATCGACAAAAAACACCATCGGCACCTCTCTTGAAAAGAAGAGGCTCATCCCAATAATGTTGTTTAAGATCGTGGAAGAAATTCTTCTTTTGTTGATAGGTTAGATCCAGAAGAAACACTCCAGCGGCCAAGTAGTTGACAAAGTCGGCGTACCATGGCAATGTGGTTTTAGTGTAGGCTGCTTCCACGACTTCATTTGTTTTGGTATTATAATTTATGAGGCGTTCAATGGTGTTGGTTTCCAATTGGGCTATGATTTGTTCATAAGGGAAATCATTGTTGATAGGAACTTGTTCAAGCTTAATACCTTCCATTCTAGATAAACGACCAGCTACTACATTTTCAGTGCCTTTTTGTCTTTGATTTCTAAATCAAACTCTTGTAGGAGTAAGATCTACCCGAGTAACCTTGGTTTGGCATCATTTTTATTAATAGGTATCTAATTGTAGCATGATCGGTTTAGATAATTATCTTTGCCCCTACTAGGTAAGAGCAAAATTTATCTAGGGCGAAAACGACAGCTAAAAGTTTTTTTCCGGTGGTGGCGTAGTTCATCTGTGCAAGATCTAAGGTTCTACTGACGTAATAAATCGCATGAAGCTTTTTATCTTTTCATTGTCCTAAAACTGCGCATACGACATAGTCACTAGTGTCACACATGATTTCGAACGGTAATATCCAATCAGGTGGTTGCGCAATAGGTGCGGTAATAAGAGCTATTTTTAATTGTTGGAATGGTCTTAAGCATTTGTCGTCGAAATTGAATTCAACGTCTTTCATTAACAAGCCAGTTAGCGGTTTGGTAATTTTAGAGAAATCTTGAATGAATCGTCGGTAGAAATCGACGTGTCCTAAGAAACTTCGTATTTCTCTTACGGTTTTTGAAGGTTGAAAGTTCTCTATAACTTCTATTTTCACTTTGTCAACTTCAATCCGCTTGTCGGACACTATGTGTCCAAGTACAATTCCTTGCTGGACCATGAAATTGCATTTTTCCCAATTTAATACGAGATTAACTTTTACACATCGTTCAAGTACCATTTCTATGTTCGATAAGAATCCTTCAAAGCTTTGCTCACAGACAGGGAAATCGTCCATAAATACTTCCATGATGTCATCTATAAAATCAACAAAAATTGACATCATGTACCTTTGGAATATTGCGGGAGCATTGCATAGTCCAAATGACTTTCGTCTATAGGAAAATGTACCATAAGGACAAGTGAATATAGTCTTTTCTTGGTCTTCGGGGTGTATAGGGATTTGGAAAAATCCTAATAACCATCCAGATATAAAAAATGGGAGTGCTTAGCAAGTCGTTCGAGCATTTAATCGATGAAAGGTAAAGGAAAATGATCTTTTCGAGTGGCTTTGTTTAACTTCCTATAGTCAATGCATATTCTTCTTCCAGTTTGAGTATGTTGTGCTACAGATTCTCCTTTTGCATTGCTGACAATCGTAAAACCTCCCTTATTTGGTACAACATGTACCGGGCTAACCCATTTACTATCGGATATCATATATATGATTCCTACTTCTAATAACTTTTGTACTTCTTTCTTAACTACATCACTCAGAACTGGATTTATTCTTCTTTGATGTTGTCTCGAGGTCCTGCAGTCTTCCTCAAGCATAATTCGATGCATGCAAATTGAGGAGCTTAGCCCTTTTAGATCAGAAATGTTATAGCCTAAAGCAGTCAGGTATTTCCTTAAGACAAGTAGTAATTTTTCTGTTTCTATTTGTCCTAAATCTTTGTTGACTATGACAAGTTGTTCGAGTTTTTATTAGAACATAGTTTGATTCTACAACCCTCAGTTAGAGTTTTGATGATAACAAAATAAAAGATTAAATATTATGAGTTTTATATGAGACATAGATGCTACTTAAAAATTATGTTGTGTATTTACAGGAAACTCTGATGCAATCAGCAGCAGAACATCAATATCAACATCAGCATCAGAAGATCAGTACATGTGCTACGCTGAAGCCTGATGAACAAGATCTGTGCTCAACATACTCTGACTCTGATCAAGATCCTAACTATGCCATCAGCATTCAGAAGCGCCAGAATAAGCTAAAGCCAAGAACACTCTGATCCTCATTAAGCAGAACATTCTGAAGTGTTAACGTTACTGCATTTAAGGAAGATTAATTACCAACAACTTTATTCTAAGACAAAGATCTTCTCAAAATGGAAAGAATGTTATGAGCATTGAAATGGAATTATGGACTGCAACGTATCTATTCCAAGAAGTATTTAAACAAATCAGTGAGAAAGGAAATGGCTAATAATCTACAATTCTCCTACACGCATAAGCCAATCATCTTCGTCCTCACTCATTCAGTTTGCTAAAGCTCTCAACTGCTTACTCTATAGTTCTAGCATTCTAGTTTCATATACGCTTCATTTTGTGTATTATCACAGTTGTGATATATAGTTTCTCTAGAAACATCAAACACATTTTGTTCATTTATCTGTAAAAGAATTTCCTTGAGAAACTGGTCTGTGGTTAGACTCAAGAAGGCTTTAGCAGTTGTTAAAGCAGTTTTGTATTCAGTTGAATATAGTGGATTAAGACCTCGTTGGAGAGAGGCGAAATCACCTTGACGGGTGGACTGGAGTAGTTTGAGATCAAACGAACTAGGATAAAAATAACGTGTTGTCTGCATTTGATTTCAAGTTTTAACAATTCAACCCCCCTTCTTGTGTTTTTCACATCTTCAATTGGCATCAGAGCGCCTGGTTTTGAGTTTATAATACTTAACCGTGTCAGTACAAGATCCAGCGTTTGAAAAACACTATGGCAGGACAACATCAAAACATCAGCAATGACCACAATGAAGAAAGAGACAGATTCAGTGGCAAACCTCCAGTCTTTGATGGAGAGAACTTTGATTACTGGAAAGACAGAATTGAAAGCTTTTTTCTAGCCCACGATGCTGATCTGTGGGATATGGTGACAGATGGATACACACACCCAGTGAATGCAAGTGGTCAGAAGATTGACAGGAAAGCAATGTCTGATTAACAAAAGCGTGATTTCAAAAATCATCACAAAGCCAGAACTATTCTTCTCAGTGCTATCTCTTACTCTGAATATGAAAAGATATCAAATAGAGACACTGCAAAGAATGTGTTTGACTCTCTGAGAATGACGCATGAAGGCAACCTTCAAGTTAAATAAACTAAAGCTCTTGCGCTCATTCAGAAGTATGAGGCATTCAAAATGGAAGAAAGTGAATCTATTGAAACAATGTTCTCAAGATTTCAGATTCTGGTTGCTGGTCTCAAAGTTCTGGACAAAGGGTATTCTACTACTGATCATGTTAAGAAGATCATCAGAAGCTTGCCAAAACAGTGGAGGCCAATGGTCACAGCGCTGAAGCTAGCTAAGGATCTCAACACAATCTCTCTGGAGGAACTTGTCAGCTCCCTCAGAAGTCACGAGATAGAGCTAGAAGCTGATGAACCTATAAAGCAAGGTAAGCCTTTAGCTTTAAAATCTAACAGAAAATCTGACTCCAAGGTTTTACAGGCTGTAGAAGAAACCTCTGATGGGTCCTCATCAGAAGAAGATGAATTGTCTCTCCTCTCCAGAATGGTGAACCAACTGTGGAAGCAGAGGCAAAGAAAGTTCAGGAATCCCAGAAGATCAGAGAATCAGAATGAATCCTCCTCCAGATACAGAAGATCAGAACCCTCCTCTGGATACAGAAGATCTGAAGGCTCTTCAGGAAGTAGAAAGCCAAACAACAAAGACATCATCTGCTATGAATGTAACGAGCAAGGACACTACAAGAGTGATTGCCCAAAGCTTTAGAAGGAAAAGCCAAGAAGAAAGTTTGGCAAGGAAAAGAAGAAAAGTCTCATGGCCACATGGGATGATTCTGATACATCTGAAGCTGACTCAAAATCAGATGATGAGAGAGCAAACATAGCTCTCATGGCAAACATAACAGAAGACAGTGAAGCTTCTGAATCAGACTCTGAATCAGACACAGAAGAGGTATTTCCTGACTTTGCTATTAATTTTACTAAGGCTGAACTAGCTGAAAGCCTTAATGAGATTCTGGAAAGATATCAGCAGATCAGAGTCAAATTCAGAAACCTGAAAAGGGATCTTGCTTCTGACTCTGATAAAATTGAGAGTCTCAAATTGGAAAATTCTGAGTTGAAAAATAAAGTTTCAAAATTAGAAAATATATTACAAAACTCTCAGAAGGAAACAATTCTTGAAACTCCCAGTAGTGCTGATGAGATCATCAAGGAGTATGATCACAACTTTCAGAAGTTTCTAGCTAAAAGCATAGATAGAAGCAAGATGGCTTCAATGATTTATGGAGTTAGCAGAAATGGAAGAAAGGGAATAGGATACCAAGGTAAGGTACCTACACCAAAGAATGCCATGGATTTAGTTATTAAACGAACTCCACTTAATTCACACTTTGTATATGGGCACACACACGACATTAAATATACCAGTAGTAATTATTCTGTCAAACCAAAATTCAACCAGAGTTTTGGTAAAACTAACAAATCAGGACCCAAGAAAATATGGGTACCTAAGGATAAAATAATACATGTTGCAAATATCTTTAGCAACAAAGCAGAAACACCAGTCATGGTACCTGGACTCTGGCTGCTCACGACACATGACGGGAAGAAGGCATATGTTCCAAATCCTGGAACTTAAGCCTGGATGCCATGTAGGCTTTGGAGGCAATCAGAGGGGAAAGATCATTGGCTCTGGAACAGTAGGTAACAGAAATCTTCCCTCTATAAGTAATGTTTTATTAGTAGATGGATTAATGCATAACCTGTTATCCATAAGTAAATTAAGTGATAACGGTTATGATATAATCTTTAATCAAAATTCATGTAAAGCTGTTAGTCAGAAAGATGGGACTATCATATTTAATGGAAAGAGGAGAAACAACATTTACAAAATCAAACTTTCTGAACTGAAAAGTCAGAATGTAAAGTGTCTTCTGTCTGTTAACAACGAGCAATGGATCTGGCACAGAAGATTGGGGCATGTTAGTATGAGAAGAATATCTCAGATTAACAAACTCAATCTGGTCAGAGGACTTCCTAATCTGAAGTTCAATTTAGATGCTCTGTGTGAAGCATGTCAGAAAGGCAAGTTTGCAAAACCTGCTTTTAAATCTAAAAACATTGTTTCCACCTCTAAGCCATTAGAACTTCTGCACATTGACTTATTTGGACCAGTTAAAACTGCTTCAGTCAGTGGCAAGAAGTATGGGTTAGTAATCGTAGATGACTATAGCAGATGGACATGGGTAAAGTTCTTAAGACACAAGGACGAGTCACACTCTGTGTTTGTTACCTTCTGTAACCAAGTTTAGAATGAAAAGGATCTTAGAATCGTCAAAGTCAGAAGTGATCATGGTGGAGAGTTTGAAAACAAAGATTTTGAATCATTTTTTAATGACAAAGGCATTCTGCATGATTTCTCTTGTCCTAGAACTCCCCAGCAAAATGGAGTTGTAGAACGAAAGAACAGAACATTGCAAGAAATGGCCAGAACCATGATCAACGAGACTAACGTTGCTAAGATCTTCTGGGCAGAGGCAATAAACACAACGTGCTACATTCAGAATAGAATCTCCATAAGACCTATTCTGGAAAAGACTCCATATGAATTGTGGAAGAACAGAAAGCCCAACATTTCATATTTTCATCCATTTGGATGTACTTGCTTTATTTTGAATACTAAAAATTATTTGAACAAGTTTGACTCTAAAGCACAGAAGTGTATTATGCTAGGATACTCTGAACGCTCAAGAGGGTACATAGTATACAATACATAAACATAGATTGTGGAAGAATCAATCAGTGTTCGTTTTGATGATAAGCTTGACTCTCAAAAGTCAAAGCATAATGAATTACTTGCAGGTATGGAAGTTGAATTCACAGGTACTAAAGACAAGTCATCAGAAGCTCTTAACAGAGACACTCCCTCAACATCAGAAAGAGGTACTGCAAGCAATCCAGCATCTTCTGTTGATCAACCTCAGAAAAGACCATCCAGAAGCAGCATGGATCACCCAGAAGAAACAATCTTAGGAAGAAAGGAAGATCCAATCAGAACAAGAGCCAGCTTCAGAAACTCTGAAGAATCCCTCATGGGACTTGTTTCTCTGATTAAACCATATTCAATTGATGAAGCACTTCTGGACAATGACTGGATTCTAGCAATGCAAGAGGAGCTGAATCAATTCACAAGGAATGACGTATGGGATCTTGTTCCTAAACCAAAAGGATTCAACGTCATTGGAACAAAATGGGTGTTCAGAAACAAACTGAATGAACAAGGTGAAGTCATCAGAAACAAGGCATGATTAGTAGCACAAGGTTATAGTCAGCAAGAGGGGATAGACTATACATAAACCTTTGCTCCAGTCTCCAGGTTAGAATCTATCAGACTTTTAATTTCTTTTGCTGTTAATAAAGGCATCACTCTGTATCAGATGGATGTTAAGAGTGAATTCTTAAATGGCTATATAGAAGAAGAGGTATATGTGCACCAACCCCCTGGTTTTGAAAGTTCAAAAAATCCAGAATATGTTTTCAAACTAAAGAAGTCACTGTATGGTCTGAAACAAGCTCCCAGAGCTTGGTATGAAAGACTGAGTAACCTCCTGTTAGAAAAGGAATTCACCAGAGGGAAGGTGGACACAACCTTATTCTGTAAGATAGTTAAGAATGACATTTTAGTCTGCCAAATTTATGTTGATGATATAATATTTGGATCTACTAAACCCTCTATGGGAAGAAAGTTTGCTGAGTGGATGCAGGCAGAATTTGGGATGAGCCTAATGGGGGAACTGAAATTCTTTCTGGGCATTCAGATCAATCAAACCCCAGAAGGAACTTACATTCATCAGAGCAAATATGTCAGAGATCTTCTGAAGAAATTTGATCTCTCAGAATGTAAGCCATCAAAGATTCCAATGCATCCCACGTGCATTCTGGAAAGAGAAGAGGTAAGCAAAAAGGTAGAACAGAAGATCTACAGAGGTATGATTGGTTCTCTTCTTTATCTTACAGCTTCAAGGCCTGATATTTTATTCAGTGTATGCATTTATGCAAGATTCCAATCATATCCTAGAGAATCTCACTTAACAGCTGTTAAGCGAATTTTCAAGTATCTGAAAGGTACTACTAATCTGGGTCTGTTTTATAGAAAATCTAGTGATTACAGCTTAGTAGGTTACTGTGATGCTGACTTTGCTGGAGACAGAGTAGAACGTAAAAGCACTTCTGGAAGCTGCCAGTTTCTGGGAGAAAATCTGATCTTATGGTCCAACAAAAGACAATCCACAATTGCTCTATCAACAGCAGAAGCTGAATACATAGCAGCAGCTGGATGCAGCACACAAATTCTCTGGATGAAAAGTCAACTTGAGGACTTCCAGATTTATGAGAGTAACATTCCTATCCTCTGTGATAACACCTCCGCTATTTGCTTAAGTAAAAATCCAATTTTACATTCTAGGGCTAAGCATATAGAAATAAAACATCATTTTATTAGGGACTATATTCAGAAAGGAATTTTAAACTTAAAATTTATTGATACAGACCATCAATGGGCTGTATCTTCACAAAACCACTTTCTGAAGATAGGTTCAACTTTATTCTGAATCATCTCAGCATGAAGCTCTGTCCAAAATAAAACTGTTTTAATTTTATATATTAACCTTCAGAATTATGTTTATTTCTCTGTGAACTTCTGATCAATCCTCTTTCAGAACTTTTAGAAATGCAGATTGTATCAGAATCTATCCATGAAGCTCTGAGCTCTTCAGTTCAAAGATAGAAGTGATGTTCACTCAAAGAAAACAAATGTCATCCAGTCATCAGCTGTTTCCTGAGGCTGAACATGCGTTCACGCTTCTGAAAAGGCAAAGTGCTGATTGGATGCATTGAGACACATGTCACTGGTAACCGTTTAAGTATCTTTCTGAAATCCCCTAAAATCAGCCATCATTAAATGTTATTAATCATGATTTATTTCTCTCTCTTAAGCGTTTATGTTTTCAAAAACTTTTTCGAAATCTATTTAAACGCCATTCACAACTTTTACCCTTACTTTTGTTTTCAATCAATATTTCTGATTTCTGTGTTTGTGTTCTTCCTTCTCAAGAAAACCCTTTCAATTTCTTTTCAAAAAATCCTCGTGTGAACATGGCTTCTAGCAGCAATCTTTCATCAGGTTCCCAGAAAGATGCATCAGCTGAGCAATATGAAGTTCCTCTCAGAACGCTACTCACTCCAGTCAAGAACCTTGAAGTTCTGTCAGAGATTATAGTGGATTTCAACAATTTGAAGGAAAATGGTTTTGATTTATCATAAGAGATTCAAGCACACGGATGGGAGAAATACTTTGACAGGTTGGTGGGTCCAACTTTTCCTATCTTGGTTAAGGAATTCTGGATTCACGCCTCTTCCTCAAATCACCAAGTCACTTCTTACATCATGGGGAAGAAGATTGTGATTACTGAAGACCTAATTGCAAGACTCATTGGGTACAATGGTGGTGGTATTCGCTGTATATATATGGCAGAAAGATGCTCAGATGTTGTTGTTATAGCAAGGGAAATTTTCACGCTGGGGCTTCCCTCTAGCAAGATAAGGGATCTGAGAGATAAGCACAGAATTTGGGCAAATATTATTATGGGCTGTTTCAATCACAGGAAGCCTACCATCTCTCCTGATTACATAAACATAGATCAACAGTTTCTGATCTATTTTATTTCTCAGAGGGTAAAGATTAATCTAGCTCATCTTCTGTTCAACCATCTGAGAACAAGCGTCAAGGAGACAAGAGAAGATGAACGGACTAAAAGGGATTGGATACCCTTGGGCATATTGATATCAGATATTCTGACTGAGAATAGGCTGATTGAACATTTTACAGAGGCACAAGAGATCAGCACCCTGGAACCTTCTATTGGCAAGCAGCTGAATGCCAAGAATCTGAAGAAGATGAAGCTGATAGAGAACATTAAGAAGGAGCCCAACATCACTCCTTTTGCTGAAATCTCTAGCAGAAGAGTCCCTTTGGACGACTTCCCTATGTTCTCAGAGATTGACTCTAAGCCTCAAATCATTCTGAGATATTTGGATGCTTGTAAAGCTGATGGGACAACACCTAATCTAAACATTCAAGATCTTCAG
This sequence comes from Vicia faba, assembly GCA_948472305.1. Taxonomy (NCBI): domain Eukaryota; kingdom Viridiplantae; phylum Streptophyta; class Magnoliopsida; order Fabales; family Fabaceae; genus Vicia; species Vicia faba. The sequence goes on along the minus strand of OX451738.1, from coordinate 698,654,195 downwards.
CAGAAGGCACCAGAAGTTGTTTTGAAGAAGACAAAGAAGAGAAAAGCTGCTCCAGAAGGATCATCTCAACAGACTCTAAAGAAAAGAGGTAATCCTGTTTCTGTATATGTTTTAGATTCAACTGCTGTTTCCACATCTATTCCTACTCGCATTCCAACACCAGCTGATATCCCAACACCACAAACCTTTGAAGATTTTGACATTGACTTTGACCCTTCTGAGTCATTAACCCTCAGAAGATCCCGCTCCAAACCACAAAATTCAAACTCAAAAATTCCCATTTCTCCACAACCTAACATTCCACTTTCACCAATACCAGAAACTCCACTCTCTCCCATACCAGAACCAGAAATTCCACAACCTTCCTCTCCCCAACCAGAAAGTAATCCACCCTCTCCTCAACATGCACAATCTCCACAACCTGAGACTCAAAACTCTGAGTCTCAAACCTCTGAATCTCCTGAACCACAACCTTTGGCTATTCAATTGCCTTGTGGTACAACTGTTAATATGTCTCAACTTCCCTCCTCACCAGAAACAACTCCTCCAAACACCCCATCAAGTCCAATCATTATTTCTGACTCTCCCACTCCCTCACCTAAGAAAAATACAGAAAACCACAGCAAGACAGTCATTGATCTAACAATCCTTGAACGCCTTGCTGCAATAAACCAGAAAACTGCCATCCCTAAACCAAAACAACCAGATGTTGGTTCCAGCATTTTGAACTTTGAAACAGATATGCAGAAGTGGATCACTTCTTTGAAACAATCAAGTCTGGAAGTGGTTGATCCTGCTGTATCAGATCTCCTCTATACTAAATTCAGAAGATGGGTTTGCGCTGAAACCTTCAAGTTGCAAGACCAGAGCTATGGACAGGCTCAACAGAACTTCAGCAATCTGCTGAAGGAAATGGAAGGTCCAGTTCTGAGCAAGCTGCTGAAGGAAGAAGTTCTCCATCTGGACAGTGAACCTTGGTCTGAAAAGCGTCCAGAATCTACAGTTCAACCTGCAGAAGAACAGGTTATTCAAGCTGAAGACTTGGGTCAAGCAGAAGAAACTACAGAAATCTCTGAGAAGCAGCCTGTATCTGAAGATCCTCAAGCTTCCTCTCTTGACAGGCAGGCTCTGGAGGATTTGAAGAGATCAAATATGCTGATGAATAAACGGATGGACAAGCAGGATATCAAGATTGATTCTATAGCAACCATGGTATCTAAGCAACAGGAAACCAACGAGCAAATCAAGAGCATGTTGGAAGCTCTATTCATACGACTTCCTCCTTCTTCTTAGATTTTTTTCTTGTTTTCCTTTTTTTTTACATGTTTGTCTGTAATATTTATACTTGTTCTAAACTATCATTGCTTATGTTTTAATACAAACGTCTTTTTGCTCTGATCTTTTTAAACTCTGATTAATTGTGCTTTTTGATAACTGACAAAAAGGGGGAGAAAGAATGATATTTTTCAATAACGGTTTACTGAGACAAAAGTCTCAAACATTCTAACATCCTTATATACTTGTTGTTCTAAAAAGCTTACAGGTACAAGAATCTGATGAACTCTGATAAAGTAAAGTTCTAATGCTCAAGGTCTCAAGGAATCAAAGGGAAATAATCAACTCAGGGGGAGTTTTTCTCATCATTACTCTGATACTTTTTATTCCTTACTGTGATCGGTGGATCTGGAACTGACTGTTTAACGCTGGTTCGCGAAATGTCGCGGAAGCAAGAGTCGCCACCGTCTTTTATTTTCTCCAAATGGAAAGGACAAAAGCACAGAAAAATTCCTTAAAGAGATTGCTCTCGGTTCGGGAGGTAGATTATAGAAAGGGAAGGTGTTAGCACCCTTTCTATCCATGGTTATCCATGGGCTCTTAGATACTTACTCATTTGTATTTTCAAAAATGGTTTGTTTGCTTTTCAACTGTGGGTTTTAAAAAGTTTCTTTGAAAATTCCAGTTCGACTCTTGTATCGGTCCTCAAGAGTGTTTGAAAAATTGCTTTTGAAAGCTTTTTGAAAATGTGTTGGTGTGAAAAGTATTTTTGATTTGTTTTGAAATTAGAGCAAGTATCTACGAGAACCTACCTACCCTAAGGAATTCGTCTGTGTAAATGTCCTTTAAAATAGTGCCATCCCACCATTGAGAGGTAGGTAGCACCACCATTGGAGGTGTTAGGGTCAATTCGAGTTTAGGGACATTGTGGTCACCGAGCAAAGGTAAGACACCTTAGAAGCTACCCTTATGCCATTGATCTTTTATTCCGAGGCAACCGTTCCGAGGCAACTTATTCGAGGCAACTTTGTTTTAGGCAACTAGATCAATGGACACAAGGACTCACTAAGACGTCCTATAGTCGACGGCCACGTTTCGAGGGACAAGGCGACAATGTGATCACCGGAGTAATGGGAAGACACCTTAGAAGCTACCCTCATGCCAGGTTCCTGGATCATGAGGACTTACTAAAACATCCTCTACTCGACGATCACTTTTCGGGGAAAGGCAACAGTGAGGCGTACCCTGGGGGTGGTGTGTGCGACTCGTGTGTCGTTTTCATTTGCATTTATCTGGTCATGTTTATTGGTGTTCTACGCTTGTTTTTATTATGGCCATTCATTCTTGCATGCTTTGTTTAACAGTTAAAAGTTGCGAGGAAAAGTAAATCTAAAGCTATTACAAATGGCGCGGGTCCACATTGCCAAAATTAACCAGGACCCGATTTGACAGAAAAATAAAGAAATTAAAAGTGCGAGAAGTAATTACAAGGCTTCGGGAGAGGTACATAATTATTTAAATGACATAAAATAAATATGCAAAGAAATAAGAAATTACGAACGAGGGCGTTGGACCCTTTTGCAAAATTAAATTAATGATGAAGTTAATTAATTAAAAAAAGATGTTTTTGGTATTTTTAATATTTTAGGATTTAATAGAAAAAAGAAAGAATTAATTAAAATTAACTACTAACCCTAATTCTACTTTATTTTAATTTATTAAGAAAACGTTAAAATTTAACCTAAATTAAACCTAATTTTTTATATACAATTTTAACTATGAAAATAAATAAAATAAATAATATTATTGTGAAAAAGAAAAATTAAAAGGAATAAAACATTTATTAAACCTAGTTCTATATTTTTTAGATTTTTTTTATGAAAGGAATTAAAATTAACCCTAATTTAAATTAATTAATTTACATGCATTTATTTACAAGAAATATTAAAATAAATAATATTTTATTATTTTTCTCTTTTCTGATTTTTTTTTGATGTTTTTATATTTTGTGAGAATAATTAATTAAATTGGACAAATAATAATTAAAAGGAATAAACAATAATAATACAAAAAAGAAATAAAGAAAATAAAAAGAATGTGCAAACCTGGGGGTTCAGACCCCAATATGGAGGTTAGATCCTGGAAATTCTGGCCCAACAAGCCTGGTCCGTTTGACTTTTTTGAGTAGCGTGCTGAAGCGTGGACCAGGGTCTATGGTGCGCTCCAATTCTCAGCCTTTGATTTGAGCCTGATATGCACGTGGATGGTGGGATAGTGAGAGTGTATGGTAGTCCTTAATGTTGTGCCTGCATAGGATGGTAGATTGAAAAATAATATTGAGAGTAACGAAGACCTGGGGCTCGAACCCAGGTCACATGCATTGCCAACGTTCACACCTTGCCACTGGACCACTACAACGCGTTTGTTAAATAAATAAACAACAATTAATATAATATGAAACAATGTCTTAATGCCTTCAGCGTGCGAATTTTTAAATCACCCTATCACCGTGTGCCACGAATTCGTCTTCTCCACCTTCCTGAAACACAAAACATTTAGGCCACGGTTTTACACGCGTTCTGTTAGGTAGCTTTCCAGAAAATAACGATTAGCCCTCAGCCACTCATAAATTGAGCGCGAGGGTATGTTTAGATTCGTCCAGATGCGCTGGTTTGAATGGCATGGATCTGGAAAGCTAATTTTTCCTCGTTTCAAAAGCCCTAATCTGAAGCTTGCAAAACCCTAAAACTTGGCAATGGTGAAATCGTGTATACAGCATAAAAATGCAATTAATCATATTGGTTAGCTTGCAAACCTTTCACTGATCATGAATATATAATTAGAATGCCATGAATGTGCGTAAATATTGAAACACGATAATGAAAAAAAATGGAACAAGAGTGACTTCTGTATACCGTTTCAATGCGTAAGGCTTGAGGTTTTTGATTGGAATACGTCCTATATTGCTCAAGGAAGCTAATGGGATAGGTTTTGTGCCTTGAATCCACCTAAAAAGTGTTTTTCAGATTTGAGTTTTTAGAGAAAAAATTCAAGTTTGATAATGTCTTTCTGGAGCAGCTGTGCGTGTTTTTTGATTAGGGTTGCATTCAGGCTTTTGTATTGAGTGCATTAGGTCAAGAAAAATCAATCAAATCCATTGCATTCATTGATTTTGAAAATTGATTTTCTAGGATCTTTTTTCAAATATTTTTCCATGTGCTTTTGTGCAAATCATGCTCTAATCAGTCCAATTCTTTCCATATTGGTACAAGCACGAAATCTTGAGGCTAAAACATGTATAAAAAGATTGGTTAGGTTAAGTTAAATATTTTTCATATATTTAAATGATTTAAATGAATTAATATAAATAAAAATTCAAATAAATAAATAAAAAATGAGAAAATACTTCCCTTTGGGCCAAGTGGTCGTGCACATGTCATGGATGATGAATTATGGAAGAAAAATGGGCCCATTAGCAATTTTAGGTCATTTGAAGTAATGTTGACTTTTCAAAATATCCAAACATTTCCCAACTTCTACAAGGCATAACTTGCTCAATTTTTAAGCTTTTCTCATGTTCTTGGACATTTTGGAAAGGTCTTTGAGTCCTCTAACCAATGTCTTTGGTCCCATGTCATTTTGATTTACCAATCTCAAGTTATGGCCTTTGACTTAAAGTCCCTTTTTGTTGACTTTTGAAAATGACCTATAATGTTGAAATTGATAACTTTTTGTGAGAGCATTTTTTGGACTTGAAGTATGAAGATGAGTTGTAGGAAATTTCTTTCTCTTCAAGATGAGCTTTGGATGGAATTTTTCTGATAATCCATGTGAAAGTTATGCCCTGGTCAATTTCAGTTGACTTTTTCAGCTGTCCAAATAAGGAAACTTTTGCATTTTGATGATTTTTGAGCCAAATTTTGAGAATCATGATCAAGCATTGATCAAATGATGTTTGTGGCTTCAAAATGATATGTTGACCAAAAATTTGAACTTTTTGACTGTCAAATGACCATTTTGCCCCTACAGTTGACTGTAGTGCAATTAGGGTTTTTGACTGTGCAATTTTGTGCTGAATGCCTTGAAACTTGATATGAGGATGCTTGACCATATTTGTAGGCCTATGAGACTTAATTGGGCCCTTGAAAACTTCCTTTTCTTGATCAGACTCAAAACCCTAATCTTGACTGTATAGGAGACCCTTGACTGTGCAACCCTTGGGGACTTTTGAAGCATGACTTGGCAGTTTCTTGAAAAATATGGGAGGGCAAATTTTGGGGTACAACAGTTGCCCCTGTTCAATCTTCTTAGACTTGAGGATGCAGATTGGCTGACGTGCCTTTCGTAATCCGAAAGTAGAAGATGATTGGACACTAGAGTGCCCAGAAATTTGCGCTCACACAGTAGCAGTGATGATGGGAATGGGCTTACAGATGCCATTTGGAGATTGATGAATAGGGTGATGGGCTTATAGATGCCATCTGGATGTTGATCGCGTAAGAGATTCCTTAGCGAGAACCTGCATACCTGCAAAAGAAACATGAGTACCTGACACGTTGCAGGAGTTGATTTCAGCTGCTTGGTAGATATGTCCTGACTGGTTACAGGAGCTGGGTCTGGAGCTTCAAATGATGATGAATGAACCAGGGATGGTTACTAACTTGCATGTATGGTAAGAGAACCTTGGGTGATTTTAACTTCAACAACGCTCGTTGAGAAAATCTTGGTGGGAATTACCATCTTCGCAGGATCGGGACGAGAACCATAGGCCATTATAATCTGAAAGGGAATCACCTCACTCACCGTCGGAGAGGGAACCATAAGAAATTATAATCTGAAAGGAATTATCACCTCACTCACCGTCGGAGAGGGAACCATCTGTAAAGGAGTTATCGCCTCACTCACCGTCGGAGAGGGAACCATATGAAAAGGAATTATCACGTCACTCACCGTCGGAGAGGGGACCATAGGAGACTATCACCTCACTCACCGTCGGAGAGGGAAACATCTGAAAAGGAATTACCACCTCACTCACTGTCGGAGAGGGGACCATAGGAGATTATCACCTCACTCACCGTCGGAGAGGGAAACATCTGAAAAGGAATTACCACCTCACTCACTGTCGGAGAGGGGACCATAGGAGATTATCACCTCACTCACCGTCGGAGAGGGAAACATCTGAAAAGGAATTACCACCTCACTCACTGTCGGAGAGGGGACCATAGGAGATTATCACCTCACTCACCGTCGGAGAGGAAAACATCTGAAAAGGAATTACCACCTCACTCACCGTCGGAGAGGGGACCAATGGAGATTATCACCTCACTCACCGTCGGAGAGGGAAACATCTGAAAAGGAATTACCACCTCACTCACCGTCGGAGAGGGGACCATAGGAGACTATCACCTCACTCACCGTCGGAGAGGGAAACATCTGAAAAGGAATTACCACCTCACTCGCCGTCGGAGAGGGAACCATAGGGAATTATAATCTGGGATAGCTTCTACTGAGTCTTCATCAGAAAAATCTGTTGGGAGTCGATTTAGCTGGACTAGAGAAGGCCTGGGACTGGATAAGAAATCTTTGGATTCGACTAACTGAACCGGTCTAGGTCTTGAAATATGATTGAGAATTTCAACTGCATCTTTCCTGAAAGGTAAAGGTCAGTCATATGCAATGCATGATATGGATCAAGCAATGATGTTCTCAACATAAATGAGATATGTATGATATGATGCGTTATGCATGCTATAATGATTTATGTGATGTTTATGTATGTTTTCGTCTAGGAATGTAAATCCTTGACGGGTGCCGGGAAGTCATATCCTGGGCTGATGTTGGAGAATAAGCTTTTACTTCCGCTGGGGATGATAGTTGCAAGAATACCGGTAGGAGAAGATGACTCCGTTGAGGAATAAACTTGGCAAATGGAAGATTCTGCGGGGAGAGAAGATACTCTAGCGACCTTGCTGGGAAGCAATACTCTGTGGGAAGAGGGATGCCTTGCAGAGTGTTGATAATAATTTGCTGGGGATACCCTTGTTGTTGGAAGTGTTGATGGACTTCGTTGGGGTAAGAAGACTTCGTCGAGGACGCTCTTTCCGTGGCTTTTGGCTGAGGATAACCCAGTTATATCCTGTTAAGGAAATAACTCTTTAAATAAAGCCGGACGACGCGTTCGTGCTCCGCGAGGGGATAAGCTTCCAGAATCTACTGGGGATAAGCTTACTGCTTGGGGAGATGAACTCCAACCTTCCTGGGGAACTGGATTGGACTCTCCTGGGGAGGTTGTGAACTGTAATTTTGTAGGTTGAAAGAGGGAGCATATGTAAGGTTGCCTGCTGATGAGCTTGTGTAAAACCGCATCTGAAATGGAGAAGGAATCTGTGTAGGATTACTTGGATGATGAGTTCGTGTAAAACTTCGTTCTTGGAAAGGGAGAACCTGTGTAGGGTTTCTGGGTGACGAGTCCATGCAAAACTGCATCTTGAAGAGAGGGAACCGGTGTAGAGTTGCTTGATGAGGTAAGTTCATGTAAAACTTCTTGATGAACCGGGGTGAGGTCATCTTGAGCTAAATCCATGTAAGAACTTCTGGAGGAACCGGGGTTACGTTATCTTGAGATAGGTCCATGTGAGACTTCTGGAGGAACCGGGGTTAGGTTGCCGCATGATAAGTTTATGTAAAACTTCTTGATGAACCGGGGTTAGGTCATCTTGAGATAGGTCCATGTAAGACTTCTGGAGGAACCGGGGTTAGGTTACTTGGATAAGTTCGTGTAAAAACTTCTTGATGAACCGGGGTGAGGTTATCTTGAGCTAAATCCATGTAAGACTTCTGGGGGAACCGGGGTTAGGTTACTTGGATAAGTTCGTGTAAAAACTTCTTGATGAACCGGGGTTAGGTCATCTTGAGATAGGTCCATGTAAGACTTCTGGAGGAACCGGGGTTAGGTTACTTGGATAAGTTTGTGTAAACACTTCTGGATGAACCGTGTTAAGGTTACTTGAGATCGGTCCATGTAAGACTTCTGGAAGAACTGGGGTTAGGTTACTTGAGATAAGTTTGTGTAAAAACTTCTGGATGAACCGGGGTAAGGTTACTTGGATAAGTTTGTGTAAAAACTTCTGGATGAACCGGGGTAAGGTTACTTGAGATCGGTCCATGTAAGACTTCTGGAAGAACCGGGGTTAGGTTACTTGGATAAGTTTGTGTAAAAACTTCTGGATGAACCGGGGTAAGGTTACTTGGATAAGTTTGTGTAAAAACTTCTTCTGAAAATTGAGAAGGAACCGGTGTAGGGTTGCATGATTTTGATTAAGTGGATGATTGTCCTGTTTGGTTTCGGATATTAACCCAAGATCTGGAATTTGTAAAGGTAGATGGTAATCATCCTTATGTTGATCTTTCCTTTGTAATTTGGTTGACAGAGCAATTAGATCGCCTGGATGACTCATTATTGCCCCTGTTTCGGAGGTGAGGGAAAGGAATACCTGTGGGGGGTACTTTGACAAATCTCCGGGTAGACAAGTGATGAGATACTGGAACATAGTCGTACGCTTTGATCCCTAACTTTTGCCTGGACCGCCCTTTCGGGTTTTCGGTCCACCGGGATACCCATTTTTGCCCAAGCCGCCTTTTCAGGTTTTCGACTTGCCGGGTGTACATATTTTTCCATTTCATCCCTTATTTTTGCCCGAAACCTTTTGGTTCGACGGGAAGCCCTTATTTTGCCTAGGTGTGTCAACCTAGCGGGTCTTTGATTTCGCGTAGTATTTTTTTGACTATGTCCATGTTCTCAGAATGTAGGGAGTTGCCCCTGTTGGAAGTATTTTGTCATGCCCCAGATACTGGGCAATGCTCCTATTGTGCCCCTTGATTGGAGGTACTTCTGTTCACAAGGTGTTCATCGTGCGAATTTCCCTGTTGTTCAAACAAATAGTCATATGCAAACAAGGTTATTTTAAGAATGCAAAAGCCTATGTCTGTCTTGAATTTTGAAAATGCATTTTTTTGTAATACAGTGCGGTGTCCACTCATGATTTTACAGCAAACCTTCAGGAGTCAGGATACCTTTCGTAACAGTATGCTTTCGAACTAACCCATGCTTCAGCTAGGACTTTTAATGGTTATATCGTGGCCTGGTTCACGGTTTAAGAAACAAAGGATAAAGGCTCAAATTATTTGTACCCACCCGCTCTTCGCGATGTTCTCCAAACCTAAACTCAGTGGATCATACGTTAGACCTTGTTTGAGTCTTTGCTCTGATTCTCCAGTGATGGTTCGGACATTGATGATTTATTCTGACTAGGCAGTCATTTTTGTTGAGGGTTTGTGAGACCTCTTTTGATTTTTTGTTATCCCTTTCCTTTTTTGCCTGAACTGTTTCCTTTTTGGAATTACAGTCAGCGGGATGCCCCAGTTTCGTAAGTCCCTTTTATAGGTTTTGACTTCTTGGGCTTTTCGTTTATGATTTTTTTTTTGATAACGACTACCTGTCTTTATGATTGTTCTGAACCATCACTGTTTTTTTGTTTTGTAAGGATCTCCTTGGTGCCATTCGTTATGCACTTGGATCAACTGAGAGAACTACCCTGCCCCAGGTTATGATTAAGGGTTTTGATTTTTGAAAATAAAAACTCCTACTTCTTTGGCTCAGAGGGGTTGACGAGGGCTTAACATCCTTATAACTCCAGTGTTTAGGGATTGAAACAATGCCTGTACCTCATCAGCGGGGTATGTTCAAAAGCATACTGTAAATTATGGTATCGTTTTCGTCATCCTCCCTCAAGAGGCTTAGAATTTTCAATTAAGAGTTGACCATCGCAAAAATATGAAAGCAGTTTTAAGCATAGTAAACATAATTAAATCAAGACAGACATGTGTAATGCATTCATGAAATAAAAGAGTTTAACATGATAATTGTTTATCTGAACAAGAAAAGAAAAATACAACTTGAATTCAAATGAACAAAAATCTCTCGACCCTAGCCATGTTTTGGCAATGGAGCAGTGATCACGTTGGGAGTCTCGGCAGGCTCGAACTCGATCTCTTTGGCATCGATCATGTTCTGAATCTTGTACTTCAGTGCCCAACAGTCCTCAGTATCGTGCCCCGGGCTATCGGAATGATAAGCACATCTGGCTTCTGGATTGTAGCTTGGAGAGGAGGTCTTGGGATTTGTAGGAGGGTTGATCACTGCAATCAGGTTCATCTTCAACATGTGCTGCAATGCTTGTGACCATGGCATGTTAATGTCGGTGAATTGTCTTTTAGGCTCGTCCGGCCTTCGCTGATTTCCCTTTTGTGGTTGGCGGCGTGGTGCATAACCAGAGATCATGACTGCCCCTGCATGTTGGTCACGGCGACTCTTTTGGCTGTATGCAGCATTAGATTCCTTCTTTCCCGTGTAAGGCTTTTTGTGAGTATCAGAAGGTGTGGCCTCTTGAATTTTCCCACTCTTGATACCAGCTTCAATTCTTTCGCCGGTCAGGATGAGGTCGGTAAATCCTGCAGATGAATTACCAATGAGATGATTGAAGAACGGCCCAGATAGGGTCCCCAAGAACATATCAACGAGTTCCCGGTCAGTTAATGGAGGCTGTACCCTTCCAGCAAGGTCTCTCCACTTCTGTGCATACTCTTTGAAACCTTCGCTTGCACCCATAGACATTCCCTGAAGCTGAGTGCGCGTGGGAGCGAGGTCGGTATTGTACTGGTAATGCTTGTAGAAAGCAGTGGCCAAGTCCTCCCAGCTGCGGATGTTGGCTCCACTCAATTGATAGAACCACTCGAGCTGAGTCCCTGAAAGACTCTCTTGGAAGAAATGGATCCATAAGTTTTTGTCAGCTGTATAGGGTTGGATCCTCCTTGTGTAAGCCCTGAGATGCAATTTAGGACAGGATGCCCCGTCGTATTTAGAAAAGGCAGGTGCCTTAAACTTGTGCGGGATCACTACCCCAGAAGACAGACCTAGATCCTCGAAGTCCAGGCCAGGCACCTTTTGTATCTCCATAGCACTGAGCCGGTCTTCCAACTGTTTGTACCTATCCTCAGCCGGAGGGTACTGTTCGTCGTTGAAATCTGTCTCATTGTCGGAGACCACTGGACTGGGAACCCTTTCCTCTTGATGACTGCCTTTCCCCACAGATGGAGTTGTCCTCTAAGCTTAATCCTGCAGGGTGTTCCCAGATCTGCGTCTGGGGCTGAACAAAACAGTCCTCTTCTTCTTCTTTTCCTTCTTCAAAAGCAGAGCCTTCAGATCTTGTTGCCCCTGGGTCAAATTCATGATCAGCCCTTGGAACTGGGCGTTCTGAGCCTGGAGGGCCTTGATAGTGTGCTCGGTTGAGGATTCAGGATTCATGATGAGACTGCTGAAATAAACAGCGAAGAAGGTAAGTAACCTGCAGAGAAAGGGTACCTGTTATGCAATGATATGTATGACATGCATGCAATGATTTCAAGGACCTCGCGGGGTAAACAGAGAAACTTGTTAGAGTTGAGAACTGGTAACTTGATTGAAGGTACTTCATGTTGTTGAGAGTCCTTCGTCAAGGGTCAAAGGCTCACCATATCCAGTGGGTCATAGCCCCTGACAACCTTGGCTAGAGGAAAATAAATCCTCTTTGCCCCTTGCTGGGATGTTTGATTCATCATGACCTGCATCACAGACCCTTGAGATCCTTGAAATGGGTTAGGATGTATGCAATGGTATGATGTCATGGTATGCATGGGATAACGTGAGTAGCCCTGTTATGAGTCCCAATTAAGGATTGCAAACCAAAACCTGCAAGAAACAAGTGTCAGGTAACAAGCATGCACATAGTCAAGTACGAAGGCACACAAGTCACACAAGAGAAGTCCTTAGAGTTTAAGGCCAGCATGAGGTCTAGGTACTACCCTCTTTCAGTTTGTTGGTTCATACCTGTCCTATCAAAGTAACCGGGTTCTTAGAGGATCCCAATATCATTGACTACCCTCAATCGGTCATAACTCCAGCCTCGCAATCTTTTCTTGCAGCCAGAACCATCACGAGAGTTTAGCCTCAATGGGCGTAGCATACTGCTACTGTTCTAATGGACAAGTTGTGTCATTTAAGGTTCTAAGGTTTGTTGCTGCTTAATGACTCCTCAGAAGACCCATATTCTCCTCGTTGCAACACAAGGGATATCGGTACAGACCAAGGTGCCACACCAACGTAGCCACTGTTTCACCCGTGTCGGTCTACGCCGGACAGGTCCCTCACAGCTTATGCTACCTAAACAGGGTATCCCCAGATCCGGGTTAGGATCTATGTAACTCCGATACAACCCACAATAGTAAAGCAAGCAAAGAAGACAATTGAAAACACAGTGATCTTAATCCTAAGGTACACCTCACTTTAAGATAGTCCCCAGCAGAGTCGCCAGTTCTGTGATCGGTGGATCTGGAACTGACTGTTTAACGCTGGTTCGCGAAATGTCGCGAAAGCAAGAGTCGCCACCGTCTTTTATTTTCTCCAAATGGAAAGGACAAAAGCACAGAAAAATTCCTTAAAGAGATTGCTCTCGGTTCGGGAGGTAGATTATAGAAAGGGAAGGTGTTAGCACCCTTTCTATCCATGGTTATCCATGGGCTCTTAGATACTTACTCATTTGTGTTTTCAAAAATGGTTTGTTTGCTTTTCAACTGTGGGTTTTAAAAAGTTTCTTTGAAAATTCCAGTTCGACTCTTGTATCGGTCCTCAAGAGTGTTTGAAAAATTGCTTTTGAAAGCTTTTTGAAAATGTGTTGGTGTGAAAAGTATTTTTGATTTGTTTTGAAATTAGAGCAAGTATCTACGAGAACCTACCTATCCTAAGGAATTCGTCTGTGTAAATGTCCTTTAAAATAGTGCCATCCCACCATTGAGAGGTAGGTAGCACCACCGTTGGAGGTGTTAGGGTCAATTCGAGTTTAGGGACATTGTGGTCACCGAGCAAAGGTAAGACACCTTAGAAGCTACCCTTATGCCATTGATCTTTTATTCCGAGGCAACCGTTCCGAGGCAACTTATTCGAGGCAACTTTGTTTTAGGCAACTAGATCAATGGACACAAGGACTCACTAAGACGTCCTATAGTCGACGGCCACGTTTCGAGGGACAAGGCAACAGTGTGATCACCGGAGTAATGGGAAGACACCTTAGAAGCTACCCTCATGCCAGGTTCCTGGATCATGAGGACTTACTAAAACATCCTCTACTCGACGATCACTTTTCGGGGCAAGGCAACAGTGAGGCGTACCCTAGGGGTGGTGTGTGTGATTCGTGTGTCGTTTTCATTTGCATTTATCTGGTCATGTTTATTGGTGTTCTACGCTTGTTTTTATTATGGCCATTCATTCTTGCATGCTTTGTTTAACAGTTAAAATTTGCGAGGAAAAGTAAATCTAAAGCTATTACAAATGGCGCGGGTCCACATCGCCAAAATTAACCAGGACCCGATTTGACAGAAAAATAAAGAAATTAAAAGTGCGAGAAGTAATTACAAGGCTTCGGGAGAGGTACATAATTATTTAAATGACATAAAATAAATATGCAAAGAAATAAGAAATTACGAACGAGGGCGTTGGACCCTTTTGCAAAATTAAATTAATGATGAAGTTAATTAATTAAAAAAATATGTTTTTGGTATTTTTAATATTTTAGGATTTAATAGAAAAAAGAAAGAATTAATTAAAATTAACTACTAACCCTAATTCTACTTTATTTTAATTTATTAAGAAAACGTTAAAATTTAACCTAAATTAAACCTAATTTTTTATATACAATTTTAACTATGAAAATAAATAAAATAAATAATATTATTGTGAAAAAGAAAAATTAAAAGGAATAAAACATTTATTAAACCTAGTTCTATATTTTTTAGATTTTTTTTATGAAAGGAATTAAAATTAACCCTAATTTAAATTAATTAATTTACATGCATTTATTTACAAGAAATATTAAAATAAATAATATTTTATTATTTTTCTCTTTTCTGATTTTTTTTTGATGTTTTTATATTTTGTGAGAATAATTAATTAAATTGGACAAATAATAATTAAAAGGAATAAACAATAATAATACAAAAAAGAAATAAAGAAAATAAAAAGAATGTGCAAACCTGGGGGTTCAGACCCCAATATGGAGGTTAGATCCTGGAAATTCTGGCCCAACAAGCCTGGTCCGTTTGACTTTTTTGAGTAGCGTGCTGAAGCGTGGACCAGGGTCTATGGTGCGCTCCAATTCTCAGCCTTTGATTTGAGCCTGATATGCACGTGGATGGTGGGATAGTGAGAGTGTATGGTAGTCCTTAATGTTGTGCCTGCATAGGATGGTAGATTGAAAAATAATATTGAGAGTAACGAAGACCTGGGGCTCGAACCCAGGTCACATGCATTGCCAACGTTCACACCTTGCCACTGGACCACTACAACGCGTTTGTTAAATAAATAAACAACAATTAATATAATATGAAACAATGTCTTAATGCCTTCAGCGTGCGAATTTTTAAATCACCCTATCACCGTGTGCCACGAATTCGTCTTCTCCACCTTCCTGAAACACAAAACATTTAGGCCACGGTTTTACACGCGTTCTGTTAGGTAGCTTTCCAGAAAATAACGATTAGCCCTCAGCCACTCATAAATTGAGCGCGAGGGTATGTTTAGATTCGTCCAGATGCGCTGGTTTGAATGGCATGGATCTGGAAAGCTAATTTTTCCTCGTTTCAAAAGCCCTAATCTGAAGCTTGCAAAACCCTAAAACTTGGCAATGGTGAAATCGTGTATACAGCATAAAAATGCAATTAATCATATTGGTTAGCTTGCAAACCTTTCACTGATCATGAATATATAATTAGAATGCCATGAATGTGCGTAAATATTGAAACACGATAATGAAAAAAAATGGAACAAGAGTGACTTCTGTATACCGTTTCAATGCGTAAGGCTTGAGGTTTTTGATTGGAATACGTCCTATATTGCTCAAGGAAGCTAATGGGATAGGTTTTGTGCCTTGAATCCACCTAAAAAGTGTTTTTCAGATTTGAGTTTTTAGAGAAAAAATTCAAGTTTGATAATGTCTTTCTGGAGCAGCTGTGCGTGTTTTTTGATTAGGGTTGCATTCAGGCTTTTGTATTGAGTGCATTAGGTCAAGAAAAATCAATCAAATCCATTGCATTCATTGATTTTGAAAATTGATTTTCTAGGATCTTTTTTCAAATATTTTTCCATGTGCTTTTGTGCAAATCATGCTCTAATCAGTCCAATTCTTTCCATATTGGTACAAGCACGAAATCTTGAGGCTAAAACATGTATAAAAAGATTGGTTAGGTTAAGTTAAATATTTTTCATATATTTAAATGATTTAAATGAATTAATATAAATAAAAATTCAAATAAATAAATAAAAAATGAGAAAATACTTCCCTTTGGGCCAAGTGGTCGTGCACATGTCATGGATGATGAATTATGGAAGAAAAATGGGCCCATTAGCAATTTTAGGTCATTTGAAGTAATGTTGACTTTTCAAAATATCCAAAAATTTCCCAACTTCTACAAGGCATAACTTGCTCAATTTTTAAGCTTTGCTCATGTTCTTGGACATTTTGGAAAGGTCTTTGAGTCCTCTAACCAATGTCTTTGGTCCCATGTCATTTTGATTTACCAATCTCAAGTTATGGCCTTTGACTTAAAGTCCCTTTTTGTTGACTTTTGAAAATGACCTATAATGTTGAAATTGATAACTTTTTGTGAGAGCATTTCTTGGACTTGAAGTATGAAGATTAGTTGTAGGAAATGTCTTTCTCTTCAAGATGAGCTTTGGATGGAATTTTTCTGATAATCCATGTGAAAGTTATGCCCTGGTCAATTTCAGTTGACTTTTTCAGCTGTCCAAATAAGGAAACTTTTGCATTTTGATGATTTTTGAGCCAAATTTTGAGAATCATGATCAAGCATTGATCAAATGATGTTTGTGGCTTCAAAATGATATGTTGACCAAAAATTTGAACTTTTTGACTGTCAAATGACCATTTTGCCCCTACAGTTGACTGTAGTGCAATTAGGGTTTTTGACTGTGCAATTTTGTGCTGAATGCCTTGAAACTTGATATGAGGATGCTTGACCATATTTGTAGGCCTATGAGACTTGATTGGGCCCTTGAAAACTTCCTTTTCTTGATCAGACTCAAAACCCTAATCTTGACTGTATAGGAGACCCTTGACTGTGCAACCCTTGGGGACTTTTGAAGCATGACTTGGCAGTTTCTTGAAAAATATGGGAGGGCAAATTTTGGGGTACAACAGTTGCCCCTGTTCAATCTTCTTAGACATGAGGATGCAGATTGGCTGACGTGCCTTTCGTAATCCGAAAGTAGAAGATGATTGGACACTAGAGTGCCCAGAAATTTGCGCTCACACAGTAGCAGTGATGATGGGAATGGGCTTACAGATGCCATTTGGAGATTGATGAATAGGGTGATGGGCTTATAGATGCCATCTGGATGTTGATCGCGTAAGAGATTCCTTAGCGAGAACCTGCATACCTGCAAAAGAAACATGAGTACCTGACACGTTGCAGGAGTTGATTTCAGCTGCTTGGTAGATATGTCCTGACTGGTTACAGGAGCTGGGTCTGGAGCTTCAAATGATGATGAATGAACCAGGGATGGTTACTAACTTGCATGTATGGTAAGAGAACCTTGGGTGATTTTAACTTCAACAACGCTCGTTGAGAAAATCTTGGTGGGAATTACCATCTTCGCAGGATCGGGACGAGAACCATAGGCCATTATAATCTGAAAGGGAATCACCTCACTCACCGTCGGAGAGGGAACCATAAGAAATTATAATCTGAAAGGAATTATCACCTCACTCACCGTCGGAGAGGGAACCATCTGTAAAGGAGTTATCGCCTCACTCACCGTCGGAGAGGGAACCATATGAAAAGGAATTATCACGTCACTCACCGTCGGAGAGGGGACCATAGGAGACTATCACCTCACTCACCGTCGGAGAGGGAAACATCTGAAAAGGAATTACCACCTCACTCACTGTCGGAGAGGGGACCATAGGAGATTATCACCTCACTCACCGTCGGAGAGGGAAACATCTGAAAAGGAATTACCACCTCACTCACTGTCGGAGAGGGGACCATAGGAGATTATCACCTCACTCACCGTCGGAGAGGGAAACATCTGAAAAGGAATTACCACCTCACTCACTGTCGGAGAGGGGACCATAGGAGATTATCACCTCACTCACCGTCGGAGAGGAAAACATCTGAAAAGGAATTACCACCTCACTCATCGTCGGAGAGGGGACCAATGGAGATTATCACCTCACTCACCGTCGGAGAGGGAAACATCTGAAAAGGAATTACCACCTCACTCACTGTCGGAGAGGGGACCATAGGAGATTATCACCTCACTCACCGTCGGAGAGGGAAACATCTGAAAAGGAATTACCACCTCACTCACTGTCGGAGAGGGGACCATAGGAGATTATCACCTCACTCACCGTCGGAGAGGGAAACATCTGAAAAGGAATTACCACCTCACTCACTGTCGGAGAGGGGACCATAGGAGATTATCACCTCACTCACCGTCGGAGAGGAAAACATCTGAAAAGGAATTACCACCTCACTCATCGTCGGAGAGGGGACCAATGGAGATTATCACCTCACTCACCGTCGGAGAGGGAAACATCTGAAAAGGAATTACCACCTCACTCACCGTCGGAGAGGGGACCATAGGAGACTATCACCTCACTCACCGTCGGAGAGGGAAACATCTGAAAAGGAATTACCACCTCACTCGCCGTCGGAGAGGGAACCATAGGGAATTATAATCTGGGATAGCTTCTACTGAGTCTTCATCAGAAAAATCTGTTGGGAGTCGATTTAGCTGGACTAGAGAAGGCCTGGGACTGGATAAGAAATCTTTGGATTCGACTAACTGAACCGGTCTAGGTCTTGAAATATGATTGAGAATTTCAACTGCATCTTTCCTGAAAGGTAAAGGTCAGTCATATGCAATGCATGATATGGATCAAGCAATGATGTTCTCAACATAAATGAGATTTGTATGATATGATGCGTTATGCATGCTATAATGATTTATGTGATGTTTATGTATGTTTTCGTCTAGGAATGTAAATCCTTGACGGGTGCCGGGAAGTCATATCCTGGGCTGATGTTGGAGAATAAGCTTTTACTTCCGCTGGGGATGATAGTTGCAAGAATACCGGTAGGAGAAGATGACTCCGTTGAGGAATAAACTTGGCAAATGGAAGATTCTGCGGGGAGAGAAGATACTCTAGCGACCTTGCTGGGAAGCAATACTCTGTGGGAAGAGGGATGCCTTGCAGAGTGTTGATAATAATTTGCTGGGGATACCCTTGTTGTTGGAAGTGTTGATGGACTTCGTTGGGGTAAGAAGACTTCGTCGAGGACGCTCTTTCCGTGGCTTTTGGCTGAGGATAACCCAGTTATATCCTGTTAAGGAAATAACTCTTTAAATAAAGCCGGACGACGCGTTCGTGCTCCGCGAGGGGATAAGCTTCCAGAATCTACTGGGGATAAGCTTACTGCTTGGGGAGATGAACTCCAACCTTCCTGGGGAACTGGATTGGACTCTCCTGGGGAGGTTGTGAACTGTAATTTTGTAGGTTGAAAGAGGGAGCATATGTAAGGTTGCCTGCTGATGAGCTTGTGTAAAACCGCATCTGAAATGGAGAAGGAATCTGTGTAGGATTACTTGGATGATGAGTTCGTGTAAAACTTCGTTCTTGGAAAGGGAGAACCTGTGTAGGGTTTCTGGGTGACGAGTCCATGCAAAACTGCATCTTGAAGAGAGGGAACCGGTGTAGAGTTGCTTGATGAGGTAAGTTCATGTAAAACTTCTTGATGAACCGGGGTGAGGTCATCTTGAGCTAAATCCATGTAAGAACTTCTGGAGGAACCGGGGTTAGGTTATCTTGAGATAGGTCCATGTGAGACTTCTGGAGGAACCGGGGTTAGGTTGCCGCATGATAAGTTTATGTAAAAACTTCTTGATGAACCGGGGTTAGGTCATCTTGAGATAGGTCCATGTAAGACTTCTGGAGGAACCGGGGTTAGGTTACTTGGATAAGTTCGTGTAAAAACTTCTTGATGAACCGGGGTGAGGTTATCTTGAGCTAAATCCATGTAAGACTTCTGGGGGAACCGGGGTTAGGTTACTTGGATAAGTTCGTGTAAAAACTTCTTGATGAACCGGGGTTAGGTCATCTTGAGATTGGTCCATGTAAGACTTCTGGAGGAACCGGGGTTAGGTTACTTGGATAAGTTTGTGTAAACACTTCTGGATGAACCGTGGTAAGGTTACTTGAGATCGGTCCATGTAAGACTTCTGGAAGAACTGGGGTTAGGTTACTTGAGATAAGTTTGTGTAAAAACTTCTGGATGAACCGGGGTAAGGTTACTTGGATAAGTTTGTGTAAAAACTTCTGGATGAACCGGGGTAAGGTTACTTGAGATCGGTCCATGTAAGACTTCTGGAAGAACCGGGGTTAGGTTACTTGGATAAGTTTGTGTAAAAACTTCTGGATGAACCGGGGTAAGGTTACTTGGATAAGTTTGTGTAAAAACTTCTTCTGAAAATTGAGAAGGAACCGGTGTAGGGTTGCATGATTTTGATTAAGTGGATGATTGTCCTGTTTGGTTTCGGATATTAACCCACGATCTGGAATTTGTAAAGGTAGATGGTAATCATCCTTATGTTGATCTTTCCTTTGTAATTTGGTTGACAGAGCAATTAGATCGCCTGGATGACTCATTATTGCCCCTGTTTCGGAGGTGAGGGAAAGGAATACCTGTGGGGGGTACTTTGACAAATCTCCGGGTAGACAAGTGATGAGATACTGGAACATAGTCGTACGCTTTGATCCCTAACTTTTGCCTGGACCGCCCTTTCGGGTTTTCGGTCCACCGGGATACCCATTTTTGCCCAAGCCGCCTTTTCAGGTTTTCGACTTGCCGGGTGTACATATTTTTCCATTTCATCCCTTATTTTTGCCCGAACCCTTTTGGTTCGACGGGAAGCCCTTATTTTGCCTAGGTGTGTCAACCTAGCGGGTCTTTGATTTCGCGTAGTATTTTTTTGACTATGTCCATGTTCTCAGAATGTAGGGAGTTGCCCCTGTTGGAAGTATTTTGTCATGCCCCAGATACTGGGCAATGCTCCTATTGTGCCCCTTGATTGGAGGTACTTCTGTTCACAAGGTGTTCATCGTGCGAATCTCCCTGCTGTTCAAACAAATAGTCATATGCAAACAAGGTTATTTTAAGAATGCAAAAGCCTATGTCTGTCTTGAATTTTGAAAATGCATTTTTTTGTAATACAGTGCGGTGTCCACTCAAGATTTTACAGCAAACCTTCAGGAGTCAGGATACCTTTCGTAACAGTATGCTTTCGAACTAACCCATGCTTCAGCTAGGACTTTTAATGGTTATATCGTGGCCTGGTTCAGGGTTTAAGAAACAAAGGATAAAGGCTCAAATTATTTGTACCCACCCGCTCTTCGCGATGTTCTCCAAACCTAAACTCAGTTGATCATACGTTAGACCTTGTTTGAGTCTTTGCTCTGATTCTCCAGTGATGGTTCGGACATTGATGATTTATTCTGACTAGGCAGTCATTTTTGTTGAGGGTTTGTGAGACCTCTTTTGATTTTTTGTTATCCCTTTCCTTTTTTGCCTGAACTGTTTCCTTTTTGGAATTACAGTCAGCGGGATGCCCCAGTTTCGTAAGTCCCTTTTATAGGTTTTGACTTCTTGGGCTTTTCGTTTATGATTTTTTTTTTGATAACGACTACCTGTCTTTATGATTGTTCTGAACCACCACTGTTTTTTTGTTTTGTAAGGATCTCCTTGGTGCCATTCGTTATGCACTTGGATCAACTGAGAGAACTACCCTGCCCCAGGTTATGATTAAGGGTTTTGATTATTGAAAATAAAAACTCCTACTTCTTTGGCTCAGAGGGGTTGACGAGGGCTTAACATCCTTATAACTCCAGTGTTTAGGGATTGAAACAATGCCTGTACCTCATCAGCGGGGTATGTTCAAAAGCATACTGTAAATTATGGTATCGTTTTCGTCATCCTCCCTCAAGAGGCTTAGAATTTTCAATTAAGAGTTGACCATCGCAAAAATATGAAAGCAGTTTTAAGCATAGTAAACATAATTAAATCAAGACAGACATGTGTAATGCATTCATGAAATAAAAGAGTTTAACATGATAATTGTTTATCTGAACAAGAAAAGAAAAATACAACTTGAATTCAAATGAACAAAAATCTCTCGACCCTAGCCATGTTTTGGCAATGGAGCAGTGATCACGTTGGGAGTCTCGGCAGGCTCGAACTCGATCTCTTTGGCATCGATCATGTTCTGAATCTTGTACTTCAGTGCCCAACAGTCCTCAGTATCGTGCCCCGGGCTATCGGAATGATAAGCACATCTGGCTTCTGGATTGTAGCTTGGAGAGGAGGTCTTGGGATTTGTAGGAGGGTTGATCACTGCAATCAGGTTCATCTTCAACATGTGCTGCAATGCTTGTGACCATGGCATGTTAATGTCGGTGAATTGTCTTTTAGGCTCGTCCGGCCTTCGCTGATTTCCCTTTTGTGGTTGGCGGCGTGGTGCATAACCAGAGATCATGACTGCCCCTGCATGTTGGTCACGGCGACTCTTTTGGCTGTATGCAGCATTAGATTCCTTCTTTCCCGTGTAAGGCTTTTTGTGAGTATCAGAAGGTGTGGCCTCTTGAATTTTCCCACTCTTGATACCAGCTTCAATTCTTTCGCCGGTCAGGATGAGGTCGGTAAATCCTGCAGATGAATTACCAATGAGATGATTGAAGAACGGCCCAGATAGGGTCCCCAAGAACATATCAACGAGTTCCCGGTCAGTTAATGGAGGCTGTACCCTTCCAGCAAGGTCTCTCCACTTCTGTGCATACTCTTTGAAACCTTCGCTTGCACCCATAGACATTCCCTGAAGCTGAGTGCGCGTGGGAGCGAGGTCGGTATTGTACTGGTAATGCTTGTAGAAAGCAGTGGCCAAGTCCTCCCAGCTGCGGATGTTGGCTCCACTCAATTGATAGAACCACTCGAGCTGAGTCCCTGAAAGACTCTCTTGGAAGAAATGGATCCATAAGTTTTTGTCAGCTGTATAGGGTTGGATCCTCCTTGTGTAAGCCCTGAGATGCAATTTAGGACAGGATGCCCCGTCGTATTTAGAAAAGGCAAGTGCCTTAAACTTGTGCGGGATCACTACCCCAGAAGACAGACCTAGATCCTCGAAGTCCAGGCCAGGCACCTTTTGTATCTCCATAGCACTGAGCCGGTCTTCCAACTGTTTGTACCTATCCTCAGCCAGAGGGTACTGTTCGTCGTTGAAATCTGTCTCATTGTCGGAGACCACTGGACTGGGAACCCTTTCCTCTTGATGACTGCCTTTCCCCACAGATGGAGTTGTCCTCTCAGCTTAATCCTGCAGGGTGTTCCCAGATCTGCGTCTGGGGCTGAACAAAATAGTCCTCTTCTTCTTCTTTTCCTTCTTCAAAAGCAGAGCCTTCAGATCTTGTTGCCCCTGGGTCAAATTCATGATCAGCCCTTGGAACTGGGCATTCTGAGCCTGGAGGGCCTTGATAGTGTGCTCGGTTGAGGATTCAGGATTCATGACGAGACTGCTGAAATAAACAGCGAAGAAGGTAAGTAACCTGCAGAGAAAGGGTACCTGTTATGCAATGATATGTATGACATGCATGCAATGATTTCAAGGACCTCGCGGGGTAAACAGAGAAACTTGTTAGAGTTGAGAACTGGTAACTTGATTGAAGGTACTTCATGTTGTTGAGAGTCCTTCGTCAAGGGTCAAAGGCTCACCATATCCAGTGGGTCATAGCCCCTGACAACCTTGGCTAGAGGAAAATAAATCCTCTTTGCCCCTTGCTGGGATGTTTGATTCATCATGACCTGCATCACAGACCCTTGAGATCCTTGAAATGGGTTAGGATGTATGCAATGGTATGATGTCATGGTATGCATGGGATAACGTGAGTAGCCCTGTTATGAGTCCCAATTAAGGATTGCAAACCAAAACCTGCAAGAAACAAGTGTCAGGTAACAAGCATGCACATAGTCAAGTACGAAGGCACACAAGTCACACAAGAGAAGTCCTTAGAGTTTAAGGCCAGCATGAGGTCTAGGTACTACCCTCTTTCAGTTTGTTGGTTCATACCTGTCCTATCAAAGTAACCGGGTTCTTAGAGGATCCCAATATCATTGACTACCCTCAATCGGTCATAACTCCAGCCTCGCAATCTTTTCTTGCAGCCAGAACCATCACGAGAGTTTAGCCTCAATGGGCGTAGCATACTGCTACTGTTCTAATGGACAAGTTGTGTCATTTAAGGTTCTAAGGTTTGTTGCTGCTTAATGACTCCTCAGAAGACCCATATTCTCCTCGTTGCAACACAAGGGATATCGGTACAGACCAAGGTGCCACACCAACGTAGCCACTGTTTCACCCGTGTCGGTCTACGCCGGACAGGTCCCTCACAGCTTATGCTACCTAAACAGGGTATCCCCAGATCCGGGTTAGGATCTATGTAACTCCGATACAACCCACAATAGTAAAGCAAGCAAAGAAGACAATTGAAAACACAGTGATCTTAATCCTAAGGTACACCTCACTTTAAGATAGTCCCCAGCAGAGTCGCCAGTTCTGTGATCGGTGGATCTGGAACTGACTGTTTAACGCTGGTTCGCGAAATGTCGCGAAAGCAAGAGTCGCCACCGTCTTTTATTTTCTCCAAATGGAAAGGACAAAAGCACAGAAAAATTCCTTAAAGAGATTGCTCTCGGTTCGGGAGGTAGATTATAGAAAGGGAAGGTGTTAGCACCCTTTCTATCCATGGTTATCCATGGGCTCTTAGATACTTACTCATTTGTGTTTTCAAAAATGGTTTGTTTGCTTTTCAACTGTGGGTTTTAAAAAGTTTCTTTGAAAATTCCAGTTCGACTCTTGTATCGGTCCTCAAGAGTGTTTGAAAAATTGCTTTTGAAAGCTTTTTGAAAATGTGTTGGTGTGAAAAGTATTTTTGATTTGTTTTGAAATTAGAGCAAGTATCTACGAGAACCTACCTATCCTAAGGAATTCGTCTGTGTAAATGTCCTTTAAAATAGTGCCATCCCACCATTGAGAGGTAGGTAGCACCACCGTTGGAGGTGTTAGGGTCAATTCGAGTTTAGGGACATTGTGGTCACCGAGCAAAGGTAAGACACCTTAGAAGCTACCCTTATGCCATTGATCTTTTATTCCGAGGCAACCGTTCCGAGGCAACTTATTCGAGGCAACTTTGTTTTAGGCAACTAGATCAATGGACACAAGGACTCACTAAGACGTCCTATAGTCGACGGCCACGTTTCGAGGGACAAGGCAACAGTGTGATCACCGGAGTAATGGGAAGACACCTTAGAAGCTACCCTCATGCCAGGTTCCTGGATCATGAGGACTTACTAAAACATCCTCTACTCGACGATCACTTTTCGGGGAAAGGCAACAGTGAGGCGTACCCTAGGGGTGGTGTGTGTGATTCGTGTGTCGTTTTCATTTGCATTTATCTGGTCATGTTTATTGGTGTTCTACGCTTGTTTTTATTATGGCCATTCATTCTTGCATGCTTTGTTTAACAGTTAAAAGTTGCGAGGAAAAGTAAATCTAAAGCTATTACAAATGGCGCGGGTCCACATCGCCAAAATTAACCAGGACCCGATTTGACAGAAAAATAAAGAAATTAAAAGTGCGAGAAGTAATTACAAGGCTTCGGGAGAGGTACATAATTATTTAAATGACATAAAATAAATATGCAAAGAAATAAGAAATTACGAACGAGGGCGTTGGACCCTTTTGCAAAATTAAATTAATGATGAAGTTAATTAATTAAAAAAATATGTTTTTGGTATTTTTAATATTTTAGGATTTAATAGAAAAAAGAAAGAATTAATTAAAATTAACTACTAACCCTAATTCTACTTTATTTTAATTTATTAAGAAAACGTTAAAATTTAACCTAAATTAAACCTAATTTTTTATATACAATTTTAACTATGAAAATAAATAAAATAAATAATATTATTGTGAAAAAGAAAAATTAAAAGGAATAAAACATTTATTAAACCTAGTTCTATATTTTTTAGATTTTTTTTATGAAAGGAATTAAAATTAACCCTAATTTAAATTAATTAATTTACATGCATTTATTTACAAGAAATATTAAAATAAATAATATTTTATTATTTTTCTCTTTTCTGATTTTTTTTTGATGTTTTTATATTTTGTGAGAATAATTAATTAAATTGGACAAATAATAATTAAAAGGAATAAACAATAATAATACAAAAAAGAAATAAAGAAAATAAAAAGAATGTGCAAACCTGGGGGTTCAGACCCCAATATGGAGGTTAGATCCTGGAAATTCTGGCCCAACAAGCCTGGTCCGTTTGACTTTTTTGAGTAGCGTGCTGAAGCGTGGACCAGGGTCTATGGTGCGCTCCAATTCTCAGCCTTTGATTTGAGCCTGATATGCACGTGGATGGTGGGATAGTGAGAGTGTATGGTAGTCCTTAATGTTGTGCCTGCATAGGATGGTAGATTGAAAAATAATATTGAGAGTAACGAAGACCTGGGGCTCGAACCCAGGTCACATGCATTGCCAACGTTCACACCTTGCCACTGGACCACTACAACGCGTTTGTTAAATAAATAAACAACAATTAATATAATATGAAACAATGTCTTAATGCCTTCAGCGTGCGAATTTTTAAATCACCCTATCACCGTGTGCCACGAATTCGTCTTCTCCACCTTCCTGAAACACAAAACATTTAGGCCACGGTTTTACACGCGTTCTGTTACGTAGCTTTCCAGAAAATAACGATTAGCCCTCAGCCACTCATAAATTGAGCGCGAGGGTATGTTTAGATTCGTCCAGATGCGCTGGTTTGAATGGCATGGATCTGGAAAGCTAATTTTTCCTCGTTTCAAAAGCCCTAATCTGAAGCTTGCAAAACCCTAAAACTTGGCAATGGTGAAATCGTGTATACAGCATAAAAATGCAATTAATCATATTGGTTAGCTTGCAAACCTTTCACTGATCATGAATATATAATTAGAATGCCATGAATGTGCGTAAATATTGAAACACGATAATGAAAAAAAATGGAACAAGAGTGACTTCTGTATACCGTTTCAATGCGTAAGGCTTGAGGTTTTTGATTGGAATACGTCCTATATTGCTCAAGGAAGCTAATGGGATAGGTTTTGTGCCTTGAATCCACCTAAAAAGTGTTTTTCAGATTTGAGTTTTTAGAGAAAAAATTCAAGTTTGATAATGTCTTTCTGGAGCAGCTGTGCGTGTTTTTTGATTAGGGTTGCATTCAGGCTTTTGTATTGAGTGCATTAGGTCAAGAAAAATCAATCAAATCCATTGCATTCATTGATTTTGAAAATTGATTTTCTAGGATCTTTTTTCAAATATTTTTCCATGTGCTTTTGTGCAAATCATGCTCTAATCAGTCCAATTCTTTCCATATTGGTACAAGCACGAAATCTTGAGGCTAAAACATGTATAAAAAGATTGGTTAGGTTAAGTTAAATATTTTTCATATATTTAAATGATTTAAATGAATTAATATAAATAAAAATTCAAATAAATAAATAAAAAATGAGAAAATACTTCCCTTTGGGCCAAGTGGTCGTGCACATGTCATGGATGATGAATTATGGAAGAAAAATGGGCCCATTAGCAATTTTAGGTCATTTGAAGTAATGTTGACTTTTCAAAATATCCAAAAATTTCCCAACTTCTACAAGGCATAACTTGCTCAATTTTTAAGCTTTTCTCATGTTCTTGGACATTTTGGAAAGGTCTTTGAGTCCTCTAACCAATGTCTTTTGTCCCATGTCATTTTGATTTACCAATCTCAAGTTATGGCCTTTGACTTAAAGTCCCTTTTTGTTGACTTTTGAAAATGACCTATAATGTTGAAATTGATAACTTTTTGTGAGAGCATTTCTTGGACTTGAAGTATGAAGATTAGTTGTAGGAAATGTCTTTCTCTTCAAGATGAGCTTTGGATGGAATTTTTCTGATAATCCATGTGAAAGTTATGCCCTGGTCAATTTCAGTTGACTTTTTCAGCTGTCCAAATAAGGAAACTTTTGCATTTTGATGATTTTTGAGCCAAATTTTGAGAATCATGATCAAGCATTGATCAAATGATGTTTGTGGCTTCAAAATGATATGTTGACCAAAAATTTGAACTTTTTGACTGTCAAATGACCATTTTGCCCCTACAGTTGACTGTAGTGCAATTAGGGTTTTTGACTGTGCAATTTTGTGCTGAATGCCTTGAAACTTGATATGAGGATGCTTGACCATATTTGTAGGCCTATGAGACTTGATTGGGCCCTTGAAAACTTCCTTTTCTTGATCAGACTCAAAACCCTAATCTTGACTGTATAGGAGACCCTTGACTGTGCAACCCTTGGGGACTTTTGAAGCATGACTTGGCAGTTTCTTGAAAAATATGGGAGGGCAAATTTTGGGGTACAACACTTACCCTCTTAGCTCTGATACTTTTATTCATTATTTGATTATCTCTGATACCGTTTCCTCTCTATCCTTAAACTCTGATACTTTCATCATTTTATTTTAATTGAAAAAATCTAGTTTTTGTCATCATCAAAAAGGGGGAGATTGTTAGAACATAGTTTGATTCTACAACCCTCAGTTAGAGTTTTGATGATAACAAAATACAAGATTAAATATTATGAGTTTTATATGAGACATAGATGCTACTTAAAAATTATGTTGTGTATTTACAGGAAACTCTGATGCAATCAGCAGCAAAACATCAATATCAACATCAGCATCAGAAGATCAGTACATGTGCTACGCTGAAGCCTGATGAACAAGATCTGCGCTCAACATACTCTGACTCTGATCAAGATCCTAACTATGTCATCAGCATTCAGAATATTCTGAAGTGTTAACTTTACTGCATTTAAGGCAGATTAATTACCAACGACTTTATTCCAAGACAAAGATCTTCTCAAAATGGAAAGAATGTTATGAGCATTGAAATGGAATTATGGACTGCAACGTATCTATTCCAAGAAGTATTTAAACAAATTAGTGAGAAAGGAAATGGCTAATAATCTACAATTCTCCTACACGCATAAGCCAATCATCTTCGTCCTCACTCATTCAGTTTGCTAAAGCTCTCAACTGCTTACTCTATAGTTCTAGCATTCTAGTTTCATATAAGCTTCATTTTGTGTATTATCACAGTTGTGATATATAGTTTCTCTAGAAACATCAAACACATTTTGTTCATTTATCTGTAAAAGAATTTCCTTGAGAAACCGGTCTGTGGTTAGACTCAAGAAGGCTTTAGCAGTTGTTAAAGCAGTTTTGTATTCAGTTGAATATAGTGGATTAAGACCTCGTTGGAGAGAGGAGAAATCAACTTGACGGGTGGACTGGAGTAGTTTGAGATCAAACGAACCAGGATAAAAATAACGTGTTGTCTGCATTTGTTTTCAAGTTTTAACAATTCAACCCCCCTTCTTGTGTTTTTCACATCTTCAGTTTTGTGTCTAGGAATTCATACCTTAGATCTTTTGATAATGTTTTAAGTTCGACAACTGGTTTTCTTAGGCAAGACATAGGGTCAGGAGTTAGTGCAAGACAATCACTTAGATTGTCACCTATGTATTCATCACACCAATTATCGTCTTCAATGATGGGAGGTATTGGAATTTTTAGAGCTTCTGAATATTTGGTTTGTTGTTTCTTCATTTCTTTAATGCATTCATCAATGACGTCCAAGAAACATCACGAATCATCAATAGCGGGTACGTTGAAGAGTTGTGAGAGGATGAATTAGAGTTTTTCTTCGCCAACCTCAAATGTGATTTTACCTCTTTTGACATCTATGGTGGCTCCAGCGGTGGCGAGAAATGGTCTTCCTAGTATAATGGGGATGTCAGAATCTTTCTTGATATCCATAATAATGAAATCGGTGGGGATATAAAATTGTCCATTACGTACAAGAACATTTCCGAGCATTCCTAGAGGAAACTTTACTGAATGATCAGCTAGTTGTACGAACATTCTTGTTGGTCGCAATTCTCCCATATTTAACCTTTTGCATATCGATAAAGGCCTTAGACTAATGCTGGCTCCCAAATCTCATAGAGCCTTGTCTATAACGAATTTTCCAATTACACATGGTATGGAAAAACTACCAGGGTCTTTCAACTTATGAGGCATGTTGTTTTAGATTATAGCTCTACACTCAGCAGTAAGCATAACGGTTTCATCGTCCTCGAGATTTTTCTTATTGGATAAGATTTCTTTAAGAAACTTAACATATGAGGGCATTTGCGTGATGGCTTCTATAAAAGGTATAATGATATTTAGCTGTTCCATAAGTTCAACGAATTTCTTATATTTCCCTATATTTTTAGATTTAGATAAACATTGAGAGTATGGTATTAGTGGTTTGTACGGTGGTGGAGGTACGTAGGATTTTTCTATCTCTTTCGCCTTTGCGCTTTCATCTCTCTTCTCATCTTCTTTGGTTCATCTTCCTTCATAGTAGGTTTACCAGTACTCTGGTACATGGTTGGATTTTTGGTTCTTGGGTTAGTTGGTCCAGCTACTTCCTTTCCACTCCGAAGTATTATAGCTTTAGCATGACCTTTCGGATTCAGTTGTGGTTGGCCAGGAAAAGTGCCAAGTGGAGTAGCTATAGGTGCTTGTTGTTGATCCACTTGAGAGATTTGCGTTTCAAGCATTTTATTATGCGTGGCTAGGGCATGAACCTTGTTTGGTAGCTGCTTTAGTTGTTCACTAGTGTGTATGTTTTGATTTAGAAAACTTTGTTTTATCGAGCTTGAGTGGCTACGAAGTTTTTTATCATGATCTCTATATTGGACTTCCTAGGAACATTTGGAGTAATTTGGGCGGCTTTTGGGTATCCTGCTGGCGTAGTGGGAGCTTTTATAGGTGCATATAATGCATTGTTGTTCTTGTACAAAATGTTTGGATGGTTCTTTGATGAGTGCTAAATTGTTGTGAATTTGAGTGTGAATAATTAGCACTCATCGGCTTAATTCATTTGGTTTTTGTCAATAAATCTCAACTTTAGTTTATATTCGGTATAGTTTATGTTATAGTGTATTTATTGCGTTATTGTGTAAATATCATGAGTTTAATTGTTTTTCATCTCATTTTTGTAAGTATTCAAGCATTGATATTTAGGCATTGTTAGATACAACATTGAATAAGCTTTTCAACGCTTCTGACCGTGCGCGAATCTGAGTTATGGATGAATATGTGCTGCTTTTTCAACTTTCTTTCATCTATCGTCGAACAACGCTTTTTGGTCGCCGGGCGATTATGGAGCGACCTGGAGCGTGGAAAAAACACAGTTTTGGTCGTCGGGTGATGCTTTTTGGTCGTCAGGTGACGCAGGACATTCAGAAATGCGTATTTAGGGGTAAAACCACATTTTTGAGTATGGTTTTGGGTATTTTTGACCCCAACTCCATCATCCTTCATTTTTTGAGAGTTAGAGCTTAAAAAACAACATTGAAGCATGCATACGGATGATCCGAGGTGGATTGCTCTTCAATCAGTGCTAACAAACCGATATATTTATGGTTCATTTCTCTTATTCTTTGTGTATTCTTTATGTGTTGAGTTTGTATATGTATTTACTTTGAACTCATGTATATTTGTCGCCCATGGAGTTATATTAAACTTTCTTTACAAATATTTGTCGATTATTATCTTAGATTTTTGCTCTGCGCTAGGGATTTGAGTTGTTATAGACATATACTGCTTAGATTCTTATCTAGGATGATTATCTGTTAGTTTCTGAACTCTAGAGAGAGATTTAGAGCTGACATATGCTTGGGTATCAGAGCTTAATGCCTCTGTGTGGTTGTGTTGTACTGAGAGATCGTCAGTGTGATTACATAAGTCATCTTCTGTGTTGTTGAGGAGGTAGAGATATCATTTCTTTGGTGATACAGTCAGTCTCTCAATTTGGGTTAGAAATGACTTAGGTTTTGAGTGTTACGTAGTGACATTGATAAGTATTGTTAGGTTTAATATAACTGGCTGATAGATTTAAGTTTGTGATGAGTAGATTATATGCAGGCTTGATAAGTTCTTCCTTAGTTTTTACTTTTGTTTACATTTATATTCTGTTGATAACATTTTCTTTACAAACCCATTTATCCCCAAACTCATTAACGCGAGAATTTGTCAAACGACAATTCAATAACCAATCTCTGTGGACACGAAAAATTCCTGGATAAATATTTCCAAAACTTTTGTTTCTTACTGCTATAACGCTCCAACAAAATACCGCCATTGTCGGGGATTTGTTCTGTTGATTTAGCATTGTGATAATTCTTTTGTTTTTGAGTTTTGTAATTAATGTATATGTTGTATAGAAATTGTATATTAACTTATATATGATATTTGTGCATATATGTATTTTACTTTTTTTTCATGTATTGTTGTGAATTGTCTCGTTTTCGTAATGTTTGTTGTGTGATTGTTAGGACACTTTCTTTAGGTTTGCACGGTGTGACAATACCATGGTATGACGAGAGGAGGTTACTAGCTTTCACAATAAAGACGTTGAGCTTACGACGTAAAACAAACATGTGTCTTTGTATTTGTTTATGTGTGTGGTGATTTGTGCTTTAACAAGTTGAAACAAGGAAATATTCTGAATTTCAAATCTTCACTTTTCAACTTGTTAATTCATTTTCACCCAGTTTTCATATCGTTATTTGTATTTTTTTGTTATGTAAATTTGTGTTTTCTGAAAGCTTGTCATGTTTAGCTTGAGGAGTTTTGTTCGTTGTATATATTGTAAATTTTGTACATTAAAATTTTGTAGGAGTATTATTTTTCTAATTCTTTTGTCATTGTTTGCACTTAAGTTTAGTTCCGGTAACTTGTAGAATATTGAGGTGATTTGTCAAGTTTGATTGTTTCGACTTGTGAATGCAGGGTAATGATTTTGTTAAAGATTTGTACACGTTCGAGGTATGTGTTTATCGCTTTCTATACTTTAGCATATGCATGATACTTAGACTTTTTACAATTTTTATGCCATTCATTCTTTTGTATACTTTTTCATTTGTGAATCACTTTAGTTCCTACCCTTTTTGTGAGGTAGCTTTCCATTATTCACATATGCTGGAGACCACAATTATTATTTTAACTGGATTTTATTATGCTTAATCTTTGTTTGTGTTGATTGTATGAAAGCTTGAACATGATCAAGGCATTTTTTTTTGTTTCATTTTGAGCACAACTACCTTGGCCAAATAAGTCAATTCACTTTGCGAGTGTGTGATCATTAGTAACCCCTTTGATCTTTTTGTCGATATTCATGTTGTATTTGCTAAATACTTGTCTATGGGTATTTAGTTTCCCTTTTTGTATGAATGTTGATTCGTTGTTTTCTTGAACCCTCAACCATTGTTTTGGTTTTAATTTTTACCATGCCTTAGAAAGTAGGGAGTATTCCCTTTAATGTATGGTTGAATTCAAGTTGGGGAGAAAAATGATTGTGTATTTACTGATTGATTGTTATGAGGTTGAAAAGAAAAAGAAAAAAAAGTGAGAAAAGAAATGAAAAAAAAGTGATAGATAAAGAAAGGATAAAAATAGAAAAGCTTTGAAAAAGAAAAACAAAAAGAGTATGGAATAATGTTGTGTTGAGTAAGTGATGTGTGTTGGTTTGAAATTTGGGATGAAGAATAAATTTGGTTGAAATTCTATTGTTTGAAACTTTGTGGAAGTAATTACTCCCTTAGGTTTAGGCAAGTTTTTATTTCGATTAGCTTTAGGACTTATCACTTGTTTGTTAATCAAGCCACATTTCAACCTTAAAAAACCATTGAGATTCTTTCTTTTATATTTTCAATGTAAATTGTTGGATGAATACATAATTTAGTCTATTGTTTGCAAAATTGTTGGATGAGTGAAAATACCCCATTTTTGTGTATTTTTCATCTACCGATGATTGTATTTGCTAGGTGTGATTCATTTGTGAACTAATATATTTTTAGAATGTTTGGCATAATTTTTGTATTTAGCATTTGTTTCGTGTTTATGTTATAGTCGTAGTTTAGTGGTAAATGTTTACTTTGTGTGTACTGTTTTTTATTTGAACCACTGCATTTGTTTTCTGTTTTCAAAACCTGTTGATTTGTGATTCTTTGATCATCGTCTTTTGCTTCTTTAAGTTTATTTGACTTTGTTTAAGGACAAAAAATATTTTAAGTTGGAGCGAGTTTTATGAGTGCTAAATTATTGTGAATTTGAGTGAGAATAATTAGCACTCATCAGCTTAATTTGTTTGCTTTTTGTCAATAAACCTCAACTTTAGTGTATATTCGGTATAGTTTATGTTATAGTATATTTATTGCATTATTGTATAAATATCATTGATTTTAATTGATTTTATCTCATTTTTTTAGGTATTCAAGCATTGATATTTAGACATTGGTACATAGAGCATTGAATAAGCTTTCCAACGCTTCCGACCGTGCGTAAATCGGAGTTACGGTTCAAAACTTATGGCTGAATCTGTGCTATTTTTTCAACTTTCTGTCATCTGTCATCGGACGACGCTTTTTGGTCGCCGGGCAATGCAGGACAGTCAGAAATGCGTACTTAGAGGGTAAAAACACATTTTTTGGGTATGGTTTTGGGTATTTTTGACCCCAACTCCATCATCCTCCGTTTTTTGATAGTTAGAGCTTAGAAAACAACATTGAAGTTTGCATATGGATGATCCGGGGTGGATTGCTCTTCAATTGATACTGACAAATCGGTAGATTTGTGATTCATTTCTATTTTTCTTTGTGTATTCTTTATGTGTTGAGTTTGTATATGTATTTACTTTGAACTCATGTATATTTGTCTCTCATGACATTATATTAAACTTGCTTTACAAATCTTTGTTGATTATTATCTTAGATTTTTGCTTTGTGCTAGGAATTTGAGTTGTTATAGATATATACTACTTAGATGTGGACAATCTTCTAGACCGTGATGTGGAAAAAGTTACAACATGTCTTTGTATCTTTCCCATTCTTCTAAAAGAGATTCGCTTTCCTTTTGTTTAAAATCATTGATATTGGCATTTAGTATAGCCGTCTTACTCGGCGAAAAATATCGTGTTAGGAAAACTTTATTCAACTTGTTCCATGTGGTAACATATTTGGATGGCAGAGACTGGAGCCAAGCTCTATCTCTATCTCGCAATGAGAAAGAGAAAAGATGTAGTCTTATTTCTTCGGGGCTGACACCATTTGTTTTTACTGTGTCTGTGTACTGCACAAACACAGACAGATGTAAGTTCGGGTCGCCCATAAGACATCCCAAAAATTGATTTTGTAGGACAACTTGTAATAACAAAGGTTTCAACTCGAAATCATTCCGATCGATAGCGGGGGCAGAAATGATGTTGTGAGGTTCCTCCTGCAATGGAGCAGCATAATCCTTCAAAGGACGATTTTGGGGTCCTTAGGCCATTCTTAGTTCAAGAAGAGATAAGTCGGGAAGATTGTACTTTATTTGGTATTCTCTAATTCGGCATCTTATACTAACAAAATCCTCGACCTCGTCGATTGGTTGCTCTAATTATTCTCCTTGAGAGCGAGTGTTTGGCATACAATCAACGAATAAAAGGAATTAAAATTTGTTGCCTTAGTCTATACTACGTAACAAGGGAATCACAATATCGACTAAATCAGTCCCCGATAACGACACCAAAAACTTGATCACGACTTTAAGAATATATTGGGTGTAGTAACTGCAAGTGCACAGTCTAATCGTTTATTTTTAAAAGATATCGAACCCACAAGGACTCATAATTAAATTTCTACTATCTAAAGTCACCGTGTAAAGCTAAGACTAATAATTAATCTTAGCTTTTGGGTTAGATAAAAAATAAGCTTAGGCTTAAATGAAATATTTGATAACAGCAACCGGTATGTAATACGTCTGACCTTGGGGATTAAGTATGTCATTGACATAACCTTTGAATATTTAAAACACTGCTTCAGTAGAAACTATCAGTTTAAAAATATTTATGTCACACTCTTGTGATTATTGATTCAGGTTATATTATTAAACTTAAATACTTTCTCTCGCTGTCTTATTTAAAATCTAAAAATACTTTTTGAAAACATACATAATCTAATTAGTCCTAAACCACTCTCACTGTATTTAAAACTAATGTTTGATTACCACTATCCGGTTAAAATCTAAAACTCTTGTTATATCGATTTTAGCCTTTGTTTGTCTTTTACTCTCGTAAAAAAACAATTTTTAATATTAAGTGTTGAAAACCAAACCAGAAAAATATTTTATAAATGTTTATGCTAATTTATTACCGGACCCCTTCAGTTTATGACCCTTATATACTGGTATATGGGAAATTAGCCAGACATATTATTTATTACGAACACAAAATAATAGCAAGCATATAGCGATTCAATCATGATTGATAAATAAAGACAATAATATAATTTAATTAAAAACTTGGAATTAAATAATGGAAAATGGAATTTTTGTAACACTTCTAGTACCGAAAATAATCCTCGACAGGTCGGCAGGATTTGCTTCGCGGGAAATAAATTCGAAAATAGAAATAAAAATAAACCTAAAGCGAAATTTAAGAGACTATGAAAAGAATCTAATGATACAATAGCTTTCCGTTGTAGAAAACTATTGACATTCAGGTGAGTGTTTTATCTGTTTAAAGATTCTAAGCAAAACTCTGAACTCTTGAGAATTGGAATAATGGGCGAGAGTTTTCTGTTGTAAACTGTCATCCTTTTATAATGATCTCCTATAATAAATTTATTGATAGAATATAGGATTTGTAACTTCATGGCCCAGTCTCATAAGATTCTGTGCACAGAGAAAAACCAGGAGGAAATGGTTAGTTAGTTCGTAACATGGAGAAAACTTCGTATTTAAAAGTGAAAACAGCTTGTGACGAGTGGCAGGCATTGTGTGCCATGGGGCACACATGTTTTAACATGTGCCGACCGTCATACCAAGTGTGCCGAGGGGCACACATATTTTTCCAGTGTCTACCGTCAGGAGGCTGTGAGGACCGTCACAACCTTTTGATATGAAGTTTTTTGCTACTTTCTACAACTTTGTGATTTTCAATCCATTTGTTTCCCATTTCTTCTCATTTCTTCATGTAGGCTTTGTGGGAAATAATTACCTGAAACAAAATTGAAATACCAACGTAATACAACATAATCCAGAGAAAACGGTAACTTCATTTATGCAAATCGGGTCGAATATGCTATATATTTTCGCGTTATCAGATCCTACGAGGCCTCAAACGAAGGCTTGATGAAATAAAAAGGAAGTGGGTCGAGGAGCCACACAACATGCTTTGGCCCTACCGAACAACTCCTCACTCGACCACCACGGAAACAATATTCCATCTAGCATACGGGACAAAAGCAATGATCCCAGTGGGAATTAGAGATCCATCCAAGCAAGCTGAAGCTCCTCTCGACGAGGAAATGAACGAACAAGCACTGAGAGAGGAGCTCGACCTTGTCGAGGAATTTCCATCCGTCATGATTTCAAGGTCATACAATGATAATTCAAAGTCGACAGCCTAGTCCTGAGGAGAAATCACAAAGATTTTTAACGGACACCAGTTCATACTAGTTGCCATTGATTATTTCACCAAATGGGTGGAAGCGGCATCCTACGCTAATGTGATAAGTCAAGTGGTTACTTGATTAATCAAATAGAACCTCATATGCAGATATGGGGTTCCAAGAACAATCATTACGGATAACTGGTCCAATTTGAACAACAAAATGATGAAGGAATTATGTGATGGTTTCAATATCGAGTATCATAATTCCTCACCATATCGACCCAAGATGAATTCCACCGTTGAAGCTGCCATTAAGAACATCAAGAAAATCATTCAGAAAATGGTAAAGACATACAAATATTGGCATGAAATGCTTCCCTTGGCTTTACATGGATATCATACTTTAGTATGTACATCAACATGTGGAACCCCTTTCTCTCTGGTATATGGCATGAAGGCAGTACACCCGGTTGAAGTAGAAATTCCATCACTTCAAGTTCTAATGGAAACAAAGCTTGAAGAAACAAAGTTGGTTCAGACGCAACTTGATCAACTCAACCCCATTGAAGAGAAACGTCGGACAACTTTGTGACACAATCAATTGTACCAAAAATAGATGAAGAAAGCATTTGACAAGGAAGTTCGTCCTCGAGTGTTCAAAGAAGGGGATTTGGTGCTCAAGAAGATTATGCTACCTTGCCTTGACTCACATGGTAAATGGACACCCAACTACGAAGGTTTATATGTGGTAAAAATATCATTCTCTAGGGGTGGCCTTATCCTCATTACAATGGATGGAGAAGAACTACCACATATGTAAATTCAGATGCAATAAAAAATACTATGTATAAAAAGCTCGCTAAGTTCGAACTCTAAAACGGGCGAATTAGGCAAAAAGGAACATCCCGATGGATTGAAAACCTTAAAGGGAGATCAAGGCAAAAGTTAGGGACATACAAAAAAATATCCCGGTGAATTGAAAACCCAAAAAGGCGATCCAGGCAAAAATTAGGGATATTATTCAAAAATAAAGAACAAAAAGACTGCAATCTAAGAACCACGATTGCAATAACAAAGGAAGGGATTGATCCAAATAATTTGACACATAAGCAAAGAATATTGGAGCTATCAAACGGATATTGGGGAAACAGTAGTAACAATTATCATTTTCATTGCCATTTTTCAGTTTTAAAACTTTCTGTAATTACCTCTTTCAAGAAATTGAATCTTATACTCTCGCCTATTCAGAGACATATTTATCAATAAAACATTTATTTTTTCAAATCTTTCAATTCTGTTTTTTCCTTTACGGACTTGTTTGAAAAATACTACGATTATTTTTTATGAATACTGCGTTGAAATCATTTTGGGGATTTGACAAATAAAAGCTTTTGATATAACATCAAAAAGCACTTTGGTTAGAAAAACATCAAAAGAAAATACACACCTACGTCCACGCTTATGTTTGCATCCACGCCTGCATCCATAACTATGGTCGTGCCTACGCATGCGCCTGTGATACCAATATCAAGATCCTAATGACACCTTTCTTCTTGTTCAAATTAATTCAAAGATACCATAACAACGCAACATTGGGAGTTGGTAACACAAAACTAATGTTTCAAAAGGAGAGAATATCAAGAAACATTTTTCATTATATTTTGAGGCATATACACACATTTGGTGCATATTTAAACATTTGGAGCATACACAAAATACTCGATACATACACATTCTAGGTTCCTGATAAGTGCAAATTGTAGCTATTTTAGTATATAAGTTTTGATGCACTTATCATTACTTTTGTTAATATTCTTTGAATAATTCCCCGCTTTGTTTGTAAAACGTTTACTTTGCGAATAATTGTGTTTTTGTGTAAATAGTGTACTGTTTGATAGTTTTGGTCTATTTTGTAGGTATTTGTCACATATTTGGAGCATCGAGGAATAAGTTGTCAAAGGCACCACTCCTAATGCGCATTTCTAGAATAAAAGATCAGTTTTGGGACTTGCTGTCTAGGAGAGCGCGCTTAGCGCGCAGGAGGCTGCTAAGCGCGAGTGGCGCTCAATTCATTTTATAGCGCGCTGCTTGCTTTACTATTTTGGCAGAACCAAAGTTTTGAAGCCTTCTTATAACGAATATCGCACTTAGCGCGGTTTAGGCCGGTTTAGTGTGTAAGTATTGTGTAGCCCGCTTAATGCGTTGAGGCCGCTTAGCGCAGTCTGCTGAGAAAAGTTTTATAAAAATAGATTTTAGTCATTTTTTAGGTTATGGTTTTTGGGGTATCTATTCCCAAACTCCATCACCTTCATTATTTGATATTTAGAGCTTAGAAAATATCATTTGTTGCTTGAAATTAGACGATCCGGGGTCGGGAGCTTGATAAATCGTGTTGACACCGTGGGAAATTTGGTTTTCGCTCCTATTCCTCTCTTTGTAACCATTATTTGTTGGATTTTGTATGTAACTTTACGTTGATTATATGTATATTTATTGCTCATGGTGTTGTATGAAACTTTCTTTACAAATATTTATTGATGTTTATCCTTTTTAGCTTGCTAAGGGTTTGGGTTTGAGATTTTGCAGAGATGGAGGAATTGAATCTGGACTTAGGATGAATATCTACTAGGCTTAGGTTCTTGAGATAGATTTAGGCTTAGTAATCATTTAGGTATTGACTCTTAATGCATCAGTGTTGTTTATGTTGTGCTGAGGGATCGTCGACATAGAGCAATACAGTTGATATCTTGCTCTGTGTTAGAGATGATCTCTGTGTGAGCGATACATGATGATATTGACGAGTAGTTAAGGTTAAGTGCAACTGGGTAGTAAGTTTAAATATTTGATAGGGCATACTAAATACAAACTCAAAAGTTCTTTACTATTCGAAGAATGAATTTCTTTTTATGTCTATAACTTTTAATTCCCGCACCTTACAAACAAACCCATTCTTTTCCCAAACTCATAAACGCGAGAAATTATCGAACGAAAATTCAATAACCAACCCTATGGACACGATAAATTCTCGGATAAATATTTCCAAAACTTGTGTTTCTTGCCGCTTTAGCGCTTCAGTAGTTCCATATCAATCTAGGACGTTTTGCATATACATTATACATGGCATTTTTCAAACACACTTTGGGTAAAACCAATATCTTGGGGCCCTTTTTCAGATTATTAAAACAAGTATTTACCTTTGTTGAGAACAGACACAACCGATAAAACTCCGATCTCATCTTTAATCTAGTTATCTAAGATTCGATCACCAAAACACCTTTCAATCAATTACCCCCTAGGTTGTGGTAGGTGTGTGAATTGTTGGATTCCTGTTATTCATTCCATAGGTTGTAATGAATATGTGAATCTATCTT
The DNA here is from genome assembly GCA_948472305.1 of Vicia faba. Classification (NCBI taxonomy): domain Eukaryota; kingdom Viridiplantae; phylum Streptophyta; class Magnoliopsida; order Fabales; family Fabaceae; genus Vicia; species Vicia faba. Next base: position 698,613,762 of record OX451738.1, on the reverse strand, counting down.
CATGCCCTTTATCCTCTAGGTCGTGGCAAACACACACAATTCTTCAAATATTTATCCCATAGGTTGCGATAGGTATGCGAATTTTCAGGGTTATACTATCCATCCCCTATGTCGTGATAAATAACGTAAGGCTATCCCTGTTGGATTTTATCCCCTGACTCGTGATAAATGCATAGGTTCCTCGTCGTACTGTTTACACTCTAGGTTGTAGTAAACATAACGAAATCGGCATAATTCATTGCGTCAGTCTCCATGCGGCAATGCATTATCAAAACTCTATTTTATTCATCCCCTAGGTTGCAATGAACAGACAAAATTTGCATTATAAACATACTATATTAGTCTCGAAGCATTAGTAAGTCAAGTTTTTAAACTTTTATTATTTATCTCCTAGGTTATGGTAAATATACAAAACAAATCGATCTCTTTTAGATATTGACAAATTATCCGCATCGTCATATCTAAGTCAAATCAAAACATTCTGCTCAAACTCTGGTAAGATGATACATCATCATCTATGCCTATTTTTTTATACTCTTGGGAATGTTGTACAATGTATCCTTATAATCGTTCGGAAACTTTTTGGGTCTTTCATTATTTAATAAACCTCTGTTTCAAATGTGCGAGACCTGCGTATTCTCGCACTATTCTATCAAAGAATAATTAAATAGGGGGAGCTTTCATACCCCAAATTTTCCACATATATTTCTAACAATGTTATAAATATTTAGATTGTTGTCAAGTTTAAGTTTATAAGAGGGGGTGTGTTATTTCAGGATGGACCATCAAAATTTGATGGCCCATTAAGTTGGTTCTTACAAGTAAAGAGAGGGGAAATATTTAGTTTCTAAGCTCACTATGGGGTATATCGTTTTTATGCCCATTAAGGATTGTTTTGACTTATGATAAAAGTTAGTCTCGTTAAGGTTTATTAAAAGTTTGCTAATTAATGGAAAGGGGGTGTATTGTCTTAAGTGGACCATCAAAATCTGATGGCCCATTAAGACAATTTTACTGGCCTGGTTCAAGATAGAAAAAGGGTGTACGTTTTTTGCTTCATTTTATATTAGATAGGCCCATTGGAGTGCTGGCTCATATTCTTTTTGAAACCCATCACGCTAAGACTATTGACTGAAAGTCAACGTTGTTGTTTAAATTCCTTTGATTTATAAATTGCCATAATTAAGTTTTTATTGATTTATTAATAAACATTATTATTTATTAAGTAAAAAATATTATTTATTTTTATTATCTAAAACATTGACTGAGGTCAACCAAATCCAATTAGGGATTTTTCGATGAAACCCTAAATGTTACTCAGCAGTGCCATGTTCTCTACACAAAGCAACCCAAGGCCCAGAAAACGTGTACTATACAGATCTAGATCTAAAAGGAAAAAATGCATTTTTGAAACGCATACAGATTTAAAACTAATCAAATCAATTTCAATCATATCTTTACATAACAATCTGTCTAAATATATCAATACAAAATCAATTACATAAAATCAAATCTCATAAATCAAAACTTTTTAAAAACAGATCTTAATCTTCCTAATTCCTAAAAGAGAATTGTAACGACTGTCATAAAAAAACTTCCTAATCTATCTCTAACCTATGACTATAAATAGAACCCTAAAAATTATAAGAAAGGGAGGAAGAAATTGATACTAACGAGTTGACAGAGAAGCAGAAAGAAGAAGAAGATAAGTTTAGGGCTTCAATATCTGAAACCCTAAAGTTATTCATTGCGCTGCCGCTAGACTGCCTTCCACCTTCGTACCTATCAAACAGAAAGAGAGGAGAAGGACATTAGAAGAAGAAAACCAGAAAGGAAAAATTATACGAACAAAATCACAAGGAGAGGTAAGCCTGAAACACTCAGCTCTTAGGGTTTGATTGCACGTTAATTGATGTAAAATGTATGATTGGGGTTTAATTTGGGGTTTCGGGGGTGTCTAGGTTTAGGTTAGGGTTAGGGTTCTTAGGTTTAGGCTTAGGGTTCTTCCGATTAGGGTTAGGGTTCATTGTTGTTGTGGGTTCTGGGTTTTTGGATTGATTAGAGTTCATCAAGAACCCTTAGGGTTCTACAAACCCATATGAAGATCCATATAGGTGGCCTTTGAATGTTTAAAGTTTCCGGTTGAATGTCAGCCGAAAAACTGGGAAAGGGGTGGTTTGTGGGGGCTTGAGGTTGGTGACCGTCGGCTGCACAATTTCTGGCGCGGAGGAGTTCTAGAGAGAAGGCAGAGCCTCTCTCTCTAGAATTTACAAAGGGTTTGTTTGTTTTATTGTAGAGAAAGGAAAGAAAAGAAAAAAAGGGCTCTCATCCCAATATTTTGTTTATATAAGCCTCGTGGATCCTATGCTTGCACTACCACGCGCCGTTGTCCTGCACCGTTGTTATGCATCCTCTAATCATAATCCAACATCCCATAAGTGCGCGTCCATCGTAACTACATGGTCTCTCACACACCTTGTCTAACCCCATATTGTTTTAGGCTTAAACCCATGATATTCACGCCCACCTTGTTTATGTTTTTACTATGCCAATGTAATTCTCACCCCCATGCGCTACTGGGCCCAGTTCTATATCTGAACTTGGGCCCCTTTCTAAACAAACCCCCACTTTTACTGCCCTGTACAATTATTCACCCCCTCTTGCGTTTGGTTCTGAGTTCAACATCTGAATTCAAGGCCCTATTTTCCATACCCCCATAATTTACTCAACCCAAATTAAATACACCCTCTGCATTTTTTTATTAAAATTATTTTATTAATTTTATTATTTATAATTATTATTTTTTATAATTTAATATATTTATAAATTCTAAAATTATTTTACTATTATTATTATTATTAAAAATCAAATATTTTTTTTCTAATCCATCCAAAATAGTTTTATCGTACTAAAATTATTTTTGTCATGCATTAAAAAGATTTTTTTTTATATTAATACATTAAAAAAATACCTAACCAACATCAAATTTTAATTATAGTTTAATTAAATCCAAGATAATTTTCAAAAAGGATTATGAAGATGCTTTTAAATCAACCGTGAACTTCGTCTAACAATTCCGCTATTTACACACCCAGACTCAGTACAAGGGAAATTCAAAATATCTTCGTGATCCATAAAAAATACCAACCAACTGCTAATTACGAATTGGGAATCTGATCCATCTTAAGGGAAACATAGGCATACGACTAAAATTGTGGCGAGTTTCCCTAATAAAAATTAAAATCCTATTTCCTAAGCCATAATTTTAAACCCTAGTATCCTTGTGAAAAGGTATATGAGGGGTGCCTAACACCTTCCCTTCGCCTAAGAACGAGTCAAACAACTTAGAATCTCTGACCAAATTAGGGTTATCCTTTATATTCTCTTCTCAAATATAAAAATTAAGGGTGGCGACTCTCAATTTAAAACCGGTTATAACATATAGGCAGAGAAAGATTCGTTGAATCGTGAAGATGGAATTTGTCAAATTCAAATTGTATAATAGTAAGCAAGAATGGTACAATAGTATTGTCCATAAAACAAGTGTAGTCGAAGGAATATTTAATCTTGTAATATGTACAATTTCTCATGTAAAACCTTTTTGATCTTATCTTCTAATCTTTAGAGGATTTAGAATGTGAGTTGGTGAAGCATGTTTAGAAGGATCAAAAACTATATGAAAGTCTTCAGAACCTTGGTCTTTAGAGTATTCAGAATTTGTTCTTGAGAATAACAGAACTAATTATCACATAATCTTCAGAGTTTGATAGTCTTCAGAAGCTCTTTTATCAGAGTCACAATCATAATCTATTTGGTGAACATTTTTCATAAGCGTTCCAGACTTGAAAAGTTCTTTGTAAAGCACACTTTGTATCTCCTTAGAGTTAGAGTGTGTTGAGTTCATAAATTCATGATTTCACATGCCACTTCTTAAGAATTAGGACATGTAAGATTTTAGCTACACACTAGACAAAACCATTAGGCTAAACAATTTTTCTCTAATAAATAATATATTGTTATCATCAAAACTAAAGTCCATATGCAGAACCAAATCTTGTTCTTAAAATATCCCCTTTTTTGATGATGAAAAGGCCATGTATTTTGATGATTTTTTTACTTGGTTTAATAACATAAAACAAATCAGAGTAAGCTATTAACCCCCCATGAGTTGTATACTATCAAAACTTATGTTCTGAGGCTCCCCGTGAGTTCAAGACTTATAAAATATATTTTATATATAAAACACATTAATCAACATGAAAGGAATATTTTCTTGCATGTTTTGTCAAAAAGAATGGTTTTCTATCAGAACTTCATGAGGTATCAGAATCTAGTTCAATTTCCTTTTAATAAAGGCATGGTTAACATGACTTCTTGTTATCAGAACATGATAAATCTGCAGAGTTTTTGATCATGGTTATATGAACTTATGAATTTCATGATTATAAAAGTTAAGTGAACTTTTTCAAAGTTCCTGATATTTCAAACATTGTTAGAGGCATAATATATCAGAACATGTATGTGATAAGTATGGAAAAATAGGTTTATCATAATCATATAATTTCTCCCCCTTTGACATTAATCAAAAATACTTAAAATGTAAATAAGAATTTCATTGATTAAAAGATAAAGGTACATATTCAAAATATGTATAACCAGAAAACTAAAAACATAAACTATGAAGGAAAAAATTTAAGGGTTTGTGGTGGAGGTGGAACTCTTGATATATTCACTTCATGCAGTCATGTAATCTTGGAGTCGGTTTCATATTTCTCTTTGAACATCTTGAAGGTGTGAAAAACATAAGAAATTGGGGTTTGAATTGGGTTTTAAACCAAAAACTTTTCCTTTTAAAATCCCCTTTAAACCGTAACAAGTTACTTCACTTAGTGATAATAGTGATAAGATATAAGAAGGAAATAATAAGTTATGTTTATACTAGTTCACTTGAAACCTATCAAGCTAGTCTAGTCCATCCTCCAAGGTGATTTCTCATCTCTCAAACGAGGTCTTTATCCAATAATTAGAACAAGATTATTACACTTGCACACACCAACTGTATGTGACTAACTATCAACCTCTAAGACACACTAGTCCTAGACTTCTCAAGAATACTGACCTAACTGGTCTCTTAAAGAAATCAAATCTCTAAGACACACTAGTCCTAGACTTGTCAAGAATACTAACCTAACTGGTCTCTTAAGGAAATCAAACTATTGTTTGAATAATTCGTTAACAGTGAAAATGCTTCTACACAAGCTGATTAGTAAACAAATTTTAAGAACAATAAATTAAAAAGTATGAAAGCTATGAACAAAGTTTGTGCGTGGATAATCAGTGAATTAACATCTTTCTCTCTTAGTCTTTAAGCCTTTATATAGCCAATAAAATAATATATCCGTTGAGGGGTACTTTTGGTATTTCCAGAAACATTGGCAGCTTAAGCAGTAACGTGGGGGACAAGATCGTGCAACACGTTCATCCTTTCATGGTAGTGAAATAAAACATTTTTTATTGTACCATGTACTATTGTACCACTTGAGAATTATCTTCTTTGCTTCTGTACTTCAGAGGCTTTTGCGAGCATGAGCTTAGAAGAGAGAACATAACATTAGGGTCATCAAAACTTGAAGTCTTCAGAGTCTTCAGAACTGCGTCTTCAGAGTTTTTAGCACATGGTCTTAGGAACCTTTTATAAAACTTTGGGTCTTCATAACTTCAAGTATTCTAAGTCTTAAGAACTTCGTCTTCAAAATCTTCAGCACTTGGTCTTTGAGAATCCTTTGTCTTCAGAAACATGAATCTTCAGCATCTGGACTTCAGTAGAAACTTCTGCCTTCAGATCTTCTGACTGGATTTTTTAGAACATGTTATCTTCAGAAACACAAGTCTTTAGTATATGGAATTCAGTAGAACTTCTGTCTTAAGATCTTCTGTATGGTTTCTTTAAAACACGCTGTCTTCAGAAACATGAGTCTTTAGCATCTGGACTTCAGTAGAAATTCTCTCTTCAGATCTTATGACTGGTTTCTTTAGACTTCATATCGGAGCCTACACTTTAGAGTCTTTTGGAGTGTCTTTCTACTGTTCATCAAAACTTGTGTAGCACAGAAGCGAAACTTGTCTCTTATAATGTCCTGGCCACGCCATTCATCAGAAGTAGATCCTGTTTGTTAAATACTCAAAAATAAAAAACATTAGAGTATCAAAATTGTTCATACAAACATACTCATTTATTATCATCAAAACTCAAATATGATATTGTAGAACCAAATCTTGTTATAACAATCTCCCCCTTTTTGATGATGACAAAACTATGTATTTTGATGACACAATTTTGTTCATATAATCAGAAAATTGAAAATAAAAAGAGTAAGAACACTTATCCTTTTTATGAAACTCCCCCTGAGTAAACAATTTGATGAAGCTCGAATATCCTGACTCTGAACCATTTGAGTAAAACTCCCCCTGGTTCCAATAGATCAAATATTGAGATCTTTAGAGTCTTGACTCTAGATGCCAATGAAATCAATTGAAATCTTGAAACTTTAATGTCACTAAGACAACTTCCAGATTCTCAATTCTTAGGGTCTGATTATGAGATGAAAAATATCTTCAGAGTCTGAAGCCAATAGGTTATACATAAGCCTTGCATAATGCTTTCAAACCTTTTTCTTTAATCAGAGTTCTCATTTCCTGAAAAAGAAAAAAACACTTCTAACAAAAACAAAAGTTTAACTGGGTTAGAATTTAAGCAACTTTTTTCAAAGAACGTTTTCCTGAACTTGATTATTGAAATCAAAGTTAGGTTCATTTAATTACTCCCCTTTTTTATCATAATCAAAAAGGTAAATATGTGTGAAAAACATAAAAACCAGAAGAAATAACAAGAAAAGAAGTTTAATTGATATTTGAAAATGATTACAACAGAAGGAGAAACAACAGAATGAAAAAAAACAAGGAAAACTATCTAAACTTAAAACACATCAAAACTATCATCAAATAGAGCATTGCTTCTAATGAACGGGTTTCTTCGAATAGTTTCAATTACACCTGCTAACTCAAACAATTCAAATAATACACGTCCATAAGGAATGAATGATTTTTGGGAGTTTCTGGATGCATGGATTGATAGCTTCAGATGATTAAATATTATTTCTGAAATATGAACTGGAGTACTCTTGCGAAGGAAATAGAGAAAAAACATATTCCTAGGAAAAACTTTATCAATATCTTCCCCTCTAGAATGAAGGTTTCTCAACGAGAACTGAAACCATATTTTTGCAAGCGGTTTTAAATGATCTGGATTAAGGGACTCATATCTAAAGGGAGAATTAGGAACTCTTGGAAACACATCAGCATTCATGCAAGATTTGGGTAAAGGTGGACTCTGGATGACTTCATCAATGGAGGAGCGAGTGATGGTAATCAGAATACCAAAGATATGAGAATGAATGAAGTTTCCATTAGAATTGACAAAAATATAAAGCCAGAAAATCTTCAAGAGATTAGGATAAATAGGACCTCTAAGCATTGTTGCATACCTAGACCATCCTTGATTTTCAATAAAACCGTTGATGAAACCATCATCAGACACATAGTTGGGTCTTTTCTCTTTGATTACTTTGAGAAGATTTTCATCTCCTTGAAAGGTTCTAACAGCCATGACATGCAAAAAAGCTTGAAAAAAGAAACCGTTTAAGATGATACAAGGATAAGGACCTGATGAAAGACTATAGATGAGAAGAGATATAAATAGTCAGTCAATTCGTTCAAGAAATGAGATGATTGAAACACTCAATGGAATTAATTTCGAGAGAGAGAGAGAATCAAATGACGTCACAAACTTCTAAAAGGAGGGAATGAAAAGAGAATTAGATCAAAAGTTAAGATATCATAACACATAAACACTTAATTAGAACCTGATAAAGAAGAACTTAGCAGTCATATCAGTAAAAAACATAGGAATAAAACACGAAACAATTGTTCCTAAGACACAAAAGAGATGAGTAGTTAATAAATGTAATCATGATTAATCAATTCCAAGAAAAATAATAGCTTGTGCATTGCCTAGGTAGAGTGTAATATACACTAAGTATATTTAGGTGATGCATTTGATATTCTCGGCATTTGGAAAACCACAAAGGTTTCCATCTGATCAAAGACATTTCTGTCTGAAACATCTTTTGTTGACTGAGGTAAAAGAAATTAGAAGTCTTTTAATTGAGTCAGAATATTATCACTTCAAACTAAAACTAAAACACATTTGATTCTAATGACATCTTACTCTTGACAGAGATCCATTTTCAGATTCTTTAGAATAAACAAAAATTTATCTTTAGCTAAGGGTTTTGTAAAAATATCAGCCCACTGATGGTCTGTGTCTATGAATTTTAAAGATATGATCCCTTTCTAAACATAGTCTCTAATAAAATGATGTTTGACTTCTATGTGTTTAGCCCTAGAGTGTAAGATATAATTCTTACTCAAGCAAATAACAGCAGTATTGTCACAGAAGATAGGAACATTACTCTCATAAATTTGATAATCTTTCAGCTGATTCTTCATCCAGAGCATTTGAGTCCTGCATAATGCTGCTGAGATATACTCTGCTTCTGCAGTTGAGAGAGTGATTGTTGGTTTCCTCTTTCTTGACCATGGAATTAGATTATTTCCCATAAATTGACAGTTCCCAGAAGTACTCTTCCTCTCTAGTTTATCTCCAGCATAGTCTGCATCACATAAACCAGAAATAGTATACTCTGAAGTTTTCTCATGCATCAAGCCAAGGTTCGGGGTTCCATTCAGATACCTTAGAATTCCCTTAACAACATTTAAGTGAGATTCCCTAGGATCTATTTGAAATATATCACACAAGTGAACGCTAATTAAAATATTAAGTCTAGATGCAGTCAGATATAGAAGAGATCCTATCATACCATGATACAACTTTTGACATACCTTTCCACTTACCCCTTCTTTTTTAGAATGCATGTTGGATGCATCAGAGTCTTTGATAAGGTGAAGTCCATCATGTTGAATTTCTTAAAAATTTATTTGATATACTTACTCTAATGAATGTAAGTAGCTTCTGGCTTTTGATCAATCTGGATTCCTAGAAAGAACTTCAGTTGTCCCATCATACTCATTTCAAACTCAGCCTGCATTAACTTAAAGAATTCATCGCAGAGGGATGTTTTAGAAGAATCAAAAATAATATCATAAACAAACTTGAACAATCAGAATATCATTTTTGAAGGTTTTTCAGAGGAGTGTATTGTCAACCTTTCCTCTGGTAAACTCATTTTCTAAAAAAAATTACTCAATATGTCATTCCAAGCTCTAGGAGCTTGTTTCATGCCATAAAGATATTTCTTTAGTTTAAAAACAAAGTCTGATTTCTCAGAGTAATCAAAGGCAGGATGTTGTTTGATGTACACTTATTCTGAAATATAACCATTCAAAAATGTACTTTTAACATCCATCTGATAAAATTTGATATTATGATTTAGAGAAAAAGAAAGTAACAAACAAATAGCGTCTAACCGGGAGACTGGTGCAAAGGTTTATGTATAGTCTATCCCTTATTGTTCACCATATCCTTGTGTGATAAGACGTTCTTTGTTTCTACAACATTACCTTTCTCATTGAGCTTGTTTCTGAACACCCACCTGGTTCTAATGACATGAACACCTTTGGGTTTCTGAACGAGATCCCAAACATCATTCTTTGAGAATTGGTTTAGTTCTTCTTCCATAGCCAGAATCCAATCTTTATCTAGAAGGGCTTCCTCAATAGATGTAGGTTCTATTAAAAGAACTAAACCCAGAAGCACTTCATCAGAATGTTTGAGAGTTGATTTTGTTCTTATTGGAGCATCTTTATTTCCTAGAATTAGATCTTCAGGATGAGATGATGAGATTCTTCTTTTCCTTTGTTGAGGTTGATCAGAAGGAATGACAACAATATTAGAAGTATGAGCTTCTGATTCTTTATCTTCTTGACTTTTATCCTTTGGTTCAATGAACGTTATCTTCACATCGGCAAGCTTTTCAACCAGCTTTGACTTTTCATAGTCAAGCTTATCATCGAATATGACACGGATTGATTCCTCCAAAATTTGTGATTCTGTGTTATAGATTCTGAAGCCTTTTGAGTGTTCAGAATATCCTAACAACAGACACTTCTGTACCTTGGAGTCAAACTTGCCCAGATTCTCTTTAGTATTCAACATAAAACATACACATCCGAAATGATGGAAATAAGAAATGTTGGGCTTTCTATTCTTCCATAATTCATAAGGAGTCTTACTTAAAATAGGTCTTGTAGAAATTATATTTTTAATATAACAACTGTGTTCACTACTTCTGCCCAAAAGTGCTTAGCCATTTGAGTTTCTTGGATCATGGTGCGAGCCATTTCTTGTAAAGTCCTATTTTTCCTCTCTAAATCCCCATTTTATTATGGAGTTCTAGGGTAGGAAAAATCATGGATTATGCCATTAGAATCAAATTTGTTTTCAAAACCTTTGTTTTCAAATTCTCCACCATGATCGCTTCTCACTCTGACTATTTTGCAGTTCTTTTCATTCTACACTTGGGAGCAAAAAGAAGCAAACACGGAGTGTGAATCATCCTTATGTTTCAATAATTTTGTCCATGCCCATCTATTGTAATCCTCAATGAGGACAAGTCCATATTTCTTACCATTGACAGAAGCAGTTTTCACAAGTCCAAATAAGTCAATGTGAAGAAATTCTAATGGCCTAGAGGTAGAAACAATCTTCTTAGCTCTGGAAGAGGATTTTGAAAACTTTTCTTTCTGAAATGCTTCGCAAAGAGCATCTGAAGTATACTTCAGATTTGGCAAGCCTCTGACTAATCCAAGCTTATTTAGTTGAGATATTTTTCTCAAGCTAACATGGCCCAGATGTCTGTGCCAGACCCATTGCTCTTCTTGAACAATCATAATACATTTTACATTCTGATTTTTCAAATTTGATAATCTAATTTTTTAAATATTGTTCTTCCTCTTACCATTGAACCGAACTGGTCCATCTTTCTGACTAACAGCTTCACACGATATTTGATTGAAAATGATGTCATAACCATTATCACTAAGTTGGCTAATTGACAAGAGGTTATGCATTAGACCCTCAACTAAAAGAACATTGTTAATATAAGGAAGTTTACCATTACCAATAGATCTAGATATAATGATCTTTCCATTCTAGTTGCCTCCAAAATCCACAATGCCTCCAGACTTAAGTGTCAAATCTTAGAACATATGCCTTTCGCCCGTCCTGTGTCGTGAGCATCCAATGTCCATGTACCATGACTAGTGTTTCAATTTCACCATCAAGGACATCTACAACATATATTATCTGATCCTTAGGTACCCATTTTTTAGGTCCTTTCTTGTTACAATTCCATAGGTTCTGACCCCTTTGAAATCTTGTGCAACAGGATAATCAAGTGAAATTTGTGCATGATATTTAGGCTTAGAAGTTTCCTTTTGTGTCTGTGGTTGTTCTATAATAGAATCATAACCTTCTGGTTCTAGAAATTTCAATTATGTGCCAGCAAGCACGAAATGTTCAGAAAGAGGTTTTGGTTTGACACTCAGAGGCTCATCAATTATTTTGGATGGTCTTGAATATCCCAAGCCTCTGCTTCCTTTTCTGCTAACTCCAGAGATCATTGAAGCCATTTTGCTTCTATCTATGATTTTAGAAAGGAAGTGTTGAAACACTCTATCATATCTGATTACTTCTTCAGTAAAAGATGTGTTAGAGAAAATATCTTCTTCTAATCTAGACACTTTACTTTTCAAAGCAATGTTTGATTTTTCTAAAACAAATAGTTTTTCATTTAAGTTGTAACACCCCTAATTTAATTAATTATTTAATTAAATTATTTTTGGAATATTTATGAAGATGTGTTATAATTAATTAGATTTATTTTATTAAGTGGAGAAATAATATTAGAGATATAATATTATGTGGTGAAATAATATTAGAAGTGTAATATTATTTAAGGTGGGCTTATTTTGAGAGAAATAGAAGTAATAAGGGGGTGTGTTGGTTTTAAGCCCAATAACGAATAATAGAATAATATGGTTATTTTATTATTTGTTAGAAGGAATAGAAAGAAAGAAGTAGTAGAAATAATAAGGATTTGGAAGAGAACGCGCAAACTGCTAGAGAAAGTGGAAAACGACAAGAACGTGAATCCAATCGGAAATTGTAGAGCGACCTTCAATCCAAGGTAAGGGTGGGGTCTGACTCTATAATTGGGTTATGATAATTGATATGTGGGGTTAGAGGTGATTGTCGTCTTGTTCTTGAATTGAGAATATATGATTGATGTATGATGAGAATTGATGAATTTTGATGAATATTGATGCCTTGATGCTGTTAAAATGCTATAAGATTATAACGTAATTATGGGTGATGAATTGACATGATTATATTAAGTTCTAGGGCTTTAGTTATGGAACCGTAGAGAGATGCAATGATGGAAAACATTGAATATAACAGTAATGAAAATGCAGAATTATGCTAGAATGATACCAGGTGCTACTGTATTAGAATTGATGAATTAATTTGGAGAATAGAATTTGTCATACTGTTCTTAGTTGGATTGATATCAATAAAGGAATTAGAACAATAGTATGAATAGAAAATAACAATTCTGAAGTCAGACGTAAGTTGTTAGAAGTTGCGTTGAATCATTAGAAAGTAACAGTTCTAATGTTAGGAGTTGCCCTAGTCAGAATTTGCATTAGTCAGAAGATGGCATTAGTCAGAAGATGCCATTAGTCAAAAGATGTGATGATCAAAATTTGTATCTGGTCAGAAGATGGCATTAGTCAGAAGATGTGATGATCATAAGTTGTATCTAGTCAGAAGATCGGGTTAGCCAGAAGCTGTGATGATCAGAAGTTGCATCAGATCAGAGGTTGCAGTAGTCAGAAGTTATAGTAGTCAGAAGATTGTGTCACCCAGAGGTTGCGTCATTAGAAGTTGTGTATTTAGAAATAGCGTTGGTTAGAGTTTGCAAGGTCAGTAGTTGAATGTCCTTTGCATTGTTTTATGCAAAGCGATGAACGTTAGATGCTTAGAAGCTGCTGTTTGAGCTATAACAGTAGGATAGTGTCAGTCTTGACGTTAGAATTATAGAATGACAGACCTGACTAATCCGAAGTATACTTCAGATTTGGAAAGCCTCTAACTAATCCAAGCTTATTTATTTGAGATATTTTTATCAAGCTAACATGGCCCAGATGTCTGTGCCAGACCCACTGCTCCTCTTGAATAGTCATAATATATTTTACATTCTGATTTTTCAAATTTGATAATCTAATTTTGTAAACATTGTTGTTCCTCTTACCATTGAACCAAACTGATCCATCTTTCTGACTAACAACTTCACACGATATTTGATTTAAAATGACGTCATAACCATTGTCACTAAGTTGGCTAATTGACAAGAGGTTATGCATCAGACCCTCGTCTAAAAGAACATTGTTAATATAAGGAAGTTTACCATTACCAATAGTTATACAGCCAATGATCTTTCCATTCTAGTTGCCTCCGAAATCCACAATGCCTCCAGACTTAAGTGTCAAATCTTAGAACATATGCCTTTCGCCCGTCACGTGTCGCGAGCATCCAATGACCATGTACCATGACTAGTGTTTCAGTTGCACCATCAAGGACATCTATAACATATATTATCTGATCCTTAGGTACCCATATTCTAGGTCCTTTCTTGTTACAATTCCATAGGTTCTGACCCCTTTGGAATCTTGTGCAACAGGATAATCAAGTGGAATTTGTGCATGATATTTAGGCTTAGAAGTTTCTTTTTGTGTCCGTGGTTGTGCTATAATAGAATCATAACCTTCTTGTTCTAGAAATTTCAATTATGTGCCAGCAAGCACGAAATGTTCAGAAAGAGGTTTTGGTTTGACACTCAGAGTCTCATCAATTATTTTGGATGGTCTTGAATATCCCAAGCCTCTACTTCCTTTTCTGCTAACTCCATAGATCATTGAAGCCATTTTGCTTCTATCTATGATTTTAGAAAGGAAGTGTTGAAAAGCTCCATCATATCTGATTACTTCGTCAGTAAAAGATGTGTTAGAGAAAATATCTTCTTCTAATCTAGACACTTTACTTTTCAAAGCAATGTTTGATTTTTCTAAAACAAATAGTTTTTCATTTAAGTCAGAAATATTTTGCTCATGTATAGTAGTGTTGTCAGAAGTAGCTACAAAACTCTTTTTCAAGAATTTGTGTTTACTTAGAAGAAGTTGATATCTTTTCATTAATTCAGATAAACCAATTTCAAGTTTAAAATGAGTTATGGAAAAAGTACCTTTTGGTCGTCATTAGAGTCTAACTCATAATGAAGTTCCAATTCATATTCTGATGTTGCTTTACTCGTGCTAGTATTTTCCATGAATGCTATATTGGCATGCTCTTCATCAGAATCTTCATCTTCTGATTCTGAATCATCCCATGTTTCCACGAGACCTTTCTTTGCTTTGTATGCCCTCTTAGGCTTATTGTCTTTCTTGAGCTTTGGGCATTCATTCTTATAATGTCCAGGCTCCTTGCATTCATAACAATTAAGTTCTTTTCCAGAAGCATTCTTCTGACCAGAAGTAGGTTCACATCTTCCTTCCGTTCTTCTTTGTCCTATGAACTTGCTTTGTTTGTGCTTCCAGATTTTACTAATCCTTCTGGATATTAAAGAGAGTTCATCTTCATTTGAGTCTACTTCAGACCCACTTGATTCTTCTTCTGCTTGGAAAGCCTTTGTCTTTTCCAGACAGACTTCAAACCCACATATTTGACTTTCTTCTGAGGTTCATCTTCCTCAAGTTCTATCTCATGACTTCTTAAAGAACTGATCAATTCCTCAAGATTCGTGTTGTTCAGATCCTTTGCCAATTTTAAAGCATTTACCATGGGTCTCCATTTGACAGGAATACTTTTGATAATCTTCTTAACATGATCTGTAATAGAGTATTATTTGTTCGGAACCTCGATTCCTACAACAAGAGTTTGAAATCTTGAAACATAGTTTCCACAGATTCATCATCTTCTATTATGAAGGCTTCATATTTCTGGATTAGGGCCAGAGCCTTTGTCTCCTTAACTTGAGCGTTGCCTTCATGAGTCATCTGAAGAGAGTAAAAAATAGACTTTTCAGTATCTCTATGTTGCACCCCAAAATTTTCCCTCCCATATTTCTCAATACATTTCAAGTGAGGTCTTCAAATTGCTCAAGGAAGTTCAAAAGTTGACCAGACAAACTCTCTCCTAAGGCAGTCTACCCCAAATTAGGGTTTCACTTTGCATCAAGATGTTTGAGTCCAAAAGATCCCAAATGCTCACCATTGTCCTAATATGTTCTCAATATCATCCATGTCAAGTTTCAAGCCTTGCAGAGGAAATTTGCTCAGTCAATTGCTCAAAGGCCTGAAAATATACTATGCTAGGGCAAAAGTCAATTGTGGCCCACATACAGTCAAACTCTAAGATTTTTGGTCAACATTATCATTTTGAAGTATTATTCATCATTTGATCAAGGTTTGATCATGATTCCTAAGGGATTGCCCACAATTCATCAAATCCCAAAAGTTGCTAAATTAGGGTTTTGTAGGAAAAGTCAACTCAATTTTGACCACGCATAACTTTCTAATACTTTATTAAAAATGACCCATACAAAGCTCATTTTGAATAGGATTTAATTCCCTACAATCCATCTTCAGCTCCAAAGTTCAAAATATGCACTCACAAGAAGATATGAATTTGGACATTATAGGTCATTTTGAAAAGTCAACAAAAACACATTTTGGGTCAAAGCTTCATACATGAACATGGAATACTCAATTGAGATGAGACCAACAAGGTTTCTTAGAGGACATCCTAAGCTTTCTATAAAGTCCAAGAACACTTCTCTAGGGTCAAAATTGAGAGAGTTATGCATTGGCAAAGTTGACCCATTTTGCAAAATTGCCAAAAGTCAAAAGTGTCCAAAATTGCATTTTTTGCTAAATGGGCCCAACTTTTTATGCTTGCACTGAGTTTGTAATGTGACCCACGACCCATGAGCCCTTCCATTTGTCATTCTTTTATTTTTGTCATTTATTTTGATTTTATTTCATATGAATCAAATAAAATCAAAATCAAAATAATAAAAATATCAAAAGCTAATTAAATCTTGAGATTTTGTGCATGATTAGGTTCACTATACAGCTGGAAGTTAGATCAAATCGTGCAAGGTCCAAAATGGACACAAAAAGATTGGATTTTCTTGATTTGGAAAGATTTGCACAAGGATCAAATCATGAATCAATAATCATAAATGGAGAAGATTTGAAACAAAGTTGCAACCCTAATTCATTCTTGGATACATAAGGAACACGTTCAGATAAAAAACAAAGAGGTTGGAGGCGTGCAAAACAGAAAACTAAGTTGCAAAAATTCAAGAAAAGTTGTAAATCAATTTCCAAGTTTCAGGCCATCTCAAGCCTTTCTAACCATCTCAATCGTTTGCTGGATATCTCTGGACCATATTGCAACCATTAACAAGCGTCCCCACGTCCAGAATCACACTGTAAGAGTCAAGCGGTTCATCCCTTTTCTTGAATTCGCATATCTTAATTTTGGCATCTTTAACATGAGTTATTAGCATATTCTTAATCCTTGAGTCATTTGCAAGCTAATGGTTACATTTAATTTCGTTTTTGCTGACTGAACATGAAAGTGCCATGGCTAGGGTTCATGCTTTGTTTTTAGGGGTTTTGTATACAGGAAAAATTGGCCATTAATAATGGTACCATAATGCTCGTGAGGTTGAAACGAGTTGATTGGTACCATTGGTTGTGATTTATCATGCTTGCACATAATTTTGGAGAAGCACAGGGTTGTACCTACACTCAGATGACCGTAGGTAAAGGTTTACAGGGCTAATACGACGGTGGGAGGAAGAAGAAAGTAACGTGGCATGCTGTGAATGGGCAGTTTGAATCTGCGCGTGTTTTAAGAATTATTATTTTGTTTTTACCATATAATGCTTGTTTGATATTACTTGTACAAATAACCAAGCCAACTCATTTGGTCATCATGCAGCGTGAGAATACCTAAGGGCCTGGGTTCGATCCCCAGGTCCCAACTTTGATTCCTATTATTTTTTCTTGCATAATCAGGTACACATGTATACAATAAGCCCACCGTACATCATCAGCACCCAACCAGCAGATCTTCAACAAGCCAAATCTAAGGCCTTCCCAATGAAGGTCCACCATAGGCATGAGTCAAGCGCACGCATGAGATTGGAAAAGTCAAAAGGGCCAAGGAGTTTGTTGGGCCCATATTTTCCATCAACGCCCCCTCCTTTGCTATTTACCACAGGCCCATTCTTATTCTTTATTTTTTATTTTCTTTTAGTTAATTTAATTAGTTTAATTATTTTCTAACCAAAATTAATTTCTCTTTCAAAAAATTCATAAAATCAAATTTTACAAATTTAGAATTAGGTTTTTTATTTTATTTTATCAAATTAAATATAATATTAGATTAATTTAATTTAGGTTAATTCTATTTTTTTTTATATATATTTAAAATCAATTAGAAAAATTAGGGTTAGCATGTGATTTAATTTTTATTTCTTTCTCAAATAAAACAAAAATACAAAAAATAGATTTTAATTATTTATTTCTTAATTTAAATTAATTAGTAATTAGGTTATTTTTATTCAATTGAACTTTCTTTTCTCAAAAAATAATCAAAAACAACAAAAAATGATTTTTCTTTTTAAGTTTCAATTAGGTTTAGATGGGGTCAAAACCCTAATTCCTTTTCATTTAATTCATCGCGCGCGTTTTATTATTTTCGCAATATTAATGTAACTGCTCACGGTATGTAATAGTTTAATTAGGGTTTTCTTTTATTTATCGTTTTACTTGTTATTTGGCTATGTAATTAATCCTTACCCCGAAGCCTTATAATAGCTTAGGTTTTATTTCTCACATTTTAATTCTCACAAATATTAACTGTTAGATGTATGATAATAGGATTGTATGACAAGATTGTATGATAAATTTTAAAATGGCTAGAAAACCCTAATGTGCAAGGATAATAACTGAAATCAAATCACTCGCACATGCGCACTCTTAGGGTATACTCTCACTTCGGTTGCCTTCGGTAAACGATCATTAAGTATAGGGTGTCTTAGTGGTTTCCCTCCTGTTTAACAAAGATCAAAAGTCCCGTTCGGAAATGTTGCCTCAGTTGTCTCAGAAATGTTGCCTCGAATATGATCTTAAGACATTAGGGCTATTACTAAGATGTCCTAACATTGCTTTAGTGATCGTACGTCCCTTATAAATTGACCCTTACAACTCCAACGACGGTGCTACTTATTTCTCAAATAGTAGGATAGCGCTGTCTAAAGGAAACGAGAATAGAAACAATCCTTTTTTCCGAGTAGGTAGACGCTAGTAGGTACTTGCTCAAAACAAACTTTTTTTCACACTCAAACACATTTCAAACAAAGTTTTCAAAAAAACTTCGTAACACTCTTGAGGACAGAAACAAGGGTTAAAACGAAGTCAAACAAAACTTTCCAAAACAAACACACACAAGCAATTTTAAAAGATGAGCAAGTACCTAAGAGCCCATGGAAAACTATGGATAGAAAGGGTGCTAACACCTTCCCTTTCTATAATCTACCCCCCGTACTCAAAATCTCGAAAAAAGGAATTTTTCTGTGCTTTTTTTCCTTTCCGATTGGATAAAATAAAAGTCGGTGGCGACTCTTGCTTACCGCGACATTTTGCAAACACAAATGCAAAACGAAAACAAGCATTTTCAAAATAGTCGGTTCTTCCACCGTATCACAGAACTAGCAACTCTGCTGGGGAGTAATAAGTGGGTTATACCTTATGATTAGTTCATCATAAATTGTTTCTCTTGTTTGTTTTGGTTGCTTTACTCTTAAGGGTTTTGTATTGGGAGTTACTATAGATCCTAACCCGGATCTGGGGACAACTTTTAGGTAAGTAGCAATAAACTGTGAGGGAAATGTACAGCGTAGACCGATACGGTTAAAGTAGTAGCTACATTGATGTGGCACATTGGTTGGTACCGGTATCCCTTGTGGAGAAACGAGGAGAATACGGGGCCGCTACGTGTGTCGTTAAGCATCAACTGACCTTAGAACCCTTAATCGACCAACTTGGCCATTAGAAAGTAGAGAGATAGCCGGCCTAGGTGTAAATATGAGAACTGGTTGATACTCGATGCTACACTCATTGAGACCATACTCTCGAGATAGTTCTGGCCACAAGAAAAGATTATGTGAGCTGAAACCATGACCGATGGAGGACGGTCAGTGATATTGAGAACCTCTAGAACCCGGTTACTTTTGCTAGGACAGGTTGAAACCAACTGAACTTCAAGAGGGTAATATAGCAGGCATACCTATTGTTTGTTTTATCATGACATCATGCATCATAACATAGCAGGCATACTTCATTATACTAACCATTTCAAAGACCAAGGGGATTTATCTTTGTCCTGTTTTGCAGATTATGGCTTCCGTACGCAGAAATACCATCCGAGTCAACTTTGTGCAAATACCTGCTCAACTTAAAGAATTAGCCTCAAGAGTTTCTGAGTCTTCCATGTTCATTAAGAGACATGGTCAGCTGTTGTACCCCAAAATTTACCCTCTTGATTTAGGCTTATGTCTCATCATGAACATCATATTGCATTGCATTCATACATTGTGATAGGATCAAAGTACTTTGGTTATCAAGTTTTCCTCAAGCTTTGAAGGTTGATTGCATTGACAAGTTGCTCAAGTAGAATCTTATTATCTAAACCTATGAATCTTTTAAGCTTAAAAGTTATTGCATATCTCAAGATATTTTACCCATCTCTTTAGATCATCAGAGGATTGAAGTTTGTGTTTGATTACAAAGGGAATCACCCTTTGGATTCACCAGTCCAATTAGGGTTTTGTTTGATCAAGGCTATTGATCAAAGTACAAGTCTTGATTTGGAAGCCACAACATCTCACTGGCATTTGAAAAATCTTTTCACAAGGAATTGGTCATGATGCCCAGAGGATTTGAAGTTTTGAAGATGATTCATCAGTCTCCTAATTTATTAATCAAATTAGGGTTTGAGTTTTTATCAGGATTTCTTGAGAATTTTGAAGTGAAACTTTGCACATGGCCTCTATATGTTTGAAAGATCATATGTTTGAAGTTTTTGATCATCAATTTTAAAGGGAAGTTGGTCAATTGATTCAGAGGGGCAAAATGGTCATTTTGGTCAAAATCAGTCAAAGTCAAGGTGGACCAAGTGAACTTTTGGTCAACCATCAATTCAAGGATTCACTTTTCATATTTCAAGTCCATTTTGGTCATTGGATCAAAGAGATTGAGGTTTGGGTTGAAACTTGTTCTTGAAGAAAGCCTAAAAGTTTCTAATTTTGGAAAATAAGGACTTAATTTCAAAAATTCACATTTTATTCACCTTTGATCAATAAAATGCAAATGAAGTATGCTTGGAAAGCTAAGAGGATGATATTTCACCTCCTTTTGGTCTCATGTCCAAATTGGAAAGGAACCAAGAATTATTGTCTTTTGAAATCACAAAATTATAGGTCATTTTCCAAAATTAGTGAATTTCAAGCTCAATTTTGAGGACCTTAATGGATTCAATTTCAAAAACTCAAAACTAAGGGATTGTATATCTTTTCAATACCTTTCCAAATTGTGATCATTTGTGTCAAAATTCAAAAGAATGAGCAAGTTGTGGACCTTGAAATTTGGAGGCATTTCTTTGAATTCATGCATACCATGCAATTTGCTTTTTCTTGATAACTTGATTTGTGGCCATTTGTTTTACTTCAAACATGACCCATGACTAATATGCAATTTACCAAGGCCCATCATGCCAATGTTTGAGCTGCACATGGGCAAATGCAAGGGGAACTCGTGATTTTGTCAAAGGTGGCATGAAGTTGCCTAATCACCAACACTTGCTTAATACAAGGATTTAAGTCTTAATTTTGTTGCTAATCTCTTCCTGAGGTAAAATGGACTGAAATGCACGTAAAATGCAAGCCAACGCACGAGGGATTTGAGGGCTGCATATGCATACTTGATTTTGGCAAAAAGAAGATTTCATTCTTTCTAAGAGCTTTCAATGCGAAAAACCTATCCTACCCTCCTCCTGATGCTCTATATATTGAGAAGCAAGCCTCAGTGAGCGTGGTTCGTGTTTCATTTCATCCCTGAAATCAGAAAACTCCATAGCTATTTTCTCTGCAATTTTCTTTGGTTCTTCCATCTCCTTTGCGCCTCTTGGTCAATTCTTCTTGCATTCTCTTCTCCAAGTGATAAAGATTGTAGATCGAGGCTTGGTTTGCAACTGGAGTGAAGGAGACAGTAGATCCATTTTTTCTCAAAGGTTTGAATTATCAACTTTAGATATTGATTTCTAGCCGTGCATTGTGTGATTTAAGTTCATAATCATATTGTTTGAAGTCCATTAAGTGTTTTTGAAGCTTCAGAGCTTTTAATTTGATGAGATATGCATGAATGATGCATCTGAATTTTTTCTGTTCAGTGATTTTTTGGCATTTTTGCACGATCTGTTCTTGATCCATGGTTCATTATTTGTTGTGATTCGAATTGCATATTGAAGTATGAAATGCTGGCTTTAATTTGCACGAAATTTCATGGAAAATGGTGTAGAATTTAGCATGTTACGTTGACTGGAAAATGGGATGATGAACTGGATCATGCGCGCGTTTTTGCCCTAGCCAGAGGTTGAAGATGATTACGTGGCCTCCTCTGGTTGGCTGGCTTATTTCTTTAATTCATTTGAATTTTGTTTTATAAATTGATTTCCATAATTTTATTTCTTGCTCAAAAATGATTGAAAAATTCTGAAAAAATTATCATAAAATCAAAATAATATTCCTGACCTTGTGCATTTTTTTGATAATTTTTGAAAATGTTTTGATTGGTCCAAAAATTAATGAGTTTAATTAATTGTTTGTTTAGTGTTTATTTTTGTTTTAATATTGCTTTGATTTGGAAAATTCCACAAAAAATATTTTTGACTCATAAAATCATGTGGAATTTGATTCTGAACTTTGTTTAGTTTTTTTTCTTTCATTTTTGATAATTGAATTTAATTTCAAAAGTTAAATTGTTAATTGTTTTGTTTAAATTTTATTTTAATACTTCCATTGGTTCAAAAATTCTCAAAAAAAATCATGTAAGCTTGTTTTTAATCATAAGATCTGAACATATTTTTATTTTTGACTTTTTTGTGATTTTTGGCTAGGGTTTGCATTTTTGCCCTTAAATAATAGTTTAATTGTTAATTGTTTGTTTATCTTTTATTTTAATATTTCCTTTAATTAAAAAATTCCACAAAAAATCAGGGATGTGTATTTTTAATTCTAATATTTGAATATATTTTTGGTTGGACATTTTTCTGACTTTTTTTATTAAAGTTCTATTTTGAGAGGTGTTTATTTGTTTAATTGTCTAATTGTTGAATTTAATTTAATTTTTGACTTTTCCTTAATTTAAAATAAATGTGAAAAATATATTTTTTGACATTTAGGATTTCTCGGTGATTTGTGTGATTTTGACTTAAATTGTTTGAATTTTGATCTTACATAATCAATATTTAGGATTAAAAGTCAAAAATTAGGGTTTTGTTGCTTATGGTGCAAGTTCCATTTTCAAAACCACTATGCCCTGAATTTTCAATAGAATTCAAGTCTTGATTAGGGTTCATGAATGTATTGAGGATTTGAAAACCATCTATCTTGATTTTTTCAACTTGGTTTGACATTTTTTCACAAATTATTTTGAAAACTTGTCTAGTTTGGTAGTTTTGCCAACTAGTCTTAAACTTTGGACTTCATTTGGTCTCCTCCTCAATCATTCATGAACTTAGGGTTTACATTCTGACTTCTATACCTTTCAAAGATGCTAATATTTTTTTGGTTTAAATTATTGACCCCTATTTCCATTTTTGATGTAATTTTGAAGTGAAGGTACCCAATTAATGTTGCATATCTTGTTACAATTTGTTTGATGGCCAATGAACTTGAGTGAGGTCTATAATTGGGAACCTAATGATCATGTTGATTCTGATTGTCCATGATAACTCAAGCCATTTCATTTAATGCCTCATGTTTGAATGTTTGAACCTTCTAATGCATTGTGTGGGATTCACCTTCTATTGTGCATGTGAGTTGTGGTTGAATTAATTGTGCATGATTGAAATGTGTTTCCCCCTGTCCTCCATGATCTTTGATTGTATTCTTTCCAAGCTCCCATGATCCTTGATTGACATTCAATTGTCAATTCATATGGTGATAGAAAGGAGAAACATCCCTCTGATTCTTTTGGCCAAATTGTGCATATGCCTGTTTCCTTTTGTCGATCATGTCTAATGTTTGATAGTTGTTATCATGTTGTTCTCCCTTCATCATGTTGCATACATCCCTTATATGAGTCATCATTCACCTTATGGAATACTAACTTGGTTGTTGAATGTGCGAGGTACTTTGAGAAAGTTTCCACTTTTGACCTGAGGTTTTTGTGTTTCACTTTATTTGTGAAACACAACTTATTATGTTGGCACTGCTATTGTGTTTGGCATGTTTGATATTCCATGTAGGATATATATACATGTGATTGTGAATGCTATACATTATCCATGGGATCTGTTCATATCTGATTATCTCATTATTTACATCCTGATGGCATAATTTCTGACTTGATTTGTCTGCTGATGCCAACTTGCTTGAAGTTCTCTGGGTTTCTTTTATTCTTGCTCAGTTGCTACAAATAGTTATTTGTTTGGTATTGTACTATTTCCTTTCTTCCATTTTCATTCTGCATAGTTCTCTGATTGCATGATGGGACCTCTGTTGCTGATATATGTCAGGAGGCCCTCTGGTTTTTTGTCTGATACATGTGTTGTGTTTGCTTTTGATTGATGAGTCACTCAATTTAGAAATTGAGATCACGACTTCGCTCTCAGTGCATGTTCCCTATAGGATGTTTATTATTTTTCTTCTTTAATTGTTGATCGATGAGTCACTCAATTTAGAAATTGAGATCACGAATTCGCTCTCAGTGCATGTTCCCTATAGGATGTTTATTATTTTTCTACTTTAATTGTTGATCGATGAGTCACTCAATGTAGAAATTGAGATCACGACTTCGCTCTCATTGCATGTTCCCTATAGGATAATTTTTAGAAAGCTTCTTTTAACATGTTGATTAAGGTAGGGTTTTCCTTTATCCTCAACCTTAGGGTCAATCATTGTATGATAACACTAGGGATAATGCTAGGCTAGTTTCCCTTAGTTGTTTTTTTTCCTTCCTTTGCATTTTGCATCTTAAAATAAAAATTGTTTTCTTGGCAAATCAGAAAACATTTCTAATGAACTCGAACCCTTCTTCAAAGTAAAAGATACAAACCAATCTTACTTTGTCTGTGTTATCTTTAAGCCGATGTTTTACCATCGCACATGTTTGTTTATCCTACTTTGATTCTCAATATCATTGTTAGGTGTGTTGTTTTGTCATTCAATTTATTGATGTTTCGCCATCTCTACCATGATGTCTTTGTTACCTCTTAGCCGATGTTTCGCCATCGCACATTTGTTTGAAGCCGATGTTTCGCCATCGCACACGTTTTATTATCTAACTTTGACTCTCAATGTCACTGTTAGGTGTGTTACTTTACCATTTGATGTCTCGCCATCTTTGACATGTTACTTTGTTATTATTTAGTCGATGTTTTATCATCTCTTTTGCTTGATTGTTTTATTTTATGTTTTACCATCTTGATTGTTTTTGTTGTCTTAACTAAAAAACACAAACCAACCAAAGTATATAAGCCGAACTACAGCTGCTCAGATTCCTTAAAAGGGATACGTAGGCATTGGGGTATGGCCCAACCGAGCATAATTTTTATTTTTATTTTCCTACATTATTTTCTTTTTTCCTTTCGCATGCGTTCCCTTTTCAGTTGTAAGCCATAGACATAGGATTTGACCACACCCATTTAGATTAGACAACAAGAGCGGATACCGTAGAGTACTACGGGCGTGTGGGGTGCTAATACCTTCCTCTCGTGTAACAGACTCCCTTATCCGATCTCTCGGTCGGAAGACCATGATTTCTCCCTTTCCAGGTTTTCTCTATGTTTACCTTTCTCTTTCGGTGGGATAAAAGACGTTCGGTGGTGAATTCATTGTTTGATGATTCCCAGCCGGTTGTTTCATCAGCTTCTTAGCTTGGTCACCTCAAAGCTTGAAGAGAAGATGATGAGTGTGCTTTTCCAATTCTTCGATCCTGTGCATCATTGTTTCACTTTTCCAGATTACCAGTTGGTTCCCACTCTGGAAGATTTCTCTCACTTATTGGGTATATCCATCCTAGAGCAGGTGCCTTTCACAAGTATGGAAGAGACTCCTAGACCGGAAGACATTGCCTCAGCTCTGCATCTGACATGAGCTGATGTAGTATCCAATTGGGAGACACGAAGCAGGGTCAAAGGTTTCTCAGCCAAATTTCGGATGGATCAGGCTTAGTTGTTCTGGGATAATTTGGATTTTCAGGCTTTCGAAGATATCTTGGCTCTCCTTATCTACGGTTTGGTTCTCTTACCGAATCTGGATTCCTTCGTGGATGTCAATGCGGTTAAGATATTCCTTTCCCGTAGTCCTGTGCCTACTCTACTGGGTGATATCTTGCATTCCCTCTACACTCGTACTGTGCTAAGAAGAGGGACCCTCATGTGTTGCATGTCGCTGCTGTCGAGGTGGTTTATTTTGCACCTCCCCAAGTTTGTGTTGAAGAATGAAGAAGGTTTGGGATGGTCTTACAGGATAATGTCACTTGCCCATACGAACATCCTTTGGATCTCCCGGGTTATAGAAGACACTACTGTCATTGATCGTTGTGGAGGATACCCTAATTTCCCATTGCTTGGAATCAGAGGGGGTATAACCTACAATCCTTGTCTAGCTCTGCGACAATTTGGTCGTGCTCGGAGAGATGGTCCTCATGAGCTACTTCTTAAGGATATTGCGTTTGAATACAAGAAATACGTTGACAAGCACCGCCGGAGGTTCATACGAGCTTGGGGCATGGTGAAAAGATCTGACCCAAGAGCTAGGACCAAGGATTTCTCTCCCTATGCAGCCTTATCTCTAGTGGGTCCGAGCTCGTGCCTAGAAGCTTGGGATTCCTTATGAAGCTGTATTTCCAGTAATTATGGAGCCCACCAATGAAGAGGGCATTCCTTACACAATCCTTTATCCTTACATGCCCACTGATCCTGGGGCATTGCAAAGATCTTGGATTCAGCTAAAATAGGAGAGGGATACTTACCGAGAGATGTACCATGAGCAAGAAAGGAAGATCTTGAAGCTCACCAGGCAGCTCGAGGAAGAACGAGCGATCAACGACTATGTCATCACAAAGAGGAAGCGTCCATGGGATTTCTGATTTTGCTTTTTTCTAGTTTAAATTTGTCTTCCATTTATTTCTTTGTAACGCCTTAAAGGAATTGTTGAACCTTTTTACCAGTTAATCTAATAAAGTTTGTTTTATTTTTGGTTTGCAAATTTAAATCTCCCAATGTCTTTGAAATCATTACATACGCATCCCATTATCATGCACACCATTACAGGTACCATTACAGGTCTCTCATCTTCTTCGCTGTTTATTTTAGTAGTTATGTCTTCCGATCAAGCCATCAAAGATCTTCAGGCACAAAACACCCAATTCCAACAGATGTTCTTAAATCTGGCCAAAGGGCAAGAAGATTTGAAGACGCTGATTCTGAAAGAGAAGAAGAAGAAGAAGAAGGTTGGTATTATGAACATGGGTAGAAGATTCAGAGAAAGGATAAGATAATCAGCTGATCTGACCTCCTCATCCAAAGACAGGGAGAATCAAGAAAGGACAAAGGACCCTAGTCCTGTAGTTTCTGATAATGATACGGACTACGATGAAGAGCAATATCCTCCTGTTGAGGATAGGTACAAACAACTAGAAGACCGTCTGAGTGCTATGGAGATTCAGAATATCCCTGGTTTAGATTTCGGAGAGTTGGGATTGGTATCGGGAGTGGTGATCCCTCACAAGTTCAAAGCTCCGGTTTTTGCCAAGTACGATGGAGTGTCCTGCCCAAAACTTCATCTTCGCTCGTATGTCAGGAAAATCCAACCCCACACTGCTGATAAATATTTGTGGGTACACTTCTTTCAAGATAGTCTGTCAGGGACTCAGCTTGAATGGTTTTATCAATTGGAAGGAGCCAATGTCCGGAACTGGGAAGACCTTGCTGCTACCTTTTACAGGCAATATCAGTATAGCGCCGACCTTGCTCCCACTCGTACTCAGCTTTAGGGTATGTCAATGGATGCAAGTGAAGGTTTTAAGGACTATGCTCAAAAGTGGAGAGATTTGGATGGAAGAGTCCAACCCCCTTTATCTGACAGGGAATTGGTTAACATGTTTCTAGGGACGCTATCTGGTCCGATTTTCAATCATCTGATCGGCAGTTCATCGTCTGGGTTTACTGAGTTGATCTTGAATGGAGAGAGATTAGAAGCTGGTATCCGAAGAAGTAAAATACAGAAGGATACTTCATCATGTGCAGTAAAGAAGCCTTTCACTGGTAAGAAAGAAGCTAGTGCAGTCTATGGCTCGAGGGGCCAAAGCAGACCTGAACACCGTCTAGTAGTAAACGCGGTAGTGATATCAACACCCACAGTTGCTCCACAATGCAACAACCAATAAAGGGTGGAAAGAACACATAGGAAGTACACTCGGCTCAATATGACCTTGTCTCAAATTCTACCATAGTTATTTAAGACCAATCTGGTTACTCTGAGGGAAGCCCCGAAGAACCCCAACACAACTTCTCCCCACTATAACCCAAATGCCCGCTGCGCCTATCACTCTGAAAGTCCATGTCATTATACAAACAACTGTTGGGCCTTGAAAAACAAGGGTGCAAGACTTGATTGAAGCCAAATAGATTGAGTTTGACGCTCCGGAGAAGCCCAACGTCATAACTGCTCCCATGCCCAAACATGGTCATGGAGTAAATGCTGTGGATGATGATTTATTTGTGACTTCCGTGGAATAAATTTCTACTCCTTTGATGACAGTTAAGAGGAATTTGTTGTTAGCTGGTTTATTTCCGGGCTGTGGTGAAGGTTGCCACATGTGTTCAAATCTACCTACTGGTTGCCACTTATTGAAATCAGGTGTTCAACACCTAATGGATAATAAAGAGATCATGTTCGAAAAGACTATGACTCCATTGGTTCCAATTCAAGATGTTGCCATCATAACCATTTCCGCCAATCCTTCGAAGGTTTCCTCGAGAAAACCTGTTAGGATTACATACGTCCCAAGAATTGCTCCGTTAATAATTACTATCCCTGGTCCTATCCCATACACTTCGGATAAGGCTGTCCCTTGGAACTATGGTGCTGATGTGTATTGCCATGGAGTTAAACAAGACTTAAAGAGTGAGGAAGTTAATGTTGATGTTAGCAATATTGTCGGAGCTAGCAAGGTCACCAGAAGCGGGAGACTCTTTTCTCCCGAAATTTCCCCTCCAACTGTTCACAAACCTGTCATCATTCCATCTACTAGTACGTCAGCTACTATCCCGGTTCCTATTCCAGTCATCACCCCTGTTGCCGAGCCATCTGTAACTCGGGGCAAAGAAATCATAGGTGAGCCTGCCCGGACGGAGGCACCTAAGAAGATCATCATAGAAACTTCTAAACGGGAGATAGAGTAAATTGTAAAGATTATCAAGAAGAGAAACTACAACGTAGTCGAGCAACTGGGGCTGACCCCGTCAAAAATCTCCATGTTATCCTTATTATTATGCTCTGAATCCCATGCAAAGTCTCTAATTGCATTCCTCAAAACTGCACATGTGCCGCAGGAAACTTCGGCTGATCAATTCAAAGATTGCGTAGCTAGTTTGACTGCCGATAATGGGTTGGGTTTCTCAGATGCAGACCTGAATGCTAAAGGAAGAAATCACAATGATGCTCTGCACGTCTCGATCGAGTGCAGGGGCACTACTATGGCCCGTGTACTGGTGGATACCGGGTCCTCATTGAATGTTTTTCCAAAGAAAGCATTAGACCGTCTGGACTGTGAAGGTTTGATTCTGAAGCCGAGCAATATTGTGGTTAGGGCTTTCGATGGATCAAAAAGGATGGTGCACGGGGAGGTGGAAATCCCTGTTAAAGTTGGCTCTCAGACTTTTTCATCCACTTTTTATGTGATGGATATCAGGCCGTCATATTCTTGTTTGTTGGGTCGCCCTTGGATTCATAAGGCTGGGGCAGTGACTTCCACGCTCCATCAAATGCTAAAATATCCAGTGAATGGGAAGATCGTCACGGTACAAGGTGAAGAGGAGTATATGGTGAGTCATCTCAATTCCTTCCTCTACATGGAGATGGATGGGGAATTCATCGAAACCCCTTGTCAGAACTTTGAAGAGGTCCCCTAGACTTTGGCATCAACTGAAGTTACTACCGACAAACCTCTGATGAAGATGGATTTTCTCAAGGATGTCAGGGCATTAATTGAAGAAGGTGGGTGTGCAAATTGGGGTCAGCTCCCTGATTTCGCGCACAAAACTGACAAAATTGGTTTGGGCTTTACAACAGGGGCTCAAAGGGCTGTTAGGCGCGCACGGATTGGAAGACCTCCTCAGCACATCAGCAATCAGGGAGTTAATGCGGTGGAAGACAGTGAAGAAGATTCAGACATCGACAGTTGGATCTACCCTACAACCAATGGTGGATTGAACAACTGGACGGCGAAGGACTTCATACCTGTTTCTTTTATTCCATAGTAATTGACTTTTGTTTTGATGTTTTTAATAAACAGTTTAAAACTTTATGGCCCGGTGCCTTTCCCGAGGCACCTTGGCTTCGCTTGTGAGGGCTTATTATTTGTCATTTTAATATATCATTAATAAAGCATTGTACGCTTCTTGCATTACAAATTTTGCGCTCCTTGTTTTTCTTTTCTGTCTCTTACTTTATCAAAACAGTTATTCTCTTACACACACTCACGTATCATAATGCAGATCCATATCCACTCTGGATTCCATTGATAACGACTCTGATACTACCAGTTATGACTTCGAAAATCCGATCAACCACGCCGAGGACGAAGGTGAGGATGATTGTGAGGTGCCTGGAGAACTTGCTAGACTGTTACTGCAGGAAGAAAGGGCCATACAGCCTCATGAAGAGCCAGTTGAATCAGTGAATTTTGGTACAGAGGAAGACAAGAAAAAAGTCAAGATAGGTGGGAATCTGGAGCCTAGTGTCAAGCAACGGTTGATACAGATACAACGCGACTATGTTGAGATATTCGCCTGGTCTTATGAAGATATGCCTGGTTTGGACACTGATATTGTGGTACACCGCCTGCCAACTAAAGAAGACCGTCCTCCGGTAAAATAGAAGTTTCACCATATGCGCCCTGAGATGTCTGAGAAAATCAAAGCTGAGGTCATGAAACAGTTCGACGCGGGATTTCTAGCTGTCACTTCTTACCCGCAGTGGGTTGCCCATGTGGTTCTGGTGCCTAAAAAGATGGTAAGGTACAGATGTGTGTAGACTATAGAGATCTTAATAGGGCGAGCCCCAAAGATGACTTCCCACTTCCTCACATCGATGTTCTAGTCGAAAACACCGCGCAGCATAATATCTTCTCCTTTATGGATGGTTTTTCTGGTTACAATCAGATCAAGATGGCTCCCGAGGACATGGAGAAGACAACCTTCGTTACACAGTGGGGTACTGTGATACGGTGGGAGAACTGACTAGTGTTTTGCGTTCGTATTCGCACTTGTGCGGTTGAGCAAGAGTCGCCACCGACTTTTTATTTTTATCCTAAGGAAAGGTTTAAAAAACACAGCAAAAAACCTTTTGAGATGTTTTCTTGGGTTCGGGGAGTAGATTATAGAAAGGGAAGGTATTAGCACCCTTTCTATCCATGGTTATCCATGGGCTCTTAGTTACTTGCTTAGATCACTTGCCTTTATTCTTAATTGTTTGAAATGGTGCTTTGTGCGTGGATTTGAAAACTGTTTTGAAAAGAGGCCAATGTGGTGGCAACCTTTGTAATGATCCATGTTGGGATGTATACAAAGGTGTATGTCTTTTGAAAAGGTTTTCAATGTTTTTTTGAAAGTTGTTTTGAAAGTGTAGTGATGTGTGGTTTGAAAAATAGGCAAGTGTTTTGTTTTGCAAGTTTGATTCAAGTAACTAAGAGTTTGTCTACTCCTAAAGTTCTCAAAGATTTTTGTTATGTTTTTAACCCTTTTAACAATTTTGTTCCACCATTGTATTTGGTGGACAATCTTGTGTTAGGATGTGAAAGGGACGGGCGTGGGTCATCGTTTAGACCATAATTGCAACGGTGTCAAGTATCTTTGGGCATTTTCCTTAAGGGACTTGATCATTTGTTTGTTTTGCCCAAAGAGACCTAACATGCAATATGGCCTAATTTTGAAAGGCAACAAGTGGAGGTAACCCTAGGGGTGTTAGTGTGAAAGTGTGTTTTGTTGCATACAAGAGTTTTTCTTTGGATTAGGTGTTTTCTATTTCATTGATTTTATCTTGTCATACACGTCCTAATTACTAGCGATAAGAAGCGGAAATGTAAAATCCTACGCTATTACAACAATTAGGGGAGGGGGATACACATTTGTACATGGGGGGTTCAACGAGAAAAATAGACAAAAAAGAAAATAGCAGAAAACAAGATATATATAGAGAGAGAGGGAACCCGCGCGCTGCTGGGAGGTCATCAGAAGTTCTGACCCAGATCCGCTGCCAGATGATCAACCTGTTGGTGAAACTGGATGAGTCAGAACTTCTGACTCTAGAACCTGCAAAACAGAACCTTGTTAGTGGGGAAATCAGAAGTTCTGATTTCCCTACGCTGCAAGACAGAAGTTTGTTAGTGGAGAAACCAGAAGTTCTGATTCTGCTGAAAAGGCAATAATCTTCAGAGGTTCTGATATCATTGCCAGCAGAACAGGCTTCAGATGTGCTAACGTCAAAGTCAGCACTTGGCTTTTTCCTGTACTAATCAGAACATCTGCAATCCTGTTGTTACTCCACAAAATAGGAAACATATTTGGAACAGATCCAGCAAAATAGCAAAAACGTTTCAGAGGTCAGAATCACCAAGGTCACAGGTAAGTCCTATACTGGCTCAGAACGTTCTGAGGTATGAAAGTCCTCAGAACATAAACAGCAATAACATGAATATTTACATTATGTTACTTGAATATGCACAACTGATGATGCTTAACAGTGTGGTGAGGGTCAGCAGGTGCTTACCTGACTGTTTGGAAAGTTGTGGGCGAAAGTTAGCTTTTGGTTCTGGTGGTCTTCTGGACAGATTTGGGAAAAGGGGAAGTAAAGGTGTATACGTGTATAGGGTCAGAAGTTTGGAAAAAGTGTTTTTGGTTTACAGAAAGAGAGCTGGATATTTGATGAAGTTGAAGGTGAGAAACTTAAAGTTATGAAACAAAGCTGGAGATTTTGGCAGAGTTTCAGAATGCTGTGTTGCTAGGAGTTTTGTTTCTCTCTTAGCAATTTTTCTGTTTCTTTTCTTGAACCTCCTTTTGCAGTGGTGAAAGCTCTCTATTTATAGGCAAAGTTCTTGTGGATGCCTTGAACATATAAGGCGCCAACAGAGTTTGAATTTGTTCTTTGACAGAAATTCCTGGGAAGTTGTGATAACAGCTAGCTTTCAGCCTAGGTTGCAGCAGCAGGCGTAGATTGGGGAGAAGTGACCTCTGAAGTGGGCGGTGGCGTGAAGACCCATGCCAGAATCTGTGCAAAAGCATTTTCCAAGCCACACGTGAATGCTCACGAGTGGTTGGAAGCATTAATGGGCATTAAATGGTGACAAGACCTGTCAATACCAACGTTCTGGTAATGAAAACCAGCGTTGAATCAGCAGCGTAAACCATGCTCTGGCCTTGGCTACCTGTTGCCTTAGTAAGCTCTGGAGATTCTCCTAGTTTTCTGGTACGTTCCTTGGATTTACTTCTGGACAATCTGGACTTAGAGATTCTGTATCAGTGTAACACTCTGACCTTTCATCTTCTGATTTCAACCTGTTCTGTAGGAGCCTTCAGACTTTCCTGCTTCTCTTGCATTCCTTTAGCAAATTCTGACTGAGCTTGTGTAACTGCTGAAGGGGCATATTCTGTTTAAGGCTTACATTCTGAACCACGTTTACAACTTCTGATTGAACTGATGTAGCTGCTGAAGAGCCAACTTCTGACCACGCTGGGCCAAGCTTGCAACTTCTGACCGTCTTCATCTGGAATGGGTCCAGAAGTTCTGAAGCGCTGATTTTTCTAAAAAATACTTATTTTAAAGAAACATTCTAAGTACTTAGAATTTGATTTTTCTTTTTTTTCAAGATAAAAGCGTTGCTTCTGGAGTTCGTGAGATCATCTTGCTCTTGTAAGCGGCTTGCTCGGGCAAAGGGATATCTCAGGACTTGGATTTGTTTCAGAGGGACCTTGAAAATCCAAGATGGTTTCTTGAAGAAAGGGAGGGAAAATTTTGGGGTACAACAGTTGCCCCTGTTCAATCTTCTTGAACCTGAAGAGTTAGATTGGCAAGTTTGCCTTTCGCGACTCGAAGGTAAAAGGAGATTGGACACCAGAGTGCCCGGAAATTTGCACTCGCATAGTAGAGTATCATCAATGTGATGGCAGGAATGGGCTTATAGATGCCATTTGGAGAGGTGGTGGATAGGGAGATGGGCTTATAGATGCCATCTAGAGATGTGACAGATCTTCGTCGGGAATGGGCTTACAGATGCCATTTGGAAGTGTTGATCGCACAAGAGATTCCTTAGCGAGAACTTTATGTATCTGAGAAAGGCAGATGTTTTCCTGGCTTGTTACAGGTGTTTGATCTTCAATCTCCTTATGCAGATATGCCCTGGCTGGATACAGGAATCGAATCTTCGAACTCTTCAGACGTGCCCTGGCTAGATACATGAATCGAGTCTGGAAATGTTGTAGTTGATAGATGTGCCCTGGCTGGATACAGGAATCGAATCTTCGAACTCTTCAGACGTTCCCTGGCTAGATACAGGAATCGAGTCTGGAAATGTTGCAGTTGATAGATGTGCCCTGGCTGGATACAGGAATCGAATCTTCGAACTCTTCAGACGTGCCCTGGCTAGATACAGGAATCGAGTCTGGAAATGTTGCAGTTGATAGATGTGCCCTGGCTGGATACAAGAATCGAATCTTCGAACTCTTCAGACGTGCCCTGGCTAGATACAGGAATCGAGTCTGGAAATGTTGTCAACAGATATGCCCTGGCTAGATACAGGAATCGAATCTGGAATTTATGACAGTTGAAGGTAGTTGTCTTTGGGATTGTCTTTTTCCCTGACAAGGCAAAACATAAGTTGTATGCAATGTCATGATGTATGATATGCATGATGTTTTTAACATGAGACAGCCTTGTATGCACTTTATCATGTATGTAAGCAAGATGTATGAAAGTGTAAAATGTTTATGAATGTAACTTCGTCTTAGGAAAATAAATCCTTGACGATCGGCTGGGGAGTTGCCCTGTGGCCGAGATACTTTGCTGAAGTTTTTGATGAGAGGCCTGCTGAGGACTTCAATGATGGATTCCGCTGGGGATAATGACTCCGCTGGGAAACACCAAAGGTAAACTCTGCTGGGGAATACCAAAGATAAACTCCGCTGGGGATACTGAAGATAAACTCCACTGGGGTTCGAAAGAACTTTGTTGGGGGCGATCTTCCGTGGCGATTAGCTGAGGATAACCCTGTTATAAGCCCTTGTGAGGAATAACTCTGAATAAAGCTCGGGAGAGACGTCTGTATTCTGCAGGGAACAAGCTTCCAGAATCTACTGGGGATAAGCTTTAAGACCTGCCGGGGAAAGTTGTGCCTTTTCAGGATTGACGGGGAGTCAAATCTGCTTGGGGAAAGTATTGCTGAATCTTATCTTACTCTGCGGGGCGTTGAGATGATTTGGTCACATTCCTCAGTCGAATCTACCTTGGTACCTTGGCGGACAAAGCAACCAGACTGCATCAAACAACCTTACATTGCCCTTGTTTCTGATGTCACCTGTAATTGATCTTTTGCAAACATTTATAAATTAGCAATTTAATGTCAAATGCATATATCAAAAATGAACATTGGACGTTCTTTGCAAGACAAAACAGAAAAAGGAAAAAACAATGGCAACTTGTATGGACAAGTGAATTTGTATTGATTTGAACTTTGCCTGTGAATAGGCGTTTTTTGTACAAGAGGCTGACATCCTAGTAAGAGGACGCCGCCAAATAACATAGAATTTTGAAAAGGAAATAAAACAACTATGTGAACGATCCCACTGGGTTCCAACTCTGCTATCGCCTTTATGTCTCCGAGTGTCTCATCACTTGGCTGCTCAGTTGAAGATGAAGCTGATTGGTCGATGTCGAAGTCTGAGCCAGATAGTTGAGGCTGAATTCCAGATGCGAAGTGACCCAAGGAGACATAGTGTTACGCACCTTCAGGGTATTCCTGAGCTTCCAAGTACCTCTTCACCTCATGATACCAGGTTTTTTCAATCGCTTTTTCGGTCTCGAGATCGCAGCAATATGCTGGTTCATCCATCTTCCATATAATGATCCGGGGAGCCTCATTGTCCCATTTAACTTTGAACATTGAAGACATTGTAGCCAGTGCATCCGCTAGCTGATTCTCCTCTCTCGGGAAGTGCTCAAAAGTTATCTCTTCAAAGTGGGGAAGCAAGGTTGACACATACTCCTTGTAAGGAATAAGATTTGGGTGTTTCGTATCCCACTCGCCTTTGATCTGATTGATCACGAGAGCGGAATCTCCGAAGACACTCAGAAATTTGATCCTCAAGTCGATTGCAGCTTTTAAACCCATGATACATGCTTCATACTCCGCCATGTTGTTGGTGCAGTTGAAACATAATCGGGCGGTGAGTGGAGTATGAGTTCCTTTGGGGGATATGATTACAGCGCCGACGCCGTTACCCAAAGCATTGGAGGCTCCATCAAAATGCATAGACCATCGGGATCCTTCCTCAGGTCCTTCATCCGGTCCAGGTACTTCACAGTCAGTTACCACCATGATATC
The DNA here is from genome assembly GCA_948472305.1 of Vicia faba. Lineage (NCBI taxonomy): Eukaryota > Viridiplantae > Streptophyta > Magnoliopsida > Fabales > Fabaceae > Vicia > Vicia faba. The sequence continues at coordinate 698,577,450 of OX451738.1, read as the reverse complement.
TTCGTCCGGAAAATCAAAGTTCAATGATTGGTAATCATCCACAGGTTGGTGTGCCAAATGATCTGCCAGTACACTTCCTTTGATTGCTTTCTGAGTTGTATACTGGATATCATACTCTGTCAAGATCATTTGCCATCTCGCTATTCTCCCAGACAGAGCAGGCTTTTCAAATATGTACTTGATGGGATCCATCTTGGAAATCAACAAGGTAGTGTGAGTCAGCATATACTGTCTCAGCCGGCGAGCAGCCCATACAAGAGCGCAGCAAGTTTTCTCAAGCAGCGAGTAACGAGACTCACAGTCGGTAAACGTTTTGCTCAAGTAATAAATAGCATGCTCTTTTCGGCCAGACTCGTCATGCTGCCCCAGCACACACCCCATTGAATTGTCAAGTACTGTCAAGTACAGTATCAGAGGTCTTCCTTCCACTGGTGGCACAAGAATGGGTGGCTCTTGGAGATATTCCTTTATCTTTTCAAAGGCATCCTGACATTCATCGTTCCAGCGTACTACTTGATCTTTCTTCAGTAATTTGAAGATTGGCTCACAAGTAGTAGTCAGGTGCGAGATGAATCGGGCAATGTAATTCAGTCGTCCCAGAAAACCTCTGACTTCCTTCTCTGTCTTTGGAGTCGGCATCTCTTGTATGGCTTTTACCTTGGCAGGGTCCACCTGAATACCTTTGTCACTTACAATGAAACCTAGCAATTTTCCGGATCTTACCCCAAAGGTGCATTTGTTGGGATTCAACCTCAGCTTGTATAGCTTGAGTCGGTCAAACAACTTCCTCAGATGGTCAAGGTGCTCCTCCTCAGTTTGAGACCTTGCAATCATGTCATCCACGTATACCTCAATCTCATGATGGATCATATCATGAAATAAAGCCACCATGGCACGTTGATAGGTTGCCCCAACATTTTTCAATCCGAACGCCATGACCTTATAACAGAAGGTGCCCCACTGAGTCACAAAGGTGGTCTTTTCCATATCTTCTGGAGCCATCTTGATCTGATTATACCCTGAAAAACCATCCATGAAGGAGAAAACCTTGTACTGAGCAGTATTGTCAACAAGAACATCGATGTGAGGTAAGGGGAAGTCATCCTTGGGGCTTGCCCTGTTCAAATCCCTATAGTCGACACACATTCTGACTTTACCGTCCTTCTTTGGTACTGGCACCACATTGGCAACCCACTGTGGGTAAGAAGTCACCGCGAGAAACCCGGCATCGAATTGCTTCATAACTTCGGCTTTGATCTTTTCAGACATCTCTGGGCGCATACGTCGGACTTTTTGCTTTACCGGAGGGCAATATTCCTTGGTTGGCAGGTGGTGAACTACAATGTCGGCATCCAAACCAGGCATATCTTCATAGGACCAAGCAAAAATCTCCATGTAATCCTGTAGCATCTGGATCAATTGTTGCTTCACGCTGAGCTCTAGATTGGCACCAATCTTGACCTCTTTCCTATCTGTCTCAGTACCCAAGTTAATTGTTTCCACAGGCTCTTCATGTGGTTGAATAGCCCTCTCTTCCTGGAGTAGCAGTCTTGCGAGTTCACCAGGCACTTCACAATCATCTTCACCTTCGTCCTCGGCCAAGTTGATCGGATTTTCGAAGTCATAACTGGCGGTAGCAGAGCTGTTACCAGTGAGATCCATAGTGGATTGAAACCTGTATAAGTGAGTGTGTGTAAATATAGCTGTTTTGCAATATATAACACAGAAAGGAAAAGAGCACAAGATTTGAAATGCAACAAACGTCCAATGTTTTGATTGATGATATATGAAAATGTCATACAAAAAGCCCTAACAAATGGAGCTACGATGCCCCGGGTAGGACACCGAGCCAACAAAGTTTTAACATATTGTTTGTTACAAATTGGAAATCAAAAGAAATTAATTACTGCGTGACAAATGTGATAGGTGTAAAATCCTTTGCCGTCCAGTTGCTTGGTCTGTTGCTGGTAGTCGGGTAGATCCAACTGTCAAACTCTGCTTCCTCTACGTCCTCCTCGATAGCATTCACCCTTGAGCTGGAGATGAACACCGGAGCCTTTCTGACCTTCTCCTTGCGCACAGCCCTCTGAGCCTCTGCAGTAAAGCCCAGCCCAAACTTGTCATTCTTCTGAGTGAAGTCAGGAAGCTGACCCCAGTTTGCATAATTGCCTTCCTGAACCACAGCCCGGGCATCCCTTAGGGAAGCCATCTTCAAGGAAACATTCTCTTTGACTGTTGTTTCTGCTGCTGCTGAAATTGGATGCACCTCCTCGAAATGCTGAAAGGGGGTTTCAATAAACTCCCCGTCCATCTCAATGTATCTGAAGGAATTCAAATGGCTCACCATATACTCCTCTTCTCCTTGCACAGTGACGATCTTCCCCCTGACAGGGTACTTCAGCTTCTGGTGCAAGGTAGAGGTCACTGCCCCAGCTTTATGGATCCAAGGTCGACCCAGTAGATAAGAGTACGATGGACATATATCCATCACATAAAAAGTAGAGTCGAATACTTGAGAGCCCACACAAATAGGGATGTCAACCTCTCTATGAACCATCCTTTTTGAACCGTCAAAGGCCCTGACGATGATATTGCTGGGCTTCAGTTCCAGGCCTTCATAATCCAAACGGTCTAAAGCCTTTTTCGGTAGGACATTCAAGGAAGAACCAGTATCCACCAATACATGCGCCAAAGTAGTGCCCCTGCATTCCATAGAGACATGCAGGGCATCGTTGTGGTCTCTTCCCTTCGCAGTCAGGTCAGCATCTGAAAAACCCAAGCCATTGTCTGCTGTCAGATTTGCTACGCAATCAGTGAACTGGACTGCAGATGTCTCCTGTGGCACATGGGCCGTCTTGAGAAATGAGATCAAGGCCTTAGCATGGGCCTCGGAGCATAGCAATAAAGAGAGCATGGAGATCTTGGAGGGCGTATGCCCCAGCTGCTCGACAACATTGAAATCACTCTTCTTTATTATTTTCAGGATTTCCTCCATTTCTTGTTGGGAGGCCTCAACATTTATAGATATTGGTGCCTCCATCCGGGCAGGCTCTTCTTCAATCCCTTTGCCCCGAGCATTAGATGACTCGGCAGCAGGGGAAACAACTTGATCAGTAACAGGAACAGGTACACTTGTAGGTGTTATAAGGAGGGGTCTTCGAGTAGCGGGTGGTGCAATGTCAGGCGAGAAGAGCCTGCCACTGCGGGTGACCTTGGCTGGACCAGTGATATCGCAGATACTGGCGCCAGTGTTGAATTCTTGTTTGATCCCATTCACATATACGTCTGCCCCATAATGCCAGGGGACAGCTTTATCAGACACATAGGGGAGAGGCCCCGGAACAGTAATAAGCACAGGTGCAACAGTCATGATTTGAACAGGCTTCTTCGGGAGAGCCTTGATTGGATTATTGAAGATGGTAACCACAAAAACTTCTTCTACCGGAACCAACTGAACAACAGACTTCTTAAACAGAATCTCCTTGCTATCCATTAGGCTTTGGATGCCTAACTTCAGCAAGGGACAACCAGATAGGGAAACAGCACAGAACAGGCAACCTTCTCTGCAACCTGGAAACAAACCGGCCAGTAGTAAGTTCCTCTTAACAGTTAAAAGAGGGGTAACAACTTCATTTACCGAAACAGCATACAATTCTTCCTCAATGGCATTTACTCTATGCTGGGGCATAGGAGCAGTTACAACATTTGGTCTCTCCGGCGCTTCAAACTGAATTTCCTTTGCGTCGATCAGATCTTGCACTTTGTTTCTCAAGGCCCAGCAATCATCAGTAGTGTTCCCGGTGCTATCAGAATGATAAGCACACCGGGCATTTGGGTTATACTTAGGAGATGCAGTGTTGACGACCTTAGGAGCCTCTTTGATGGTCACCAAGTTGGTTGATAATAGTTGGGGTAAAATTTGGGATAAGGTCATACTCAACCGAGTATACTGCCTCTTGGGCCTTTCACCTGTTTGTTGATTGTACTGTTGAGGAGCAGCAACAGGTTTTGAAATAATCATAGCATTGACGGCTTGGCGACTTTCTGGCTTGACTTGCCTTCTAGGACCATAGACGGAACTTGCTTCCTTTTTAAAAGGCCTCTTCTCAGTACTTGCAGCAACACCCTTCTGAATCTTTCCTGACTTGATGCCAGCTTCTATTCTTTCGCCCGTTAATATCAGATCGGTAAACCCCGCAGAAGAGTTACCAATTAGATGATTGAAAAATGGCCCAGATAGGGTCCCAAGAAACATATCAACGAGCTCACGATCGGTTAAAGGAGGCTGCACCCTGCCAGCCAAATCCCTCCATTTTTGTGCGTACTCTTTGAATCCTTCGCCTGTTCCTATCGACATACCCTGAAGTTGGGTACGATTAGGGGCAAGGTCAGAATTGTATTGGTATTGTTTGTAGAAAGCGGTGGCCAAATCTTCCCAATTTCGAATGCTGGTTCCTTCTAGCTGATAAAACCACTCCAACTGAGCTCCAGAAAGACTGTCTTGAAAGAAATGAATCCAAAGGTTTTTATCTTCCGTATAGGGTTGAATTTTTCTCACGTAGGACCTGAGATGCATTTTGGGACAGGACAACCCATCATACCTCACAAACGCTGGCACTTTGAATTTTGGGGGAATCACAATCCCGGCAACCAGACCCAAGTCTTCAAAATCCAAACCTGGTACCCTTTGTAGCTCCATGGCGGCCAACCTGTCTTCTAGCCCTTTGTATTTATCATCAACTGGAGGGTATTGCTGATCAGTATAATCTTCATCCTCTTCGACCTCCTCCTCTTCCGCATCAGACTCGGAAGGTACCGCAGCCCCACCTCCTTTGCTGGTTCCTTCATCAGAGATAGGCGGAAATTCAAGTACTCTCCGAGCTTCTCCGTCAAATCTTCTCCCCAAAGTAGCCACCCCGATTCTCTTTTTCTTCTTCTTCACTGGGTCTTTGTTTCCCAATTGAGTCTTGATATCTTCCTGACCCTTAGCCAAGGTCATCAGGAGTTGCTGGAACTGTGCATTCTAAGCCTGTAGGTCTTTGATTGTTTGCTCGAGATCCATCCTGACTGACATAAACAGCGGATAGATAAGGAAACTTGGAGTGAGACCTGCTTATGCACATGATGAATGGTATGCTTATGCATGCAATGCATTCAAGGATTTAGGACATTCAAAATTGTTTCAGACAAAGAAGAACGCACGTCATATTAATAAGAAGAAATTTGTTAGTACATAAATGCCCCATGGGCCAAATATTACAAAATAACTTCTCAGGGTAGAAAGACATTGCGCATCCTCTTTGGCGCGATGTAGGTGTTGAGGACCTCTTGCTCATGGAGTTGGCGGGTAAGCTCTAGAACCTTCTTCTCACTGGCGTAGAAACTAGCTTCAAAGGTATTACGTTCCTCCTTGAGCTGAATCCAGCTTTTCTGCATTTCCTCCCACGATGTAGGCATGTCTGGATGTAGGATGATGTAGGGAACCTCTCCTTCATTGACGGGCTCTTTAATCACAGGGAGAATATGAGGATAAGGCATCATCAATCTTTGGGCTCGGGCTCGTACCCACTTGAGATAAGGTTCAAGAGGGATGAAGTTCTTGTGTCCCAAAGTCTTGCTATCAACCTTGTTGAGTTTTCCCCAAGCTCTGATGAATCTTTGGCGAAGTCTTTGCGCATCGTTGTCGAAGTCAAAAACTAAGCTAGGAATCAACATATCATGAGGGCCATCCCTCCGTGCATATCCAAATTGCCTCAAAGCTAGGCAAGGATTGTAGGTGATACCCCCTCTAATTCCAAGTAAAGGAACATTAGGAAATTCTCCGCAACGATCGACAATGATGACATTTTCTCTGGACCGAGAACACCAATGTACATCAGAATGAGTAAGAATCATCAATCGTTGGGACCACCTTGCACCTTGGTCATTCTTCAAGACAGATTGTGGAAGGTGCGAAATAAACCACCTTGCAAGGATAGGAGTACAACACATGAGAACACCCCTCTTTCTCATTGTTCGTGTGTAAAATGAGTGAAGGATGTCCCCAAGCAATGTTGGTATCGGATTTCTGGACAAGAAGATTTTGACAGCATTGACATCTACCAATTGGTCAGGATTTGGGAACAAGACCAACCCATAGATAAGGAGTGCCATAATCTCTTCAAAGGCTTGTAGGTCCAATGAATTCCAACACTCTTGTGCCTTTTCAAACAAGAATTTAGCTAAGAAGCCTTTGACACCGCTTCTAGTTTCCCAATGCCCCTTGATGTCGGATGGCTGTAGATGTAATGCTCGAGCAACATCTTCCGGCTTTGGTTCCTTTTCCGTACCGTTGAAGGGTAGTTGATTAAGGATAGGAATTCTCAAGAGTTGAGAAAACTCCTCCAAAGTGGGTACCAATTGATAATCAGGGAAAGTGAAACAGTGGTGAAGAGGGTCAAAGAACTGGAATAGCACTTTCATCATGTATTCTTCAATGTTGGTGTTGACCAGGCTGAGCAGTCTACCATGTCTTTCACTGAAGGATGAATTTTCCGGAATTCTTGAGGTGAGCTCCTTGAGTTGAGGAGAGATTCTCACAAGGTTGACTTGAATGGTATTTCTGCGAGGAATCTCCATGTCCTACAAAACAAGAACAAAGATGAAGATCCAAAACCCTTGAAATGGTTAGAGAATGCATATGATGCTTCATGATGTTTATGATGTATGCACAAAACATATGTACAAGAAAATCACACCAAACCCTAGTTTCAGGCTTGCGTGGGGTTTCATAGGTAAGTACCCTCTTGAGTGTAGTTGGCTTAAAAACCTGTCCTATAAATAGTAACCGGGTTCTAAGGAGCTCAATATCACCGGATTGTTTTCATCGTTCATTGTTTTGGTTTAGCCACTTAACTAGCGACCAAAATATTCCAAGAAAACAACCCTCAATGAGTGTAGTATTGAGTATCTACCAACTTCGGACTGCACCAAAGCCGGACATCTCACTACCCCTAATAAAAGGCCAAGATGGTCAAGTAAGGTTCTAGGTCATTAGTGCTTAGTGACATCACTCAGCGGCCCCGTACTCTCCTTGATTGAACTCAAGGGTTACCGGTACTCACAAATATGTCGAACCAATATAACTATTGCTTAGACCGTGTCGGTATACCCCACACAGTTTCCACAACGTATTGCTATCTATGAATGTTTCCCAAAATCCGGGTGGAGGATTGTAAACCCAAACAATAGAGCCGAAGCATAAAGCAAACAAATCAAACAATTAGTCATGCAAGAGGGTGATCTAAGCCCTAAGGTTACTCCACTTTTAAAAACTATCCCCAGCAGAGTCGCCAGTTCTGTGATACGGTGGGAGAACTGACTAGTGTTTTGCGTTCGTATTCGCACTTGTGCGGTTGAGCAAGAGTCGCCACCGACTTTTTATTTTTATCCTAAGGAAAGGTTTAAAAAGCACAGCAAAAAACCTTTTGAGGTGTTTTCTTGGGTTCGGGGAGTAGATTATAGAAAGGGAAGGTATTAGCACCCTTTCTATCCATGGTTATCCATGGGCTCTTAGTTACTTGCTTAGATCACTTGCCTTTATTCTTAATTGTTTGAAATGGTGCTTTGTGCGTGGATTTGAAAACTGTTTTGAAAAGAGGCCAATGTGGTGGCAACCTTTGTAATGATCCATGTTGGGATGTATACAAAGGTGTATGTCTTTTGAAAAGGTTTTCAATGTTTTTTTGAAAGTTGTTTTGAAAGTGTAGTGATGTGTGGTTTGAAAAATAGGCAAGTGTTTTGTTTTGCAAGTTTGATTCAAGTAACTAAGAGTTTGTCTACTCCTAAAGTTCTCAAAGATTTTTGTTATGTTTTTAACCCTTTTAACAATTTTGTTCCACCATTGTATTTGGTGGACAATCTTGTGTTAGGATGTGAAAGGGACGGGCGTGGGTCATCGTTTAGACCATAATTGCAACGGTGTCAAGTATCTTTGGGCATTTTCCTTAAGGGACTTGATCATTTGTTTGTTTTGCCCAAAGAGACCTAACATGCAATATGGCCTAATTTTGAAAGGCAACAAGTGGAGGTAACCCTAGGGGTGTTAGTGTGCAAGTGTGTTTTGTTGCATACAAGAGTTTTTCTTTGGATTAGGTGTTTTCTATTTCATTGATTTTATCTTGTCATACACGTCCTAATTACTAGCGATAAGAAGCGGAAATGTAAAATCCTACGCTATTACAACAATTAGGGGAGGGGGATACACATTTGTACATGGGGGGTTCAACGAGAAAAATAGACAAAAAAGAAAATAGCAGAAAACAAGAAATATAGAGAGAGAGAGGGAGCCTGCGCGCTGCTGGGAGGTCATCAGAAGTTCTGACCCAGATCCGCTGCCAGATGATCAACCTGTTGGTGAAACTGGATGAGTCAGAACTTCTGACTCTAGAACCTGCAAAACAGAACCTTGTTAGTGGGGAAATCAGAAGTTCTGATTTCCCTGCGCTGCAAGACAGAAGTTTGTTAGTGGAGAAACCAGAAGTTCTGATTCTGCTGAAAAGGCAATAATCTTCAGAGGTTCTGATATCATTGCCAGCAGAACAGGCTTCAGATGTGCTAACGTCAAAGTCAGCACTTGGCTTTTTCCTGTACTAATCAGAACATCTGCAATCCTGTTGTTACTCCACAAAATAGGAAACATATTTGGAACAGATCCAGCAAAATAGCAAAAACGTTTTAGAGGTCAGAATCACCAAGGTCACAGGCAAGTCCTATACTGGCTCAGAACGTTCTGAGGTATGAAAGTCCTCAGAACATAAACAGCAATAACATGAATATTTACATTATGTTACTTGAATATGCACAGCTGATGATGCTTAACAGTGTGGTGAGGGTCAGCAGGTGCTTACCTGACTGTTTGGAAAGTTGTGGGCGAAAGTTAGCTTTTGGTTCTGGTGGTGTTCTGGACAGATTTGGGAAAAGGGGAAGTAAAGGTGTATACGTGTATAGGGTCAGAAGTTTGGAAAAAGTGTTTTTGGTTTACAGAAAGAGAGCTGGATATTTGATGAAGTTGAATGTGAGAAACTTAAAGTTATGAAACAAAGCTGGAGATTTTGGCAGAGTTTCAGAATGCTGTGTTGCTAGGAGTTTTGTTTCTCTCTTAGCAATTTTTCTGTTTCTTTTCTTGAACCTCCTTTTGCAGTGGTGAAAGCTCTCTATTTATAGGCAAAGTTCTTGTGGATGCCTTGAACATTTAAGGCGCCAACATAGTTTGAATTTGTTCTTTGACAGAAATTCCTGGGAAGTTGTGATAACAGCTAGCTTTCAGCCTAGGTTGCAGCAGCAGGCGTAGATTGGGGAGAAGTGACCTCTGAAGTGGGCGGTGGCGTGAAGACCCATGCCAGAATCTGTGCAAAAGCATTTTCCAAGCCACACGTGAATGCTCAGGAGTGGTTGGAAGCATTAATGGGCATTAAATGGTGACAAGACCTGTCAATACCAACGTTCTGGTAATGAAAACCAGCGTTGAATCAGCAGCGTAAACCATGCTCTGGCCTTGGCTACCTGTTGCCTTAGTAAGCTCTGGAGATTCTCCTAGTTTTCTGGTACGTTCCTTGGATTTACTTCTGGACAATCTGGACTTAGAGATTCTGTATCAGTGTAACACTCTGACCTTTCATCTTCTGATTTCAACCTGTTCTGTAGGAGCCTTCAGAGTTTCCTGCTTCTCTTGCATTCCTTTAGCAAATTCTGACTGAGTTTGTGTAACTGCTGAAGGGGCATGTTCTGTTTGAGGCTTACATTCTGAACCATGTTTACAACTTCTGATTGAACTGATGTAGCTGCTGAAGAGCGAACTTCTGACCACGCTGGGCCAAGCTTGCAACTTCTGACCGTCTTCATCTGGAATGGGTCCAGAAGTTCTGAAGCGCTGATTTTTCTAAAAAATACTTATTTTAAAGAAACATTCTAAGTACTTAGAATTTGATTTTTCTTTTTTTTCAAGATAAAAGCGTTGCTTCTGGAGTTCGTGAGATCATCTTGCTCTTGTAAGCGGCTTGCTCGGGCAAAGGGATATCTCAGGACTTGGATTTGTTTCAGAGGGACCTTGAAAATCCAAGATGGTTTCTTGAAGAAAGGGAGGGCAAATTTTGGGGTACAACAGGTACCTTTTGCTATAAAGTCATGTAATTCGGATTGAAGAATGCTGGGGCCACTTATCAGCACGCCATGGTCGCTTTATTCCATGACATGATTCACCATGAGATTGAGGTTTATGTTTGTTAGAACATAGTTTGATTCTACAACCCTCAGTTAGAGTTTTGATGATAACAAAATACAAGATTAAATGAATTATTAGATTTATATATGACATAGATGCTACCTAAGAATATGTTGTGTATTTACAGGAAACTCTGATGGAATCAACATCAGAATATCAGAATATCAACATCAGCATCAGAAGATATGTCACATCAGAAGATCAGTACATATGCTTACGCTACAGTATGATGAACAAGATCTGCGCTCAACATACTCTGATTCTGATCAACATCCTAACAATGTCATCAGCACTAAGAAGCAATCAGAATAAGCTAAAGCCAACACACTCCGATCTTAATCAAGCAGAATATTCTGAAGTGTCAACGGTACTGCATTCAAGGCAGATTAATTACCAACGGCTTTATTCCAAGACAAAGATATGCTTAAAATGGAAAGAACGTAATGGGCATTGAAATGGAATTATTGGCATCAACGTATCTATTCCAAGAAGTATTTAAACAAATCAGTGAGAAGTAATTTGTATTGGAAATGTAATTTATTTAATGTCCACAATTCCCAATACTTACTCTTCATTAGGGCCTTTTGGCATTTTCAATTTCTAGTATAAATATGCTACCTAGGCTATCAATATTGTATCCCAAATTCATTCCTCTATTTGAATATAAGAAGTAGTCCTCTTTGTTATCATTCATTGTTCATTCTTTATCTCTCCTTCCATTACCTTGCACCAACAAATTGGTATCTAGAGCTTTTGGTTCTGTTTTCCTGGGAAACACGAGTGGTTGTGAACTTTGTGTTTGAGTTTTGTTCCTTGATTTTCTGTTGAAATCTTGAACAAAATTCTGAATAGAATTTTGATTCTGTGGGTTGGGAAACAGTGTGTTTAAGATCTGAAAATCCGTGCAAGGTTTAAAATGAGTGGAGACGGTAGTTTGAACACTAAACTTCCAGTTTTTAATGGCAAAAACTAAAACAGATGGATGATACAAATGCGTGTACTGTTCGGTGCACAAGATGTTCTGGATCTGATTACAGATGGTTATGTACCAGCTGCAGCAGATGCAACTGAAGAACAGAGAACTGCTGAGAGGTTGATGAGAAAGAGGGATCAGAAAGCTCTGTTCTATATCCATCAGTGTGTGGATGAAAATGTGTTCGAGAAGATTGTTGATTCAACAACGTCTAAAGGGGCGTGGGATTTACTGACGAGATGTTACGGTGGTGACGCATCAGTAAAGAAGGTGAATCTTCAATCTATACGAAAGCAATATGAGAATCTGAACATGAAGAGAAGTGAGAAAGTTTCTGAATATATCTCCAGAGTGATTCTGATCACTAACGAGATGAAGGCGTGTGGAGAAACTCTGACTGAACAAGTAATCATAGAGAAGATTCTGAGGTCGCTCACTCCTCAGTTTGATTACATTGTTGTTTCTATTGAACATTCTAAAAATCTGGAAACCATGAAAATAGAAGAATTACAAAGCAGCTTAGAAGCACAGGAGTTACATATGTCTGAGAGAACTTCTGAGAGAGAAGCTGAGCAAGCTCTGAAGGCTTATTTTGTCAAGAAAGACCAGAAGCAGAATAGACGTGGTGATAGATTCCAGAAGTCAGAAGCCTCAACCTCTGATGATAAGAAGTATCATAAAGGAAAAGAGAGGTATGACAAAAGGAAGGTTCAATGTTACTCCTGTAAACAATTTGGCCATTTTGCCAGAGATTGTAGGTCAAACAGGGATAGGAAATCAGAAGAAGCATATATGGCTAAGAGAAACTCTGATGATGAACCTGTACTGCTAATGGCCTCTGACTCTGATGAAAAATGCTCAGAAGATTGGTGGTATATGGACACTGGCTGCTCAATTCATTTAACTGGAAACAAACAATGGCTGACAGACTTTGACTCCAGAAGGAGTACAAAGATCAGATGTGCTGACGATAAGTATCTTAATGCAGAAGGTATGGGAGATGTCAGAGTTAGAGTGAAGAATGGGAAAGACATTCTGATCAAAGACGTCTGGTATGTTCCTGGTATTAGAAGCAATCTGATGAGCGTAGGTCAGCTGATTGAGAAAGGTTTTTCAGTTGTTATGAAAAACAATCTTCTGACGTTGTATGATTCCAATCAGAAGTTAATTATGAAATCTGAACAAGGAGGCAACAGAACATTCAAGGTGAATGTAGAAACAGCTGAAGCAACGTGCCTTAGTGCAGAAGGTGCTGAAAGTAACAGTAAGCTGTGGCATAAGAGGTTAGGGCACTTAAACTATAGAAGCTTAGGGCATCTATGTTCTAAGAAGCTCGTATGTGGTATTTTGAAAATTGTGAAGCCTGAGAAGTCATGTGAGATATGCATGAAAGGTAAGCAACCTAGATTGCCATTTACATCAGAAGTAGCCCCCAGAGCGAAACATGCTCTGGGAGTAGTATATTCTGATGTGTGTGGACCATTTCCAGTACCTTCACTTGGAGGAAACAATTACTTTGTGTCTTTTGTGGATGAGTTCACAAGAATGACATGGGTAACACTTATCAAGTTCAAGCATGAAGTGTTTACTGAGTTCCAGAAATTCAAGGTGAAGGCTGAGAAGCAGAGTGGTTAGAAGTTAAAAATTCTGAGAACAGATGGTGGAGGTGAGTATAACTCTACAGTGTTTCAGAAGTTTTGTGAGGAAAGTGGAATAGAACATGAGGTTACTGCTCCATATACTCCTCAGCACAACGGTCTTGCTGAAAGAAGAAACATAACTCTGCTTGATATGACCAGAAGCATGTTAAAAGAGAAAAAGCTACCTCACGTGTTATGGGGAGAAGCTGTTGCCACATCAGCATACATTCTGAACAGGTGTCTAACAAAGAAACTGAAGGAAGCTGTTCCTTTAGAGAAATGGACTGGAGATAACAGAGTGCCAGTCATCTGAAGGTGTTTGGCTCTATCTGTTACAAACACGTTCCAGAAGCTAGAAGACAAAAACTGGATGATAGAAGCAAAATAATGTTGCTGGTTGGGTACCACAATACAAGTGCGTATAAGCTTTATTGTCCAAAAACTAATAAATTTGAAGTCGGCAGAGACGTTGTGGTGAAAGAGTCTGAAGCATGGGATTGGAACAAATCTCAATCTGATTCTGGTGTAGTGCCAACACCAGAGTTATCCTCTGAAGATGTTTTAGAAAGATCAGAAGATGAATCTGATTCTGAAGATCCTGAAGATGAGTTATAAGAAGATGATCCAGATACTGATGATGATCCAGAATCTGGTGGTAATTATAGTTCTGGAAGGGAAAACTCTGAAGGTGGTAAATCTGAAAGTAGTAGTTCTGGTGCAGCTTCAGAACAAACTCAAAGACCACAGAGAATCAGACAAAAACCCAGAAGGTTTGCAGATTTTGACATGCTGCAGGATAATGACGTTGACTCTGAAGGAGCAGTTGTTCAGTGTGCCATGTTAGTAGATTCTGAACCACTGGGCATTGAAGAAGCTCTCAAGAAGAAAGAATGGGTTAATGCCATGAAAGAAGAACTTGAGGCAATAGAAAGGAACAAAACTTGGAAATTGACTAAACTTCCAGATAAGAAAAAAGCCATCAGCGTCAGATGGGTTTTTAAGTTGAAACTTAAGCCAGATGGTTCCATTGGCAAGTACAAAGCTAGACTAGTAGCTAGAGGTTTTCTTCAGAAACCTGGGCTAGATTATTTTGAGGTGTTTGCACCTGTAGCTAGGCATGAAACAATCAGACTGGTGATTGCTTTAGCTGCAAACAGAAACTGGCCTTTAATGCACTTGGATGTGAAGTCAGCATTTCTGAACGGTCCATTACAGGAAGAAGTTTATGTGTCACAACCTCCTGGATTTGTGAAAAAGAATCAGGAAGGGATGATATACAGGTTAAATAAGGCTCTGTATGGACTGAAGCAAGCGCCTAGAGCTTGGAATCTGAAAATTGATTCATTTTTCAAGAAGCAGAGGTTTCAAAAGTGTGAGATGGAATATGGAGTTTATGTACAACACTCTGATAGCAATATGATTCTGGTGTGTCTCTATGTTGATGACATCTTGCTAACAGGTAGCTGCCCAGAAGATATAAATAAGTTCAAGGAAGTTCTGATGAATGAGTTCGAGATGACAGATCTAGGAAAAATGACATATTTTCTAGGAATGGAGATTATGTACTCGAAGAAGGGTATCATTCTGCACCAGTTAAAATATGAACAAGAACTTATGAAGAGATTTAAGCTGCAGAACTGCAAAGTTGTTGTGACACCATCAGAAACCAATCAAAAATTGGATTCTGACTCTGATGGTGATTCTGTTGATTCTACAACCTTCAAACAGCTGGTTGGCTCTCTAAGGTATTTATGTAATACTAGACCTGACATTTGTTATGCAGTTGGATTGGTCAGCAGATTCATGAGTAATCCTAAGTGGTCTCATTTCCAAGCTGCTGTCAGAATTCTGAGATATATTAAGGGAACTCTGAAATATGGAGTGTTGTTTCCTTCTGAAAGAAAGACAAAGTCAGAACTAGTAAGTTATTCTGATTCTGACTGGTGCGGAGACAGAGTGGACAGGAGAAGTACCTCTGGATACTTGTTTAAATTTCTGGGAGGTCCCATTTCCTGGAGTTCGAAGATACAGCCTGTTGTAGCTCTGTCAACATGTGAAGCTGAGTATATCGCAGGTGTTGTAGCTGCTTGTCAAGCAGTTTGGCTTCTGAATCTCCTGCATGATTTAAAGGTTGAGGTTGAGGAACCTCTGAAGCTGATGATTGATAATAAGTCTGCAATTGATCTTGCCAAGAATCCAGTGCTACATGGAAGAAGCAAGCATATTGAGACGAAGTATCACTTCCTCAGAAATCAAGTTCTGAAAGGAGTGTTAGAAGTTCTGCATTGTAGCACTCAGAAACAACTTGCAGATCTTCTGATGAAGGCAGTTAAAACAGATCAATTTCTTTTCTTAAGAGATGAAATTGGTGTTGTTAGCTTCTGATAGATTATCTAAATTAAGGGATTGTATTGGAAATGTAATTTATTTAATGTCCACAATTCCCAATACTTACTCTTCATTAGGGCCTTTTGGCATTTTCAATTTCTAGTATAAATATGCTACCTAGGCTATCAATATTGTATCCCAAATTCATTCCTCTATTTGAATATAAGAAGTAGTCCTCTTTGTTATCATTCATTGTTCATTCTTTATCTCTCCTTCCATTACCTTGCACCAATAATTTGGCTAATGCTCAACAATTCTCTACATGCCTAAAGTCAATCATCTTCATCCTCACTCATACAGTTTGCTAAAGCTCTCAAATTGCTTACTCTATAGTTCTAGCATTCTAGTTTCACATAAGCTTAATTTGTGTAGTATCACAGTTGTGATATATAGTTTTTCCAGAAAACATTCAACACACATATTGTTCATTTATCTGTAAGAAAGAATTTCCTTGAGAAACCGGTCTGTGGTTTAGACTCAAGAAGGCTTTAGCAGTTGTTAAAGCAGTTGTAATATTCAGTTGAATATAGTGAATTAAGACCTCGTTGGAGAGAGGCGAAATCACCTTGAAGGGTGGACTGGAGTAGTTTGAGATCAAACGAACCAGGATAAAAATAACGTGTTATCTGCATTCGATTTCAAGGTTTAACAATTCAACCCCCCTTCTTGTGTTTTTCACTTCTTCAATTGGTATCAGAGCGCCTGGTTCTGAGCTCATAACACTTAACCGTGTTAGTACAAGATCCAGCATTGAAAAACACTATGGCAGGAACTCATCACAACATCAGCAATGACAACAACGAAGAAAGAGACAGATTCAGTGGAAAGCCTCCAGTCTTTGATGGAGAGAACTTTGATTACTGGAAAGACAGAATTGAAAGCTTCTTTCTAGCCCATGATGCTGATCTGTGGGATATGGTGACAGATGGATACACGCACCCTGTGAATGCAAGTGGTCAGAAGATTGACAGGAAATCAATGTCTGATCAACAAAAGCGTGATTTCAAGAATCATCACAAGGCCAGAACCATTCTTCTCAGTGCTATCTCTTACTTTGAATATGAAAAGATCTCAAACAGAGACACTGCCAAGAACATGTTTGATTCTCTCAGAATGACGCATGAAGGCAACCTTCAAGTGAAAGAAACTAAAGCTCTTGCGCTCATTCAGAAGTATGAGGCATTCAAAATGGAAGAAAGTGAATCCATTGAAACAATGTTCTCAAGATTTTAGATTCTGGTTGCTGGTCTCAAAGTTCTGGACAAAGGGTATTCTACTGCTGATCATGTCAAGAAGATCATCAGAAGCTTGCCAAAACAGTGGAGGCCAATGGTCACAGCGCTGAAGCTAGCTAAAGATCTCAACAAAATCACTCTGGAGGAACTTGTCAGCTCCCTCAGAAGTCACGAGATAGAGCTGGAAGCTGATGAACCTCAAAAGCAAGGTAAGCCTTTAGCTCTAAAATCTAATAGAAAATCTGACTCTAAGGTTTTGCAGGTTGTTGAAGAAACCTCTGATGGGTCCTCATCAGAAGAAGATGAATTGTCTCTCCTCTCCAGAAGGGTGAACCAACTGTGGAAGCAGAGGAAACGAAAGTTCAGGACTCCCAGAAGATCTGAGAACCAGAACGAATCCTCCTCCAGATACAGAAGGTAAGAATCTGGACACAGAAGATCAGAAGGCTCTTCTGGAAGCAGAAAGCCAAACAACAAGGACATCATCTGCTATGAATGCAACGAGAAAGGACACTACAAGAGTGATTGTCCAAGGCTTCAGAAGGAAAAGCCCAGAAGAAAGTTTGGCAAGGAAAAGAAGAAAAGTCTCATGGCCACATGGGATGACTCTGACACATCTGAAGCTGACTCAGAGTCAGATGATGAGAGAGAAAACATAGCTCTCATGGCGAACATATCAGAAGACAGTGAAGCTTCTGAATCAGACTCTGAATCAGACACAGAAGAGGTATTTCCTGACTTTGCTATTAATTTTACTAAGGCTGAACTTGCTGAAAGCCTTAATGAGATTCTGGAACGATATCAGCAGATCAGAGTCAAATTCAGAAACCTGAAAAGGGATCTTGCTTCTGACTCTGATAAAACTGAGAGTCTCAAGTTGGAAAATTCTGAGTTGAAAAATAAGGTTTCAAAATTAGAAAATCTTTTACAAAACTCTCAGAAGGAAACAATTATTGAAACTCCCAGTAGTGCTGATGAGATCATCAAAGAGTATGATCACAGCTTTCAGAAGTTTCTTGCTAAAAGCATAGATAGAAGCAAGATGGCTTCAATGATCTATGGAGTTAGCAGAAATGGAAAAAAGGGAATAGGATACCAAGGTAAGGTACCTACACCAAAGAATGCCATGGATTTAGTTATCAAACAGACTCCTCTTAAATCACACTTTGTATATGGGCACACACACGACATAAAATATACTAGTAGCAACTATTATGTCAAACCAAAATTCAACCAGAGTTTTGGTAAAACTAACAAATCAGGACCCAAGAAAATATGGGTACCTAAGGATAAAATAATACATGTTGCAGATATCTTTAGCAGCAAAGCAGAAACACCAGTCATGATACCTGGACTCTGGCTGCTCGCGACACATGACGGGAAGAAGGCATATGTTCCAAAGTCTGGAACTTAAGCATGGAGGCCACGTAGGTTTTGGAGGCAATCAGAGGGGAAAGATTATTGGCTCTGGAACTGTAGGTAATGGAAATCTTCCCTCTATCAGTAATGTACTATTAGTAGATGGATTAATGCATAATCTGTTATCCATAAGTCAATTAAGTGATAACGGTTATGATATAATTTTTAATCAAAATTCATGTAAAGCTGTTAGTCAGAAAGATGGGACTATCCTGTTTAATGGAAAGAGGAGAAACAACATTTACAAAATCAAACTTTTTGAACTGAAAAGTCAGAATGTAAAGTGTCTTCTGTCTGTTAACAACGAGCAATGGATCTGGCACAAAAGATTGGGGCATGTTAGTATGAGAAGAATATCTCAGATTAACAAACTCAATATGGTCAGAGGACTTCCTAACCTGAAGTTCAATCCAGATGCTCTGTGTGAAGCATGTCAGAAAGGCAAGTTTGCAAAACCTACTTTCAAATCTAAAAACGTTGTTTCCACCTCTAAGCCATTAGAACTTCTGCACATTGACTTATTTGGACCAGTTAAAACTGCTTCAGTCAGTGGCAAGAAGTATGGGTTAGTAATCGTAGATGACTATAGCAGATGGACATGGGTAAAGTTCTTAAGACACAAGGACGAGTCACACTCTGTGTTTGTCACCTTCTGTAACCAAGTTCAAAATGAAAAGGATCTTAGAATCGTCAAAGTCAGAAGTGATCATGGTGGACAGTTTGAAAACAAATATTTTGAATCATTTTTTAATGACAAGGGCATTCTGCATGATTTCTCTTGTCCTAGAACTCCCCATCAAAATGGAGTTCTAGAATGAAAGAACGGAACATTGCAAGAAATGGCCAGAACCATGATGAACGAGACTAACGTTGCTAAGATCTTATGGGCAGAGGCAATAAACACAGCGTGCTACATTCAGAATAGAATCTCCATAAGACCTATTCTGGAAAAGACTCCATATGAATTGTGGAAGAACAGAAAGCCCAACATTTCATATTTTCATCCTTTTGGATGTACTTGTTTTATTTTGGATACTAAAAATTATTTGAACAAGTTTGACTCTAAAGATCAGAAGTGTATTATGTTAGGATATTCTGAACGCTCAAGAGGGTACAGAGTATACAATACAGAAACACAGATTGTGGAAGAATCAATCAATGTTCTTTTTAATGATAAGCTTGACTCTGAAAAGTCAAAGCAGAATGAATTACTTGCAGGTATGGAAGTGGAATTCACAGGTACTGAAGACAAGTCATCAGAAGCTCTTAACAGAGACACTCCCTCAACATCAGAAAGAGGCACTGCAAGCAATCCAGCATCTTCTGTTGATCAACCTCAGAAAAGACCATCCAGAAGCAGCATGGATCACCCAGAAGAAACAATCTTGGGAAGAAAGGAAGATCCAATCAGAACAAGAGCCAGTTTCAGAAACTCTGAAGAATCCCTCATGGGACTTGTCTCTCTGATTGAACCTTCCTCTATTGATGAAGCACTTCTAGACAATGACTGGATTCTAGCAATGCAAGAGGAGCTGAATCAATTCACCAGGAATGACGTATGGGATCTGGTTCCTAAGCCAAAAGGATTCAACATCGTTGGAACAAAATGGGTGTTCAGAAACAAGCTGAATGAACAAGGTGAAGTTGTCAGAAACAAGGCACGATTGGTAGCACAAGGTTATAGTCAGCAAGAGGGGATAGACTATACAGAAACCTTTGCTCCAGTCGCCAGGTTAGAATCTATCAGACTTTTAATTTCTTTTGCTGTTAATAAAGGCATCACTCTGTATCAGATGGATGTCAAAAGTGCATTCTTAAATTGCTATATAGAAGAAGAGGTATATGTGCACCAACCCCCTGGTTATGAAAGCTCAAAAAATCCAGAATATGTTTTCAAACTAAAGAAGTCACTATATGGTCTGAAACAAGCTCCCAGAGCTTGGTATGAAAGACTGAGTAACTTCCTGTTAGAAAAGGAATTCACCAGAGGGAAGGTGGACACAACCTTATTCTGTAAGACAGTTAAGAATGACATTCTAGTCTGCCAGATTTATGTTGATGATATAATATTTGGATCTACTAATCCTTCTCTTGGAAGAAAATTTGCTAAGTGTATGCAGGCAGAATTTGAGATGAGCCTGATGGGGGAACTGAAATTCTTTCTGGGCATTAAGATCAATCAAACCCCAGAAGGAACTTACATTCATCAGAGCAAATATGTCAGAGAACTTCTGAAGAAATTTGGTCTCTCAGAATGTAAGCCATCAAAGATTCCAATGCATCCCACGTGCATTCTGGAAAGAGAAGAGGTAAGTAAAAAGGTAGAACAGAAGGTCTACAGAGGTATGATTGGTTCTCTTCTTTATCTGACAGCCTCAAGGCCTGATATTTTTTTCAGTGTATGCATTTGTGCAAGATTCCAATCAGATCCTAGAGAGTCTCACTTAACAGTTGTTAAGCGAATTTTCAAGTATCTAAAAGGTACTACTAATCTGGGTTTGTTTTATAGAAAATCTAGTGATTACAGCTTAGTAGGTTACTGTGATGCTGACTTTGCTGGAGACAGAGTTGAACGCAAAAGCACTTCTGGAAGCTTCCAGTTTCTGGGAGAAAATCTGATCTCGTGGTCCAGCAAAAGACAATCCACCATTGCTCTATCAACAACAAAAGTTGAATACATAGCAGCAGCTGGATGCAGCACACAAATGCTCTAGATGAAAAGTCAGCTTGAGGACTTCCAGATTTATGAGAGTAACATTCCTATACTCTGTGATAATACTTCTGCCATTTGCTTAAGTAGAAATCCAATTTTGCATTCTAGGGCTAAGCATATAGAAATAAAACATCACTTTATTAGGGACTATATTCAGAAAGGCATTTTAAACTTAAAATTTATTGATACAGACCATCAATGGGCTGATATCTTTACAAAACCACTTTCTGAAGATAGGTTCAACTTAATTCTGAAACATCTCAGCATAAAGCTCTGTCCAGAATAAAACTGTTTTAATTTTATATATTAACCTTTAGAATTATGTTTATTACTCTGTGAACTTCTGATCAATCTTCTTTCAGAGTCTTTAGAAATGCAGATTGTATCAGATCTATCCATGAAGCTCTGAGCTCTTCAGTTCAAGGATAGAAGTGATGTTCACTCAAAGCAAACAAGTGTCATCAAATCGTTAGCTGGTTCCTGAGGCTGAACACGCGTTCACGCTTCTGAAAAGGCAAAGCGCTGATTGGTTGCATTGAGACACATGTCATTGGTAACCGTTTAAGTATCTCTCCTAAATCCACCAAAATCAGCCATCATTAATGCTATTAATCATGATTTATTTTCTCTCTCTTAACCGTTTACGTTTTCAAAAAAAAAAACTTTTTCAAAACCTATTTAAACACCATTCACACCATTCACAATGTTTACCCTAACTTTCGCTTTCAAGCAATATTTCTGATTTCTGTGTTTGTGTTCTTTCTCTCAAGAAAACCCTTTCAAATTTCTTTTCTCTCAAGAACTCGTGTGAACATGGCTTCTAGTAGCAATCCTTCATCTGGTTCCCAGAAAGACACATCAACTGAGCAATATGAGGTTCCTCTCAGAACTCTACTCACTCCAGTCAAGAATCTTGAAGTTCTGTCAGAGATTATAGTGGATTTCAACAGTTTGAAGGAAAATGGCTTTGATTTATCAGAAGAGATTCAAGGTAAAGGATGGGAAAGGTATTTTGACAGGTTGGTGGGTCCAACTTTTCCTATCTTGGTTAAGGAATTCTTGATTCACGCCTCTTCCTCAAATCACCAAGTCACTTCTTACATGATGGGGAAGAAGATAGTGATTACTGAAGAGCTGATTGCAAAACTGATAGGATACAATGGTGGAGGCATTCGCTGTATAGACATGGCTGAAAGGTGCTCAGATGTTGTTGTTATTGCCAGGCAGATCTTCACGCTGGGGCTTCCCTCCAGCAAGATAAGGGATCTGAAAGATAAGCACAAAATTTGGGCAAAGATTATTCTAGGCTGTTTCAATCACAGGAAGCCCACAAGTTCTCCTGACTACATAAACATAGATCAACAGTTTCTGATCTATTTTATTAATCAGAAGGTAAAGATTAATCTAGCTCATCTTCTGTTCAACCATCTGAGGACAGGCGTCAAGGAGACTAGAGAAGAAGAGCACACTAAAAGGGATTGGATACCCTTGGGCAGATTGATATCAGATATTCTGACTGAGAATAGGCTGATTGAGCACTTGACAGAAGCACAAGAGATCAGCACCTTGGAACCTTCTGTTGGCAAGCAGATGAATGCCAAGAATCTAAATAAGATGAAGCTGATAGAGAACATTAAGAAGGAGCCCAGCGTTACTCCTTTTGCTGAAATATCCAGCAAAATAATTCCTCTGGACGACTTCCCTTTGTTCTCAGAGATTGACTCCAAGCCTCAAATAGTTCTGAGATACTTGGATGCGTGCAAAGTTGATGGTACAACTCCTAATCTAAAAATTCAAGATCTTCAGCAGAAAGCACCAGAGGTTGTTCTAAAGAAGACTAAGAAAAGAAAAGCTGCTCCAGAAGGATCATCACAACAGACACCAAAGAAAAGAGGTAATCCTGTTTCTGTATCTGTTTTAAGTTCAAGTGCTGTTTCCACATCTATTCCTACTCCTATTCCAATTTCATCTGATATCCCAACACCCCAAACCTTTGAAGATTTTGAAGACTTTGACCCTTCTGAGTCATTAACTCTCAGAAGATCCCGCTCCAAACCACAAAATCCAAACACTATAACCATTCCAGAACCATAACTTGCACAAGTTCTATCTGATATAGAACAACACTCTTCCGCTCCCCATACAGATAATCTAAATACACAACCAGAAATTCCCATTTCTCCACAACCTGACATTCCACTGTCACCCATTCCAGAAACTCCCCTCACTCCAATACCAGAACCAGAAATTCCACAACCTTCCTCTCCCCAACCAGAAAATAATCCACCATCTCCTCCACATACACAATCACCACATCCTGAGACTCAAAACTCTGAGGCTCAAACCTCTGAGTCCCCTGAAACACAACCCTTGGCCATACAATTGTCGTGTGGTACTACTGTCAATATGGCTCAACTTCCCTCCTTACCAGAAACAACTCCTCCAAACTCCCCACATAGTCCAATCGTTATTTCTGATTCTCCTACTCCCTCACCTAAGAAAAATACAGAAAACCACAGCAAGACAGTCATTGACATAACAATCCTTGAACGCCTTGCTGCATTAAACCAGAAAATTGCCATCCTTAGACCTAAACAACCAGATGTTGGTAGCAGCATTTTGAACTTTGAATCAGACATGCAGAAATGGTTATCTTCTTTGAAACAAGCAAGTTTGGAAGTAGTTGATCCTGCTGTATCAGATCATCTCTGGATTCAATTCAGAAGATGGGTAAGGGCTGAAACCCTCAAGCTGCAATACCAGAGCTATGGACAGGTTCAGTAGAACTTCAGCAATCTGCTGAAGGAAATGGAAGATCCAGTTCTGAGCAAAGTGCTGAAGGAAGAAGTTCTCCATCTGGACAGTGAGCCTTGGTCTGAAAAGCATCCAGCATCTCAAGTTCAAGCTGCAGAAGAACAGGTTATTCAAGCTGAAGACTTGGGTCAAGCAGAAGAAGCTACATAAAGCTCTAAGAAGCAGTCTGTATCTGAAGATCCTCAAGCCTCCTCTGTTGGCAGGCAAACTCTGGAGGATTTAAAGAGATCAGATATGCTGATGAATGAAGGGATGGACAAGCAGGATATGAAGATTGAATCTATAGCAAGCATGGTATCCAAGCAGAATGAAACCAGCAAACAAATCAAGAGCATGTTGGAAGCGCTGTTCACACGACTTCCTTCTTCTTCTTAGATTTTTCTTATGTTTTCCTTGTTCTCTTATGTTTGTCTGTAATATTTCTACTTGTTCTAAACTATCATTCCTTCTGTTTTAATACAAACGTGTTTTTACTCTAATCACTTTAAACTCTGTTTATTTATGCTTTTTGATAGCTGATAAAAAGGGGGAGAAAGAATGATATTTTTCAATAACGGTTTATTGAGACAAAAGTCTCAAACATTCTAACATCCTTATATACTTGTTGTTCTGAAAAGCTTACAGGTACAAGAATCTGCAGAACTCTGATGAAGCAAAATTCTGATGCTCAAAGAAAGGTTCAATAAAGTTCTAAAGCTCTGATACTCAAGGTCTTAAGGAACCAAAGGGAAATAATCAACCCAAGGGGAGTTTTTCTCAACATTACTATGATACTTTTATTCCTTACCCTCTTAGCTCTGAAACTTTTTCTCATTATCTGGTCATCTCTGATATCGTTTCCTCTTTATCCTTAAACTCTGATACTTTCATCATTTTATTTTAATTGAAAAAAATCTAGTTTTTGTCATCATCAAAAAGGGGGAGATTGTTAGAATATAGTTTGATTCTACAACCCTCAGTTGGAGTTTTGATGATAACAAAATACAAGATTAAATGAATTATGAGATTTATATATGACATAGATGCTACCTAAGAATATGTTGTGTATTTACAGGAAACTCTGATGGAATCAGCATCAGAATATCAGAATATCAACATCAGCATCAGAAGATATGTCACATCAGAAGATCAGTACATATGCTTACGCTACAGTCTGATGAACAAGATCTGCGCTCAACATACTCTGATTCTGATCAAGATACTAACAATGTCATCAGCATTCAGAAGCAATCAGAATAAGCTAAAGCCAACACACTCCGATGTTAATCAAGCAGAACATTACGAAGTGTCAACGGTACTGCATTCAAGGCAGATTAATTACCAACGGCTTTATTCCAAGACAAAGATCTTCTCAAAATGGAAATAACGTAATGGGCATTGAAATGGAATTATTGGCATCAACGTATCTATTCCAAGAAGTATTTAAACAAATCAGTGAGAAGTGATTTGGCTAATGCTCTACAATTCTCTACACGCCTAAAGTCAATCATCTTCATCCTCACTCATACAGTTTGCTAAAGCTCTCAAATTGCTTACTCTATAGTTCTAGCATTCTAGTTTCACATAAGCTTAATTTGTGTAGTATCACAGTTGTGATATATAGTTTTTCCAGAAAACATTCAACACACATATTGTTCATTTATCTGTAAGAAAGAATTTCCTTGAGAAACCGGTCTGTGGTTTAGACTCAAGAAGGCTTTAGCAGTAGTTAAAGCAGTTGTAATATTCAGTTGAATATAGTGAATTAAGACCTCGTTGGAGAGAGGCAAAATCACCTTGACGGGTGGATTGGAGTAGTTTGAGATCAAATGAACCAGGATAAAAATAACGTGTTGTCTGCATTCGATTTCAAGGTTTAACAATTCAACCCCCTTCTTGTGTTTTTCACTTCTTCAATGTTGATGACATGATTGCAAGGTCCCAGAATGAGGAAGAACACCTTGAACATCTCCAGAAACTGTTTGACAGGTTGAAGACGTACAAGCTGAGGTTAAACCCGAACAAGTGCACCTCCAGGGTAAGGTCTGGTAAGCTGTTGGGTTTCGTTGTCAGTGATAAGGGTATTCAGGTGGATCCTGTAAAGGTGAAGGCCAATCTTCAAGCTGCTGAAGAAAGATCAAGTGTTAAAGTGGAATGATGAATGTCAAATCACTTTTTAAGGAATCTAGGAATACATCCAAGAGCCACCAATTTTGATGCCTCCAGTTGAAGGAAGACCTTTGATCTTATACTTGACAGTACTGGACAATTCAATGGGGTGCGTGCTGGGGCATCATGACGAGTCTGGCCGGAAAGAGCACGTTATTTACTACCTTAGCAAAAAGTTTACCGACTGTGAGATTCGATACTCATGGCTCGAGAAAACTTGCTGCGCTTTGGCATGGGCTGCTCGCTGGCTGAGACAGTATATGCTGACTCACACTACCCTATTGATATCAAAGATGGATCCAATCGAGTATATCTTCGAGAAGTCTGCTCTCTCCAGAAGGATAGCAAGATGGCAGATGATCCTAACCGATTACGACATCCAATACACCACCCAAAAAGCAATCAAGGGGAGTGTATTGGCTGATCATTTGGCGTATCAGGCCGTGGATGACTACCAATCCGTGAATTTCGAGTTCTCGGATGAGAACATCATGTTGGTGACCGACTGTGAGAAACCTGGACTGGATGAAGGACCTGATGAAGGATCCCAACGGTCTATGTATTTTGATAGAGCATCGAACGCATTAGGTAATGGTATTGGTGCTGTGATTATATCTCCTGGGGGCTGTCATACTCCGTTCACCGCCCAACAATGTTTCAACTGCACCAATAATATGGCAGAGTATGAAGCGTGTATCCTAAGTCTTCAAGCTGCTATTGATATGAGGATTAAGTTCTTGAGTGTGTTCGGAGATTACGCTTTAGTGATCAGTCAGATCAAAGACGCGTGGGATACAAAACACCCAAATCTTATTCCTTACAAAGAATACATGCTGACATTGCTCCCACATTTTGAGGAGATAACCTTTGAACACTTCCCAAGAGAGAAGAATCAGTTGGCGGACGCCCTAGCTACCATGTCTTCTATGTTCAAAGTCAGGTGGGACAATGAAGCTCCCCAGATTACCATCGAGAGGTTGGATGAACCCGCTCATTGCTGTGACATTGAGACTAAAGAGGTAGCAGATAAACCCTGGTTTCCTGAAGTAAATAGGTATATTGAGGATCAAGAATACCCCGAGGGGGCATCTGTTAATGATAAGAAGTTTCTGAGAAGGTTCGCTGCAAAGTTCTTCATCAGTAATGGGATCCTCTATAAGCGTAACCATGATTCAACCTTACTGCGATGTGTGGACAAAAGCGAGGCAGAAAGGATCATGGAAGAGTTACACGAAGGTACCTTCAAAACTCATTCCAGTAGGCATACCATGGCAAAGAAAATACAAGGGCAGGATATTATTGGTCCACTATGGAAGCCGATTGCTATCAGCATTCTCGAACCTGTCATAAGTGCCAAGTTTATGCTGATAAGGTGCATGTACCTCCAGTTCCTCTTAATGTTTTGATAGCTCCTTGGCCTTTTGCAATGTTGGGCATCGACATGATCAGCGAGATCAGACCTACTGCGTCCAACGGGCATCGTTTCATTCTGGTAGCTATTGATTACTTTACAAAGTGGGTCGAGGCAGCTTTCTTTGCTACCGTAACCAAGAATGTCGTGGCGCGGTTTATCTGACACAATTTGATCTGTCGATACGGTGTACCAGAGAGGATAATTACGGGCAATGGTACAAATCTCAACAATACAATGATCGTCGAGCTCTGCAAGCAGTTCAAGATACAGCATCATAACACTTCTCCCTATCGGCCGAAGATGAATGGGGTTGTTGAAGTAGCTAACAAGAACATCAAGAAGATTGTGCAGAAGATGATGGTGACCTATAAAGACTGACATGAGATGTTACCATTCACTCTTCATGGATACCGTACCTCAGCACGGACGTCGACAGGGGCAACACCCTACTCCTTGGTGTATGGCATGGAGGCAGTCCTACCCATTGAAGTCCAGATACCCTCTATTAGGATTTTGAAGGATGCAGGTTTGAGCGAAGACGACTGGATCCAGACCCGACTTGATCAGCTGAACTTAATCGATAAGAAGATACTTACTGCTATTTGTCATGGTCAAACGTATCAAAAGTGAATGGTCAAGGCTTTTAGAAAGAAAGTCACACGCCAAGAATATCAAGTCGGGGATCTGGATATCAAACGCATCATACTGCCGCAAGGTGATCCCAGGGGAAAATGGACCCCCACGTACGAAGGGCCATTTGTGGTTAAGAACATTTTCTCGGGAGGAGCTATGATTCTAACCACCATGGATGGTGATGACCTTCCTCACCCCGTCAATGCAGACATAGTGAAAAGATACTACGCCTAATCAAAGACCCGCTAGGTTGACTGGCCTAGGCAAAAATAAGGGCTTCCCGGCGAACCAAAAGGGTTTGGGAAAAAGTAAGGGATGAAAATGAAAAAATATTGTACACCCGGCAAGTCGAAAACCTGAAAAGGCGGCTTGGGCAAAAAAGGGTATCCCGGTGGACTAAAAACCCGAAAGGGAGGTCCAGGAAAAAATTAGGGATTAAAGCGTAACACTATGTCTCATTGGATCATCTTACAACCAGACTTCAGTATCAACTATCAAACTCGGACGACGCCAATCAATCTGATCCACCTTCGACCAAGTAGCAAAGTGATGAGACGCTTGAAGATATAAGGGAAATAGTAGAGTTGGAACCCATTGGGATTGTTTCACATAGCTGTTTTTCTTTCTTTTTCACAAATTGTATCATTTCTATCTTTCGGCGGCGTTCTCTTACTAGGACGCCAGCCTCTTGTACAAAACGCCTATTACAGGCCAACTTCAAAATCAATATAATTCATTTTCACAAGAAATTTCGATTTATTTTTCTTTTTCTGTTTTGTCTTGCAAGAACGTCCAATGATTCATTTTTGATATATGCATTTGAAAATAATTGCTGCTCATAAATATTTACATGTGAAACGAAAGACAATTACTCGTAATTCCAGGAACAGGGGCAAACAAGAAGTGTCTGAACCTTACAATTGCTCTACCCACCAGGTACAGGGATAGAACCAGCTTGAGAATCTAACTAAAGGTACAGACACTCCCCACAGAGTAGGAAGTATCCAAAGACAGTGGTGTAAACTCCCCCCAGCCGAGGTACATAATCGCGGGTGAGCCAACAAATTCTACCTAAGCAGAGTTTATCTATCACCAGCAACAATAATTCATCCCCAGCGGAGTCGTTTCTCCAAGTCAGCAGATCGTCCAACAGAGTATCTCTCTTCCCCACAGAGTCATTCTCCCACCAGATTATTCTCAAGCAGAGTCTCTCCCGGCAGAATGTTCTCGAGCAGAACGGACGCAAGTCTCCAGCTCATCATCTTCGGTCACTATCCCCAGCGGAAACGAAGAACTCTATTCCTTACACTCTCCAACAGCAGTCCAGGATTTATTCTCCCCAACCAGAGAATATCACAAGAGCATTGCATATCCATACACCGTAGAATGCGTATACGCATCATACAACACAACCTCATTTATTTTGAGAACATAATTACTCAATACATTTCATACATCATGACATTACATACGACTAACTCTTTACCTTTCACGGAAAGATGCAATCAAGTTCTGTCAAGTATTCTATGGTTCAGTCAAATTGATGCTAAGATTTTTGTTCCAGTTCAAGCTATGAAGCCCAGAAATCGACCGGATAATATCTTGATTTCTCCAAAATACTACGAAGCCTGGAATTGACCAGATAGTGGTATATCCTAAGTTTAAGCTTTGAAGCCCGGAAATCAACCGGAAAACAACTTGACCCTCAACAAGTTATTGTGAAGCCTGGAAATCGACCAGATAGAAATACAAGACACCGTGAAGCCTGGCATGCAACCAGATAACGGTATAAGATGATGTGAAGCCTGGAGCACGACCAGATAACGACAAAAGACACTGAAGCCTGGGACACGACCAGATAACAGTATAAGGTACTGCGAAGCTTGGAATTCGACCAAAAAGCAATTTACTCAGCCAAATTACTATGAAGCCCAGAAATCGACCGGATATTAGTAAGCCTTAAATTCAAGTTGAAGCCCGGATGCGACCGGATAACCACTTGATTCCTTCTGAAGCCTGGACCACGACCAGATAAGAATTGAGAAATTGCAAAGCCCGGAGAATGACCAGATAGCAAGCCTAAACTCATCTCCCCAGTAAGTCGTTGTAAAACCTGAAGCACGACCAAATAGCAGTCAGTCTTATTTTCCTTAATAGATAATTGCAAAGCCTGGAGCATGACCAAATAACAGTTCATTTTCACCTCCTCGACTAAGAGATGATTCCCCAATAGAGTAACGGACAAATGAAGTTCCTAAAACTCTATTTCTCTCAAGATAGAGACCAGTATTCCCCAGCGTAGTCCTCCTCAACAACTGGTGTACGGGCTCTCGCAAAGGAATCTCTTATGCGATCGACACTTCTTCTGATGGCATCTTTAAGCCCATATCCCGACATCAACCTCCAAATGGCATCTATAATCCCATTCTCGATATCACAAGACCAGTACCACTTCATGCGAGTGCAAATTTCTGGGCACTCTAGTGTTCAATCATCTTCTACCTTCGGATTATGAAAGGCAGACAAGCCAATCTACATCCTCAAGTGTAAGAAGATTGAACAGGGGAAGTTGTTGCACCCTAAAATTTTCCCTCCCATATTTCTCAATACATTTCAAGTGAGGTCTTCAAATTGCTCAAGGAAGTTCAAAAGTTGACCAGACAAACTCTCTCCTAAGGAAGTCTACCCCAAATTAGGGTTTCACTTTGCATCAAGATGTTTGAGTCCAAAAGATCCCAAATGCTCACCATTGTACTGATATGTTCTCAAGATCATCCATGTCAAGTTTCAATCCTTGCAGAGGAAATTTTCTCAGTCAATTGCTCAAAGGCCTGAAAATCGACTGTGCTAGGGCAAAAGTCAACTGTGGCCCACATACAGTATAACTCCAAGATTTTTGGTAAACATTCTCATTTTGAAGTATTATTCATAATTTGATCAAGGGTTGATCACGATTCCTCAAGGATTTCCCACAATTCATCAAAACCCAAAAGTTGCTAAATTAGGGTTTTGTAGGAAAAGTCAACTCAACTTTGACCAATCATAACTTTCTCATACTTTATCAAAAATGACCCATCCAAAGCTCATTTTGAAGAGGATGTAATTCCCTACAATCCATCTTCATCTCCCAAGTTCAAAATATGAACTCACAAGAAGATATGAATTTGGACATTATAGGTCATTTTGAAAAGTCAACAAAAACACCTTTTGGGTCAAAGCTTCATACATGAACATGTAAGACTCAATTGAGATGAGACCAAAATTGTTGCTTAGAGGACATCCTATGCTTTCTAAAAAGTCCAAGAACACTTCTCTAGGGTCAAAATTGAGAGAGTTATGCATTGGCAAAGTTGACACTTTTTGCATAATTGCCAAAAGATAAAAGTGTCCAAAATTGCATTTTTTGCTAAATGGGCCTAAATTTTTATGCTTGCACTGAGTTTGTAATGTGACCCACGACCCATGAGCCCTTCCATTTGTCATTCTTTTATTTTTGTCATTTATTTTAATTTTATTTCATTTAAATCAAATAAAATCAAAATAAAATAATAAAAATACCAAAAGTTAATTAAATCTTGAGATTTTGTGCATGATTAGGTTCACTATACAGCTGGAAGTGAGATCAAATCGTGCAAGGTTCAAAATGGACACAAAAAGATTGGATTTTCTTGATTTTGAAAGATTTGCACAAGGATCAAATCATGAATCAATAATCATAATTGGAGAAGATTTGAAACAAAGTTGCAACCCTAATTCATTATTGGATACATAAGGAACACGTTCTGATAAAAAACAAAGAGGTTGGAGGCGTGAAAAACAGAAAACAAAGTTGAAAAAATTCAAGAAAAGTTGTAAATCAATTTCCAAGTTTCAGGCCATCTCAAGCCTTTCTAACCATCTCAATTGTTTGCTGGATATCTCTGGACCATATTGCAACCATTAACAAGCGTCCCCACATCCAGAATCACACTATAAGAGTCACGCGGTTCATCCTTTTTCTTGAATTCGCATATCTTAATTTTGGCATATTTAACATGAGTTATTAGCATATTCTTAACCCTTGAGTCATTTGCAAGCTAATGGTTACATTTAATTCCGTTTTTGCTGACTAAACATGAAAGTGCCATGGCTAGGGTTCATGCTTTGTTTTTAGGGGTTTTGCATACATGAAAATTTTACCATTAATAATGGTACCATGATGCTCGTGAGGTTGCAACGAGTTGATTGGTACCGTTGGTTGTGATTTATCATGCTTGCACAAAATTTTGGAGAAGCACAGGGTTGTACCTACACTCAGATGACCGTAGGTAAAGGTTTACAGGGCTAATACGACGATGGGAGGAAAAAGAAAGTAACATGGAATGCTGTGAATGGCCAGTTTGAATCTCACGCGTTTTAAGAATTATTATTTTGTTTTTACCATATAATGCTTGTTTGTTATTACTTGTACAAATAACCAAGCCAGCTCAGTTGGTCATCATGCAGCATGAGAATACCTAAGGGCCTGGGTTCGATCCCCAGGTCCCAACTTTGTTTCCTATTATTTTTTCTTGCATAATCAGGTACACATGTATACAATAAGCCCACCATACATCATCTACACCCAGACAACAGATCTTCAACAAGCCAGATCTAAGGCCTTCCCAATGAAGGTCCACCATAGGCATGAGTCAAACGCACGCATGAGATTGGAAAAGTCAAAAGGGCCAAGGAGTTTGTTGGGCCCAGATTTGCCATCAACACCCCCCTCCTTTGCTATTTACCACATACCCATTCTTATTCTTTCTTTTTTATTTTCTTTTAGTTAATTTAATTAGTTTAATTATTTTCTAACCAAAATTAATTTCTCTTTCAAAAAAATCATAAAATCAAATTTCACAAATTTAGAATTAGTTTTTTATTTATTTTATCAAATTTAATTTAATATTAGATTAATTTAATTTAGGTTAATTCTAACTCTTTTTATATATATTTAAAATCAATTAGAAAGATTAGGGTTAGCATGTGATTTAATTTTTATTTCTTTCTTCAAATAAAACAAAAATACAAAAAATAGAGTTTAATTATTTATTTCTTAATTTAAATTAATTAATAATTAGGTTATTTTTATTCAATTGAACTTTCTTTTCTCAAAAAATAATCAAAAACAACAAAAAATGAGTTTTCTTTTTAAGTTTCAATTAGGTTTAGATGGGGTCAAAACCCTAAATCCTTTTCATTTAATTCATCGCGCGCATTTTATTATTTTTGCAATATTAATGTAACTGCTCACGGTATGTAATAGTTTAATTAGGGTTTTCTTTTATTTATCGTTTTACGGGTTTTTTGGCTATGTAATTAATCCCTACCCCGAAGCCTTGTAATAACGTAGGTTTTATTTCTCGCATTTTAATTCTCGCAAATATTAACTGTTAGATGTATGATAATAGGATTGTATGACAAGATTGCATGATAAATTTTAAAATGTCTAGAAAACCCTAATGTGCAAAGATAATAACTGAAATCAAATCACTCGCACATGTGCACTCTTAGGGTATACTCTCACTTCGGTTGCCTTCGGTAAACAATCATTAAGTATAGTGTATCTTAGTGGTTGCCCTCCTGTCTAACAAAGATCAAAAGTCCCGTTTGGAAATGTTGCCTCGGTTGCCTCGTAAAAGTTGCCTCAAATATGATCTTAAGACATTAGGACTATTACTAAGACGTCTTAACATTACTTTAGTGATCGTGTGTCCCTTACAAATTGACCCTTACAACTCCAACGACGGTGCTACCTATTTCTCAAATAGTAGGATAGCGCTGTCTAAGGGAAACGAGAATAGAAACAATCCTTTTTTTCCGAGTAGGTAGACGCTAGTAGGTACTTGCTCAAAACAAACTTTTTTTCACACTGAAACACTTTTCAAACATAGTTTTCAAACACACTTCGTAACACTCTTGAGGACAGAAACAAGTGTTAAAACAAAGTCAAACAAAACTTTCCAAAATGAACACACACAAGCAATTTTAAAAGATGAGCAAGTACCTAAGAGCCCATGGAAAACCATGGATAGAAAGGGTGCTAACACATTCCCTTTCTATAATCTACCCCCCGTACTCAAAATCTCGAAAAAAGGAATTTTTCTGTGCTTTTTTTCCATTCTGATTGGATAAAATAAAAGTCGATGGCGACTCTTGCTCACCGCGACATTTTGCAAACACAAATGTAAAACGCAAACCAGCATTTTCAAAACAGTCGGTTCTGCCACCGTATCACACTCTATATGTGATCTTCTCATACTCATTATAAGAAATAACACTTAGAAGAATTGTTCTTGCTTTGTAATGATTTTTGTAAACCTTCTTCTAAGCGTCTGTCATAGAACTTCTAGCCATCTTTAGACCTTTATCATCTACTGAGTGAGTGTATCTATCAACTACCAAATTCCATATATTCAATTCATATACTAGAAAATAACTTTCAATTATGTCCTTTCAATAGTCAAACTTTTTTCCATCAAAATATGAGGTTTAACACTATAATGGTCTCTATCATTATCCATATTATCACCAGCTACAGTAGCATTGTTACCTTTGTCTGCCATTGGTTTTCACACAATCTGGATCGGTATTGAACATTGTTAGGTGCTTGATAAAAATTCAAACTTTTTATCAACTCCTCAGAATCGGAGCCCTGATAGCAATTGAAGGTGTGAAAAATGCAAGAAAGGGGGGGGGGGGTGAATTGGGTTTTAAACCAAAAAATTTTCCTTTAAAATCCCCTTTAAACCATAACAAGTTACTTCACTTAGTGATGATAGTGATAAGATGCAAGAAGGAAAGAACAAGTTATGTTTATACTTGTTCACTTGAAACGTATCAAGCTAGTCTAGTCCACCCGCCAAGGTGATTTCACCTCTCTCAAACGAGGTTTTATCCAATAATCAAAACAAGATTATTACACATGCACACACCAATTGTATGTGACTAACTATCAATCTCTAAGACACACTAGTCCTAGACTTCTCAAGAATACTGACCTAACTGGTCTCTTAAGGAAATCAAATCTCTAAGACACACTAGTCTTAGACTTCTCAAGAATACTGCCATAATTGGCCTCTGGAGGATCAATGACCACATATATTAGAAACATGTTCTTCAGATTTCTCCTATTGAATGGTCTTGCAACAGATGTAAGCAGTTCCCCATCAAGACTGTGATCCTGATTTTGTTCTTGCAAAAATTCCACCATTTTGCTTTCAACCAGAACATGTGAAATCATTCTTCCTAGAGGTATCCACTTCCCGATATTTAGAAAGCCATTCCTAGATTCTCTAATCATATCCCT
Source organism: Vicia faba (assembly GCA_948472305.1). Taxonomy (NCBI): domain Eukaryota; kingdom Viridiplantae; phylum Streptophyta; class Magnoliopsida; order Fabales; family Fabaceae; genus Vicia; species Vicia faba. Next base: position 698,542,485 of record OX451738.1, on the reverse strand, counting down.
CGTATACTTTAAAAGTATTGAAGGTAGATTAATCTTGATTCCATAAGTCAGATAATACAACATGTACTTCATACTAGCATTGACATAGTTAGGTGAATTTGTTGAAGGTCTACGATGATTACAACCTATCGTAACTGGAAAAAATAAGAGAGTCACCACTACTACTTATTTGTCCTAAGGACGAGAAAAGAATGCAAAAACTCTAATTGTTTAGAGATCGATGGATTCGAGAGTTGATTAGATAAAGGGAAGGTGTTAGACACCCTTTATCTCCCTTATACTCAAGGGATCCTTTTAAGAACTAGGACTTAGAGAAAAAAATTCTTTCTTTCTTTATTTATCATATTACCATGTATAGGAAAAGAAAAAAAACAAGGGAAAATATGCTTTTTAAGTTTGTGGACTCGCCTTGGTTTTTCAACTTCGTGCCTACGTATCTTCTTAAGAAAAAATTAGAGTCCTCCGTAGTTCGAATGCGTTTAGTTGTCATTTTTTAAAGAATAATGTTAAGTCGCTTTCGAATAGTGTTTGAACTTACCTGAGTTTGGAAATTGAGTGACGATAGGCGAAGTTTTTATCTAAGTTGAATGAGACCGGACGATTCTTTATTGAAAATATCTTGATTTTTGATTAGGTTAGTAAAAAATTGTTTTTTCATTAGTTAGCTATCTTGAGTTTGGTTTATTGATAAATAGTTGATCTTCATTAGAATTAAATCAGGATGGGCGAAGAAATTGATTTAATTGATGGTAAGTTTTAGATGTTTTTTTATTTGAACAATCAATCGGTAAGGCGTTAAGCCGACCTACGAATTACTCGAGGATGTGAAATCCTTTTATTTAAAAAAAATTGAAATTAATTCGATTTAAGAAAGTGTTTAGGGAGTATACACAATTAATGATTTATGTACAATCTAGTATGAAGCTTTTTAAGAGGAATTTAGTAATATGCACATATAGACAAATTTTCATCGAGTAAAAAAAACCTAGTTAATCTAAATAAGCTAACTGCATCATATACAAAAGAAAGACGAAATAAAACTATATTAACCAATTGAACTAATTAGTAAAACCAAAAACTAAGGGGTGCTAACAAACTTGAGGTAATGATAATTGGAAGTTGATTAAGGCCAGTGGCCCAAATTTACCTCAATTAAAAATTAATTAAATTAAATAATAAGAGAAAAATAAAATGAAAATAGAGGGGAAGCGCCCCCGGTGCTGCTAACTTCTGAATATCAAATATTTTTTACTTTTCAAAGGGAATTCCAACCAATAATAGTCTGACATTTGGCATGATTATTTTTGGAAACTAATACCGTGGAAATACTCTAGATCTGAAGTAAAACATTTATCACTCTTCTCCGTCTTCCTTAAAATTTCTATACTCTAGAGCAGTGTGCGAAGTGGTTGATCAGGACCGTCAGAGCTGCGCGGAAACGGTCGGATGAAGGGGTGTTAGCCGAGGTGGTCGGCATGGAAATTTTGTGGCTGATATTCTATGTTGTGGTTGGCGACAGAAGCTTACTAGCCATGGTTGCACATCATGAAGGACTTCGTATGCTGGCATATGGGGTTCGCGTGGAAGATGATTGCATCCGGGAGCGGAGTCGGAGGGAGAATAGTGTGTTATGGATTCGTCGACTTCTCGATTTATTTCCATTTTTATTGATGCCTTGTTGTTTTAGATATTGTCCTCTATCTTTTCTTCTACTGATTGTTGATTCTCACTTGTAAGTGAAGGATGGAAAAATACAAGAAAGGGGGGTTTGAATTGGAGTTTTGAAATCTAAGACAAAATGACACTTGATTTTTATCCTGGTTCGTTTGAACTCAAATTACTTCAGTCCACCCGCCAATGTGATTTTTCCTCTCTTAAACGAGGTCTTAATCCACTAATCAAACTTGATTACACAAATACAATGACAACTGTCAATTCCTTATTGAGTCTAAACCACAACCCAGTTTCCTAAAGGAATTACAAAATACAATATTGAAAGGCGTGTACAAATATGTTTTCTAACAAAAACAATATCACTAAAGTGATGCATTACACAATTGAAGAGCACAAGGTAGAACTGGGTAAATATTTCTCTTTTTTCATGCGCAGTCATCATTTGATATCTTCTTCATGTCTTCTTTAAATAGGCAATGCATGAGAGACATAAGAAGATGCTTTTGGAAGGTTGATGAAGTGTAGTTAATGTTCTTTCCAAAATTGAGGATCCTGTCTTGATTCAACCGTTACTTTTGATTTTCCATTAATAAAATGTAGTACTTCAGAACATGCTCACATCAGAAGATGAATGTTACCGTTGAGACTCATTTTGCTTTCCAGAACATTACATATCAGAATATTAGAGTTCTTGTTCCACAACGTTGATGCATTCATAAGTTGTAACATAGAACTTCTTCATTTACGTATTACACAAATTTTCTTCTAAGTATCTCGTGTCTGAATAGATCTTCGAAACAAAACTCTCTCATCTTCTTACATCAGAACTTCCAGATGTTCTAGCAGATCTTCTATGCTTCTTACATCAGAACTTCTATTATGTTATAGTAGATCTTTTCTCATATTCAATGCTTCTTACATCAGAACTTCTCTGCATATTAAAATACTTTATTAGAGAGTGTGATACGGTGGGATAACTGACTTGAAGGTTTTGCGTTTGATCGTAAAATTTTGCGGTTAGCAAGAGTCACCACCGACTTTTCTTTTGTCCAAAAGGAAAGGTGAAAAAGCATAGGAAAGACCTTTGAGATTATTTCTTGAGTTCGGGGGGTAGATTATAAAAATGGAAGGTATTAGCACCCTTTTCATCCATGGTTTTCCATGGGATCTTAGTTACTTTCTAGATCACTTGCTTTTGTTTGAAATTGTGCTTGGTGTGGTTTTTGAAAGTATTTTGAAAAGGCGCCATCGTTTAGGTAAATTTTATAATGATTCCCATTCGTAAGAATGTATACAAAGATGTTGATCTTTTGAAAATGTTTTCAAGTTTGTAAGATGTTTTGAAAGTGTAGGTGTTTGTTTTGAAAATAGCAAGGGTGTTTTGTTTGAAATTGAGCAAGTAATTAGGAGCATTCTACCTACTCAAAAGTCTTTCTTGTTCATTTTCTTTTCCTTTGACATTGTTATCTTACCATTGATTTGGTAAGTAACCCTATCTTTGGATGTAAACAGGACGGGCATGGGTCATCGTATAACCATGATTAGCAATGTTGCAAGGTATCTTAACATTCTCTTTTAGGTACTAAGATCATTTGAAAGGCAACATAGATATCGTCATCGAGGGACTATGATCTTATATTTTGCTTGTTTTTGCTAAGATACCTCACATGCGTAATATGGCCATTTTGTAAGACAACCAAGTGGATTTACCCTAGGGGTGCTTGTGTGCAAGTGTATTGTTTTCATGCTTGATTTTGTCTTGGATTAGGGTTTTCTAAGTATTGGTTTTAGTCTTTCCATACAAACGCTAACTACTAGTATTTGTATATAAAAGCGATAAATTGCGGAATTTAAAGTTACTAAGCTATTACAATACTTGTGGGGGGTGTACAAATTATAAATGGGGATTGCAAGAAAATAATCCTAATTAATCTATTACAACCATATTAAATTTATACAAGAATTGAAATAAATAATGTATAAAAAATGAATAAATATACAAGAATGTAAATGTGAAGAAAATGTATATTTTTGTTTGGATTTTTTAGAGAAAAGGGGTTTAGATTTAACCTAATTAACTAAAGAAAAATAATTAATTAAAAGTGAAATTTAAATTTACTAGAAAAGAATCTAAATAAAAAACCCTAGTTTTTAATTGATTAAAAGAAATTAAGTTTATAAAAGGAATATTTTTGGTAGTTTTTTCTTGAAAATAATTTATAGTATTATAAAATATTTTTGGTCTTTTTATATATTTTAAAGTAAGATATTTAAAATGGTATAAAAGGAAATAACTAAAACCCTATTTTTAATTAAATTTACAAGAATAATTAGTAAAATAAATAAAGTATTGATTAAATAAAATAATTTTTATAAAGAAAAATAAATAAACTTTATCAAAATATAAGTTTAATATTTTTGTATTTATTTGATTTTTTAATATTAGAAAATATATTTAATAAAACAAAAATAAATAAAAATGAAAAAAAAGAAAATAAATGGGCCAGGGTGTGTAGATGAAACATGGGGGTTAGTAGTAAGAAAAAAAAGTAAAAAGCCCAAGGGAGGCCTAAGCGCATTGTCCAAAAAGTTAGAATGAAAAAAAAAGTAAAAAATCATAATGGTACCATTGGGGCTCGAACCCAGATCCTTCAAGTCACAAACGCGCGCTTCTACCACTGGGATGGCTATACATCCGTTTATATAAATCAAACCATAAATATATATGGAAAACATGTTTCTGAGGTCAACTTCATCTTCAACCTCACGCACAGCCAGAACCTCTGTAACTTATTCAAATCTCAACAAAAATGAAAAGCTGTAAACATGAAACTTGTAGCAAATTTCCTCACGATTTCAGAAATCCAAAGCAAAAATAATTATAGATCAAAGATTAGCATGAATTTTAATGTCCCTATTCTGAACCCTAAAAATCTCAGAAACTTCAATCTTAAAATTCTCTAAGCTCAAGCAAAATTAATGAAAACTATAGACATAGTTAGCTTTAGGGCAATGATATCTACATTTTTCATTCACAAATAAATCATTGATGATGCCTATATGAAAAGTTCCAAAGTTAGAAAACTTACCTTGTAAGAGTGTATCAGGTTTGGAGTTTAAGAAGCTTTCAGTGAGTTCCAATGATTGGGTTAGCTTCCTCAAGTTCCCAGGAAGCTAATGGGATGCTTACCTTGAGCTGAAAGTACCTGAGGAGTTTTGGAGAAATCCAAGTGAAAAGCTCTGTTTTTGAAAATGAAGGATGGTGTTAATGGTGTTACAGTCTTGTAACAGGGTGTGGGATGAGTTCTAAATGATGTTTAGAAACTTTAGGAACCAAAAGGCTTGAAAACACACGAGGGAGATGTGAGTTTCAAACTTTTGGTCAGGTTGGGCAACAATGGAGGTATGTGATGTAGTTCTGAACTCTTGGTGTTTTTAGGGGTCAAGCATGCGTGTCCTTTGTAGAAAATGGCTTGTGTATCTATAAGCAAAGAGTCTTGAGTGGTTTGGCAAGTCAGAAGTACAAGTTTCAAGCTATTTGCTATGTTACTTGATTTTCAAGAAAAGTGGGAAACCAAGTTTCAATGTGTAGTACAAAAATGTGTTGGGTGTTGTAAGTGTCTAACAAGTTTCTTATGTGTTATAACACATGTATGATCAGAAGAGAACAAGTGCAAGGCTCAAGAACAAGTTTTGTGCAAAAAGTCACTTTATCAAAATGGCATTGTGCACTTTCTTCCCAAAATGGATATAAAGCATGACCTTGCATTGAATGCTTGAAATGAGACCTCTAACAGTTGTGCAAGCAATTAATTATGGAGTGCCTAACAAGTTTGAGGCCTGAAAAGTAGAGATTATGCAGCATACTTTGAATTTTGAATTTGGATCATCACAAAATGACTTGTAATTCAAGTGATAAAACCCTAACTTCATCTCTTCGATTCTCCCTACTCAAAAATGATCTCAAGGAGTTCTTAGACATTTTGGAAAGCTTACAATGTGCTCTACAACCCATATTTGAATTACTTTTGAATATTCTACTTGGAACTATATGAAGAAGTTCCATGAATTTAGGTCAAAATCCTGACCAAATTAGGGCAAAAATTTCACTAAGTGTTTTGTTTCATGACCATGTGTTCTTAAAATTATAAATTGAGATCCAAGAAGTTTTGGAAGGAGTTGAGTAAGGAAATTTTGTAGATTTCATGGAGATCTACAACTTTCATGTTGGAAGTTTCTTCTGAATCAGCTTGCATCATGGTGAAAATGTTGCTCAAAGTTATGAAAAAATAAGAAATTTCCAACACATAGAAAAATTTCTAAGTTTAGAAATTTTAACTTTTCAACATGAAATCTTGAATTTTGGATTTCTTGATGAATAATTTTAATATTTTGACATGTTTTGATGAATTATGATCTTTGACATTTGATTTTGTCCAAAATGTCAAAGTTTGACTTTTCAGTATACAGGTGCCTTTTGATCAGTTGATTGAAAATTCATTTGTCAATCCATTGGACTTGAGAAATGTTTTGGGCCATATCATTAGGTCAAAATGTTACAATTGGACTCTTGAGATCATGCCTTAAACCAATTGATCATTTGCTAGGTCAAAAAAAAATCAAAAATTGCCCTTTCCCAATCAAAACCCTAATTTTGACCATTTTGCTCTTTTGAAGATTTGATCAAATTTCTTGAGGAATTGTAGTCTAAACTTGATCAAATGATACATATGAATTTAAAATGTTGATGTGGATAAAAAATTATGAAGTTTGACTGTAAATTGGTCATGGTTGACTTTTTTCCTAATACAACGATTTTTAGGTTAACTGCTCAATTGATTGAGCAAAAGTGTGATTCAAAGCTTGAAACTTGACATGAGTAATATTGAGGGTTCATAATGATCCATGAAAGTCATATGGGGCATTGGAAGTTCAAATATCCTTGTGCAATCTCAAACCCTAATTTTGGTCATCAGTGCTTAAAGAGGTGTCTTGAGCTAACCAAACCCTAGTGCAGTCTTGAGCCCAAGGAGATCTCGTGAGAAAATTCTTGATAAGGGAGAGGGAAAATTTTGGGTTATAGAAGCTGCCCCTGTTCAATCTTCTTAAGCCCGAAGAGTTAGATTGGCGAGTTTCTCCATTCGTGACTCAAAGGTGGAAGATGATTGAACATTAGAGTGCCCAGAAATTTGCACTCGGTGATGTGATGGTAGAGGGAATGGGATTAAAGATGAAATTTGGAGGGATGATGGAAAGTTGTTGGAGACGGGCTTGCAAATGCCATCCAGGAATGATTGTTGAACCGTATATGTAAGCTGAAACTGAATGAGTATCAGAATGGCATCTGTGTCCAGAGCGTATCTGAACCGTATCTGAAAGTTGAGTCTGAATGAGTATCAGGATGGAATCCTTGTATGGAGTGTATCTGAACTGTATCTGAAAGTTAAATCTGAATGAGTATCAGGATGGCATCCGTGTCAGGAGCGTATCTGAACTGTATCTAAAAGTTGAATCTGAATGAGTATCAAGATGGCATCTGTGTCTAGAGCATATTTGAACTATATCTAAAAGCTGAATCTGAATGAATATCAGAATGGAATCCGTGTCTGGAGCGTATCTGAACTATATCGGAAAGCTGAATCTGAATGAGTATCAGGATGGCATCCGTGTCTAGAGTGTATCTGAACTGTATCTGAAATCTGAATCTGAATGAATATCAGAATGACATACGTGTCTGGAGCGTACCTGAGTTGTATCTGAAAAGCCTTTGAACATTGTTAATGGTAGCTATTTATTAACTTTATCTTGAAATCCTTTATCATCAATTTTTGATACATTTGACCATGATAAACAACAGTAATCCTTTTTTCATCAATCAAGTTCAGTTGATCAAGTCGAGTCTGGATCCAATCTTCTTCATTCAGCCCTGCATCCTTCATAATTCTCAGAGATGGGATATGGACCTCAATAGGAAAGACAACCTCCATGCCGTAGACCAGAGAGTAGGGTGTTGCCCCGGTTGATGTGCGCGCTGTGGTAGGATACCTGTGGAGAGAGAATGGTAGCATCTCATGCTAGTCTTTGTATGTGACAGTCATTTTCTGTATGACCTTTTTGATGTTCTTATTTGTGGCTTCAACAACACCATTCATCTTTGGCCGATAAGGGGAAGAATTGTGATGCTGGATCTTGAATTGCTCACACAGGGCAGTGATCATAGTGTTGTTAAGATTGTTACCATTGTCTGTGATTATCCTCTCTGGGATTCCATATCGACAAATGAGATTCTGTTTGATGAACTGGGCTACAACATTCTTGGTAACGGAAGCGAAAGAGGTCACCTCAACCCATTTTATAAAATAGTCAATGGCCGTCAAGATAAAGCGGTGTCCATTAGAGGTTGTTGGTTTGATTTCCCCAATCATATCGATGCCCCACATAGAAAAGGGCCAAGGAGCCATCAAGACATTCATAGGAACCGGAGGTACGTGCACCTTGTCAGCATAGATCTAACACTTGTGGCACGTACGAGAGTGTTGATAACAATCAACTTCCATGGTAGACTAGTAATAGCCTGCCCGTAGGATCTTCTTTGCCATCGTATGCCCACTGGAATGGGTTCCAAAAGTGCCCTCATGTAGATCATCCATGATCTTTTCTGCTTCAACCTTGTCTACGCACCAAAGTAACACAGAGTCATGGTTGTGTTTGTAGAGAATACCATTATTAAGGAAGAATTTAGCAGAGAATATCCTTAAGAACTTCTTATCAGTGACTGAAGCTCCTTCCGGATATTCTTGAGCCTCGAGATACCTCTTGACTTCGTGAAACCAAGGCTGGTCCACTACTTCTTCAGTGTTAATCTCGTGACAGTGAGCTGGTTCATCCATTCGTTCAATGGTGATATGGGGAGCCTCGTTATCCCATTTAAGTTTAAACATGGATGACATTGTGGCTAGTGAGTCTGCTATCTGATTTTCTTCTCGCGGGAAATGCTCAAAGTTAATCTTCTCAAAATGTGGAATCAATGTCAACACATGTTCTTTGTAGGGGATAAGGTTAGGGTGTTTGGTATCCCATTCTCCTTTGGTCTGGCTGATGACCAAAGCTGAATCTCCGAATACAGTTAAGGATTTGATCCCCAAATCTATGGCAGCTTTGAGACCAAAAATGCACGCTTCGTATTCCGCCATGTTATTTGTACAATTGAAACAGAGTATTGTCGTAAAGGGAGTATGACATCCTTCAGGAGATATGAGTACAACACCAATACCATTTCCGAGTGCGTTAGATGCCCCATTAAAAACCAGGGTCCATCGGGATCCTTGTTCAGGTCCGTCATATGGTCTGAATTCTTCACAGTTGTTTACCATCATGATGTCTTCATTTGGGAATTCGAACTTCATGGAGTGGTAGTCTTTCACAACTTGGTGAGCAAGGTGATCAGCTAGTACACTGCCCTTTATTACTTTCTGGGTAGTATATTGTATGTCATATTCTGTCAGGATCATCTGCCATGTCGCTATTCTCCCAGAGAGGGCAGGTTTCTCGAAGATGTATTTTATTGGATCCAGTTTAGATATCAGTAAGGTAGTATGGGTCAGCATATACTGTCTTAGCCGACGAGCAGCCCATGCCAGAGCACAACAAGTTTTCTCGAGCAATGAATATCTTGTTTCACAGTTGGTAAACTTTTTGATCAGCTAATAAATAGCATGCTCTTTTCGGCCAGACTCGTCATGCTGCCACAACACACACCCCATTGAATTTTCCAAAACGGTTAGATACATGATCAATGGTCTTCCCTCGACTGGTGGCATTAAAACATGAGGCTCTTGCAAGTACTCTTTGATCTTGTCGAAAGAAGTTTGGCATTCATCATTCCATTTGACTACTTGATCTTTTTTCAGTAATTTGAAGATTGGTTCACAAGTAGCTTTCAGGTGAGAAATGAATCTTGAAATATAGTTTAAACGTCCCAAGAATCATCTGACTTCCTTCTCGGTACAAGGATCAGGCATCTCTTGTATCCTTTTCACCTTGGCGGGATCCACTTTGATACCTTTATTGCTGACCATAAAGCCTAGGAGTTTACCAGACCTCACCCCAAATGTGCATTTATTTGGGTTTAACCTCAGCTTGTACTTCTTTAGTCTCTCAAAGAGTTTCTGTAAATGATCAAGATGCTCTTATTTTGTTTGTGATCTGGCTATCATGTCGTCCACATAGACCTCTATTTTGTGATGTATCATGTCGTGAAATAGGGCTACCATGGCATGCTGATAGGTTTCCCCAACATTCTTCCGCCCGAATGGCATAACCTTGTAGCAGAATGTGCCCCACTGTGTGACAAAGGTTGTTTTTCTCCATATCCTCAGGCGCCATTTTGATTTGGTTGTAGCCTGAGAAACCATACATTAAGGAAAACACTTTGTCCTGTGCTGTATTATCAACTAGAATATCAATGTGGGGAAGTGGGAAATCATCCTTAGGGCTTGCCCTATTCAAATCTTTGTAGTCCACGAACATTCGTACCTTTCCGTCCTTTTTAGGCACGGGAACAACATTGGCCATCCATTGCGGATAGGAGGTGACTGCCAAGAATCCGGCGTTGAATTGTTTCATCACTTCAGCTTTAATCTTATCCAACATATCTGGTCGCATACGACATACCTTTTATTTTACAAGTGGGCAATCCTCTTTTGTAGGTAGACGATGTACTACGATATCTGCATCAAGTCCTGGCATGTCTTCATACGACCAGGCAAAGACCTCAACATAATCGTGCAGCAACTGAATCTGACGCTCTTTGACACTGGGTTCCAGATTGGCACCCACCTTGACTTCTCTTTTGTCTTCTTTGGTACCTAGGTTAATTGTATCCATTGGCTCTTCGTGGGGCTGAATGGTCCTCTCTTCTTGTTGTAGTAACCTGGCGAGTTCCCCTGGTACTTCACAATCTTCCTCACCTTCGTCTCCAGCTTGGTAGATTTGATTTTCAGAATCACAGAAGGCCATAGCATAATCGTTACCCATGGGATCCTGAGTGGATGTAAACCTGCATTGTGAGTATGGGTGTGTGTAAGAGTATAGCTATCTTTGAAAGAAATGAAAATGTAAAAATAAAAACAATGAGCACAAAGTTTGTATGCAAAAACGTCCATGATTCATTGATGTCATATGGAAATGAGATAATAACCCTTACAAACGGACCATTGTGCCTCGGGTAAGACACAAGGTTTTAAGAGTCTGATTGTTTTAATATTATAGATCTGACAAAATTTAAAGATAAATTACTGTTGGATAAACGTGATCGGGACAAAATCTCTAGCCTCCCAGTTGCTGAGCCCTCCATGGACAGTTGGGAAAATCCAGTCCTCCTTGGATTTAGGGTTTTCTATTTGCTTTATTTTGATCTTACCATACAAATCCTAATTACTAGCATGGTATGTAATAGCGGTAAGTTGCGTAATGTAAAAATTACTAAGCTATTATAACAATTTATGGGAGGGGGAATACAAATTTGAATGGGGATTTGTAAGAATGTAAATCTAAATAAGCTACTACAACCAAATCGAATTTGTACGAATATTGGAATAAACAAATATACAATATTTAAATAAAATATGCAATGATATATATTTAAAGGATATTTTGTTTGGTTTTTTATATGAAAAAGTTTTAACCTAAACCCAAATAATTTTAAGGAAAAGAAATTAATTCTTAAAAAAAACAAAGTTAACCCTAATTTCTAGTTTTAAAAAAATAAAGTTCTTATGTATTATTTTTTGTATTTTTTGTATTAAAAATAGTAATTAATATTTTATGAAAATATTAAGTTTTTTATATGTTAAAATAAATATTTACAAGTATTTATATAAATATAAAAGAAAAGATAAGAATATATCTAAGTTTAATTTATTTTTTACAAATCTATTTAAGAAAGATAATTAGTATATATTGAAGATACAATATATTTTTTATGTGAAAAATAAAATAAAATAAAATATAAATGAAATATTATCATATTTATATTTTTTATGATTTTTATGTATTAAATAAAATATTTAATAAACAAAAATGAAAATAAAATAAATAAATAAAATATATGAAATTAGTTGGGCCAGGGGGGTATCCTGAGGAATCAAGTGGTGTTATATTAGAAAAAATGCTAGGCCCAACGTTGAAGCCCAATCCTGCAAAACAGCCAAAAATGAAAAGTGGAAAAGTATGAAAAAAACAAAAGGTAACGCCAAGGTTCGAACCCATGACCTGGGCCTCACCAGTGCGCTACCTTGCCACTGGGGTGGCTATACATCCGTTGATTTATGTGAAACAAGAAAAACATAACATGAAACACTTCCATGGCCATGTACTTCGTCTTCTTCCTCTAGCTAGCCAGAAGCTCTGTAACTTTCTCATTTCTCTATGAAAATGAAAACTTCCAACATGAAAATGGTAGTACTCATTCCCACGATTTCAACCATGTAAACCATGTAGGCTAACAATCAAAGATCAAAACGAATTTTAAAAGCCCTAAATTTAAACCTAATTTTTATAGGAATTTAAACTTCAAAATTCTCTCAACTCGGGCCAAATAAATGCAAGTTATGGATATGTATAGCTTTGTGGCAATGAGGTCTACATTGCTTATTCACAAATCGTGGCTAATGGATGCCTGTATAAAGAGATAGAAGTTGAGATTCTTACCTCTTTCAGCTGAGATAGTGAATGGAGTTTGAGTGAGATTTAGGAAGGCCTGAAGGTTGCTTTAGATTGCTTGAACCTCCCTGAGGGTGTTCCAACCCTTACCTTGCTTTGAAAGTGTCTGAAACTCTCTATCCAAGACAACTTGCAAGCTTGGGAAACAAAAATGGCAGATGAAGGAGAAGGAGTTACAGTGCAGGGATGATGGTCTGAATCACTTAGATATGGAGTAGGTAAAGTGTTTTGATGATTAAAACTTGAAACGCACGAGCCAAATGATGGATTGCTATGCTTATGCACAAACTGCAAGATTTTAACAATTTTTTGGTGATATGGAGTTTTGGAGTGTTTCAGCCCTTTTACAATCGTGTTCTCAACTGTAATATGTTTGTGTATTAGTATGGGATAGGTTTCAAGTCAGCTCTTCAACAGATTTTTCAGTTCTAGATTTTTGCACACTTTCTTGCTTTTGAAGCAAAGTGAAGGGACAAGTCTTTACATGCTTGTACTGGCTTGCTTAGGGTTGGTACATGCTCTATACAAGTTGCCATAGGCCTCGAGGATTTGTGTGTGCAGAGAAGACAGGTCCAATGCTCAAGATTTGTAAAGTTGCAAAAGTAAACCTTTTCCAAAATGGCAATGGCAACTTTGTGCCATTTATGGAATTACAACTTGGATAAAGAATCTAGGGATTGGATTAAAGCTTTGTCAACTGAGTAAGAATTAAATTGTGAAGTGAGAAATAATTTTGGGACCTGTAAAGCATGGATTAGGCTGCATAGGTATTTATTTGAAATTTGTTCTTCATGAAATGGCTTGAATTCAAAGTGAGAAATTGCCAACTTTGATTCTTCGATTCTCCCTACTAAAAAATGATCTCAAGGAGTTCTTGGACATTTTGGAAAGCTTGTAATGTTCTCTATAACTCATATATGAAATGAATTTCAAGATTCCCCTTGGAACTAGGTTAAAATTTTCCATGAAGTTAGGTAAAAATCCTGCCTAAACTAGGACAAAATTTCACTAAGTTATTTTAGTTCATGGGCATGTGTTCATAAAATTATATCTTGAGATCCAAGCATCTTTAGGGAAAATGTGCGAAGCAAAGTTGTAGATTTCATGGAGATCTACAACTTTCATGTTTGGAGTTTCCTTTGAATCATCTTGTATCATGGTGAAAAAATGGCTTAAAGTTGAGAAAAAAATAAGAAATTTTCTATACTTACAAAAAATTCTAGGTTAAGAAAATTTCAAATTTCAAATTTCAAAACAAAATCTTCAATCTTTGATTTCTTGATGAACAAGTTTCACATTTTGACATGTTTTGATGAATTGTGATCCTTAGCACTTGACTTTGACCAAAAAGTCAAAGTTTGACTTTTCAATGTACAGTTGACTTTTGATCAGTTGACTGCAGATTTCATCTGTCTATCCAATAGATTTGCAATGCTTTGGATTATGTAATTAGGTCAAGATGATACAAATGAACCCTTGAAATAATGCTTCAACTCAATTGGTCATTTGCTAGGTCAAAAATCAAAAATTGCCCTTTCTCAATCAAAACCCTAATTTTGACCATTTTGCCCTTTTGATGATTTGATCAAATTTCTTGAGGAGTTGTGGTCCAAACTTGATCAAATGATAAATATGAGCCTAAAATGTTGATGTTGATAAAAAGTTATGAAGTTTGACTGTAAATTGGCCATGGTTGACTTTTCCCCCAATATGGTTGATTTTTAGGTCAACTGTCCAATTGACTGATAAAAAATGTGGTTCAAGGCTTGAAACTTGTCATGAGTAATCTTAGGAGTCCATAATGATGTTTGAAATTCATATGAAGCATTGATAGTCTAAGAATACTTGTACAAACTCAAACCCTAATTTTGGGTCAATAATGTAAGATGAGATATCTTGAGCTGACCAAACCCTAATCCAGTCTTGAGTCAAAGAAATCTTGTGAGAATAATCTTGATAAATAAGAGGGAAAATTTTGGAGTACAACATCTGCCCCTGTTCAATCTTCTTAAACCTGAAGAGTTAGATTGGCGAGTTTTTCCATTCGTGACTCGAAGCTGAGAGAATGATTGGACATTAGAGTGCCCAAAAATTTGCACTCGACAATGTGTAGTTGAGGGAATGGGCTTAAAGATGCCATTCGGTGAAGTGATACAATCTTGATGGAGATGGGCTTGTAGATTCCATCCAAAAATGTTTGTTGAATTGTAAGTTGTAAGTTGAAAGAATGAGTATCAGAATGGAGTCCGTGTCTAGAGCGCGTCTGAACTGTATTTGAAAGTGAATCTGAATGAGTATCAGAATGGCATCCATGTCTGGAGCGTATCTATACTGTATCTAAAAGTTGAAATCTGAATGAGTAACAAAATGGCATCCGTGTCTGGAGCGTATCCGTACTGTATCTGAAAGTTGAATCTGAATGAGTATCAGAATGACATCCATGTCTGGAGCGTATCCGTACTGTATCTGAAAGTTGAATTTTGAATGAGTATCAGAATGGCATCCGTGTCTGGAGCGTATATGTATTGTATCTAAAAGTTGAAATCTGAATGAGTAACAGAATGGCATCCGTGTCTGGAGCGTATCTGTACTGTATCTAAAAGTTGAAATATGAATGAGTAACAAAATGGCATTCGTGTCTGGAGCGTATCCGTACTGTATCTGAAAGATGAATCTGAATAAGTATCAGAATGGCATCCATGTCTGGAGCGTATCTGAACTTGTATCCTGATTGCATATTGTTAATGGTAGCTGTTTAATCTTATCCTGAAAAGGGTAAAATGTTAGCTAAAACAAAGTTATATTGCATGAAATGTATGATGCAATGTATTTGCTTTATCAATGTTTATGATATGTGGATGTAATGTATGCGCATGTAAGCTGATTTTCTGTATTGCTGTTTGATTGAGGAAAATAAATCCTTGAATGCTACTGAGGATAAGTTGAATTTTCATGTCTTGAAGTTGAAGTATTGACGAACTCTTGTTGAGAGAAGTAAATTATGTTGTGAGGGCAATGTCATGCACTGCTTGTAAGATCTGTTTAGGGAATCTTGAGAAATTTGACGACTTCTATTGGGGATTAATAGTTTAAAATTTGTTCCGCTGGGGATTTAAATGACGTACTGTGGGGATTTCTTACGGAATAGCCTAGAGATGTTTTCCTGTCTTTTCAACCTATCAGTAATTGTCTTTCTCATTTTGTTTATTTGTAAACAGTAATTATGTTCAAATGCATATGTTCATCAATGAATCATTGGACGTTTTTGCAAACAAAACATAAGAGTAAAGAAAAGACAAATAGTTTTTGCACTTTCAAAGGGGTATCTTTGTATTGAATTTGAATAGGTATTTTGTACAAAAGAGACAAACATTCTAGTAAGAGAATGGTGTCATACAACAAGAACAATTTATACAAAGAAAGATAATTATTTGTAATAATCCCATGGGGTTCCCATTCTGCTATAGCCTTCGTATCTCTGAGCACCTCGTCTATTTGTTGCTTCGTCCGAAGATGATTGAATTGATCAGAACCTTCGAGTTTGTCCGTGGAAATCAAAAGTTGTCCGTAAAGTGATCCGACGAGACATAGTCATACGCTTTAATTCCCTAACTTTTGCCTGGACCGTCCTTTCGGGTTTTCAGTCCACCGGGAAACCCTTTTTTGCCCAAGTCGCCCTTTCGGGTTTTCAACTTGTCGGGTGTACAGATTTTTTTATATTTTATCCCTAATTTTTCCCGAACCTTTTGGTTCACCGGTGATGCCCTTGTTTTTCCTAGGTGTGTCAACCTAGCGGATCTCTTATGCGTAGTATATATTGACTATGTCCGTGTTCGCCCGGTGTGGCAGGCCGTCACCGTCCATGGTGGTCAAGATCATTGCCCCTCTGGAGAATATGTTCTTGATTACAAATGGTCCTTCATAGGTAGGAGTCCATTTGCCCCTGGGATCACTTTGTTGTAAGATGATACGTTTGATCACTAGATCCCCAACTTGATATACTTGGCGCCTGACTTTCTTATTGAAAGCCTTGATCATCCATTTTTGATACATTTGACCATGGCAAACAACAGTAAGTCTCTTTTCATCAATTATGTTCAGTTGATCAAGTCGAGTCTGGATCCAATTGTCTTCACTCAAACCTGCATCCTTCATAATCCTTAGAGAGGGGATCTGAACCTTAATAGGCAAGACAACCTCCATGCCGTAAGCCAAATAATAGGGTGTTTCCCCAGTTGAAGTGCGACCCATGGTACGGTACCCGTGGAGGGAGAACGGTAGCATCTCGTGCCAGTCTTTGTATGTGACTGTCATTTTTTGTATGATCTTTTTAATGTTTTTATTTGTAACTTCGACAATGCCATTCATCTTTGGTTGATAGGGGGAAGAATTATGGTGCTGAATCTTGAATTGCTCGCACAAGGTAGTGATCATACTGTTGTTAAGATTTGTACCATTATCAGTGATGATCCTTTCCGGGATACCGTACCGACAAATGAGATTTTTCTTGATGAAGAGGGCAACAACATTCTTGGTGACGGGTGCGAAGGAAGCTGCTTCGACCCACTTTGTAAAATAGTCAATGGCCACTAGGATGAAGCAGTGTCCATTGGAGGCTGTCGGCTTGATCTCTCCAATCATATCAATTCCCCACATAGCAAAGGGCCAAGGAGCCGTCAAGACATTCAGAGGAACCAGAGGTACGTGCACCTTGTCAGTGTAAATTTGACACTTATGACAGGTCCGAGAGTGTTGATAGCAATCTGCTTCCATGGTAGACCAATAATAGCCTGCCCGTAGGATTTTCTTCGCCATCGTATGCCCACTGGAATGAGTGCCAAAAGTACCTTCATGTAATTCAACAATGATCTTTTCCGCTTCAACTTTATCCACACACCGAAGCAGAATGGAGTCATGATTACGCTTGTACATGACGCCATTACTCAAGAAGAACTTAGCAGAGAATCTCCTTAAGAACTTCTTATCATTAATTGAATCTCCTTTTGGGTATTCCCGAGCCTTGAGATACCTCTTGACTTCATGAAACCAAGGTTGGTCCACTACCTCCTCAGTATTAATCTCGTGACAGTGTGCTGGTTCATCCATTCGTTCAAGGGTGATCTGGGGAGCCTCGTTATCCCAATTAAGTTTAAACATAGATGACATTGTGGCTAGAGCGTCTGCTAGCTGATTTTCTTCTCGCGGGAAATGCTCGAAGGTAATCTTCTCAAAATGTGGTAGCAATGTCAAAACATGTTCTTTGTAAGGGATAAGATTTGGGTGCTTAGTGTCCCATTCCCCTTTGATCTAACTGATGAACAAAGCTGAATCTCCAAACACATCTAAAGATTTGATTCCCAAGTCTATGGAAGCCTTGAGACCAAAGATGCATGCTTCGTATTCCTCCATGTTATTTGTACAGTTGAAGCAAAGTCTGGAAGTAAAAGGAGTATGACACCCTTCCGGAGATATGAGTACAACGCTGATACCATTACCAAGTGCATTGGAGGCCCCATCAAAGAACAGGGTCCATTGGGATCCTTGTTCAGGTCCGTCATATGGCCTGATTCCTTCATAGTTGTCTAATGTCATGATGTCTTCATCCGGGAATTCAAACTTCATGGACTAATAATCTTCTACAGCTTGATGAGCAAGATGATCAGCTAGCACACTGCCCTTTATAGCTTTCTGGGTAGTATACTGTATGTCATATTCTGTTAGGATCATCTTCCATCTAGCCATCCTCCCAGACAGAGCAGGCTTTTCGAAGATGTACTTTATCGGATCCATCTTAGATATCAACAAAGTAGTATGAGTTAACATATACTGTCTTAGCCGGCGAGCAGCCCATGCCAGAGCGTAGTAAGTTTTCTCGAGCAGTGAATATCTGGTTTCACAGTCGGTAAAATTTTTGCTCAGGTAGTAAATAGCATGCTCTTTTCGGCCAGACTCGTCATGCTGCCCCAATACACACCCCATTGAGTTCTCTAAAACAGTCAGATACATGATCAGTGGTCTTCCCTCGACTGGTGGCATAAAAACAGGAGGCTCTTGTAAGTACTCTTTGATTTTATTGAAAGCAGTTTTACATTCATCATTCCATCTGACTACTTGATCTTTCTTCAATAGTTTGAAGATTGGCTCATAAGTAGCTGTTAGGTGAGAAAGGAATCTGGCAATATAGTTCAAGCATCCTTGAAATCCTCTGACTTCCTTCTCAGTACGAGGAGCAGGCATTTCTTGTATTGCTTTAACCTTGGCGAGATTAACCTCAATGCCTTTGTTACTGACGACAAAACCTAAAAGTTTGCCGGACCGTACTTTGAATGTGCACTTGTTTGGGTTCAACCTTAGTTTATACTTCTTCAACCTCTCAAACAACTTTTGCAAGTGATCAAGGTGCTCTTCTTTTGTTTGTGATTGGGCTATCATATCGTCTACGTAGACCTCTATTTCATGATGTATCATGTCATGAAACAAAGCTACCATCGCGCGCTGATAGGTTGCCCCAACATTCTTCAGTCTGAGTGGCATCACTTTGTAGCAGAATATGCCCCAATGTGTGGCAAATGTTGTTTTCTCCATATCCTCAGGTGCCATTTTGATTTGGTTGTAACCTGAGAATCCATCCATGAAGGAAAACACTTTGTGCTGGGCCGTATTGTCAACCAGGATATCAATGTGGGGGAGTGGAAAATATTCTTTAGGGCTGGCCCTATTCAAATCTCTATAGTCCATGCACATTCTTACTTTGTCGTCCTTCTTAGGCACATGAACATTGTTGGCAACCCATTGGGGATAGGAAGTGACAACCAAGAATCTGGAATTGAATTGTTTCATGACTTCCGCTTTGATCTTCTCTGACATGTCAGGTCTCATGTGGCGGACTTTTTGTTTTACTGGTGGACAGTCTTCTCTTGTTGGCAGACGATGTACCACGATGTCTACATCAAGTCCTGGCATGTCTTCATATGTCCAGGAAAATATCTCAACATAATCATGCAACAGCTGAATCAGACGCTTCTTGACACTCGGCTCTAGATTGGCACCTACCTTGACCTCTTTTCTATCCTCCTCGGTACCCAAATTGATTGTATCCACCGGTTTCTCATGAGGCTGAATAGCTCTTTCCTTTAGTTGTAGTAGTCTGGCCAATTCCCCTGGTACTTCACAATCTTCCTCACCTTCGTCTCCGGCTTGGTAGATTAGATCCTCAGAGTCACAAAAGGCCATAGCAGTATCATTACCCATGGGATTCGGAATGGAGGAGTACCTGCATTTGTGAGTGTGTGTGTGTAAGGGTATAGTCATCTTTAAAAGTAGAATGTAAAAGAAAAACAATAAGCACAAAAAGTTTGTATGTGAAAAACGTCCATGATTTATTGAATGTCATATGAAGATGAAATAAAAACCCTTACAAATGGACCATTGTGCCTCGGGAAAGACACAAGGTTTTAAATGTGAGAATTGTTTGTGAATATTACAAGTCCAACAGAAATGTAAAGATTAATTACTGAGGGATGAAAGTTATTGGGACAAAGTCTCTGGCTTCCCAATTGCGAAGTCCTCCATTGACAGTAGGAAATATCCAATCCTCCAAGTTTCAATCCTCTTCACCATATTCCACTGCATTGACCTCTCGGTTGCTAATCCTCAAGGGTGGCCCTCCAGAACGGGCACATCACACAACCTTCTAAGCACTTGAAGTAAATCCTAAGCCAAACTTGTCAGATTTGTACGGAATATCCAGAAGTTTCCCCAGATGGTTCATCCACCCTCCTCTATTACTGCTTTGGCTTCCTTTAGAGATGACATCCGAAGAGGAGGTCTTGTGATCTTGGGGATCTGGGATGCCGTCTTGGTTACTACTACCTCTTGAGAGACTTCTTCGAAATGTTGAAAAGGAGTTTCAATGAACTCGCCATCCAATTCCACATACCAGAAGGAATTGAGGTGGCTAATCATATACTCTTCCTCTCCGTGGAAAGTGATAATCTTTCCATGGACCGAATATTTCAGCATCTGGTGCAGTGTGGAGGTGACAGCACCGGCATTATGGATCCACGACCGTCCTAGCAGACAAGAGTAAGAGGGGCGGATGTCCATTACATAGAAGGTTGAGTTTAAAGTTTGAGTCCCAACCTTTATGGGGATGTCCACCTCCCCGTGGACCATCCTCTTTGAGCCATCAAATGCTCTTACGACTATGTTACTAGGTTTCAACGTTAGTCCTTCGCAGTCTAGTCTATCGAGAACTTTATTCGGTAAAACATTCAAAGATGAGCCAGTGTCCACCAAGACATTGGCCAGGGTTGTTCCTCTACATTCCACAGAAACCTAGGCCGTTATCAGCTGTCAAGCTGGCCACACAATCTTGAAATTGGTCAACAGACGTCTCTTGAGGAACATGGGTTGTCTTTAGGAATTTTACCAGGGCTTTCGCATGCGCTTCAGAACATAACAACAATGCCAGCATGGAGATTTTGGAGGGAGTTTGCCCCAACTGTTCAACTACGTCGTAGTTGCTCTTCTTTATTATTCTCAAGATCTCCTCCATTTCCTTGTTGAAGGCCTCGGGGATAGTCAGCGGTTGAGCCTTCGTCCGGATAGGCTCTTCTTGAATACTTTTCCCTCGAGTTTCAACAGTAGGAGTGTTGGTAGGGGTAACAACAGGGGTTGTGTCGTCTTTGTCAATAAGAGCACTTGCATATATGATTATTGGTACGGAGGTAACCTTTGGAACAACCACGGGTCCAAAAACTACATTTGGAGGGGCAATTTCTGGAGAGAAGATTCTACCTCTACGGGTAATCTTACTGGTTCCGGCAATATTGCTAATGTCAGAGTCTTCTTCTTCGGTGGCCAGCCCATCTCGTTTGATGCCATGGTAGTAGATGTCTCCACCGTAATTCCACGACACTATTTTATCTGATTCATACGGGACCAGCCCATGCATTGTGATTATAAGAGGAGTAGTATTTGGAACCGATGTAATCCTAACGAGTATTTTAGGGACCCTGGAAGAATTGGTGGAGATGGTTATGATTGAAATGTCTTTGACAGGAACAGGTAAAACATGAGTACTTTCAAACAAAATATCTTTGTTGTTCATCAAGCGTTGAACGCCTGTTTTCAGCAAAGGGAAAACAATTGGTGAGGATAAGCAAAGATGGAAGTCTTCATTACAACCCGGGAATACACCGGCTTTAAACAAGTTTATCTTAATGATTGGGAGTGGCGTCAAGAGTTCATCAACTGCGGTAACAAAAAAATATTCCTCTATTGCATTGGTGTTGTGACCATGCCTATGCATAGGAGCAGAAATGACGTTTGACTTCTCGGGTGCATCAAACTCAATCTCTTTTGCATCTATAAGGTCTTGAATTTTGTTTTTCAGGGCCCAACAGTTGTTAGTGTCGTGACCCAGACTTTCAGAATGATATACGCATCTGGCATTTGGGTGATAATGAGGGGACGCCGTGTTGGGGTTCTTTGGTGCTTCCTTCAGAGTTATCAAATTGGATTTCAGAAGATATGGTAAACCTGGGCTAGAGTCATATTAATTCTGGTGAATTATCGAACTGGCCTTTCCACCCTCGGTTGATTACTTCTTAGTTGATCAGATGTAGGCTTTGGGATCATAACAGCCACTACCATTGGTCGGCGCTCAACTCTCCCTTGGTTCCTTTATGGATATACAGCAAATACCTCCTTCTTCCCAATGAAAGGCTTTCTCACAATTGTAGAGGCAGATGAATCCTTCTGAATCTTTCCACTTTTTATGCCAGCTTCCACCCTCTCTCCGATCAGTATTAACTCAGTAAATCCAGCAGATGAGCTCCCAATCAAATGGTTGAAGAAAGGGCCCTATAGAGTGCCTAAGAACATATCCACCAACTCCCTTTCAGATAGAGGGGGTTGTACTCTCCCAGCTAGATCTCTCCATTTTTGCGCGTAATCCTTGAAACCCTCATTGGAAGCCATGGCCATACTCTGAAGTTGAGTACGGGTAGGCGCCAAATCAGCATTATATTGGTATTGCTTATAGAAAGTTGCGGCGAGATCTTCCCAGTTGTGGACGTTGGCCCTTTCCAATTAGTAAAACTAATCGAGTTGTGTTCCAGATAGGATATCTTGGAAAAAATGGACCCACAGGTCTTTATCAGCGGAGTGCGAATGGATCTTTCTCACATACAATCGGAGGTGCATCTTAGGACATGACACCCCATCATATTTTGCAAACAACAGTACTTTGAAATTTGGTGGGATCACAATTTTCGACACTAGTCCCAATTCTTCAAAGTCTAGACCTGGCACCTTTTGTATTTCCATAGCGCTTAAACGCTCTTTAAGATGTCTGTACTTATTGTGATACGGTGGGAAGAACTGACTGTTTCTTTGGAATGCTGGTTCGCGTTTTGCGTTTTTGTTTTTGCAAAATGTCGCGGTAAGCAAGAGTCGCCACCGCCTTTTATTTTATCCAACAAGGAAAGGAAAAAAGCACATAAAAATTCCTTTTTCGAGATATTCTGAGTACGTGGGGTAGATTATAGAAAGGGAAGGTATTAGCACCCTTTCTATCTGTAGTTATCTACGAGCTCTTAGGTACTTGGTCATCATTTTCAAAATTGCTTTCTTTGTGCTTGTGGGTTTTGAAAAGTTTTGTTTTTAACTTCGATTTAACTCTTGCTTCTGTCTTCAAGAGTGTAATGAAGTGTTTTTGAAAACTTGTTTGTAAAAGGAGTGTAAGTGTGAAAATTTTGTTTTAGATGAGCAAGTATCTAAGAACTAATCTACCTACTCGAAAAAGGAATCGTTCTATGATAATTTCCTTTAGACAATGCTATCCCACTATTAGTGAGTAGGTAGCATCGTCGTTGGAGTTTGAGGGTCAATTTGAAAGAGGGACATACAGTCACTAAAGCAACGTTAAGATGTCTTAGCGGTAACCCTAGTGTCTTAGATCATTTGTTCGAGGCAACAATATCCGAGGCAACCATTTCGAGGCAACTATGATCTTTTAGACAAGAGGGTGACCTCTAAAACAACCTATACTCAATGACCGTTTACAAAGGCAACCAAGTGGGAGTGTACCCTAGGAGTGCGCATGTGCGAGTGTGTTGATTTCAGTTATTTTTATCTTTGCACATGTTTAGGGTGATCTAATTGATTTTAATTTAAACATTCATTCTTGTCATGCAGACCCTATTATCAAACATCTAACAGTTGTATAATTGCAGAAATTAAAGGTGCAGAAATTAAACTAAATTATTACAAGGCGTCGGGTATTTACATCGCCAAAAGCAACCCTTTGAAACTTAAAATAAAATAAAAGCGGAAAAATAAATAAATGTCCTAATTATTTATTACAAGCCAGGAGCAGATACATCAATTGGATAAATAAAGTGCGCTATGCGAAATTAGGGTTTTGACCCTTTTAATTAAAAGAAATGTTTTTTTTTTGTTTTTATTTTTAAGAAAAGAAATTAAATCCTAAAATTAAATGCTAAACTAATTAAATAAATTAACTAATGAAAAATATTAAATGACGTATTTTTGGAGTTTTTTTTTTATTTTAGGAAAGAAAATAAAATAATTAAATTAAATTTAAAACCTATTAATTCTAATTGATTTTTATTATTTACAAAAACAAATTCAAGTTATCTAATTAATCAACCTAATTAATTAATTAGTATTTATTAAGAAAAATAAAATTCTGAAATTTAATTGGGCAAAAAATATTTTTGGTGATTTTTTGATAAAAAGGAATTATTCTATTGGTTAGTATTTAAATTTAAATAAAATAAAATAATTAAATGTAAATAAACAAAATATAAATAAAGTAGAGAGATTGGCCTGTTTTTGAGGGTGTCAATAGCAAGAATATTGGCCCAAATGTGCTGACCCATTTGACTTTTCTGATTCAGTGCATGTGCGTTTGACTGGCCTATGGTGTGCCTTCAATGCTGGCCACCAGATCTGGCCATCTGGCCATCTGGCACGTTTGATGAGGAAGGTCCATGGTGGGTCTCAAGCTTAAGCGTATAATGGATTACCTGAAAACAAATAATATGGAGAAAATAGGGGGACCTAGGATTCGAACTCAGGTCCTGAAGGGATATCCACGCTATGCTTGCCACTAAATCACATGCTTCTATTTGTTAGTATAATATAAACAAAATATAATATATAAAACAAAATCCAATGGACAGAAAAATAAAAAAAAAAAACGTGCGATGTTTGAATGGACGAATGGGGAAGCGACACGCCTTCGTCCCTGTCTTTGGACCGTGGCTAAAAGTTCCAAGATCTATACCCACAGACAGATGTCCATCACTACAAACCAAGCATCCCTAAAATCTCGTACCGGCCATGGAAATGAATTATAGTACGAGGGTTGAGTTCATCTCATCCTCCTGAATACAACCATGCCCATTATGGAGGCTAATTATTCCTGAAACAAAAAGCCCTAAAAGCAAACTCGAAACCCTAACTATGGTGAATCACGATATAGGTCAGATAAATGAAATTGGTTATTGCAAAAAGCTAGCAAATGATATGGTGATCCAGAATATGCAATTATTTTTCATTATAGATGCAAGAATGAATCTTTTCGAAATCAAGAAGATGGTGCTTCCGTGAGCGACTTACACTGCAGTGGGAGGCTTGAAAACATGTGGTTTTGCTTGCTTTCGCTTGTGGAGATTGCCAGGAGACGATTGGGACAATTGCCAAGCCTTGAAACTGCCTCTTGGAGTGATTTTGAACTCACACTTTTTGCTTGATTTTTCGGTTTTTGTTCTTACTCTATAACTGATCTCTAACCCTGATATTTGTCCGCACACGACCCTTATGTATTGCACAATGTATTAGGGTTGCAAACTCAATCCAAATCTCTCTTTTTCAATGCTTTGATATTTGATTTGATCCTCCTTTAAAGCTTTCCAAAATTGGCTTGATTTGAATCTTTTTGTACATATATGGCTTGATGCGAATTTCATTACCTTGCTAGTTGTGATTAAAGCCTGAAACAATCAAAAGATCCATTGTTATCAATGCTTTGGATTTTATTTGATTTTATTTAATTTAAATAAAATTAATTCAAATAAAAATAAAAATAATTAATAAAAATATGATATGGACACATGGCCAAGGCTAGAGCACGTGGGAAATAATGCCAACTCAAAATAAGTGAAAAAGAATGGGCCCATTTGGCAAAATTTGAAGTTTTGGGGATAGTTGACTTTTGGCAATTTTGCAAAAAAGTCCAACTTCAACAATGCCTAACTTCCTCAATTTTGAACCTTTGGAGGTTTTGTTGGACTTTTTAGAAATCTTGGGATATCCTCTAACCAACCCTTTTAGTCTCATCTCAAATTGATGTTCCATGCTAATGTATGAAGCTTTGACAAAAAGGTGTTTTTGTTGACTTTTCAAAATGACCTATAATGTCCAAATTCAAAACTTCTTGTGAGTGCATATTTTGATCTTGGGAGATGAAGATGGATTGTATGGAATTTTATCCTCTTCAAAATGAGCTTTGGATGGGTAATTTCGCATAAAGTATGAGAAAGTTATGCTTGGTCAAAGTTGAGTTGACTTTTCCTGCAAAACCCTAATTTAGCAACTTTTGAATCTTGATGAATTGTGAGCAATCCTTGATGAATCATGATCAACCCTTGATCAAATGATGAAATATAATTCAAAATGAGAATGTTGACCAAAAATCTTGAAGTTTGACTGTATGTAGGTCACAGTTGACTTTTGCCCTAGCACAGTCAATTTTTGGACCTTTTAAGCAATTGACTGAGCAAAATTCCTATGCAAGGCTTGAAATTTGACATGGATGATCTTGAGGACATATTAGGACATTGGTGAGAATTTGGGACCACTTGGACTCAAGGATCTTGATGCAACATGAAACCCTAATTTGAGTAGACTGCCTTAGAAGAGAGCTTGTTTGGCCAACCCTTGGGCTACCTTGAATAACTTGGAGATCTTTCTTGCAATGTTTTGAGAAATATGAGAGGGAAAATTTTGGGGTACAACAGCTGTCCCTATTCAATCTTCTTAAACTTGAGGATGCATATTGGCTTTCGTTCCTTTCGTAATCCGAAGGTGGCAGTGGATTGAACACTAGAGTGCCTAGAAATTTGCACTCGCATGAAATGATAATTGTCTTGTGATGCTGGGAATGGGCTTACATATTCCATTTGGAAGAGTGTCGATCGCATAAGAGATTCCTTAGCGAGAGCTGGTATACCGGTCGTTGAGGAAGATTCTGCCGGGGAAGTCTGATCTTTGTTGAGAGAAGTAAACTTAGGAGCTTCGTCGTCCGTCATTCTGCTGGTGAGTCGTCTCTATTGATATTTAGGAACTTCAATCGTCTGTACTCAACTGAGGGAACAACTTTTGCCGAGATTTAGGAGCTCGTCCGTAATTCGACTAAGAAAACATCTTTGCTGATATTTAGGGGCTAGTCCGTAATTCAACTGACTTTGTCGAGATTTAGGAGCTCGTTCGAAATTCAATTGATTTTGTCGAGATTTCGGAGCTTATCTGTAATTCAACTGATTTTGTCGAGATTTAGGAGCTTGTACATAATTCAACTGATTTTGTCGAGATTTAGGAGCTTGTCCGTAATTCAACTAAGATTTGGTCGAGATTTAGGAGCTTGTCCGTAATTCAACTGGCTTTGTCAAGATTTAGGAGCTTGTCTGTAATTCAACTGATTTTGTCGAGATTTAGGAGCTTGTCCGTAATTCAACTAAGCAACCATCTGTTGAGATTTAGGAACTCGTCCGTAATTCAACTGAGGGAACATCTCTGTTGAGATTTAGGAACTAGCCCGTAATTCAACCGAGGAACATATCTGTCGAGATTTAGGAACTCGTCCGTAATTCAACAACTTTGCTGAGATTTAGGAACTTGTCCGTACTTCAACCGGGGGAATATTTCTGCTGAGATTTAGGAACATCGTCCGTAATTCAACTATTTTGCTGAGATTTAGGAGCTTGTCCGTAATTCAACTGAGGTACATATCTGTCGAGATTTAGGAACTTGTCCGTAATTCGACTGAAGAAACATCTTCGCTTAGATTTAGGAGCTCGTCCGTAATTCAACTGATAAAATATCTTTGTCGAGATTTAGGAACATCGTCCGTAATTAAACAACTCTGCTGAGATTTAGGAGCCTGTCCGTAATTCAACTACTTTGCTGAGATTTAGGAGCTTGTCCATAATTCAACTTGAGAAACGTCTTTGTCGAGATTTAGGAACTTGTCCATAATTCAACAACTTTGCTGAGATTTAGGAGCTTGTCCGTAATTTAACTTGAGAAACGTCTTTGTCGAGATTTAGGAACTTGTCCATAATTCGACTGAGGTTAAAGCTTCGTAGCTTGTATTTTGTGAGAATCTTTCCTGAAAGGTAAAGGTTAGCTGTATGTAATGCATGATATGCATCAATCAATGATGTTCTCAAAATAAATGAGATTGTGTTGTATGATGCGTATGCATGTCATGATGTATGAAAATGTGATGTTTTTAGCTGGGCAAAATAAATCCCGGATTGCTGCTGGAGAAAAGAATTGAATTCTTCGTTTTTGCCGGAGATAGTGGATGAAGATGTTTGTGAGAATAAACCTGCAGGAGAGGATAATTCCGCTGGGGAATAAACTGACGAGAGAATGACTTCTGTGGGGAAGAGATGCTCTGTAGAGGATTCCATTAATAAATTCAGCTGGGGATGAACTACCGCTGCTGGTGATAATGAACCTTGTTGGGGATTGAATTCCTGTTTGGTGAAAGGAAAGAACTTCGCTGGGGATGACTTTCCAATAGCGACCTTACTGGGGATAACCCTTTTAGACTTTACTGGGGATGATCTTCTGAAGTCTACTAGGACAATTCTTCCAACTCCACTGGGGATGATAAGACTTTTCAGTGCTGATGGTAGATAAACTCTGCTTGGGGAGAATATTACCGATTCATTCACAGTTGCGAGCCTCGACTGGGGAGAGCTAGCACCAGTATCTTTTCTCTTACTCTGCGGGGAATGAATGTACTTTCAATCATTTCTTTCAGCTAGGTCTACCCCTATACCTGGTGGACAGAGCAACTGTACGGTTTGGACATTTTTCGTTTGCCCCTGTTTCTGATATTACAAGTAATCGTCTTTTGTTTCGCATGTAAATTTTTATGAGCAGCAATCAATTTCAAATGCATATATCAAAAACTAAACATTGGACGTTCTTTGCAAAACAAAACAGAAAAAGGAAAACAGTTTGAAATTTATTTGTAAAGATGACTTGTATTGATTTTGAAGTTTGGCTTGTAGATAGGCATTTTTTTACAAGAGGCTGACGTCCTAGTAAGAGAACGACGCAGAACAAATAGAATTTACACAATTTGTGAAAAACAAAGAAAAACAGCTATGTGAACAATCCCACTGGGTTCCAACTCTGCTATTGCCTTTATGTCCTCGAGCATCTCATCACTTTGCTACTTGGTTGAAGGTAGATCAGATTGATTTGTGCCGTCCGAGCTTGATAGTTGATACCGAAGTCTGGTGCAAGATGATCCAATGAGACATAGTGTTACGCTTTTTTCCCTAATTTTTGCCTGGCTTGCCCTTTAGGGTTTTCAGTCCACCGGGATACCCTTTTTTGCCCAAGTCGCCTTTTCAGGTTTTCGACTTGCCGGGTGTATAGATTTTTTATTTTCATCCCTTATTTTTGCACGAACCCTTTTGGTTCGCCGGGAAGCCCTTATTTTTTCCTAGGCCAGTCAACCTAGCGGGTCTTTGATTACGCGTAGTATCTTTTCACTATGTCTGCATTGACGGGGTGAGGAAGGTCGTCACCATCCATGGTGGTTAGAATCATAGCTCCTCTTGAGAAAATGTTCTTAACCACAAATGGCCCTTCGTAAGTAGGGGTCCATTTTCCCCTGGGATCACCTTGTGGAAGTATTATGCGCTTGATAACCAGGTCCCCAACTTGATACTCTTGTCGTCTAACTTTCTTGTTAAATGCCTTAATCATTCGCCTTTGATACGTTTGACCATGACAAATAACGGTAAGTCTATTTTCTTCTATTAAGTTCAGCTGATCAAGCCGGGTCTGAATCCAGTCATCTTCGCTCAAACCTGCGTCCTTCATAATCCTAAGAGAGGGTATCTGAACTTCAATGGGAAAGACGGCCTCCATGCCATAAACCTAGGAAAAGGGTGTTGCCCCTGTTGATGTCCGCGCTGAGGTACAATATCCATGAAGAGCAAATGGTAACATCTCGTGCCAATCTTTGTACGTCACCGTCATTTTCTGCACAATCTTCTTAATGTTCTTATTAGCCGCTTCTACCGCCCCATTCATCTTCGGCCGGTAAGGAGAAGAGTTGTGATGCTGTATCTTAAACTATTTGCAGAGCTCGGTGATCATCTTATTATTGAGCCGAATGAATCGTGCCACGACGTTCTTGGTTACAGTAGCAAAGGAAGATGCTTCAACCAACTTCGTAAAGTAATCAATCGTTACCAGGATGAAACGATGCCCGTTGGATGCAGTAGGTCTGATCTCGCCGATCATGTCGATGCCCCACATTGCAAAAGGCCAAGGAGCTGTCAAGATGTTCAGAGGAAATGGAGGTATGTGCACCTTATCAACATAGACTTTACACTTATGACAGGTACGAGAATGCTGATAACAGTCGGCTTCCATTGTGGACCAATAATATCCTGCCCGTAGGATTTTCTTTGCCATGGTGTGTCCACTGGAGTGAGTTCCGAAAGTACCTTCATGTAACTCTACCATAATCCTTTCTGCTTCGTTCTTATCCACACATCGCAGTAAAGTTGAATCATGGTTACGCTTGTAAAGGATACCATTGCTGATGAAGAACTTCACCGCGAACCTCCTCAGAAACTTCTTATCATTAACAGATGCACCCTCGAGGTATTCCTGAGTTTCAAGATACCTCTTTACCTCATGAAACCAGGGTTTATCCGCTACCACTTCAGTCTCAATGTCACAACAATGTGCAGGTTCGTCCAATCTCTCAATGGTGATCGGGGGAGCTTCATTGTCCCATATTTCCTTGAACATAGAAGACATCGTAGCTAGCACGTCCGCCAACTGATTCTCCTCTCTAGGGAAGTGTTCAAAGGTTATCTACTCGAAGTGCGGAAGTAACATCAACACATACTCCTAGTAAGGAATAAGATTAGGGTGTTTCATATCCCACTCGCCTTTGATCTGACTGATCACGAGAGAGGAATCTCCGAAAACACTTAAGAACTTAATCCTTAGGTCAATAGCTGCTCGAAGACCCATAATGCACGCTTCATACTCCGCCATGTTGTTGGTGCAGTTGAAACATAGTCGGGCGGTGAACGGAGTATGAGAGCCTTTAGGAGATATGATCATGGCGCCGATGCCATTACCCAAAGCGTTTAAAGCTCCATCAAAGTACATAGACCATCGGGATCCTTCCTCAGGTCCTTCATCCGGTCCAAGTGTCTCACAGTCGGTCACCAACATGATATTCTCATCCAGGAATTCAAAGTTCATAGACTGGTAATTGTCCACTGCCTGATGTGCCAAATGATCTGCCAACACACTTCCCTTGATTGCCTTTTGGGTCGTGTATTGGATGTCATACTCAGTCAAGATCATCTGCCATCTTGCTATTCTTCCGGATAAGGCAGGCTTTTCGAAGATATACTTGATTGGATCCATCTTTGATATCAATAGAGTAGTGTGAGTCAGCATATACTGTCTCAGCCAGCGAGCAGCCCATGCCAAAGCGCATCAAGTTTTCTCAAGCAATGAGTATCAGGTCTCGCAGTTGATAAACTTTTTGCTAAGGTAATAAATAGCATGCTCTTTTCGGCCAGACCCGTCATGCTTCCCCAACACGCACCCCATTGAATTATCGAGTACTGTCAAGTATAAGATTAAAGGTCTCCCTTCAACTGGAGGCATCAGAATAGGTGGCTCTTGGAGATATTCTTTGATCCTTTCGAAAGCGGCTTGACATTCATCATTCCATCTTACCACTTGATCTTTCTTCAATAACTTGAAGATTGACACACAAGTAGCAGTCAGGTGCGAGATGAATCAGGAAATGTAATTCAGACGTCCCAGAAAGCCTCTGACTTCTTTTTCTGTTCGGGGAGCTGGCATTTCCTGTATAGCCTTCACCTTTGCAGGATCCACTTGAATACCTTTATCGCTTACGACGAAACCCAGCAACTTACCAGATGTCACGCTGAAGGTGCACTTGTTCGGGTTTAACCTCAGCCTGTACAACTTCAACCTGTCAAATAGCTTCTGAAGATGGTCAAAGTGTTCTTCCTCAGTCTGGGACCTTGCAATCATGTCGTCAACGTATACCTCAATCTCATGATGAATCATGTCGTGGAACAAAGCGACCATGGTGCGCTGATACGTTTCCCCAACATTCTTCAATCCAAAAGGCATGACCTTGTAGCAAAAGGTACCCCATTGAGTAACATAGGTTGTCTTCTCCATATCCTCGAGAGCCATCTTAATCTGATTATAACCGGAGAAACCGTCCATAAAGGAGAAGACCTTATGCTATGCGGTGTTGTCAACCAGAACGTCGATATGAGGCAAAGGGAAATCATCCTTGGGGCTTGCCCTGTTCAGATCCTTATAGTCAACACACATTCGAACCTTACCATCCTTCTTCGGCACTGGAACCACATTGGCAACCCACTATTGGTAAGACGTAACTTCTAGAAAACCGACGTCAAACTGTTTCATAACCCCATCCTTGATTTTCTCGGACATCTCTGGGTGCATTCGGCGGACTTTCTGTTTCACTGGAGAACAATCTTCTTTGGTAGGCAATCGGTGAACCACAATATCAGTATCCAACCCAGGCATATCTTCATAAGACCAGGAAAAGATCTCAACATAGTCACGCAACATCTGAATCAACCGTTGTTTAACACTAGACTCCAAATTTGCACCGATCTTGACCTCTTTCTTGTCTACCTCTGTACCCAGGTTTACTGTTTCCACTGGCTATTCATGCGGCTGTATGGCCCTCTCTTCTTGGAGTAACAGTCTAGCGAGTTCACCAGGCACTTCACAATCATCCTCACCTTCGTCCTCGGATTGGTTGATCAGACTTTCGAAGTCATAACTGGCAGTAGTAGAGTCGTTATCAGTGGGATCCAGAGTGGATGTAGACTTGTATATGTGAGTGTGTGTAAAATAGCTGTTTTGCAAGATAAAAAAGAGAAACAAGGAGCGCAAAATTTGAAATGCAAGAAAACGTCCAATGCTTTTATTAATGATATATGGAAATGACACACATAAAGCCCTCACAAACAAATCCACGGTGTCTCGGGTAAGGAATTGGTCCGTAAAGTTTAATAATTTTCTGTTACAAATTCGAAACAAAAGTCTATTACTGTGTGATAAAAGAAATTGGAACGAAGTCCTTTTCTGTCCAATTGCTCAGGCCACCGTTAGTAGTGGGGTAGATCCAGCTATCAAACTCAGACTCTTCATCATCGTCTTCAATCATATTCACTCCTGAATTGCTGATAAACAGGGGAGGTCCTCTGATCCGCACACGCCGAACAACCCTTTGCGCTTCTGTAGTGAAACCCAAACCAAACTTTTCAGTCTTATGTGCAAAGTCAGGGAGTTGGCCCCAATTCGCACACCCACCTTTCTCAATAACAGCCCGGGCATCCTTGAGGGAAGACATCTTCATTGGAGGATCTTCAGCAACAGTTTCAGTTGATGCCAGCGTCTGGGGGACTTCTTCAAAATGTTGAAACAGGGTTTCAATGAACTCCCCGTCCATCTCCACATACCGGAAAGAGTTGAGGTGGCTCACCATGTACTCCTCTTCTCCTCGTACCGTAACAATTTTCCCCTTCACTGGGTATTCCAGCATCTGGTGGAGCGTGGAAGTTACTGCCTCGGCTTTGTGGATCCACGGGCGACCCAACAAACAAGAATAAGATGGCCGAATGTCCAACCCATAGAATGTAGACGCGAAGATCTGAGAACCAACCTTAACCGGAATATCCACCTCTCCATGTACCATTCTCTTGGACCCGTCAAAGGCCCTAACCACAATGTTACTCGGCTTCAGCACCAAACCTTCACAGTCCAACCGGTCTAAAGCTTTCTTAGGAAAAACGTTCAACGAGGAACCGGTTTCTACTAACACGTGAGCTAAGGTAGTGCCCCTACATTCAATGGAGACATGCAGAGCGTCATTGTGATTCTTCCCCTTGGCGGTTAAGTCTGCGTCAGAGAAACCCAACCTATTACCTGCTGTCAGACTAGCCACACAATCTTTGAACTGATCAGCTGACGTCTCCTGCAGCACGTGTGCATTCTTCAGAAAATCAATCAGAGCCTTAGCATGGGCCTCTGAACACAACAATAAAGACAACATAGAGATCTTCAACGGGGTTTGCCCCAGCTGTTCGACTACATTGTAGTCGCTTTTCTTGATGATCTTTAGGATTTCCTCTATTTTTTGCCTAGAGGCTTCAACAGTAATCATCCTTGGTGCCTTCGTCCAGGCAAGCTCACCGATAATCCCTTTGCCCCGAGTGTCAGATGACTCGACGACAGGGGTAAGGATTGGAACTTGAACCGGGACAATAGCAGATGTACTGGCAAGTGTAATAACAACAGGCTTCTGAACAACTGGTGGAGAGATCTCAGGGGAGAAAAGTCTTCCGCTTCGGGTGACTTTACTAGATCCAACAATATTGCTGACATCGGTATAAGCCTCTTCATCCATCAAGTCTTGTTTAACCCCGTGATAATATACATCGGCCCCATAGTGCCATGGGACAGCTTTATCTGACGTATAGGGGATAGGTCCAGGAACAATAATGATCAAAGGAGAAATTCTCATAACAGATGTAATTCTAACAGGCTTTCTCGAGGAAGCCTTGGAAGAATTGGCGAAAATGGTGATTATGGAAACTTCTTCAATAGGAACCAAAGGAACAAAAGTTTTTTCGAACAAGATTTCTTTATTATCCATCAGGCGTTGGATACCTGACTTCAAAAGATGGCAACCGGTAGGTAAGATGGAACACAGATGGCAACCTTCGCCACAGCCTGGAAATAAACCGGCTAACAGAAGGTTTTTCTTCACAGTCATTAACGGAGTAGCAATGTCTTCTACAAAAGATACAAACACATCATCATCCACGACATTCACTCCATGATTTGGCATAGGAGCAGTCATAACATTAGGTTTTTCTGGCGCTTCAAACTCAATCTCCTTAGCGTCAATCAGATCTTGTACCTTATTCTTCAAGGCCCAGCAATTATTGGTATCATGCCCCGGGCTATCAGAGTGATAAACACAACGGGCGTTTGGATTGTACAACAACGATGTAGTGTTGGGGTTCTTTGGGGCTTCCCTCGGAATCACCAAGTTGGTCTTCAACAACTGCGGCAAAATTTGAGATAAAGTCATGTTGAGCCGAGTAAATTGTCTTTGAGGCCTCTCTGCCATTGGCTTATTGTTGCGTTGTGTGGCAACAATTGGTCTTGAAATAACTACCGCATTAACTGCTTGGCGGCGCTTGGGTCGACTTTGGTTCCTAGAGCTGTAAACTGCACTAGACTCCTTCTTGAAGGGCTTCTTCTCCGTACTTGACGGAGCACCTTTCTGTAACTTTCCGCTCTTGATATCGGCTTCAATTCTCTCCCCAGTCATAATTAACTCAATAAAACCTGACAATGAACTTCCGATCAAATGGTTGAAATACGGACCAGACAAGGTCCCCAAAAACATATCCACCAACTCCTTGTCAGCCATAGGGGGTTGGAATCTACCGGCAATATCTCTCCATTTCTGAGCGTCATCTTTAAAACCTTCGCTCGCACCCATAGACATACCCTGAAGTTGGGTACACGTGGGAGCGAGGTCGGCATTATATTGGTACTGCTTGTAAAAAGCAGCAACAAGGTCCTCCCAATTACGGATGTTAGCTCCTTCTAGCTGATAGAACCATTCAAGTTGAGTCCCTGAAAGACTATCTTGAAAGAAATGGATCCAGAGGTTCCTGTCAGCTGTATATGGCTGAATCTTTATAAAATACGAACAGAGGTGTAACTTTGGGCAGGAGACCCCATCGTATTTAGCAAAGACTGGAGCTTTGAACTTGTGGGGAATCACCACCCCAGATGCTAGACCTAAATCACCAAAGTCCAGTCCAGGTATCTTCTGGATCTCCATCACACTTAACCGGTCTTCGAGCTGTTTATACCTATCCTCAGCCGGAGGATACTGGTCTTCATCAAAGTCAGTCTCGTTGTCAGAAACCACAGGGCTAGGAGCCCTCCTTTCTTCTTGGTTCTCCCCCCTCCAGATGAGTGAAACAAATCAACTTTGTCTCGCAACCTGTTTCCAAACCTATGACCCATGTTTAGGAGGTATGTCTTCTTCTTCTTCTTCTTCTTCTTCTTATCCTTCAAGATAAGAGTCTTCAGATCTTTCTGCCCCTTGGCCAGGTTCATGAACATTTCCTGGAACTGAGCGTTCTGAGCGTGAAGAGCCTTAATAGCTTGATCAGTTGATGTTTCAACAGACATGATGAGTGCTGAAATAAACAACAAAGAAGATAAGAGACCCGTAAGGGTACCTGTAATGAGGTGCATGGGAATGGAATGCATATGATATGATTTCAAAGATTTTAGGGATTCAAATTCGTAAACCAAAAGGAAACACACATTTATTAGATTAAGAACTTGAAACAATGTTTGACAAATGCCTTTAAGGCGTTACAAAAAGAAAAACTGTAAAGTAAATCAAAACTAGAAATAACAAAAGACATCAGCGCTCCCATGGTCATTTTCCGTTGGTGCTGACATAATCGTTGAGGACCTTCTCATTCTCCAGCTGCCTTGTAAGCTTTAGGATCTTCCGCTCCTGCTCGTGATAATTTTCTCTGTAAGTATCCCGCTATTCTCTTAACTGGATCCATGACCTCTTTAATTCCCCAATGTCCGTTGGCATGTACGAATGTAGGACAGTAGGAGGAACCCCTTCTTCATCAGCATTCTCAACAATTACCGATAAGACAACTTCGTACGACATCCCTAGCTTTTGGGCACGGGCCCGAAACCACCGGAGATACGGCTCCATCGGAAGAGAAGACTTCACCCCTAGCTCATGCGGATCAGACCTGTTAGCCCTATTCCAAGCTCGTATGAATCTGCGGCGATGTCCCTCACTATCCCCTTGGAAGTCAATGACAATGCTCGGAATCAGCAACTCATGAGGACTGTCCTTTCTAGCTCGCCCAAACTGTCGTAAGGCCATAAAAGGATTATAGGTGATCCCTCCTCTAATTCCAAGTAAAGGAACATTGGGGTATTCTCCGCACCGGTCAATAACAGCTACTTCTTCCATGTCTTTAGTGCTCCAGATAATGTCCGTATGAGCCAGGGACATAATTCTGTAGGCCCAGCCCATACCTTCCTTGTTCTTCAAAACAGATTTAGGGAGGTGAGAAATAAACCACCTCTCCAGCAATGGTGCACAACACATAAGGGTTCCCCGTTTCCGAGCAGTACAGGCATAAAGAGCATGTAGAATATCCCCTAAGAGAGTGGGCACTGGGTTACGGGACATGAAGATCTTCAATGCGTTCACGTCGATGAAAGAATCTGAATTAGGAAACAAAACCAGACCATATATGAGAAGAGCCAGGATGTCTTCGAATGCTTGGAAATCCAAACTTTCCCAAAACTGATTAGCCTGATCAACCAAGAACTTAGCCAAGAAGCCTTTTGTCCCACTCCGAGTCTCCCAGTTAGACATTACCTCAGCCTTTGTCAGATGTAGGGCTGTAGCAACATCCTCTGGACTAAGAGATTTCTCCCAACCTGTAAATGGTGTCTGCTCTAGAATAGAAATACCAAGCAAATCAGAGAACTCTCCAAAGTAGGGACCAACTAATAGTCCGGGAAGGTGAAGCAGTGGTGCAATGGGTCAAAGAACTGGCACAAGACACTCAACATCTGCTCATCCATCTTAGAAGTTACCAAACCAAGGAGGTTACCATGTCTTCTGACAAAGGAGGAAGTATCTGGAACTTTAGAAACCAAATCTCTAAGCTGAGTAGGAACCTGTACAAAGCTGATCCGAATAGTGTTTGTACGCATAGAGGCCATGACCTACAAAACAGAACAAAGATGAATCCCCTCTATCTTTGAAATGGGTTAGTCCAATGCAATATGCATGCAATGTCATGATGCATGATGTCATGATAGAAACACATCACAGGTATTCACAAATAGCAAACATGGTAAGGGCAAACAAGTCACACAGTAGCCCTTAGATTTCAGGCTTGCATGGAGTTTAGGTATTACCCTCTTTCAGTTTAGTTGGTTCAACTTGTCCTAGTAATAGTAACCAGGTTCTAGAGGATCTCAATATCACTGACCACCCTCGATCGGTCATAATTCCAGTTTGGCAACGTTTTCTTGCGGCCGGAATCATCGCGAGAGTTTGGTCTCAATGAGTGTAGCATACTGCTACTTTTCTATGGCCAAGTTAGTCAATTATAGGTTCTAAGGTCAGTTGGTTCTTAATGACCCCTTAGCTTACCCATATTCTCCTTATTCCACCACACAAAGGTTATCGGTACAAACTAAAGTGTCACACCAACATAGCTACTGCTTCAACCGTATCGGTCTATGCCGTACAGTTCCCTCACAGTATATTGCTACTTACCTAAAAGGTATCCCCCAGATCCAGGTTAGGATCTATGGTAACTCCGATTCAAACCCACAAAGATAAAGCATACAAATCAAGTAATTGAAAACATTATGATGAATTATTCCTAAGGTACACCCCACTTGTCAATCCCCAACAGAGTCGCCAGTTCTGTGATACGGTGGGAAGAACTGATTGTTTCTTTGGAATGCTTGTTCACGTTTTTGTTTTTGCAAAATGTCGCGGTAAGCAAGAGTCGCCATCGTCTTTTATTTTATCCAACAAGGAAAGGAAAAAAGCACAGAAAAATTCCTTTTTCGAGATATTCTGAGTACAGGGGGTAGATTATAGAAAGGGAAGGTATTAACACCCTTTCTATCTGTAGTTATCTACGGGCTCTTAGGTACTTGCTCATCATTTTCAAAATTGCTTTCTTTGTGCTTGTGGGTTTTGAAAAGTTTTGTTTTTAACTTCGATTTAACTCTTGCTTCTGTCTTCAAGAGTGTAATGAAGTGTTTTTGAAAACTTGTTTGTAAAAGGAGTGTAAGTGTGAAAAATTTGTTTTGGATGAGCAAGTATCTAAGAACTAATCTACCTACTCGAAAAAGGAATCTTTCTATGCTAATTTCCTTTAGACAACGCTATCCCACTATTAGTGAGTAGGTAGCATCGTCGTTGGAGTTTGAGGGTCAATTTGAAAGAGGGACATACAATCACTAAAGCAATGTTAGGATGTCTTAGCGGTAACCCTAGTGTCTTAGATCATTTGTTCGAGGCAACAATATCTGAGGCAACCATTTCGAGGCAACTATGATCTTTTAGACAAGAGGGCGACCTCTAAAACAACTTATACTCAATGACCGTTTACAAAGGCAACCAAGTGGGAGTGTACCCTAGGAGTGCGCATGTGCGAGTGTGTTGATTTCAGTTATTTTTATCTTTGCACATGTTTAGGGTGATCTAATTGATTTTAATTTAAAAATCCATTCTTGTCATGCAAACCCTATTATCAAACATCTAACAGTTATATAATTGCAGAAATTAAAGGTGCGGAAATTAAACTAAATTATTACAAGGACGGAAAGCAACCCTTTGAAATTTAAAATAAAATAAAAGCGGAAAAATAAATAAATGTCCTAATTATTTATTACAAGCCAGGAGCAGATACATCAATTAGATAAATAAAGCGCGCGATGCGAAATTAAATCGGATGCGAAATTAGGGTTTTGACCCTTTTAATTAAAAGAAATTTTTTTTTGTTTTTTTTATTTTTAAGAAAAGAAATTAAATCCTAAAATTAAATTCTAAACTAATTAAATAAATTAATTAATGAAAAATATTAAATGACGTATTTTTGGAGTTTTTGTTATTTTAGGAAAGAAAATAAAATAAATAAATTAAAGTTAAAACCTATTAATTCTAATTGATTTTTATTATTTACAAAAACAAATTCAAGTTACCTAATTAATCAACCTAATTAATTAATTAGTATTTATTAATAAAAATAAAATTCTGAAATTTAATTGGGTAAAAAATATTTTTGGTGATTTTTTGATAAAAAGGAATTATTCTATTGGTTAGTATTTAAATTTAAATAAAATAAAATAATTAAATGGAAATAAACAAAATATAAATAAAGTAGAGAGATAGGTCTGTTTTTTAGGGTGTCAATAGCAAGAATATTGGCCCAAATGTGTTGACCCATTTGACTTTTCTGATTCAGTGCATGTGCGTTTCACTGGCCTATGGTGTGCCTTCAATGCTGGCCACCAGATCTGGCCATCTAGCCATCTGGCACGTTTGATGAGGAAGGTCCATGGTGGGTCTCAGGCTTAAGCATATACTGGATTACCTGAAAACAAATAATATGGAGAAAATAGGGGGACCTGGGATTCGAACCCAGGTCCTGAAGGGATATCCACGCTATGCTTGCCACTAGATCACATGCTTCTATTTGTTAGTATAATATAAAAAAAATATAATATATAAAACAAAAGCCAATGGACAGAAAAATAAAAAAAAAACACGCGCTGTTTGAATGGACGAATGGGGAAGCGACACGTCTTCGACCCTGTCTTTGGACAGTGGCTAAAAGTTCCAAGATCTATACCCACTGACAGATGTCCGTCACTACAAACCAAGCATCCCTAAAATCTCGTACCGGCCATGGAAATGAATTCTAGTACCAGGGTTGAGTTCGTCTCATCCTCCTGAATACAACCATGCCCATTATGGAGGCTAATTATTCCTGAAACAAAAAGCCCTAAAAGCAAACTCGAAACCTTAACTATGGTGAATCACGATATAGGTCAGATAAATGAAATTGGTTATTGCAAAAAGCTAGCAAATGATATGGTGATCCAGAATATGCAATTATTTTTCATTATAGATGCAAGAATGAAGCTTTTCGAAATCAAGAAGATGGTGGTTCCGTGAGCGACTTACAGTGCACTGGGAGGCTTGAAAATGTGTGGTTTTGCTTGCTTTCGCTTGTGGAGATTTCCAGGAGACGATTGGGACAATTGCCAAGCCTTGAAACTGCCTCTAGGAGTGATTTTGAACTCACACTTTTTGCTTGATTTTTCAGTTTTGGTTCTTACTCTATAACTGATCTCCAACCCTGATTTTTGTCCGCACACGACCCTTATGTATTGCACAATGTATTAGGGTTGCAAACTTAATCCAAATCTCTCTCTTTCAATGCTTTGATATTTGATTTGATCCTTCTTTAAAGCTTTCCAAAATTGGCTTGATTTGAATCTTTTTGTACACATATGGCTTGATGTGAATTTCATTACCTTGCTAGCTGTGATTAAAGCCTGAAACAATCAAAAGATCCATTGTTATCAATGCTTTGGATTTTATTTGATTTTATTTGATTTAAATTAAATTAATTCAAATAAAAATCAAAATAATTAATAAAAATATGATATGGACATATGGCCAAGGCTAGAGCACGTGGGAAATAATGCCAACTCAAAACAAGTGAAAAAGAATGGGCCCATTTGGCAAAATTTGAAGTTTTGGGGATAGTTGACTTTTGGCAATTTTGCAAAAAAGTCCAACTTCAACAATGCATAACTTCCTTAATTTTGAACCTTTGGAGGTGTTCTTGGACTTTTTAGAAATCTTGGGATGTCCTATAACCAACACTTTTATTATCATCTAAAATTGATGTTCCATGCTCATGTATGAAGCTTTGACAAAAAAGGTGTTTTTGTTGACTTTTCAAAATGACCTATAATATCCAAATTCATAACTTCTTGTGAGTGCATATTTTGATCTTGGGAGCTGAAGATAGATTGTAGGGAATTGCATCCGCTTCAAAAAGAGCTTTGGATGGGTCATTTCTCATAAAGTATGAGAAAGTTATGCTTGGTCAAAGTTGAGTTGGCTTTTCGTACAAAACCCTAATTTAGCAACTTTTGAATCTTGATGAATTGTGAGAAATCCTTGATGAATCATGATCAACCCTTGATCAAATGATGAAATATACTTCAAAATGAGAATGCTGACCAAAAATCTTGAAGTTTGACTGTATGTAGGTCACAGTTGACTTTTGCCCTAGCACAGTCGATTTTTAGACCTTTTGAGCAATTGACTAAGCAAAATTCCTCTGCAAGGCTTGAAATTTTACATGGATGATCTTGAGGACAAATTAGGACATTGGTGAGCATTTGGGACCACTTGGACGCAAGGATCTTGATGCAACATGAAACCCTAATTTGAGTAGACTGCCTTTGAAGAGAGCTTGTCTGGCCAACCCTTGGGCTACCTTGAACAACTTGGAGATCTTTCTTGCAATGTTTTGAGAAATATGAGAGGGAAAATTTTGGGGTACAACAATTATCATCTGCTGAAGGATATTGTCCCTCGGAGTAGTCTTCCTCTTCAGATTCTGATGGAACCGCTGTTTCTTTTCCTTTCCCTTCTCCTTCCCCGGAAGTGGTTGCAAAATTCAAGGTTCTTCTAGTTTGTCCCTGAAACCTTCTCCCCATGTTCAAAACCCCAGTGGCTTTCTTTGTTTTCTTCTCTCTTTATTCAGCTAACAGAGTCTTTAACTCATCTTGCCCCTTGGATAGGGTCATGAGTAATTGTTGGAACTGCGTGTTTGAACTTGAAGATCTTTGACTGTTTGTTCGAGATCCATCTTACTGAAATAAACAGTAGAGAGATGAGGAAATTCGTTGCAAAAGACCTGTTTATGTCATGATGAATGATATGTGCATATGTAATGTTTTCAAGGATTTTAAAAGATTCAAGTTCGTTTTAGATAAAAAGAAACACACGTCATATTAATAAGATAGAGTTTGAGTACATTAATGCCCCTTGGGCTAAATAATACAAAACTCTAAGATAAAAAGTAGTGCGTATCCTCTTTGGTGCAATGTAGGCATTTAGAGTCTACTCCTCATGAAGTAGCCTAGTGAGCTCCAAAACCTTCTTCTCACTTGCGTAGAATTGGGCTTCAAAAGTATCTCTCTCTCCTTTAAGCTGTATCCAATCCCTTTGTAGGTCTTCAAGAGATGTGGGCATGTCAGGATGTAGGATAGTGTACGGAACTTCTCCCTCCTTAACAGGCTCAATAATTACCGGAAGAATGGAAGGATAAGGCATCAAAAGACTTTGAGCACGAGTTCGTACCCATTTGAGGTATGGCTCAAGAGGGATGGAATTCTTGTGTCCCAAAGTCTTTCTATCCACCTTCTTTAGCATCCTCCAAGCTCGGATGAATCTCTGGCGAAGACCTTGATCGTCGTTGTCGTAGTCGAATACCAAGACTTGAATCAATATCTCGTGCGGGCCATCCCTTCGGGCATAACCAAACCGTCTTAAAGATAAACATGGGTTATAGGTGATGCCTCCCCTAATACCAAGTAGAGGGACATTAGGGAATTCCCCATAATGGTCAACAATGATAACATTCTCTTTGGATCGAGAGCACCAATGAACATCTGAATGTTTGAGCATCATTAACCTTTGTGACCACCTTAATCCTTGCTCATTTTTTAAGACTGATTGGGGAAGATGAGAAATAAACCATCTTGCCAGGAGGGGAGTTCCACACATAAGGACACCTCTTTTCCTCATTGTGCGAGTGTGAAAAGA
Organism: Vicia faba; assembly: GCA_948472305.1. Lineage (NCBI taxonomy): Eukaryota > Viridiplantae > Streptophyta > Magnoliopsida > Fabales > Fabaceae > Vicia > Vicia faba. The sequence goes on along the minus strand of OX451738.1, from coordinate 698,499,242 downwards.
GGGTAGGATATCCCCTAGCAAAGTAGGCACCGGATTGCGTGACATGAAGATTTTGACGGAACTTACATTTATGAGTTGGTCAGGATTGGGGAACAAGACCATCCCATAGATAAGAAGAGCCACAATTTCCTCAAAAGCTTTCAAGTCTAAGGAATTCCAACAGCTTTGGGCTTTCTCAAACAGAAACTTTGCTAAGAAGCCTTTGACAACACTTCTAGTTTCCCAATGAGTTGTGACATCGGATAAGCGCAAGTGCAGAGCTTAAGCAATCTCTTCTGGCTTTGGGTCTCTTTTCGTACCATTGAAAGGTACTTGATTGAGAATGGGAATCCTCAAGAGTTGAGAGAACACTTCCAAAGTAGGCACAAGCTGATAGTCGAGAAATGTGAAGCAATGGTTCAAAGGATCAAAGAACTGGAAGAGCACCTTCATCATATCCTCCTCTGTATTGGAGGTGACCAAGTTGAGTAGACGACCATGCCTCTCGGTGAATGGAGAGTTCTCAGGGATCCTTGAGGATAGCTCCTTAAGTTATGGAGGAATTATTACAAGATTGACTTGGATAGTTTTCCTGCAAAGTGAATCCATATCCTACAAAACAAGAACAAAGATGAATCTCCAAAATACTTGAAATAGTTAGTGGATGTATATGATGCTCATGATGTCCATGATGTTATGTACAAGTATGCATATACAAGAAAAACAAACAAGTTCTTATTTTAGGCATGCATGTGGTTTTATAGGTAAGTACCCTCTTGAAGTTTAGTTGGCTTAAACCTGTCCTAGTAATAGTAACCAGGTTCTAAGGAGCTCAATAACACCGGGTTGTTTCTTTGGTCATTGTTTCAGCTCAAGCCTCTTTAATGGCGACCGAAATATCCCAAGAAACCAACCCTCAATGAGTGTAGTATCGAGTATCTACCAACTTCGGACTGAACCAAATCCGGTCATCTCACTACATCCTAAAGGCCAAGTTGGTCAAGTAAAGGGTTCTAGAAGTTCATTAGTGCTTCATGACATCACTCAGCGGCCCCGTATTCTCTTTGATTGACTCATAGGCTACCGGTACCCATAAATATGTCACACTAACATAGCTATTGCTTAGACCATGTCGGTATACCCCGCACAGTTTCCACAACGAATTGCTATTTACCTATAATGTATCCCAAATACGGGTAGAGGATTCAAACCCAAACAAATAACCATAATGTAAAGCAAACAAGTCAAACATTGTAAGCAAATAAATATGATCTAGCCCTAAGGTAACCCCACTTTCATAACTTGTCCCCAGCAGAGTCGCCAGTTTTGTGATACGGTGAGATAATTGACTTGAGGGTTTTGCATTTTATCGGAAATGTTGCCGTTAGCAAGAGTCGCCACCGGCTTTTCTTTTATCCAAAAGGAAAGGTGAAAAAGCACAGGAAAGACCTTTGAGATTGTTTCTTGAGTTCGGGTGGTAGATTATGAAAAGGGAAGGTATTAGCACCCTTTTCATCCATGGTTTTCCATGGGCTCTTACTTACTTTCTAGATCACTTGCTTTTGTTGTTTGAAAATGTGTTTGGTATGGTTTTGAAAGTATTTTAAAAGAGGCCATTCGTTTAGGCAATCTTTGTAATGATTCTCATTCGTAAGAATGTATACAAAGATGTTTGTCTTTTTTTTGAAAATATTTTCAATGTTTGTAAAATGTGTGTGTTTGTTTTGAAAATAGCAAGGATAGTTGTTTGGAAATAGAGCAAGTAACTAGAAGTAATCTACCTACCCAAATGTGTTTCTTGTGCATTTTCTATTCCTTTGGCATTGTTGTCTTACCATTGATTTGGTAAGAAACCCTATAGTTGGATGTAAACGGGACGGGCGTGGGTCATCATATAACCATGATTAGCAATGTTGCAGAGTATCTTAGCATTTTTGTGGGACCAAGATCATTTTGTAAGGCAACTTTGAATAGCGTCATCGAGGGACTATGATCTTATATTTGTTTGTTTTGCCAAGATGCTTCGCATGTATAATATGGCCATTTTTTGTATAAGGCAACCAAGTGGAGAAACCCTAAGGGTGCTTGTGTGCAAGTGTGTTATTTGCATGCTTTGATTTTGTCTTGGATTTAGGGTTTTCTATTTTCTTTGTTTTGATCTTACCATACAAACCCTAATTACTAGCATGGTATGTAAAAGCGGTAAATTGCGTATTGTAAAGATTACTAAGCTATTACAACAATTTATGGGAGGGGAGAATACAAATTTGAATGGGGATTTGCAAGAATATAAATCTAAATAAGCTATTACAACCAAATCGAATTTGTATGAATATTGGAATAAACAAATATATAATATTTAAATAAAATATGCAATGATATATATGTAAAGGATATTTTGTTTGGTTTTTTATATGAAAAAGTTTTAACCTAAACCCTAATAATTTTAAGGAAAAGAAATTAATTGTAAGTTTAATTTATTTTTTACAAATCTATTTAAGAAAGATAGTTAGTATATATTGAAGGTTCAAACCCATGACCTAGGCTTCACCAACGCGCTACCTTGCCACTGGGGTGGCTATACGTCCGTTGATTTATGTGAAACAAGAAAACCATAACATGAAATGCTTCCGTGGCCCTGTACTTCATCTTCTTCCTCTAGCCAGCCAGAAGCATTGTAACTTTCTCATTTCTCCATGAAAATGAAAACTTCCAACATGAAAATGGTAGTACTCATTTCCACGATTTCAACCATGTAAATCATGTAAGCTAACAACCAAAGATCAAAACGAATTTTAAAAGCCCTAAATTTAAACCTAATTTTTACAGGAATTTGAACTTCAAAATTCTCTCAACTCAAGCCAAATAAATGCAAGTTATGGATATGTATAACTTTGTAGCAATGAGGTTTACATTGTTTATTCACAAATCGTGGCCAATGGATGCCTGTATGAAGAGATAGAAGTTGAGATTCTTACCTCTTTCAGCTGAGATCGTGAATGGAGTTTGAGTGAGATTTAGGAAGGCCTGAAGGTTGCTTTAGCTTGCTTGAACCTCCCTGAGGGTGTTCCAACCCTTACCTTGCTTAGAAAGTGTCTGAAACTCTCTATCCAAGTCAACCTGCAAGCTTGGAAAACAAAAATGGCAGATGAAGGAGAAGGAGTTACAGTGCAGGGATAAAGGTCTGAATCACTTAGATATGAAGTAGGTAAAGTGTTTTGATGATTAAAACTTGAAACACACGAGCCAAATGATGGATTGCTATGCTTATGCACAAACTGCATATTTTGACAGTTTTTTTTGGTGATATGGAGTTTTGGAGTGTTTCAGCCCTTTTACAATCGTGTTTTCAACTGTAATATGTTTGTCTATTAGTATGGGATAGGTTTCAAGTCAGCTCTTCAACAGATTTTTCAGTTCTAGACTCTTTGCACACTTTCTTGCTTTTGAAGCAAAGTGAAGGGACAAGTCTTTACATGCTTGTACTGGCTTGCTTAGAGTTGGTACATGATCTATACAAGTTGCCTTAAGCCTCTAGGATTTGTGTGTGCAGAGAAGACAGGTCCAATGCTCGAGATTTGTAAAGTTGCAAAAGTAAACCTTTTCCAAAATGGCAATGGCAACTTTGTGCCATTTATGCAATTACAACTTGGATAAAGACTCTAGGGCTTGGATTAAAGCTTTGTCAACTGAGTAAGCATTAAATTATGAAGTGAGAAACAAGTTTGGGACCTGTAAAGCATGGATTAGGCATCATAGGTACTGATTTGAAATTTGTTCTTCATGAAATGGCTTGAATTCAAAGTGAGAAATTGCAAACTTCAACTCTTCGATTCTCCCTACTCAAAAATGATCTCAAGGATTTCTTTGACATTTTGGAAAGCTTGCAATGTTATATATAACTGATATTTGAAATGAATTTCAAGATTCTCCTTGGAAATAGGTGAAAAATTTCCATGAAGTTGGGTAAAAAACCTGCCTAAATTAGGGCAAAATTTCACTAAGTTATTTTAGTTCATGGGCATGTGTTCAGAAAATTATATCTTGAGATCCAAGCATCTTTAGGGAAAAATGTGTGAAGAAAAGTTTTAGATTTCATGGAGATCTACCACTTTCATGTTGGGAGTTTCCTTTTAATCATCTTGTATCATGGTGAAAAAATGGCTTAAAGTTGAGAAAAAAAATAAGAAATTTTCTATACTTAGAAAAAATTCTAGGTTAAGAAAATTTCAAATTTCAAAACAAAATCTTCAATCTTTGATTTCTTGATGAAAAAGTTTTACATTTTGACATATTTTGATGAATTGTGATCCTTGACACTTGATTTTGACCAAAAAGTTAAAGTTTGACTTTTTAGTGTACAATTGACTTTTGATCAGTTGACTGCAGATTTTATCTGTCTATCCAATGGATTTGCAATGCTTTGAATTATGTAATTAGGTCAAGATGATACAAATGAACCCTTGAAATCATGCTTCAACTCAATTGGTCATTTTCTAGGTCAAAAATCAAAAATTGCCCTTTCTCAGTCAAAACCATAATTTTGACCATTTTGCCCTTTTGATGATTTGATCAAATTTCTTGGGGAGTTGTGGTCCAAACTTGATCAAATGATAAATATGAGCCTAAAATGTTGATGTTGATAAAAAATTATGAAGTTTGACTCTAAATTGGCCATGGTTGACTTTTTCCCAAATACAACTAATTTTTAGGTCAACTGTCCAATTGACTGATAAAAAATGTGGTTCAAGGCTTGAAACTTGTCATGAGTAATATTAGGGGTGCATAATGATGTTTGAAAGTAATATGAAGCATTGATAGTCCAAGAATCCTTGTGCAAACTCAAACCCTAATTTTGGGTCAACAGTGTAAGATGAGATGTCTTGAGCTGACCAAACCCTAATCCAGTCTTGAGTCAAAGAAATCTTGTGAGAATAATCTTGATAAATGAGAGGGAAAATTTTGGGGTACAACACTCGGTTTCAATGTCAATCCTTCACAGTCAAGCCTATCAAGAGCCTTTTTAGGCAACACATTCAGAGACGAACCAGTGTCAACCAAGACATGAGCCAACGCCGTGCCCCTGCATTTGACTGAGACATGAAATGCCTCATTATGCTTCCACCCTCTTGGCGTTAAATCAACATCCAAAAAACCTAAACCATTATCTGCAGTCAAGCTGGCTACGCAGTCTTGGAACTGATCGACAGATGTTTCTTGGGGGTACATGGGCAGTTTTAAGGAACTTTACCAACGACTTTGCATGAGCCTCGGAACATAATAATAAAGCCAACATGGAAATTTTTGATGGAGTTTTCCCCAGTTGCTCGACTATGTTATAGTCGCTTCTTTTTATGATCTTTAGAATTTCCTCCATCTCTTTTTGAGAGGTCTCAGGGATAGCTACCGACTGTGCCTTCATCCGGACAGGCTCAACCAGAATACCTTTACCTCGAGTCTCGGCTAACTCAGCAGCATGAATGTTAGTAGGGGTGATAACAGGGATTGTAATAGTTTTGTCAACAGGAGTATTAGCAGAGATGATTGTAGGACTGAGAATAACCTTTGGAGGAGAAACAACAACAGGAATGATTACGGGTCCAGAAATAGCTTTTGGAGGAGCAATTTCTGGAGAGAAAAACCTTCCACTTCGGGTTATCTTACTAGTCCCTGTGATATTAATGATATCGGAGTCAACTTTGTCAGGACTTGAATCTTCAGCAGCTGGCCAATCTTGCTTGATACCGTGGTAGTAGACATCCCCTCCATAATTCCAAGGGACAGTTTTGTCTGACGAATACGGGATTGGTCCAGGCATTGTAATTATCAACGGAGCCACTTTAGGAACTGATATAATTATAATGGGTCTTTTGGTGGGGACCCTGGAAGAATTGTCGGAAATGGTCGCGATGGAAACATCATTATAAGAATCAGTTGGAATAGAAGTCTTTTCGAACAAAATCCCCTTGTTATCTATTAGGCATTGAACGCCTGCTTTTATCAAAGGACAGTTGGTTGGTGAGGACAAACAGAAATGATAGCTTTCATCACATCCTGGGAATACACCGACATTCAACAAGTTCTTTTTGATAGTCAGGAGTTGGGTCACAAGTTCATCAACTGAAGTAACAAATATATCTTCCTCAACGGCGTTGATATCACGGGCGTGCTTGGGCATAGGGACAGTAATAACATTGGGAATTTCTGGCGCATCGAATTCAATCTCTTTGGCTTCAAGAAGATCTTGTACTTTGTTCTTCAGAGCCCAACAGTTGTTAGTGTCATGGCCAGGACTCTCAGAATGGTATGCACAACGGGCATTAGGCTGATAGTGAGGAGAGGTTATATTAGGATTCTTTGGAGCTTCTTTCAAAGTCACTAGATTGGATCTTAACAGATGTGGCAATACTTGAGATAGTGTCATAATAATTTGAGTGAACTATCTGACTGGTCTTTCAATTCTTGGCTGATTGCTTCTTTGTTGAGCAGGTGCGGGTTTAGGAATCATGACATCCCCCACCATTGAATGGCGTTCAGTTCTATCTTGATTTCTATGAGGATATACAACAACAACTTCTTTCTTTCCGATGAACGGTTTCCTTACAGCAGCAGAGGATGCATCTTTTTGAATCTTCCGATTCTTTATCCCGGCTTCTACCCTTTCTCCGGTCAATATCAACTCAGTAAAGCCTGCCGATGAACTCCCAATTAAGTGATTAAAGAAGGGACCCGACAAGGTGCCCAAAAATATGTCTACCAACTCTCTTTCAGATAGGGGAGGCTGGACTCTTCCAGCTAAGTCCCTCCATTTTTGCGCATAGTCTTTAAAGCCTTCACTTGAAACCATGGCCATACTCTGGAGTTGAGTACGGGTGGGCGCAAGATCAATATTGTATTGGTATTGTTTGTAAAAGGCGGCGGCGAGATCTTCCCAGTTATGAACATTGGCTCTTTCTAACTGATAAAACTAATCAAGTTGAGTTCCAGACAGACTGTCTTGGAAGAAGTGTACCCATAAATCCTTGTCGGTGGTGTGAGGTTGTATTTTCCTTACATAGGAACGGAGATGCATTTTTGGACATGAAACTTCGTCATATTTGGCAAACACCGATGCTTTGAATTTTGGAGGAATGACAATCCCAGATACTAACCCCAACTCCTCAAAGTCCAGTTCAGGAACTTTTTGGATTTCCATTGCACTTAACCGTTCTTCCAGATGCTTATACTTGTCATCGGCTGGAGGATATTGTTCTTCAGAATAATATTCTTCTTCCTCTTCATCGTCTGAATCAGGCTGGACAATTGCTTCCTTGCCTTTCACATCTTGATTGTCTTTCTCACCCGAGGACGTTGCAAAGTCTAGGGTCCTTCTTGCTTCCCTTGGAATCTTCTTCCCATATTTAGAACTCCAGTTATCTTCATTGTTTTATTTTTCTTCTCTTCAACCAGCAAGGTCTTCAACTCTTCTTGTCCTTTGGCTAGAGTTAAGAACATCTGTTGAAACTGGGAATTTTGTGCTTGGAGGTCCTTCATCGTTTGCTCGAGATCCATCTTACTGAAATAAACAATAGAAAGATGAGGAGAATTGTTGCAAGAAACCTGCCTATGTTATGATGAACGATAAATGCATATGCAATGATTTCAAGGATTTTAAAGATTCAAATTTGTTTCAGACAAAAAGGAAACACACGTTATATTAATAAATTGAAGCTTGAGTACATCAATGCCTTTTTGGGCAAAACAATACAAAAACTCTAAGATAAAAAGGTAGTACACATCCTCTTTGGTGCGATGTAGGCATTCAGAGTCCACTCCTCATGAAGTTGCTTAGTGAGTTCCAAAACCTTCTTCTCGCTAGCGTATAATTGGGCTTCGAAAGTGTATCGCTCCCCCTTGAGTTATATCCAATCTCTTTGTAAGTCTTCGAGAGAAGTGGGCATGTCAGGATGCATGATAGTGTATGGAACATCTCCTTCCTTAACAGGCTCAATGATTACCGGGAGAATGGAGGGATAAGGCATCATAAGACTTTGAGTACGAGTTCGTACCCATTTGAGGTAAGGCTCAAGAGGGATTGAATTCTTGTGCCCCAATGTCTTTCTATCTACCTTGTTCAATATCCTCCAAACTCGGATGAATCTCTGGCGAAGATCTTGATCGTCGTTCTCGTAGTCAAATACCAAACCTTGAATGAGCATCTCATGAGGGCCATTCCTTCGGGCGTAACCAAACTGTCTTAAGGATAAGCAGGGGTTGTAGGTGATACCTCCCCTAATTCCAAGTAAAGGGACATTAGGGAATTCTCCACAACGGTCGACAATAGTAACATTCTCTATAGATCGGGAACACCAATAGATGTCTGAATGTTTGAGCGTCATCAACCTTTGTAAACACCTTGAACATTGCTCGCTCTTCAATACAGATTGGGGAAGATGCGAAATAAACCATCTTGCCAAGAGAGGAGTGCAACACATAAGGACACCTCTTTTCCTCATAGTGCGAGTGTGAAAAGAATGTAGGATGTCCCTAGAAAAGTAGGCACCTGGTTGCGGCATATGAAGATTTTAACGGTGTTCACATCTATGAGTTGGCTAGGATTTGGAAACAAAACCATCCCATAGATGAGGAGAGACACAATTTCCTCAAAAGCTTGCAAATCCAAAGAGTTCCAACTGCTTTGGGCTTTCTCAAACAAGAACTTTGCTAGGAAACCCTTGACACCACTCCTTGTTTCCCAATTAGTTGTGATATCAGATGGTTGCAAGTGTAGAGCTTGAGCAATCTATTCTGGATTTGGATATCTTTCTGTACCGTTGAAAGGTAGTTGATTGAGAATGAGAATCCTCAAGAGCTGGGAGAATTCTTCCAAAGTTGGCACAAGTTGATAATCGGGAAATGTGAAGAAATGGTGTAAAGGATCAAAGAACTGAAAGAGAACCTTTATCATGTCTTCATCAGTGTTGGAGGTGACCAAGTTTAGTAGGAGACCATGTATTTCGGTAAATGGAGATTTTTCAAGAATCCTTGATGCTAGCTCTTTAAGTTGTGGAGGAATCCTTACAAGATTGACTTGAATAGTTTTCCTGCGAATAGAATCCATGTCCTACAAAACAAGAACAAAGATAAATCCCAAGATCCTTGAAATGGTTAGTGAATGAGTATGATGTTATGATATTCATGATGTTATGTATAAGTATGTATATACAAACAAAGAAAACAAGTCCTTAGGTTTAGGCTTGCATGAAGTCTCATAGTTAAGTACCCTCTTGAAGTTTAGTTGGCTCAAACTTGTCCTAGCAATAGTAACTGGGTTCTAAGGAGCTCAATATCACTGGTTTGTTTCCTTGGTCATTGTTTCAGCACAAGCCTCTTTAATGGCAACCAAAATATCCCAAAAAACCAAACCTCAACAAGTGTAGTATCGAGTATCTACCAACTTCGGACTGCACCAAAGCCGGTCATCTCACCATGTCCTAAAGGCCAAGTTGGTCAAGTAAAGGTTCTAAAAGTTCATTAGTGATTCATGACATCACTCAGTGGCCCCGTATTCTCCTTGATTAACTCAAGGGCTACTGGTACCCACAAATATGTCGCACTAACGTAGCTATTGCTTAGACCATATCGGTATACCCCGCACAGTTTCCACAATGTATTGCTACTTACCTATAAGGTATCCTAAATCTAGGTAGAGGATTCAAACCCAAACAAAGAACCATAATGTAAAGCATACAAGTAAAACAATAAAATAAAGTCAATGTGATCTAACCCTAAGGTAACCCCACTTTTAGACTTTTCCCCAGCAGAGTCGCCAGTTCTGTGATATGGTGGGAGAACTGACTTGAAGGTTTTGTGTTTGATTATAAAATGTTGCGTTTAGCAAGAGTCGCCACCGATTTTTCTTTTATCCAAAAGGAAAGGTGAAAAAACATAGGAAAGACCTTTGAGATTATTTCTTGAGTTCGGGGGTAGATTATGAAAAGGGAGTGTATTAGCACCCTTTTCATCCATGGTTTTCCGTGGGCTCTTAGTTACTTGCTATATCACTTGCTTTTGTTTGAAATTATGCTTGGTGTGGTTATTGAAAGTATTTTGAAAAGGCGCCATCGTTTAGGCAAACTTTGTAATGATTCTCGTTCGTAAGAATGTATACAAAGATGTTGATATTTTGAAAATGTTTTCAAGTTTGTAAGATATTTTGAAAGTGTAGGTGTTTGTTTTGAAAATAGCAAGGATGTTTTGTTTGAAATTGAGCAAGTAATTAGGAGCATTCTACCAACTCAAAAGTCTTTCTTGTTCATTTTCTTTTCCTTTGACATTGTTATCTTACCATTGATTTGGTAAGTAACACTATCTTTGGATGTAAATGGGACGAGCGTGGGTCATCGTATAACCATGAATAACAATGTTGCAAGGTATCTTAGCATTCTATTTTAGGTACTAAGATCATTTGAAAGGCAACATAGATAGCATCATCGAGGGACTATGATCTTATATTTTGCTTGTTTTTGCTAAGATACCTCACATGCGTAATATGGCCATTTTGTAAGGAAACCAAGTGGATTTACCCTAGGGGTGCTTGTGTGCAAGTGTATTGTTTTCATGCTTGATTTTGTCTTGGATTAGGTTTTTCTAAGTATTGGTTTTAGTCTTTCCATACAAATCCTAACTACAAGCATTTGTATATAAAAGCGATAAATTGCAGAATTTAAAGTTACTACACTATTACAATACTTGTGGGAGGGGGGTGTACAAATTATAAATGGGGATTGCAAGAGAATAATCCTAATTAATCTATTATTGCCATATTGAATTTAAACAAGAATTGAAATAAATAATATACAAAAAATGAATAAATATACAAGAATGTAAATGTGAAGAAAATGTATATCTTTGTTTGGATTTTTTAGAGAAAAGGGGTTTAGATTTAACCTAATTAACTAAATAAAAATAATTAATTAAAAGTGAAATTTAAATTTACTAGAAAAGAATCTAAATAAAAAACCCTAGTTTTTAATTGATTAAAATAAATTAAGTTTATAAAAGGAATATTTTTTGTATTTTTGTCTTGAAAATAATTTATAGTATTATAAAATATTTTTGGTCTTTTTTATATTTTAAAGTAAGATATTTAAAATGGTGTAAAAGGAAATAACTAAAACCTTATTTTTAATTAAATTTACTAGAATAATTAGTAAAATAAATAAAGTATTGATTAAATAAATTAATTTTTATTGAGAAAAATAAATAAACTATGTCAAAATAAAAGTCTAATATTTTTGTATTTTTTTATGATTTTTTAATATTAGAAAATATATTTAATAAAACAAAAATAAATAAAAATGAAAAAAGAAAATAAATGGGCCAGAGTGTGTAGATGAAACATGGGGATTAGTAGTAAGAAAAAAAAGTAAAAAGCCCAAGGGAGGCCCAGGCGCCTTGTCCAAAAAGTTAGAATGCAAATAAAAAAAGTAAAAAATCAAAAGGGTACCATTGGGGCTCAACCCAGGTCCCTCAAGTCACAGGCGCGCGCTTCTACCACTGGGATGGATATACATCCGTTTATATAAATAAAACCATAAATATATATGGAAAACATGTTCTTGAGGCCAACTTCATCTTCAACCTCACGCTCAGCCAGAACCTCTGTAACTTATTCAAATCTCAACAAAAATGAAAACTGTAAACATGAAACTTGTAGCAAATTTCCTCACGATTTCAGAAATGCAAAGCAAAATAATTATAGATAAAAGATAATCATGAATTTTAATGGCCTTATTATGAACCCTAAAAATCTCAGAAATTTTAATCTTAAAATTCTCTAAGCTCAAGCAAAATTAATGAAAACTATAGACATGGTTAGCTTTAGGGAAATGATATCTACATTTTTCATTCACAAATAAATCATTGATGATGCATGTATGAAAAGTTCCAAAGTTAGAAAACTTACCTTGCAAGAGGGTATCAGGTTTGGAGTATGAGAAGCTTTCAGTGAGTTCCTATGATTGGGTTAGCTTCCTCAAGTTCCCAGGAAGCTAATGGGATGCTTAGCTTGAGCTGAAAGTACCTAAGGAGTTCTGGAGAAGTCCAAGTGCAAAGCTCTATTTTTAAAAATAGAGGATGGTGTTAATGGTGTTACAGTCTTGTAACAGGGTATGGGATGAGGTCTAAATGATGTTTAGAAACTTTAGGAACCAATAGGCTTGAAAACGCACGAGGGAGATGTGAGTTTCAAAATTTTGGTCAGGTTGGGCAACAATGGAGGTATGTGATGCAGTTCTGAACTCTTAGTGTTTTTAGGGGTCAAGCATGAGTGTCCTTTGTGGAAAATGACTTGTGTATCTATAAGCAAAGAGTCTTGAGTGGTTTGGCAAGTCAGAAGTACAAGTTTCAAGCTATTTGCTATGTTACTTGATTTTCAAGAAAAGTGGGAAACTAAGTTTCAATGTGTAGTACAAGCATGGGCTGGGTGATTGTAAGTGTCTAACAAGTTTCTTATGTGTTATTAGACATGTATGATCAAAAGAGAACAAGTGCAAGGCTCAAGAACAAGTTTTGTGCAAAAAGTCACTTTATCAAAATGGCATTGTGCACTTTCTTCCCAAAATGGATATAAAGCATGGCCTTGCATTGAATGCTTTAAATGAGACCTCTAACAACTGTGCAAGCAATTAAGTATGGAGTGCCTAACAAGTTTGAGGTCTGCAAAGTAGAGATTATTCAACATACTTTGAATTTTGAATTTGGTTCATCATAAAATTACTTGTAATTCAAGTGATAAAACCCTAACTTCATCTCTTCGATTCTCCCTACTCAAAAATGATCTCAAGGAGTTCTTGGACATTTTGGTAAGCTTGAAATGTGATCTACAACCCATCTTTGAATTACTTTTTAAGATTATCCTTGGAACTATATGAAAAAGTGCCATGAAGTTAGGTCAAAATCCTGACCAAATTAGGGCAAAAATTTCACTAAGTGTTTTATTTCATAACCATGTGTTCTTAAAATTATAACTTGAGATACAAGCACTTTTTGATGGAGTTGTTTAAAGAAATGTTTTAGATTTCATGGAGATCTACAACTTTCATGTTGGAAGTTTCTTCTGAATCAGTTTGCATCATGGTGAAAATATTGCTCAAAGTTATGAAAAAATAAGAAATTTCCAACATTTAGAAAAATTTCTAAGTTTAGAAATTTTAACTTTTCAACATGAAATCTTGAATTTTGGATTTCTTGATGAATAAGTTTCATATTTTGACATGTTTTGATAAATTGTAATCTTTGACATTTGATTTTTACCAAAAAGTCTAAGTTTGACTTTTCAGTATATAGTTGACTTTTGATCAGTTGATTGAAAATTCATTTGTCAATCCATTGGACTTGAGCAATGTTTTGGGCCATGTCATTAGGTAAAAATGATGAAATTGGACTCTTGAGATCATTCCTTAAACCAATTGATCATTTGCTAGGTCAAAAAGTCAGAAATTTCCCTTTCCCAGTCAAAACCCTAATTTTGACCATTTTGCTCTTTTGAAGATTTGATCAAATTTTTTGAGGAATTGTAGTCTAAACTTGATCAAATGATACATATGAGTTTAAAATGTTGACTTGGATAAAAAATTATGAAGTTTGACTATAAATTGGCCATGGTTGACTTATTTCCCAATACTACTGATTTTTAGGTCAACTGCTCAATTGACTGAGCAAAAGTGTGATTCAAAGATTGAAACTTGACATGAGTAATCTTGAGGGTTCATAATGATCCATGAAAGTTATATGGAGAATTGTAAGTTCAAATATCCTTGTGCAATCTCAAACCCTAATTTTGGTCATCAGTGCTTAAGGAGGTGTCTTGAGCTGACCAAACCCTAGCATAGTCTTGAGCCCAAGGAGATCTTGTGAGAAAATTCTTGATAAGTGAGAGGGAAAATTTTGGGGTAAAAAAGAGAGCATACATGTTCTTATATATATATATATATATATATATATATATATATATATATATATATATATATATATATATATATATATATATATATATATATATATATATATATATATATATATATATATATATATATATATATATATATATATATATATATATATATATATATATCATGTGTTTGTTTCATGTGTTTGTTATCATCAAAACTCTTACAGGGATGTAGAACCAAACTATGTTCTAACAATCTCCCCCTTTTTGACGATGACAAAAAGTTGTATATTTTGATAGAATACTTAAAGAACATAAAGCATAAAAGTCTCCCCATGAGTTGGATACTGAGATGAAGAAAAAAATACTTCCCTGAAGATTTCTGATCAGAGCTTTGAGAAGGAGTCAAAATATCTTACATTCCCCCCTTTTTGTCAAGAATCAAAAAGTAGGAACAACATGAGAAAAATAGAAGATTAAGATGAAGCACCGAGCAAAAACAAAAAAAAATTTTGGATCTTCTGAGTTGTCTTTTCTGGATGGGATATTAAGATGTTTCTGTAATGTTTGTGACATCATCTTCTGTATTGGACTGATTTTCTTCTGATGTTATATCCTCAGTACTGTTACTAATAGTTCCAGAGACAATAATCTTTACTTTCTGGTTGCCTCTGAAACCTGCGTTTCCTCTAGATTTAAATTTCAGGCTTTGGAACATATGCTTTCTTCCCGTCATGTGTAGAGAGCATTCAGAGTCCAGTTGTTAAAACTGGTGTTTCAACCTTGCTGTTAAAAATATCTGCAACATAGATGATTTTATCCTTTGGTACCCATATCTTTTTGGGTCCATGATTGCTAGAGTTTCCAAAATTCTGTTTGAATTTTGGTTTAGCAGAAAACACCTCACTAGTATATTTTATATCATGTGTGTGTCCGTAGGTGAAGTGAGAATAAAGAGGTGTGTGTTTTATGATCATATCCTTAACTTTCTTAGGTTGAGATACTTTACCCTTGTATCCTATTACTTTTCTTCCATTTCTACTAACTCTATAGATCATTGAAGCCATCTTGCTTCTATCTATGTTTTTAGAAAGAAATTTTTTAAAGCTAATATCATATTCCTTTATGATCATATCAGAGTTACTAAGAACTTTTGAGGAAGTTTCTTTTTTAGCATTTTGTAAATTATTTTCTAGTTTAGGAATTGTTTCTTTCAGCTCAGAGTTTTCTGATCTCAGTTTCTTAATTTGTTCAGAGTCAAAAACTAGATCTTTTTTCAGGTTCTTGTTTATGACTCGAAGTTTCTGATATCTTTCAAGAATTTCTGACAGACTCTCTTCTAATTGAGATCTAGAAAAGTTAGAGAATACCTCTTTTGCCTGAGTTTGATTCTGATCCAGATGATCCAGTGTCTTCTGATACGTTGGCCATTTGGACTATATTGGCTCGTTTATCTTTTGATTCTGTTTCAGCTTTAGAAGATTCTGATTCATCCCATGTTGCCATAAGATTTTTCTTCTTATCTTTGGAGAACTTCTTATTAGGCATTTCTTTCTGTAGATTTGGACAGTCGCTTTTGTAATGGCATGCTTCGTTGCATTTGTAGAAAATAATGTCTTTGCTTTTGAACTTTTTGTACCCAGAGTTTGATTAAGAATGACTGTTGGATCTTCTAGGATTTCTGAATTTTTGTCCGTGTTTACATAATTGTTGTACCCTTCTGGAGAGGAGAGATAATTCATCTTCTTCTGATGCAGATCCTCCAGAAATTTATTCTTCTTCCTTAAAAGCTTTAGTTTTATTAGATTTAAGAGCGAGAGACTTACCTTGCTTTTGGGGTTCATCTTCTTCTAATTCTATCTCATGACTTCTCAGGGAGCTAATTAGTTCTTCAAGAGAAATTTTATTCAGATCTTTGGCTAGTTTTATGGCTGTGACCATGGGTCTCCATTGCTTGGGTAAACTTCTTATGATCTTCTTTACATGATCCGCTGTGGAGTACCCTTTGTCCAAAACTTTTAATCCCGCAACCAGAGTTTGAAATCTTGAGAACATTGTCTCAATAGTTTCTTCTTCTTCCATTTTGAAAGCTTCGTACAACTGGATGAGTGCAAGAGCTTTGGTTTCTTTGACTTGTGTGTTGCCTTCATATGTCATTCTTAAGGTGTCAAACATGTGTTTTAATGATTCTCTGTTTGTGATATTCTCATACTCTGTGTACGAGATAACACTCAAGAGAATTGTTTTAGCCTTGTGATGATTTCTGGATTCTCTCTTTTGATGATCTGTCATTCTTTTTCTGTCCATCTTTTAACCATTTTCATCACTCGGATGAATATAGCCGTCAGTCACAATATCCCATAGATCAGCATCATGAGCTAGAAAGAAACTTCTGATTATGTCTTTCCAGTAATCAAACTTTTCACCGTGAAATATTAGGGGTCTACAATTAATTCTGTCTTCCTCATCATGATAATCATTTCTGATGTTCTGACTTGGTTCCACCATAGTGTTTTTTCTGCATGGATCTTTTTCTGACACGGTTAAGTGTTTGCACCCAGATCCAAGTACTCTGATACCAATTGAAGGATGGAAAAACACAAGAAAGGGGGATTTGAGTTGGGGTTTTGAAATCTTAGAAAAAATGACACTTGACTTTTATCTTGGTTCGTTTGAACTCAAACTACTCCACTCCACCCGCCAAGGTGATTTCGCCTCTCTCCAACGAGGTCTTAATCCACTAATCAAACTTGATTACAAAAATACAATGACAACTGTCAATGTCTTCTTGAGTCTAAATCAAAACCCGTTTTCCTCAAGGAATTACAAAATGCAATATTGAAAGGTGTGTACAAATATGTTTTCTAACAAAAACAATATCACTAAAGTGATGTATTACACAGTTGAAGAGCACAAGATAGAACTGGGTAAATATTTCTCTTTTTTCGTGCGCAGTCATCATTTGATATCTTCTCCACGTCTTCTTTAAATAGGCAATGCCTGAGAGACAAAAGAAGATGATTTTGGAAGGTTGATGAAGTGTAGTTACTGTTCTTTCTAAAAGTGAAGATCCTATCTTGATTCAACCGTTACTTTTGATTTGCCATTAAAAAAATGTAGCGCTTCAGAACATGCTCACATCAGAAGATGAATGTTACCACTGAGACTCTTTTTGCTTTCCAGAACCTTACATATCAGAATATCAGAGTTCTTGTTCCACAGCGTTGGTGCATTCAGAAGTTGTAACATAGAACTTCTTCATTTATGTATTACACAAATTTGCTTCTAAGTATGTTGTGTCTGAACAGATCTTCAAAACGAAACTCTCTCATCTTCTTACATCAGAACTTCCAGATGTTCTAGTAGATCTTCTATACTTCTTACATCAGAACTTCTATTATGTTCTAGTAGATCTTTTCTCATCTTTTATGCTTCTTACATCAAAACTTCTCTGCATATTAAAATACTTTATTAGAGAGCATATATGTTTTTTATATATATCATGTGTTTGTTATCATCAAAACTTTTACAGAAATATAGAACCAAACTATGTTCTAACAGTAAGTTATTATTATAACTAATTTTCTTTGAGCCTTTGATGATTGTTAATAGGTATGGATGAAACTTGGACATTTTTATTTGGTTAAGTCAATTTTGTATGACCTGTTTGTAATGTTTAAAGGTGATTTTTGAATTGGTTTAATGAAAAAACTTCTGTAGGTTGTGAGGGGTGAGTGATTTTGGATTGTGTTATGTTAAGGAATGTTCATGGTGGACAAAAATGTTCATGGTTGAAAGATGGATTTGTGACTTGAATTTTTTTAATTTTTTTTGTGTGTTTGTGAAGAAGTTATGACGAATTATGGTGATAGCATGGTTTGAACTTGTTACATGTTTATGGTTGAAATTGTTTGCAGTTGAAAGATGCAAAGTATGAAAGACATAGATATAATATCGTGAGGAGAGTGCAAAAAAATGGATTTGACTTTCGGGAAAATTTGGGTTGATATGTGTATTGTTCATGAAGAAAAAGGGCTTACCGTGTGGATTTTTTTTCAATGTGGAGTAACGTGAATTTGTGAATGTGAATAAAAATTGCCTCTTTTATAATGAAAATAACATCTGTTTTTATAGTATAAAACTAGGTTAATGGAAAAGGAAATACATAATTCTAATCGAAACCATTAACTTAAAGTTTTATTTATATTGATTTTATATCCTAAATTACTTTGTTTGTCCACTAAGACAAAAAAAAAACTTAAAATAATCAATCAAAATTAAAATATTTCTTTTTTTTTTTGGATTTTTGAGTTATAAAATGTATGAAATAATGATTTAAATGATAAATTGAAATTTTTTAAAATGCTAATAATAAAAAAACGAAAATTAAAGTTAAATACAATATTTTTGTGATTTTATGAATAAAAATAAAATTGAAAATGGAAATAAAGTTAGAAACAACAAAAAGGGAAAAATGTCAAAAATGTGGAAAAGGTGGAATTCGAACGCATGACGCCACACACTCACAACACCTCACATATGTTATGTCAATTGTGCTACTCCAATCATTCGAAATTACAAGGCATCGGGAAATATATGAAGGTGGGACAAATTTAGAATATGATACAATCCAGAATTATCTAACACCACACTCTAAGTTTTAGATGAAGATCCTTGACAAATTTAAATTTCTTTCCATTCTGAGAAATTCTTGTAGAAATCTGCTTTATTCTTGTATTGTTTGAAGGCATTTCATAACACATTTTCAAGTGCCATCAAGGCTTAAAAGTTGGGAAATAGATCTCTTAATAATGCAGATTTTCTTCCCCAAAGAAAAAGATGAAACTTGCTATTTGGTTTCCACAACATAAATCTAAAAATGCTTTACTAGATTAGGGTAAACTGGTCCCTTGACACGGTTGAAGAATATTTCCTAACCATGGGTTTCTACATCTCCAATAAGATCAAATCCATAAGATTTAATATTTTCAAAATCCAAATCAATTCATTTAGAACATCAAACTCTGTAACTAGAATATAAAGATAAAGCTCTTGAATTCCTTCTTTCTTTTTATCTCGTTGTTGTTGAAGTTGACACGTTGAAGTTTCACATTATTGTTGAATAAATTAAGCTTGTTGTTGTTGATCAGTTTTGATAAACAAGAACAAGGGTTTGGTTGCAAAGAGGATAAATTTATGGATTTGTGTTCTGGACTGGGCCCGCTCTGGCCCAAGAGCAAGAACGAAGGCCCAATCCAAGCAACCCTTCAAGGAGCACGCGTCCGAAGATTCCTTCCAACACGTCGACTTGAAGCTACGGCCGTGCCCGCCATTGCCCGTGAACCCGGTGTCCTCGACCACGTAAACTCCAGCTCGAGCCCAGCTCGAGCCCAGCTCGAGCGCCCTCCTCGTAGGGCAGACCATGACCGTTACCCCATCACCTGAACTCCAGAAAGACCGCGTCCTCGTCCCTTCTCATTTCTCGCAGAGCATCACCAGGAAGGAGACCACGTGTGGGTCCTCACTACACACGTAAAACTTGGAGGTCCCTTTATTGGGCCGGTCCTGGTCGGCCCACTGAAAGGACCTTGGCCCAGCGCTGGGGGCTATAAATACCCTCTGTTCCCAGAGGGTCATATTTTCATTCTATTACCCATACATACACTTTTTGCATGCTCGTACCATCACTCACTTTAGCATCGGAGTGCCTTGCAGGTACCCCCCCCATCTCGCTCAACTTTCGCTCGGAGCCAGTCGTGACGGTCTAAGTCTGATCAGGTAAGATCAGTGGCGCCGTCTGTGGGAATCTAGCTTCCCCGTCTTGCAAAACCTCGAAGACCAAAGCTCAAATCACCTCCTACCGTCATGGCTGACCAAGTTCGTGATGACCAAAACATACGCGTCATCGACACTAACAACGGCCTCGTAGATAAAAATGGACACCCTGATAACACCGGTAACCCCGGTCATAACATACTCCCCGAGGGCGCCAACCCCGGGCCCTCAGTCCACCGCGAAAGAGTTACTGCATTATCCTCTTTAGTCCCTCCGCCGCTCGAAGAAGACAACGCAACTCCCACAAGCCACCGAGCTGCCCAATTTCAGGAAGTCCCTGTCCCTACCGGGGCAGATGCCACAACCCGCGCACTATTCGTGGCGATTAACCAAACTAATTACCTCATCTTCGCCCAGGGGGAAAGAATGAGGGCACTAGAAGACGATCGAAGACCTGCGAGGAGACACAGGAGGCCCCAAACTCCACCTCCTCGAGTAACGGAGGTACATCTCCCGTCTCCCCCGCGGAGACACTACAGAGACACCTCCTGAAGCCCGTCACCCCGACCCTCGGGGAGACGGCCCCCTTTAGAAAGGCAACCCATCATTGAAATCGAGGGGACGCGGCCACGCCCCCACACGACCAGAAAGAAGACACTCCGGAGACGGGCATGGAAGAATCAACCAAATAGCACCACGCTCGAGAGATGCCCAGCACGACCAGGACCGTCGGGCTCGATAATATTACAGGTCCCCATCCCTCTCCCCGGAGTGAAGTGACGAGGAAGACCCCTGCGGTCCCCTGTCACAAGCAATCATGGAGGCGCCCATTCCCCCGGGCATGGAGAAGCCTCCACATCTGAAGGAATACGACGGAGTCACGGACCCGGTCGACCATATAGAAGAGTTCGAGGCTATGCTGCACTACCATAATGTCAGGGGACCCATCAAATGCCAGCTGTTCCCCACGACCCTCAGAAAGGCAGCAATGGACGGGTATAAAGGCCTCGCTCCGGGATCAATCACCTCGTGGCGAAACCTGAAGAACCAATTCATAAGTTCGTTCACTACGTCTCGGCGACACCCAAAGACCGAGGCAGATCTCGAGGCCATCATCTAGAGACAGGATGAAACCTTGAGAGAGTTTATCAATCGCTTCAACCGCAAAGCCATACAGGTCCCCTGCATGGACCACATGAAAAGATATTTGCTGGAGAGGGGGCTCCTCCCCGGCACAGAATTCAGAAAGGCAGTGGGCATCGAGCCACCTAGATCATTCGATGCCCTCCTCGAGAAGGCCCGGGCGTACATGGATTACGAGGAGATGGAGGCGGCCAACAGAGCCCGAGACACCAGGACTTGCGGATCCAGTTGCAACCCACGTCAGGAAGCTGCTCCTCCTCGACGAACCGGGGAGAAAAGAAAAGAGGACAGACCCCGAGAAGTCCGAGAGCAAAGAGGACCCTCAGGGAGTTTTATCGAATACACTCCACTCACAACTTTCCGCGAGCGCATTTTGGCGGAGTGTGCCAGCACGGACTTTAAAGACGGCAGCGTCAAACGCCCCCGACCTGCCCCCGCCAAACCCGGGGCAGACAAGAGCAAGTACTGTCAGTACCACAAGAGCCATGGCCATCTGACAGAAGACTGCGTCCATCTCAAGGACGCAATTGAAACCCTCATCAAGGGAGGGAGGCTCGCCCAATACCGGCGAAATGATGCTCCCCGTCGTGACGCCCGGGAGACAAGGGAACCGGAGGAAGACGCCCGACCATCTGACGAGTCGGCCCCCGTTCAGACTGCCTTCTCCGTCACAAGACCCAAGGACTTCTACGTCCCCGAGTACCTGCAGGAGCCGCTCACAACACATAGCAGGTGGGAATACTTTCCCTCCGCCATGGTCATCAATGGTGGAGGGTTTAATGACCTAACTATCAATTCAGCCAAAAGAAAGCTGGATGAACTGGTCGACGCGGCACCTCCGCAGACGGTGACTTTTGAAAGAGTAAAAGGTAGGTCGGAGCCTATCACCTTTTACCTAGAAGAGCTCCCCGGAGGGCCCCCCAACGCAGTCATTCCTCTGCTGATAAGAGCAAGAATAGCTAACTTTGATGTGCACCGCATCCTTGTCGAAGAAGGAAGTTTCGTCGACGTGATGTACAATCAATTGTTTCAGACTCTGCAGCTGGACGACTCCCATCTCTCGCCATATGTAGGTTCGGATTTACAGGGCTTCAACGGCTCAACCTCCAAGCCTTGGGGATACTTCGAGCTCATGGTTACCTTCGGTGAGGGTACGGCGACAAGGAAGGTTAAAGTACGCTTCCTCTTCATCGACTACCCGTCCATCTACAACTGCATCCTAGGGAGACCAACACTGGCAGAAATGACAGTGGTACCCTCCACCGTCCACTTGAAGATGAAGTTCTACACTAAGAGGGCACGGGTAGCTACCATCCAGGGGACCTAGCCACTGCTCGAAGGTGTTTTAACGCCGCATCTAAAGGATGCGACACTGTCGACACCGGGACAAGGCCCGCCAAGAGACCGGCGATGACGCGACAGGAACCCGACAAGCCAGAGCCCGCCAAAGAGGGAGACCAAAGAGCTCCACCAAAGGTCGACTCCATAGCTCTCGATGCTCGTTTCGATCAGGACGAACCTCCCAACGGCGAGCAAATCCCCCTCCGACAAATCCCGGACGGGGACTTCGAGCTCGTCCCCCTCGGCGCAGACCCGAGCAAGGGAGTGAAGATTGGCATCGACCTCCCCGACCTGGCGAGGAAATAGATCAAAGCCTGCTTGCACGAGAATGCTGACCTGTTCGCCTGGAGCGCCGCGGAGATGCCCGGACTCGACCCTGAGGTCGCCTGTCATCGTCTCGCCATAAATCATGTTGCTAAGGCCTTAGTACAACGTAGGCGTAGGCAGTCTCCGGAGAAAACGGAGGCTGCTGAAAAAGCTGTAAAAGACCTCCTAGAGGAAAATTTTATTTCTGAAGCCTGGTATTCTACCTGGCTGTCAAATGTTGTACTAGTTAAAAAGAATAATGGAAAATGGAGGATGTGTGTTGACTATACCGATCTCAACCGGTCTTGCCCGAAAGATGCTTTCCCTTTACCGAACATAGATATGCTGGTCGACAACTCGACCGGCTACAAAACATTGTCGTTCATGGATGCCTACTCGGGCTATAACCAAATCCCAATGGCCATGGGCGACAAACATTGCACGGCTTTCATGACCAGCTCGAGCAATTATTACTACAACGTAATGCCCTTTGGACTAAAAAACGCTGGAGCAACTTACCAACGTATGATTAACAGGGTGTTCCACAAGCAGATTGAGGACATGCTCGAGGTCTACATGGATGACATGATCGTCAAATCCCAAGAAGACACCGATCATGCAGCACAACTCAAGGCAGTCTTCGCCCAAGCAAGACAATGTAAGATGAGATTCAACCCCAAAAAATGCACGTTCGGAGTCAAGGCAGGGAAATTCCTCGGATTCTACCTGACGGAACGAGGAATTGAAGCCAACCCCAACAAGTTCCGAGCATTCTCCGACCTCCCGACCCCAACGTCGAAGAAATCAATACAAGTCATGAACGACATGCTCACATCATTGTCCCGCTTCGTCGCAAGGTCCGCTCAGCACGCCCTCCCCTTCTTCAGACTCCTCCGCAAAAGAAGCAGCCTTCGAATGGACCGAGGAATGTGAACGGGCACTGCGCCACCTAAAACAAAGTCTATCTCAACCACCCGTGCTATCTCGACCAGTCGACAGGGAGCCATTATTCCTATACTTGGCCGTCTCAAACGAAGCCGTCAACGCGGCTCTCATCCGCAAGACCACCGACGGGCAGAAACCCGTTTATTTCACGAGCAAAGCCCTACAAGGACCCGAGAGCAGGTACCAACAAATATAAAAGGTAGCTCTAGCCCTCGTCAACACGGTGAGGAGACTCAGACACTATTTTCTAGCCCACACGGTCATCGTGCGAACCGACCAACTGGTGAAGCAACTCTTGGGTCGACTTGACATGGCGGGCCAAATGTTGAAATGGTCCTTAGAGCTCTCCGAATTCGACATTGAATACGAGATCAGGAAAGCTCTGAAAGCAAAAGCCCTGGCCGACTTCGTCGCAGAGATGACCACTCACGACCCTCCCGCCGGGAAGGAACACAAATGGACCATCTTCGTCGATGGAGCCTCTAGCTCGTCCGAAAGTGGCGCGGGGATCCTCCTGGAAAATGAGGAAGGCGTAGTGATCGAACACTCGTTAACCCTCTCCTTCTCGACGTCGAATAACCAAGAAGAGTACGAGGCCCTGCTCGCAGGACTGAGGCTAGCCGAGGACCTGGGAGCCCGCGAGATACAAATCTTCACGGACTCACAACTCGTTGCCTCCCAAGTCCAAGGGAGTTACCAAGCCAAAAACGACAGCCTCGTCGAATACTTAAGCTTAGTCAAAAAACACATGACAAATTTTGAGCGGGCTGAAATATCACACATCCCAAGCGAGCAAAATACAAGGGCAGACATATTGTCTAAACTCGTAAGCACGAGAAAGAAGGGCAGAAACAAGTCCGTTATACAAGAATCCCTGTCACGCCCGAGCATCGAAAGATCCTCGGTACCCGTCGAGGTACATGACATATGGGATGCCTCGTCCTGGATGACCCCGGTGTACAATTTTTTGACAAAAGGCGAACTCCCCTCGGACCAGACAGAAGCAACCACCACGAAGCGACGAGCATGCTCCTACGTGGTGCTCGAGCACAAACTATACCGCAGGGGATTCTCCATCCCCCTCCTGAAGTGCATCGACGAATCCACGGTCCCCGATGTGCTGCGGGAGATACACAAAGGGATTAACGCCCATCACATGGGCGGTAAGTCCCTGGCGAGGAAAGCCCTTCGAGCGGGGTACTATTGGCCGACAATACAGAAGGACGCCAAGGAACACGTCAAGAAGTGTGACAAGTTCCAGAGGCACGGCGACATGCACCTCGCTCCCCCTCACGAGCTGATCATACTGTCATCCCCGTGGCCGTTTGCGTGGTGGGGGATGGATATCCTTGGTCCTTTCGTGCAAGGAACTTACCAAAACAAGTTCCTCATTGTGGCTCTGTTAGTGGTCACCGACAACGACACCCAATTCACCAACCACGGATTCCAAGACTTCGTCACCAAACTGGGAACAAAACAACACTTCACCTCGGCCGAGCACCCTCAAACCAACGGGCAAGCCGAGGCCACTAACAGAGTCATGCTCCGAGGACTCAAACAACGGCTTGGCGAAGCTAAGAGAGGATGGGTCGAGGAGCTGCACAGTGTCTTGTGGGCATACCGCACCACGCCCCATTCGACGACGGGCGAGACCCCTTTCCGACTGACATACGGCACCGAGGCCGTCATCCCAGTAGAAATCAGGGAACCCTCCAGGCGGACAGAAACTCCCCTCGACGAAGAGATGAACGACGAGGCACTCAGGGACGAGCTCGACTTAGTCGAGGAAATTTGATCAGGGGCGGCCCTACACGAGGCCACCCTAAAACAACGAGTGGCTCTGCGTCACAACGATAAGGTCATTAAACGCGAGTTTGAAATCGGCAGCCTGGTGTTACAAAGAAACCAGAAAGACTCACGCGAAGGGAAACTGGCCGCAAACTGGGAAGGGCCTTATCGCGTCCACGGCAGCACAGGTACCGGGGGGTATTACCTCGAGCAACTAGAAGGAGAACCACTGCCACGACCCTGGAACACTGCTAAACTAAAGCAGTACTATAGTTAAAAACCCTTAACACCAAGGACTCTCATCGTCGGACATCCTCATCTAGTCAACGGAGAGAAATGTCTCGACCATGTAGAAAGGCCAAGGTACGGGCCCGATCTATGCCCAAATGACACAACATCGTTCTGCCAAAACGAGCACGAACGACAGTGCCCGACACAGACACCTCAATCGAGCTCCACCTTCGAAGTACTCGTATGGCAGAACACCCAACTCGCGATGGGCAGTTCACACCACGGGGAAGCGACCCCGACCTGGGTCATACGCCCGAGTAAGCGGCTTTACTCCGCATGCCCGACGCATTTCGAAGTACGTCGGACCACCAAATGGGTCAAAAGAATCTCCACTCGAGGAAAACACTTAGACAAATTTCTCCATAAAATGGCAAGCCGAGCACAAGCATGCCCCGTGGAAAACACTTAGGCGAATTTCTCCACAAAGTAACAGCCGAGCACAGGCGAGACTCGGGGACATAACTTAGGCAAATTTTATCACAAAATATAAAAACGTAGACACGGGCAAATAATAAAGGTCGAAACAAACATTCATTCCAAGACTCGTAAGCAAAAAACAAATAAAAATAAACTGACCAAGAAGGCCGACGATGTTCAGAAATTACAGGAACGGGCACGCAGGCCCCAAAGAATATGCACGGGCACGCAGGCCCCAAAAACAACTATCAATAAACAGGCGCGCAGGCCCGGCCAGAATTCCACGGCTAGACTTCCCCGGGGTTACCAGCATCCACGACAGGAGACTCGGGAATAGGCACGACCTGGCCATCGATGATCTGGGACATGAAACATGCCCCTTCGGTATTCAAACCAGGATTCAATAAAGTGAGTTGGCTAACCGCGGCCTCAAAACCATCGTCCAAGGTGCCAACACAGTCCGTCTCGAGAAGTTGAATACGAGCGACCAGATCCGAGCGACTCCGCAAGGGGGCTGTCTCCTCCGACTCATCTTCGGTGGGGAGCATGGCGGCCTTCAAATCCTCGACTTCTTTGGCCAGACGCTTGTTGTTGGCCTCCAAGCGTTCCCGGTCCAGTCGAAAATAGTCCCTCTCCTCGGCAACCTTCCCCGAGTTCTCCTTCTCTGCGGCCAGCAGCTCGGCTTGCTCGCGGAACATCTCCTCAGATCGCTCCAGAGCAGCCTTCAACTTTCGAGATCCCGCAGCAAGGGCAGCTTTCTCCTGCTCCAGTTCTTTGACGCGGTCAGAGTCTGCCCCCTCCTCAACGAGGACAACGGCCATCTCGGCCATCTTAACCATCCCGACCATGTTGCCGGCCAGATGCTTTCTCCGACTTTCTTTATTTATCCGCCTGATGGTGTCAGCCTCTTCGACACTTACAGTCAAGGGAAACCCCTCGAAGAAGCTTTCCTCTTTAAAGCAGGGGGGCAAGCTAAAGGCCCTCACCGTGCCAGACTCGTCACCGACTTCCGGATGGCTCTCTACCCGGTTTCTCTTCCTCGGTATCAGACCGGGGGTCTGCTCGACGTCCAAGGAGTCCGGGGACCCGCTAGAATCATCACTCGAGCTTGTCGGTGGCCCCATCCTCGTTTCCTGTGGAACTCACACCAACCTTTTGTTGACTTTCTTATCCTGTGTCAATTTTAAGAGCCTCTCCTTTCGTCCGGCCATATGACCTGCAAAAAAGAAAACCCGGGTTAGTTACGAGCAAATAAAAAACGAAGAGACTAGAACAAAACTATAAGACAAAAAGTAACCTAGTAGGTTCGCGGCCTTCCCGTAGGACTGGCACTCGACAAGTGCCTTTGTATCTATAGGACGGGCCTCGAAGGTCGGGTAACCGTCCTCGTCAAGAATGTCTTTCCCCTCCCTCGTGGCCCACCGAGCAGGGAAGAAACTGTCAACATATCTGCAAAGGGTACCGTAGGCTTCCTCGTCCTCGGTACTTGTGATCGGTGGATCTGGAACTGACTGTTTAACGCTGGTTCGCGAAATGTCGCGGAAGCAAGAGTCGCCACCGTCTTTTATTTTCTCCAAATGGAAAGGACAAAAGCACAGAAAAATTCCTTATAGAGATTGCTCTCGGTTCGGGAGGTAGGTTATAGAAAGGGAAGGTGTTAGCACCCTTTCTATCCATGGTTATCCATGGGCTCTTAGATACTTGCTCAAGGTGTTTTCAAAATTGTTTGTTTGCTTTTCAATGTGGGTTTAAAAGTTTCTTTGAAAAAAGTTCAGTTCGACTCGTGCGTCAGAGTGTTTGAAAAATTTGTTTTGAAAGCTTTTGAAAAGTGTCGGTGTGAAAAGATTTCAGTTTGTTTTGAAGAGAGCAAGTATCCTTGAGAACCTACCTACCCTAAGGAATTCGTCTGTGTAAATGTCCTTAAAAGTAGTGCCATCCCACCATTGAGAGGTAGGTAGCACCACCGTTGGAGGTGTTCGGGTCAATTCGATTTTTAGGGACGTGGTGATCACCAGAGCAATGGGAAGACACCTTAGAAGCTACCCTCATGCCAGGTTCCCGGATCATGAGGACTTACTAAGACGTCCTCTACTCGACGACCACCTTTCGAAAGGCAACAGTGAGGCGTACCCTAGGGGTGGTGTGTGCGATTCGTGTGTCGTTTTCATTAATATTTGTCTTTTGTCATGTCATTGTGATCTACGCTTGATTTTAATTAAGACCATTCATTCTTGCATGCTTTTTAACAGTTAAATATTTGCGAGGAAAAATAAATCTACGACTATTACAAAGGCGCGGGTCCACATCGCCAAAATTAAACCGGACCCGATTTAGCGGAAAATAAATAAAGCGATAAATAAAAGTACGAGAAATTTAAATTACAATGCTTTGGGAGAGATACAAAATTATAATAAATGACATAAAATAAATGCGCAAATTAAATAATTAAAGCGACGGGCGTTGGATCCTTTTGTAAGAAATTAAAGTTAATGAGAATTAATTAATTAGAATTAAATGTTTTTGGTATTTTATGTTTTTTAAGATTTAAAAGAAAAAAGAATTTATTGAAATTAAAAATAAAATGCTAAACCCTAGTTCTAATGTTTTTTAAATTTATTGTGAAAAAGATTGAATTTTTAACCTAATTTAAATCTAAGTTATTTATATACATTTAATTATAAAAAAATAAAATAAATAAATAAATAATATTGTGATAAAAGGAAAAACTAAAAAGGAATGAAAATTGTTAATTAAACCTAATTCTAATTTTTATATTTAATATGAAAGGAATTAAAATTGCAAAATCCTAATTAAACTAAATTTATTTACATGCATTTATTCATAAAAATAATTAAAATAAATAAATATTATATTTTTTGGCTTTTTCTGTTTTTTATGTTTTGTAAAAAAATAATTACTGAATTAAAACAACAAAATAAATAAAATAATAATTAAAAGGATATGAGGAAAATAAATGAAATTAGCAAACCAGGGTGGGGTGTAGTCCCAAAATTGGAGGTCAAATTAGTGGAATCTGGCCCAATAAGCATTGGTCCATTGACTTTTTGAATCCTGTATGATGCGTTGACTGGGAGTATAGCGTGTTCCTTGAACCTTGGCCTTTTGATTGGTGGAACTGGACGCGTGTCATGCTTGATCTTGAGGCGTATGGTGAACCCTAGCGTGGAGCCTGCATAGGAATTGTCATTGCAAAATAATAAATGGAATTACACAGACCTGGGACTTGAACCCAGGTCTTGGAGGTTGTATGCATCACGTGTTGCCAACTGAGCCAATTAATTTCAATTGATATATTATGGTTAATAAATAACAAAAATCAAGACCAACGCGTAGTGGAGGGAACGCGCGCAATTCAAAACTGGCGAATCACGCTTCGCCAACACATCATCTTCCCCATTGTTTCTGAAACATGAACTCAAAGGCTACGGTTTTTCATGCGTGGGTTTAGGCACCTTTAGAAGAAATAGCGAATAGCGCTATGTAGCTCATAAATTGTTCGCGAAGGTTGATTCATGTTCGTCTCAATGTACTGAATTCAATGGTCATGGTCTGAAGCTTTAATTTTTCTTCTTTGCAAAAACCCCAATTTTAAAACCTGCAAACCCTAATATCCAAACATGGCATAATCTCGTATGGTCAATAAAAACGCAATTAAAAGTAATGGTTAGCTTGGAAACTTCATTATGAGCGTGAATACATAAATAAAAATGCAAAAAGATGCTTGAATTATGCTATACGATTTCAAAAGTTTTGCTTTACAGTTTGAGTTCTTGATGCCAATTCCTGGAGCTTTTGTGGTTGATATTGATTGGAATACGATCAGTGAATCACAAGGAAGTTTTTGGGATGGAAATCAAGGCTTGAATCGACTCCTAACCTTGAAATCAGTTTTTGAGTTTCATGGCAATTTTCAAGTTTTGTGATGTCAATTGCTGCGCAGTTTTCAGTCCCATTCTTTTAGGGTTGTGATTCTGATCATATAGTGAAACCTTTAGGTCAATAAAATTGAACAAAATCTCATGCCATAATGGTTTTTGCTAATTGATTTTGTAAGATCTTTTTTGAATCTTTTTTCATGTGTATTTGGTTCAATCATGCTCCAATCACACCAAAACTTGCCTAATTAGGATGTGCACGTGATATTGATAGTAAAACATGCATGAAAAGATTTTTTTAGGTCAAGTTTATATTTTTCACATATTTAAATAATTTAAATGAATTAATATTAATATAAATTCAAATAAATAATTAAAAAATGAGAAAATACTTCCCTTTGGGCCTAATGGTCGTGCATAGGCTTAGAATGATGGATCATGGAAGAAAAATGGGCCCATTTGCATTTTTAGGTCATTTGAACCATTGTTGACTTTTCAAAATTCCCAAAAATTTCCCAACTTCCACAAGGCATAACTTGCTCAATTTTTAAGCTTTTCACATGTTCTTGGACATTTTGGAAAGGTCTTTGAGTCCTCTAACCAATGCCTTTGGTCCCATGTCATTTTGATTTACCAATCTCAAGTTATGGCCTTTGACTTAAAGTCCCTTTTTGTTGACTTTTGAAAATGACCTATAACATTGAAATTGATAACTTTTTGTGAGAGCATTTCTTGGACTTGGAATATGAAGATGACTTGTAGGAAATGTCTTTCTCTTCAAAATGAGCTTTGGATGGAATTTTTCTGATAATCCATGTGAAAGTTATGCCCTGGTCAATTTCAGTTGACTTTTTCAGCTGTCCAAATATAGTAACTTTTGCATCTTTGATGATTTCTGAGCCAAATTTTGAGAATCATGATCAAGCATTGATCAAATGATGTTTGTGGCTTCAAAATGATATGTTGACCAAAAATTTGAACTTTTGACTGTCAAATGACCATTTTGCCCCTACAGTTGACTGTAGTGCAATTTAGGGTTTTGACTGTGCAATTTTGAGCTGAATGCCTTGAAACTTGATATGAGGATGTTTGACCACATTTGTAGGCATATGAGACTTGATTGGGTCCTTGAAAACTTCATTTTCTTGATCAGAATCCAAACCCTAGTTTTGACTGTGTAGGAGACAGTTGAACTGCACAACCCTTGGGGAATTTTGTGACCTTGACTTGACAAATCTTGGAGAATATGGAAGGGCAAATTTTGGGGTACAACAGTTGCCCCTGTTCAATCTTCTTAGACCTGAGGATGCAGATTGGCGGACGTGCCTTTCGTAATCCGAGGGTAGAAGATGATTGGACACTAGAGTGCCCAGAAATTTGCGCTCACATAGTAGCTGTGATGGCGGAATGGGCTTATAGATGCCATTTAGAGATCGCTGGATAGGGTGATGGGCTTATAGATGCCATCTGAATGTTGATCGCGTAAGAGATTCCTTAGCGAGAACCTGCATACCTGCAAAAGAAAAAATGAGTACCTGACACGTTGCAGGAGCTGATTTTAGATGCTTGGTATAGATGTGTCCTGACTGGTTACAGGAGCTGAGTCTGGAGCTTCAAACGCTGATGAATGAACCAGGGATGGTTACAGCCTTAGCATGAATGGTAAGAGGACCTTGGGTGATTTTAACTTCAACAACGCTCGTTGAGAAAAATCTTGGCGGGAATTTACCATCTTTGCAATATCGGGAAGAGAACCATAAGCTATTATAATCTGAAAGGGAATCATCACCTCACTCAACGTCGGAGAGGGAAACATCTGAAAAAGGGATTACTACCTCACACACCGCTGGAGAGGGAACCATAGGGAGAATATCACCTCACACTCATCGTCGGAGAGGGAAACATCTTGAAAAAGGAATTACTACCTCACACACCGCTGGAGAGGGAACCATAGGGAGAATATCACCTCACACTCATCGTCGGAGAGGGGAACATCTTGGAAAAGGAATTACTACCTCACACACCGTTGGAGAGGGAACCATAGGGAGAATATCACCTCACACTCATCGTCGGAGAGGGGAACATCTTGGAAAAGGAATTACTACCTCACACACCGTTGGAGAGGGAACCATAGGGAGAATATCACCTCACACTCATCGTCGGAG
The DNA here is from genome assembly GCA_948472305.1 of Vicia faba. NCBI lineage: Eukaryota > Viridiplantae > Streptophyta > Magnoliopsida > Fabales > Fabaceae > Vicia > Vicia faba. The sequence continues at coordinate 698,467,263 of OX451738.1, read as the reverse complement.
AGGGGAACATCTTGGAAAAGGAATTACTACCTCACACACCGTTGGAGAGGGAAACATCTTGAAAGGACTTCTGGAACCAGTATCAGAACGTCACCATATCTGGTTTACATCTGAAACTATATCTGGAAGGAAATCTGGAAGCAGTATCAGAATGTCACCATCGCTGGGTTTACATCTGAAACTATATCTAGAAGGGAATCTGGAAGCAGCATCAGAACGTCACCATCGCTGGGTTTACATCTGAAACTATATCTAGAAGGGCATCTGGAAGCAGTATCAGAACGTCACCATCGCTGGGTTTACATCTGAAACTATATCTAGAAGGAATTCTGGAAGCAGTATCAGAACGTCACCATCGCTGGGTTTACATCTGAAACTATATCTAGAAGGAATTCTGGAAGCAGTATCAGAACGTCACCATCGTTGGGTTTACATCTGAAACTATATCTAGACGGAAATCTGGAAGCAGTATCAGAACGTCACCATCGCTGGGTTTACATCTGAAACTATATCTAGAAGGAATTCTGGAAGCAGTGTCAGAACGTCACCATCGCTGGGTTTACATCTGAAACTATATCTAGAAGGAATTCTGGAAGCAGTATCAGAACGTCACCATCGCTGGGTTTACATCTGAAACTATATCTAGAAGGAAATCTGGAAGCAGCATCAGAACGTCACCATGTCTGGATCATATCTGAAACTATATCAAGAATGAATTGCGATAGTTGACAGTAGTCATTTTTGTATTGATCTTTTTCCTGAAAAGGCGAGACATAATTGGATGCAAAATCATGATGCATGAACCGTATGTCTTCAAAATCAATGAGATTCGTGTAGTATGATGCATATGCATGCCATAATGATGTATGTGACGTTTTATGAATGTATGTTTGTCTAAGAAAATAAATCCTTGACGGGTGCCGGGAAGTCGTATCCTGGGCTGATGTTGAAGAATAGTTGCAAGAATTCCAATAGACGAAGATAACTCCGTTGGGGAATAAACTTGGCGAATGGAGGATTCTGCGGGGAGAAAAAGATATTCTAGCGACCATGTTGGGAAGAAATACTCTGTGGGGAGATGCTTTTGCTGATTTGTTGAGGATGACTCACTGAGGATACCTTGCTGTATTGGAAGTATGAATGGACTTCGCTGGGGATAGGAAGATTGTGTCAACGACGATCTTTCCGTGGCTTTTGGCTGAGGATAACCCAGTTATATCCTGTTAAGGAAATAACTCTTTGAATAAAGCCGGGCGACGCGTTCGTGCCTTGCGAGGGGATAAGCTTCCAGAATTTACTGGGGATAAGCTTGCTGCTTGGGGATATGAATTCCATCTTTCCTGGGGAACTGGATTGGATTCTCTGGGGAAGTTTCGAACTGTATTGGTTATGTTCTTCCACGGAACCTACCCTGCTACTTTGGAGGATAGAACGATCAGACTGCTCAGACCAACCTTTATTGCCCCTGTTTCTTGTGGGGTGCTGATAGTTGTTGGCGGACAAACCTTCTTCTGGTAGACAGATGACAAGAAGACGGGACATAGTCGTACGCTTTAATCCCTAACTTTTGCCTGGACCACCCTTTCGGGTTTTCAGTCCACCAGGATACCCATTTTTGCCCAAGCCGCCTTTTCAGGTTTTCGACTTGCCGGGTGTACAGATTTTTTCATTTCACCCCTTATTTTGCCCGAACCCTTTTGGTTCGCCGGGAAGCCCTTATTTTTGCCTAGGTATGTCAACCTAGCGGGTCTTTGACTTTGCGTAGTATTTTTCCGACTATGTCCGTTCTCAGAAAGTAGGGAGTTGCCCCTGTTTAGAAGTGTTTTGTCACCAGAAGATGTTTGATCAGGCGAGATTTGTTGTTGAAATGCCCCCAAGTGACTCAGGTGGAGATTTGCCCCAGGCTGGTTGGCCTTTTGAGAGATTCTCCGAATCTTGATTGGACTGCCCCAGATGATGGACAATAGTCATGCCATGCCCCTTGATTGGAAGTGCTTTTGTTCACTAGGTATTTCTCGTGCAAAGTTCCCTGCTGTTCAAACAAAAAGTCATATGCAAACAAAGTTACGTTAAGAATGCAAAGCTTATGTCTGTCTTGAAGATTTTGAAAATGCGTTCTTTTTCATAAAACAAGTGAATGTTTGTAAAACGTGATGTCAACCCGTATTTACCGTAGGCCTTAAGGAGTCAGGATACCTTTCGTGACAGTATGCTTTCGAACCAACCCATGCTTCAGCTAGGACTTTTAAGGGTTATAACGTGGCCTGGTTCACGGTTTAAGAAACAAAGGATAAAGGCTCAAATTTTATTTGTACCCACCCGCTCTTCGTGATGTTCTCCAAACCTAAACTCAGTTGATCATACATTAGACCTTGTTTGAGTCTTTGCTCTGATTTTCCGGTGATGATTCGGATGTTGATAACTTATTTTGAATAGGCAGTCATTTCCTTTTTTATTGGGGGTTTGTATGACCTCTTTCTTTTTGATTTTTTGTTATCCCTTTCTTTTTTGCCTGAACTGTTTCCTTTTTGGAATTACAGTCAGCGGGATGCCCCGGTTTCATAAGTCCCTTTTATAGGTTTTGACTTCTTGGGCTTTTCATTTATGATTTTTTTGATAATGACTGCATGTCCTTATGATTGTTCGGAACCATCATTGTCTTTTGTCGTTTTTGTAAGAACTTCTTTTGATGCTGTTCATTATGCACTTGGATCAACTGAGAGAACTACCCTGCCCCAGGTTCTGATTAATGGTTTTAAATTTCGAAAAGAAAAACTCCTACTTCTTTGGCTCAGATGGGTTGACGAGGGATTATCATCCTTATAACTCCAGTGTTTGGGAATTGAAACAATGCCTGTACCTCATCAGCGGGGTCTGTTCAAAAGCATACTGTAAAGATCGTGGTATCGTTTTCGTCATCCTCCCTCAAGAGGCTCAGAATTATTAACCGAGAGTTGACATCAGAAAGAATATGAAACAATTTGCATATAGTAAATGCGAATATATTGATTCAAAATAGACATAAGCGATGCATTAATGGAATAACAATGTTTTAACATGAATAAATGTTTAAACGGTCAAAAGAAAAACACGACTTGAACATTCAAATGAACAAAAGTTTCCTAGTCTCGGAGCTTGTCACTTCAACTGATGAGCCTTGGAGGAATGGTAGAAAAATTCAGCCTGTCCATCTTGTGTGAACTCCAATGCCCCTTCATCGATCAGGTCCTGGATTTTGTTCCTCAGATCCCAACATTCATTGGTATCATGTCCTGGGCTAGCAGAGTGGTAGGCACACCTCTTATTGGGATCATAGGCAGGAGATGCTGTGTTGGGGTTCCGGGGATGAGCCTTTAATGTGATCAGATTCAACCTCAATAGGCGTTGCAAAGCTTGAAACAGCGACATGTTGAGCTGGGTGAATTGCCTCTTGGGCTTGTCTGGCTGAACTTTGCGAGGTTGGTGCTGAATTTGTGGCACTGGAGTCGTTTGAGGAGCTTTCCCCTTATCCTCTTGTCTCGAGGATGATTGGATGATGAATGGCCTTTTACCCTTAGCTGTTTGCCCCAGTAGGTTACCCTGAAGCAGTTGGTTGAAGAGAAACCAGAGCTCCTCTTGTCTTTGAACTAGGCCTTGAATGACATTCCTCTGTCCCAACATCTGGGCTTTCATAGCATCCATCTCAGCTTGTAGGTGTTCCAACTTTTCATCCTCAGCATTGCCCCTGACGAAGGTCTCCGTGAGAAGTATCCTTAGCTCCTCTTGCCCCTTGGATAGATTCAGGAGGATTTCCCCGAACCGAGCCTCTTGAGCAAAAAAGTCCTGGTTATCTTGTTGGAAGGCCATTGCTGAAATAAACAGCGAGAAAGGTAAGTGACCTGCAACAAAGATACCTGTTATGATGTGTATGATATGCATGCAATGTTTTCAAGGACCTCGCGGGGTACACAGAAAAATTTGTTAGCATTTGGAACCGGCGGCTTGATTGAAAGAACTTCATTTTGTTGAGAGTCCTTCGTCAAGGGTCAAAGGCTCACCATATCCAGTGGGTCATAGCCCCTGATAACTTTGGCTAGAGGAAAATAAATCCTCTTTGCCCCTTGCTGAATGTTTGATTCATCATGACCTGCATCACAAGCCCTTGAGATCCTTGAAATGGGTTAGGATGTATGCAGGATGCATGCAATGGTATGATGTTATGCTATGCATGGGGTAATGTGAGTAACCCTGTTATGAGTCCCAATTAAGGACTATAAACCGAAACCTGCAAGAAACTTGATAAACTTGTTATGAGTCCTGATTAAGGACTATAAACAAAACCTGCAAGATTTAGTAACCCTGTTATGAGTCCCAATTAAGGACTATAAACAAAACCTGTAAGACTTAGTAATCCTGTTATGAGTCCCCATTAAGGACTATAAATAAAACCTGCGAGTAGTTCATGTGTCAGATAACAAGCATGCAAGTAGTCAAGTACGAAGGCACACAAGTCACACAAGAGAAGCCCTTAGAGTTTAGGCCAGCATGAGGTATAGGTATTACCCTCTTTTAGTTTGTTGGTTCATACCTGCCCTATCAAAGTAACCGGGTTCTTAGAGGATCCCAATATCATTGACTACCCTCAATCGGTCATAACTCCAGCATCGCAATCTTTTCTTGCGGCCAGAACCATCACGAGAGTTTAGCCTCAATGGGCGTAGCATACTGCTACTGTTCTAAAGGCCAAGTTGTGTCAATTATGGTTCTAAGGTTGTTGGTGCTTAATGACTCCTTAGAAGACCCATATTCTCCTCGTTGCGACACAAGGGATATCGGTACAGACTAAGGTGCCACACCAACGTAGCCACTGCTTCACCTGTGTCGGTCTACGCCGGACAGGTCCCTCACAGCTTATGCTACCTAACAGGGTATCCCCAGATCCGGGTTAGGATCTATGTAACTCCCATGCAACCCACAAATTTAAAGCAGACAAGTCAATACAATTGAAAACACAGTTATGAACTAACCCTAAGGTACACCTCACTTTAAGTATTAATCCCCAGCAGAGTCGCCAGTTCTGTGATCGATGGATCTGGAACTGACTGTTTAACCCTGGTTCGCGAAATGTCGCGGAAGCAAGAGTCGCCACCGTCTTTTATTTTCTCCAAATGGAAAGGACAAAAGCACAGAAAAATTCCTTATAGAGATTGCTCTCGGTTCGGGAGGTAGGTTATAGAAAGGGAAGGTGTTAACACCCTTTCTATCCATGGTTATCCATGGGCTCTTAGATACTTGCTCAAGGTGTTTTCAAAATTGTTTGTTTGCTTTTCAATGTGGGTTTAAAAGTTTCTTTGAAAAAAGTTCAGTTCGACTCGTGCGTCAGAGTGTTTGAAAAATTTGTTTTGAAAGCTTTTGAAAAGTGTCGGTGTGAAAAGATTTCAGTTTGTTTTGAAGAGAGCAAGTATCCTTGAGAACCTATCTACCCTAAGGAATTCGTCTGTGTAAATGTCCTTAAAAGTAGTGCCATCCCACCATTGAGAGGTAGGTAGCACCACCGTTGGAGGTGTTCGGGTCAATTCGATTTTTAGGGACGTGGTGATCACCAGAGCAATGGGAAGACACCTTAGAAGCTACCCTCATGCCAGGTTCCCGGATCATGAGGACTTACTAAGACGTCCTCTACTCGACGACCACCTTTCGAAAGGCAACAGTGAGGCGTACCCTAGGGGTGGTGTGTGCGATTCGTGTGTCGTTTTCATTAATATTTGTCTTTTGTCATGTCATTGTGATCTACGCTTGATTTTAATTAAGACCATTCATTCTTGCATGCTTTTTAACAGTTAAATATTTGCGAGGAAAAATAAATCTACGACTATTACAAAGGCGCGGGTCCACATCGCCAAAATTAAACCGGACCCGATTTAGCGGAAAATAAATAAAGCGATAAATAAAAGTACGAGAAATTTAAATTACAATGCTTTGGGAGAGATACAAAATTATAATAAATGACATAAAATAAATGCGCAAATTAAATAATTAAAGCGACGGGCGTTGGATCCTTTTGTAAGAAATTAAAGTTAATGAGAATTAATTAATTAGAATTAAATGTTTTTGGTATTTTATGTTTTTTAAGATTTAAAAGAAAAAAGAATTTATTGAAATTAAAAATAAAATGCTAAACCCTAGTTCTAATGTTTTTTAAATTTATTGTGAAAAAGATTGAATTTTTAACCTAATTTAAATCTAAGTTATTTATATACATTTAATTATAAAAAAATAAAATAAATAAATAAATAATATTGTGATAAAAGGAAAAACTAAAAAGGAATGAAAATTGTTAATTAAACCTAATTCTAATTTTTATATTTAATATGAAAGGAATTAAAATTGCAAAATCCTAATTAAACTAAATTTATTTACATGCATTTATTCATAAAAATAATTAAAATAAATAAATATTATATTTTTTGGCTTTTTCTGTTTTTTATGTTTTGTAAAAAAATAATTACTGAATTAAAACAACAAAATAAATAAAATAATAATTAAAAGGATATGAGGAAAATAAATGAAATTAGCAAACCAGGGTGGGGTGTAGTCCCAAAATTGGAGGTCAAATTAGTGGAATCTGGCCCAATAAGCATTGGTCCATTGACTTTTTGAATCCTGTATGATGCGTTGACTGGGAGTATAGCGTGTTCCTTGAACCTTGGCCTTTTGATTGGTGGAACTGGACGCGTGTCATGCTTGATCTTGAGGCGTATGGTGAACCCTAGCGTGGAGCCTGCATAGGAATTGTCATTGCAAAATAATAAATGGAATTACACAGACCTGGGACTTGAACCCAGGTCTTGGAGGTTGTATGCATCACGTGTTGCCAACTGAGCCAATTAATTTCAATTGATATATTATGGTTAATAAATAACAAAAATCAAGACCAACGCGTAGTGGAGGGAACGCGCGCAATTCAAAACTGGCGAATCACGCTTCGCCAACACATCATCTTCCCCATTGTTTCTGAAACATGAACTCAAAGGCTACGGTTTTTCATGCGTGGGTTTAGGCACCTTTAGAAGAAATAGCGAATAGCGCTATGTAGCTCATAAATTGTTCGCGAAGGTTGATTCATGTTCGTCTCAATGTACTGAATTCAATGGTCATGGTCTGAAGCTTTAATTTTTCTTCTTTGCAAAAACCCCAATTTTAAAACCTGCAAACCCTAATATCCAAACATGGCATAATCTCGTATGGTCAATAAAAACGCAATTAAAAGTAATGGTTAGCTTGGAAACTTCATTATGAGCGTGAATACATAAATAAAAATGCAAAAAGATGCTTGAATTATGCTATACGATTTCAAAAGTTTTGCTTTACAGTTTGAGTTCTTGATGCCAATTCCTGGAGCTTTTGTGGTTGATATTGATTGGAATACGATCAGTGAATCACAAGGAAGTTTTTGGGATGGAAATCAAGGCTTGAATCGACTCCTAACCTTGAAATCAGTTTTTGAGTTTCATGGCAATTTTCAAGTTTTGTGATGTCAATTGCTGCGCAGTTTTCAGTCCCATTCTTTTAGGGTTGTGATTCTGATCATATAGTGAAACCTTTAGGTCAATAAAATTGAACAAAATCTCATGCCATAATGGTTTTTGCTAATTGATTTTGTAAGATCTTTTTTGAATCTTTTTTCATGTGTATTTGGTTCAATCATGCTCCAATCACACCAAAACTTGCCTAATTAGGATGTGCACGTGATATTGATAGTAAAACATGCATGAAAAGATTTTTTTAGGTCAAGTTTATATTTTTCACATATTTAAATAATTTAAATGAATTAATATTAATATAAATTCAAATAAATAATTAAAAAATGAGAAAATACTTCCCTTTGGGCCTAATGGTCGTGCATAGGCTTAGAATGATGGATCATGGAAGAAAAATGGGCCCATTTGCATTTTTAGGTCATTTGAACCATTGTTGACTTTTCAAAATTCCCAAAAATTTCCCAACTTCCACAAGGCATAACTTGCTCAATTTTTAAGCTTTTCACATGTTCTTGGACATTTTGGAAAGGTCTTTGAGTCCTCTAACCAATGCCTTTGGTCCCATGTCATTTTGATTTACCAATCTCAAGTTATGGCCTTTGACTTAAAGTCCCTTTTTGTTGACTTTTGAAAATGACCTATAACGTTGAAATTGATAACTTTTTGTGAGAGCATTTCTTGGACTTGGAATATGAAGATGACTTGTAGGAAATGTCTTTCTATTCAAAATGAGCTTTGGATGGAATTTTTCTGATAATCCATGTGAAAGTTATGCCCTGGTCAATTTCAGTTGACTTTTTCAGCTGTCCAAATATAGTAACTTTTGCATCTTTGATGATTTCTGAGCCAAATTTTGAGAATCATGATCAAGCATTGATCAAATGATGTTTGTGGCTTCAAAATGATATGTTGACCAAAAATTTGAACTTTTGACTGTCAAATGACCATTTTGCCCCTACAGTTGACTGTAGTGCAATTTAGGGTTTTGACTGTGCAATTTTGAGCTGAATGCCTTGAAACTTGATATGAGGATGTTTGACCACATTTGTAGGCATATGAGACTTGATTGGGTCCTTGAAAACTTCATTTTCTTGATCAGAATCCAAACCCTAGTTTTGACTGTGTAGGAGACAGTTGAACTGCACAACCCTTGGGGAATTTTGTGACCTTGACTTGACAAATCTTGGAGAATATGGGAGGGCAAATTTTGGGGTACAAAACTATAAGACAAAAAGTAACCTAGTAGGTTCGCGGCCTTCCCGTAGGACTGGCACTCGACAAGTGCCTTTGTATCTATAGGACGGGCCTCGAAGGTCGGGTAACCGTCCTCGTCAAGAATGTCTTTCCCCTCCCTCGTGGCCCACCGAGCAGGGAAGAAACTGTCAACATATCTGCAAAGGGTACCGTAGGCTTCCTCGTCCTCGGTACTCATCCCTCCCGCGGGTGTATGGTAATTCCCGGTACCATGCTCATAATGGTGCGAGCACTAATGCAACAGAAACTTAGCTACGCGCCCCAACACCGGGCGAACCTCGTTGTCCATAAGGGGCACCCCGTTCTCGTCGGTCACGGCAGTCTCTTCTTCATATACAGAATCCAGAGCAGTCTGGGTGATCGGACGCACGACATACCATTTGTCCTTAAAACCCTGGACCGAATCCATGTACATCCTGAACAGCCTCTTCGACTGTTTAAGGCAAACCCAACTATGCCTACCTCCGTGGGACTGGCGTTGCAAATGAAAAACTCTGAAGAAGAGAGGGATGGTCGCCTAGATCCTTAAAAAGCAATACGTCAGCTCAAATGCCCGAAGAAAGGCGATCGAGTTGGGGTGAAGCTGCGAGGGGGCCAACTCCAGATGACAGAATACCCCGACCTGGAAATCACTAAAGGGGAGCTTGAGACCGAGGTCCTTGAACGCGATTTCATACATGGGAAAACCATACTCAGAGAACTCCGAGCAGATCCGCGCGTCAAGAGACGGTCTTGTAACAACAAAGTTTTTCTGGAAGCCCGGCTGACTACCGCCATGCTCGACAATAGTGTAGGCACTCCGACTGCGCCGACTATATGCCGAGGCAATCCCTCTGGCTCGACGCCCACCCAATCCAGAAAAGGATCATCAACAGTATCAACCAGAGTTACATTCTCCTCGGCACTCTGGTCCTCGACCTCGTTGCGCCCCGAAGACTCCGGTTCGTCAGCCATTTTACCTGCAAAGCATAGGAAACTGGTGAAATTCGAGAGCAAAGCCATACGCTCGCCATATCTTACGGGAAGAAGGGCACGACGAGCCAAGTCACGCTCCGTGCGCATTAAAACATTGAGGACTCGAACAAGAGCCTGGTTTCACCTCCCCGATGCTAAGGTTCTGCGACGAGTCGTCCTACATACTTCCTAAACGGGCCAACATCCCGGCCAGTCATGAGTACGTCGACCTAAACTATGAATATGACGAGCAATATCATGAATCCAAAACCTAGAGCTATGGGTTTATCGAGCAATATCATAGGTTATGCGCCCAAAACCATGAAGATCTCGGGCAGCATCACGAGTCACATACCTAAAACTATGCGTTTACCGGGTACAAACATGCGTTTACCAGGCACAAACATGAATATGCCGGGCATGAACATGAATGTACCGGGCGCTAATCCCAGATGCGGATTTTCTAACATACAAATAACAGAAAAAATTACCTACAACAGAGAAAAATATGAGGGATAAACGCTTACTTGGAAGTTAGGAAGGATGTACAGAGGCAGGGAAGAAAATCGACGGCGGAAGGCATGGTGGTCCTACGAAATTCTGGAAGAACAGCGGCGGCAAAGGCAGAGGAAGGAGAAGAAGCGCGAAGAGGAAAAATGGATTATGGGACCCAAGGATCCTATTTATAGGCATGATGTGGAATACGAAACGTCACCCCGGGGAGCCACGAGCTTCCCCTCCTCAACGCCTACTCCCCTAGGCAATGATGGCTCTGCTTTCAGTAGGGTGGCGTCACGGTTCCCAAGGGTTGCCTCGTATACCTAACGAGCACAACCCGCAAAGAATCCCCCGAGCACGCCTCGAAAAGGATTACCCCACGAACGCGACGCATGAGAAACTCCTCGAACAACCACAGGGAAGAAAATATCCTGGGCCGGGCATAAGACCCCGCGACAAAGGCGAGCTAAGATCAAGTCATAACTCCTGCTCCAGGAGCCACGACTTGGGGGGCTCCTGTTCTAAACTGGGCCCGTTCTGGCCCAAGAGCAAGAACGAAGGCCCAATCCAAGCAACCCTTCAAGGAGCACGTGCCCGAAGATTCCCGCCAACACGTCGACCTGAAGCTACGGCCGTGCCCGCCATTTCCCGCGAACCCGGTGTCCTCGACCACGTAAACTCCAGCTCGAGCCCAGCTCAAGCGCCCTCCTCATAAGGTAGACCATGATCGTTACACCATCACCTGAACTCCGGAAAGACCGCATCCTCGTCCCTCCTCATTTCTCGTAGAGCATCACCAGGAAGGAGACCACGTGCGGGTCCCCACTACAAACATAGAACCTGGCAGTCCCTTTATTGGGCCGGTCCTGGTCGGCCCAGTGAAAGGACCTTGGCCCAGCGCCGGGGGCTATAAATACCCTCTGTTCCCAGAGGGTCAGATTTTCATTCTCTTACTCATACATACACTTTTTCCTGCTCGTACCATCACTCACTTTAGCATCAGAGTGCCTTGCAGGTACCCCCTCCCATCTCGCTCAACTTCTGCTCGGAGCCAGTCGTGACGGTCCAAGTCTGATCAATTTTGATAAATAAGAACAAGGGTTTGGTTGCAAAGAGGATAAATTTATGGATTTGAAAAAATAGAAAGTGTGGGATGAAGGGCGAAGTGTGTGAAAGGTGAGTGAATTGAGTTTAAATAGTGGTTTAATTGCAATGATGAAAAGATATTTTAAACAGTGCAAAAATCTAACAAGGGTGAGGCGTGAGAGATTTTACCTTATCCCAATATCGACTACTTCTCCCACTATGTCACTCAAGCATTAAGCATGATTCAAAGTAAGACAATTGTTGTATTTTGAACCACAAATATTTTGCTTGCTTGACAACTTTTAATGAAGTAAACTCTTCAGAATCTAGAAATCATAACTTTTCAAAAAGAGGTTATGACTTAGGATGCTTCTGATACATGAAACCTTAACACTCTAGAAGACTCATATTTTAGAAACACAAAATCCCAGAGTTTCATTTTAATCATTATGAGAATTAACCATTTTGAAATTTTCATCTTATTCATTCTGAACATAACTCCATGTTTAAAATTTTCAAAATGAAAACAAATCTATCTTCAGCAAGGGATTTTGTAAATATATTAGCGCATTGATGGTTTGTATCAATAAATTTTAAATTTTAAAATCCCTTATGAACATAGTCTCTTATAAAGTGATGTTTAATCTTAGTATGCTTAGCTCTAGAATGTAAAAGGGGATTCTTAGGTAAACATATAGAATAATTATTATCATAGAGAATACGAGCGTTACTCTTATATTTCTGAAATTCTTCTAGCTGGCTTTTCATCCAGAGGATACGAGTGTTGCATCCAGAAGCTGCAATATACTCAGATTCAGTAATTTACAGTGCAATTGTTGATTGCCTCTTATTAGACCATTAGATAAGATTATATCCCATTGTGATACGGTGGGAGAACTGACTTGAGGTTTCGCGTTTGTTTTCGCATTTGTTTGGTTTAGCAAGAGTCGTCACCGACTTTTTATTTTATCCAAAGGAAAGGTCAAAAAGCACAGGAAAGACCTTTGAGATTTTTTCTTGGGTTCGGGGGGTAGATTATGAAAAGGGAAGGTGCTAGCACCCTTTTCATCCATGGTTATCCATGGTCTCTTAGTTACTTGTTTTAGATCACTTGCCTTTTGCTTTTCAATTGTTTGAAATGGTGCTTTGTGTGTGTGGTTTTGAAAATTCTTTGAAAAAGATGCCTTGTCTAGGCAACCTTTGTAATGATTCTTGTTTGAATATATACAAAGGTGTGTGTCTTTTTGAAAAGATATTTCAATGTTTTGAAAGTTGTTTTGAAATTGTGTTGTGAAGTGTGTTTTGAAAATAGCAAGGATGTTTTGCAAGTTTTTGACCAAGTAAATAAGAGTTGTCTACCCTATTTTACTAAAAGATCTTTCTTATGCTTTTAACCCTTTTTAACAGTATTGTTTCACCATTGTATTGGGTGAACAATCTTGCGTTAGGATGTTAAACGGGATAGGCGCGGGTCATCGTATACAATCATTGAAGGCAACTTGTGAGACGCTATAGCAATTTGTAAGGGACGAGATCATTTTATCGAAAGCAACATCGAGGGTCATCGAGGGACTACGATCTTTGTTTATCGAAGGGGCATTTGCTAGAGTGTCTCATACTCGAGGGACATGATTTCATTTTCCGAGGCAACAAGCGAGGTTACCCTAGAGGTGCAAGTGTGAATTGTGTATTGATTTTCATGCATTTATCTTGTATTAGGTCATCTAGCGATTGATTTTGAATCTTCGCATACAAACCCTAATTACTATACAGTATATTGAAAGCGGTAAATTGCGGGAATTTAAAATCTAAATTATTACAAAACAGTATCCGGGGATAGGGGTACAAATGTTTACAAATGGGGATGAGTCTTATCAGAATAATAATGTCCAAGTATATATTACAACCAAATTGAACTGCCGCATTTTCGATGTAAAATTATAACAAAGTATAAGATAACGAAAATCAAAGAAATATGAGATGCATGTATTTATTCACAAATGATCAAATAAAAATTTTAACCTAAAAAGATTAAGTATTTATTATTATTTTATGTATATTTTATGAATTATGTAAAGGAAAGGTTTTTTTTTTAAAAGAAAGAAAATCTATCATCTTGTATTTTATTAAATGAAAACAAAATTAATTAAATTAAACTAAACTATTTTTTTAGTATTTTAATGATGTTAATAAAGATTATTAAAGAAATAATAAACTCAAAAAGAAAATGAACAGAATTTAATTAGTGTTATTAACTAAAAAAAACTAATTAAGATTAAGCAGCAAAGTTTGTTAAGTTAATGAAAAGATTTGTACGAAATTAGGCTTAAAATGGATTTAGGCCCAAAATAAAAAAAGAACAAGAATCAGTGGAGGGTGTGTGTGTTTAGTAAGGATGTGGGCTCAAGCGTTTTCTTGTTGGGGCGAAGGCCCAATTGAAACATTGACCATTTTTTAGGGTTTCGTTCAGAACTTAGGGTTTGCAGTTTTGGTTTTACAGCGCCGCTCCTCCCATCTTCCTCGTTCTCTTCGTTGTTCTCAAACCAAATGAGCTTCTGATTCCTCCCCTCTTGCCTTAGCCACCGGAGCATCGCCCTATCTCACCTCCAGCTCTCTTCACGGTAGTCTAGGATTCTCGCTCGTAACGGTACAATTTGTTAACCTTTGTTTTAGGGTTTCACGATTACAATCATGTTTTCACTTTGATTGTTACATGCATGTTTAATCTTTGGCCTTTGATGTTTCCATGTAGTAAAAGCTTGAGGGTTTTAGAGACATACCTTGAACGTCTTGCTTCTGTAAACTGAAGGAGAAGGAGGTGAAGCCGGCCGGTGGCGCTCTCAGGAGGCTAGGAGGAGGGACGAGGATGATGCGTATCTGGTATTTCTATATTTTTGTTTGATGATGAGCTTTAGTTTATGAAAACTGCTTGCTTTGTTTTGGACTTTCGTTGATGATGAAATCTTGTTTGAGTCGTGTTACTTCTTTGGGTGTTTGAACATCGATGATGAAATGGTCCTGAGATTTGCTTGCTTCTAAACTCTTCCTCTTTGTGGACCCTGGTTATTTGATGATGAATATATGTATTCTGAAAAAAAAGCTATTTGTTGTTGTTCTTCATATTGTTTGAAACTTGTTGGTGAACACAACATAGAACTTGTTGCTTGTTCTTCTTTTTGATATTGATGATGAAGGTATATTCTGAAAACCTCTTTGTTGTTTGCTTTTTGTTGATTCTCTCTCTTTCTTTATTGGATATGGATATCAATGATGATGATATTCTGAGATATTGCTTGTTGTTAGCTTTTGTATGAGCAAGCAGGCTTATTGCAGTTTTGGTGTTTCAGAAGCAGTTTGTTGAGCTTTGAATAAGTTTTGGTTTTGAGCTGGCTTGTTGATTGCTTGAGTATGGTAAACAGGTTTGTTTGGTTTGCTTGAGAAGCAGTTTTGCAGGTTATGCAGGCAGGTCTGTAACTTGCAGTTTGTAGCCTTTGAACCAGGCCTGTAAGTTTTGTTGCTTACAGGTTTTTGGTTTTGAAAGCAGTTTTAGAGTTTAGTACAGGCAGGTTTTGTGTTTTGGAGGCAGCTTGATGTGGGAAGCAGATTTTGGGCTTGCTTGACAGGCTTGTGAGTTTGGAGGCAGGCTTGATGCAGTTTTAGCAGGTTTTCTTTGTTGCTGTAGTTTGAGATGCAGGTTTTTTAACTTGCAGTATTGGTGACTGCAGTTTGGGTTTTTTTTGGTAAGGCCGGCTACAGGTTTGCCTGTTATTGTGTTTTTTGAGAGCTTGGTTTGCAGTTGGAACTGCAGATTTGCAGTTTTACAGGTTTTGTGCTGCTGTAGCTCAATGTTCCCCCCTTCTTCTGCTGGACTGTTAGACTGTTATATCTTTTCTTTTTGTTTCCTTTACTACCTTTTACAGCCTGCCTTTAGCCAAAACTGCAAAACCTATTCACTAGGTCTCCTCTTTATCTCTCCCTCAAAAGCACTTTTAATTGCTTATTATCTTTTATTCTGAAAAGTCTGCTGGCCAGAAAATGATGAGGGCTAGGACAAGCCTTCTTGCTTGTAACTTGGTTTATCTTGCTGCATTGTTGTACTTTCTTTCCATATTTCCTGCATTGTGTACTTGGTTGCTTGTATGCTTCTGCATTGTACTTTGGTTACTTGTATGCTTCTGCATTGTACTTGCTGTGACAGTTTGGCAACTCAGTTTGACATTTGGTTAATGCATTTTGAAACTCAGTTTGTAGTTCAGTTTACTTGGTTAATGCAGCTTTGTACCTTTGTATTTGAACCATGTTTTTGCATCTAGTTTGACATGCTTGCATTTTATATATTTTATTTTTCTCTCTATGAACCGAGAAGAGAAATCTTCTTTTGATTTGAAGAGAGGAAAATTAAACATGATGAACATAGCATTTTTGATTATGACCGACAGACTTTAATGATGATTTTTCTTTTTATCTGCTTCTGCTTGAAAATTCTTATACTAATTTCTTTTTCTCTGTCTTTTGCAGGTAAGTACCAGTTGGATAATGGAGGACGCAGTAAAAGTCAAAGATCTCAAGAGATTAGGCTTAGATTTATTTTTCCATTTTATTGTAAACAAATTTTATTGTAAATACTATAAGTTGTAATCTTACAATATTCGAATAAAATTTGTAACAACACTTGAAATAAATAAAAGTCTTTATCCAAAAAGAATTTTCTACTGTCAAATATTCCAATCTTTCCTTATATTGTATATTTTATTATTTAAGACTCTTAAATCAAAATAACTAGAAATGTATCCCAATAACTTTAATCCAGATGAAATAAATAATCAACAAACTTTGCAGTCTCGCAACCTTGCATTACTCAATACGCATGGTATCAACACACGCATTGGACAGTTAAACAAACAAAGCATTCCATTAAACGGTAAACCTTTCACTCCACTTAATCAAGCAGATTCCTTAAAGTTCCAAACAAAAGTCTCAGCTCTTATGCCAAATAATTAGGTTTTGAGAAACAACCAGTAATCTTGAATAAGCGTGAAAACAAAGTAACAGTTAACTGAATTTCTGAGGATTCAGTTTCTTCTGAGAAATGCGAGCGCAAACCCTAATCCTGGATTACTGCCAAAGAAAGATCTGTCTGATTGATTCCTGAGTCAATCTTAACAAATCAGAGAAAACCCTAATTCTGGATTGACTGATAAAGAAAAGTCTGTTTGACCAATTCCTGAGCCAATCTGAAAAATCAGAGAAAACCCTGGGGTTGTGATTTCTTGTGAAAAAGGGAGGGCAAATTTTGGGGTACAACACCCATAAATTGACAACTTCCAGAAGTGTTTTTTCTCTCTAGTTTATCTCCAACATAGTCAGTGTTAGTTCCATGGTTCTATGGTTGGCTAAATTTTTGCTAAGCATAGTTCTAAACATGGTTCTATGTTGTTGTTGAATAAGATGTTGCATCATCTTTATCAACTGTCATAATAGTGTTACTGTTATATTTTTTCAGTCAAATGTCGAAGGCATATGTCATGATATCTTGATCTAGTTTTGCAATACAGCAGACACTGCTGTTTTAAATCTTGACAGATTTGATTTGATTCTAGAATATTTCTTTTGGATATATTTCAGTTAATTTCGTAGGTCAAGAAGATTTTATCTGGAATAAGATTTGTATCTCCAGCTGTATATTAGTTACTAAATTGGATCCTTGAGACAATTTAGGAAACTTTTTTTTGGTTTTTACAATATTTAAGGATTTTTGGATGCACAACAGATATAACTCTCAACTTATGGATCAAGAAACTTCTCAACTCAGAAAATCGAAGCCCCATGGATTGAAGAAGTGTATTTAAAGGGAAGACATAAACCTAAAGTGACAACTTTTATCTTTCAGCAATTGTAAAATTAGGGGAAGAAAAGAGTATTAGGTTTCGAGAGTCTTTTGTGTATTGGGTAGGTGTGTGTCACTCTTGTATCCTTCGATACACATGGTAAACTTATTGTGCACCTCGAAGCTGTAAAGCAAGAGTGAGTATTGTTCTTGGAGGATTCTTTTAAGAAATTCTAAGTATTGTTCTTGGTCAAGAGTCTTGACTAAGTATTGCAATGGAAGTTTTGTCTTCTTGTTGAGTTATACTCATTGCAGTTACTGGGATTGTGACTGTTAGATATCAATGCGGTGATTTAGGATGTGGGATGGCGGTTTCCCTGACTTAGGGATGACCTAAGTTGAAGTTACACTGGATAGTGATTAGGCGAGATTTTGTAAATGGCAGAGTTTAGCTTTGAACTAATATTGTTGATAGTGGACTTTATTCCTAGCTTGGTAGCCCCTAGAGTAGGTGATGTTGCACTGAACTGGGTTAACATATCATTGTGTTATTTATCATTATGCAGTTTAAATTTTTGTATGCATTTAATTTGATGAATCTAATAAGGATGTCATATCAGATGTTGTAACATCTATCTTAACATTGTTCTGATGTTGCAAATTCAGTATCTCAATGTGTTGTTTGTACCAGAAAAATTTCGATTGGTATTAGAGTAGGCACCCTGATCCATTGGGTGAGCTTAAGGGAGTAATTTTTCTAGGTACTATTATTCCTTGTGGAAGACTGGAATAATTGTATTTTGGTTATCATTGGACAACAGATTTTGAAGAATTATCAGGATAGGAGAATCTTGGTTCAGAAGAGATTGAAGAGTAAAGCATGAGTTGTTTCTATGTAACATTGAAGTTGTCAATTTCATAATCAATGTCATTTATTAGTTTCTTTGTCAAACTTATTATCTCTAATGGCCAAAGATACTTAGGAGTTTTTCAAGTCCACTCATAAAGGCACATCCTAGTGTTTGATCAAGAAGAAGATACTCAAGTTTCCTTCAGGAGATTTGACATGGAAGTTACAACTATTGAAGATAAACAAGAGCATGGATTTTGTTTCCGACTCTATAGAAACATGTTTCGAATTTCTAATGAATATTTTCTTACTACTCTTGTGTTTCTTGGAAGACAATCCAACCAGGAGTTAAAGAAGAGTTGACAGTATGTAGTGATCTCTTGTCATAACATCTGTATTGACTTCAACATGTCTGTGATGCTAAGAAAGGCTGGAATTGGTGTATAGATCAATTTCAAAGCATTCATATGGATTTTCAAATCTTGGATCTTTGTGAAGCAGAATGCACTGCTTATCTCAAGGACAATTGTGCGGGTTTTCTATATCTGGTTTAACACGAAGATGGACTTCTCATGAAGATTTCTGAACTAGATATTTATCTTATAAGAGCTGAAAATTTGGTTATATGATTTATATATAGAATTAAGGGAGCTTTCAACTATGAAGAAATAGTCAAGTAACTCTGTAATACGGTGGGAGAACTGGCTTTTTGGTTTTATCCAAAATATGCGGATAGCTATAGTCACTGTTGTACCCCAATTTTTGCCCCTAAGACCCCTTCATCATACCATGTTGATTCCATTACAATAAGATCACACTAGGATTCTTGGTTCCCCTCCCTATATTTAGCTTTGCACTTTGAGGAATCACCAAGAACCTTGACTTGTGCTCTTTTGTGATCATGAATTTTTTTGTCTTGATTTCTTCTTTTAATTAATAAAATACAATGTTGGTTTGTCTTGCTTGTTATCCATGTAGGTAAAGGCAATGAGATTTAACAAGTTTCCCCATTGGTTCATGAGTTTATTTCCATGCCCTAGTCAATAAAGCTTGAGAAGTTCAAACCTCACCATTGGATTTGTTTTGGAAGAAATGGAATTGCAAGGTTATTTTGGTTCACCACATTTCAAGATTATCAAATTTGATCCAAAAAGTAAAAGGGGTTGATTGAAAAAATAGTCATGTTTGGACAAGATTTTATTCCTTTTGGTCACAAGTGCATGTTCCTCTCAATTCTCAAGATATGAAAGTGGTTTTGATGGATATGAATTCTCATTTTTCATCTTCAAAAACTTCTATTTACAAATCATTTGTTTTGGTACAAGAAGTTTGTTCAAAATTGTCAAAGTTCCTCAAGGCATGTTTCTTAATCTAGGAGATAGGGTTTTGAACTTCAAAGGAGTATATCTTGCTCATCTTTTGGTATTTTTGAGTGATTACAAAGACATCATTCTCTTTAAATGGTTATTAATAAATCACTTCAAAAGTTCCAAGGAGTTTTCATGTGGAAGAAACTTGATGAGGAAGAAAGATTACAAGTCCTCCAGATGAATCCCTAATTTTTCATGTGTGACTTCAAATGATCATAACTTGGTCAATTTTATCACCTTGCGTCCATTCTTTTTCCATAATGATCTTGAATATGTGAAATATATGCCTTATTTTATGTGCAAAGTGATAAAATGTATGGAAGTTGCCTTAAGGATACAAAAGATTATAGGTCATTTTATGAAATTTTTCCAACTTCAACAAGTCATAACTTTCTCAATTTTTGGAGATTTTTAATGGTTCAAGTTTCAAAATGTCATTCAAGAGATCCACTTCTTGCCATATTTTTTGGTCAAGAGCAAATTCCAAGTGGAAGGCTATGTTTGGATGCAAGACATTATAGGTCACTTTTGAAGAAAAAATTGAAATATTTCTAAGTATGGAAAGCCAACCCTTTTTCTCAAACTTTGACTCATTGCAACTTTCGGCTCAATCATCCATTTAACTCCATTCTTTTTCTATTGTAAAGATTGTAACCTCATATTTCTAAAGCATCAAGAATTATGCCCTAAGACCCTTTGAGTTGAAAATGCCATTATTTTGAAATTGGTAACTTGGAACTAAATTTCTCACCAAGTCAGAATTTTGAAATCCATAATGTGGCCTCTAATCACAAGATTTATACGCGTTTTTGATTTAAACTTGATTACCAAACTTTCCAGAAGTGTTTAGCACCTCAAAACGCATGGATTGGATGAGTTTTGGTCAAAATAAGATCACACTTTAGTCGTGCATCAGGTTTGCACGGATTCCCTCCAAAATGCATCATTCACTCTTCCTTTTGATCCCATTTTCTTCTCCTATAAATACATGAACTATCCCATTCATTTTCTCAAGCTTGGATAGGCAGAATCACTCTATGAAACTTGTTCCATAACTCAAAATTCAGCAACTTCGAAATCCATATACAAGCCTTTTTCAATCCAATTTTTTCATCAATTCACCTTCCTTGATCTTCCCTGAAGCTAACCACATAATTACATTCAAGAATCGTGTCCTATATTGCTCCATAGAAGTCCAGTTTTAGAGCTATGAAAATCAACTTCAATAGGTAGATTCCTTCATCAATTCTTCAAAACTTTGATATCATTGTGATGCTCCCATTGCCCTTGTTCTAGTAGAAACACTTGTTTTTTACTAAAAACACGTTTTTACCATGAAATTTCAAATCCCTTTTCAAAATTTTCCTTCCAAATTTCTTGAGCTACAATTTATATAAATTTGGCGCGAGGGTGTGGTTGTCTTCGTCTTGAAGAGACGAAGCGAATGACATAGGTCTGAGCTTCTGATTTTACAGTTTGAGAGACCTGCAACTCACGTTGGCTGGAGGTTGAAGATGACTAACGTGTCATCTTCCAACCAATGATAGCACGCCACTTGTTATTTTTGAATTCTGATTTAATAATTGATTCAGTGCTTTATTCACTAATGACCATGATATGCATAGCGCACCAAATCCTTTGGATCTGATTACTAAAGCGTTTTGACTCTCATCCAATGGTCCACATATTTTTTATTTTTATTTGATTTTCTGGTTTTTATATTTAATTGTTTTAAACTTCAAAAAATCATAGAAAATTTATTTTAAGTCCAAAAAATCTGAAAAAATATTTTTGATTAATCTCTTTCTGATTTTTAGTTTTTCACAATTTAATTTTGTGGTATGGTATTTTTTATAAATTTTCACTTTATTTGAATTGATTTAAATGTTTAAAAATACTTTTATGCATTTTTAAATTCTAAAAAAATTATGGAATGATCCAATGATATTGTGAGAAATATTGGTGACCTTATTTTTTTTTTGTTTCTGACTTTTCTATTTTTTGTCATTTTTGTTTCATTTTAACCATTTCTTTAAATTTTTAATTAGTTTCTGATTTTAAAAAAATTACCAAAAAATTTATAAAATCATTTGAGTCCTTTTCTGATTTTTCTATGGTCTTACTTTTTATTTCTTGATTAATTTGAACATAGTTGATATTTTTCTCTTGTATTTCTATTTTTAAACATTATTTTTAAACCTTTTTGTATATATTAAAATGTAATATTATTTTGTGACTATTTTCTGGCTGATCTTGGGTTAAATTTTTTATTATGAACTTTATTAACATCATTGGATCCATGGTGTTGAGTCTAACTCCACAAAAATGGATGAATGATTTTAATAATAGTTTGATTAAATTTAATCGGAAAGTGGTTTGTATATCCTCTCCCACCCCTCTTCATCTCATCCCCTTTTTATTGCACTAAATGTTTTTGGAGCATGATCTCTATATCATGTCTCAAAACAAATAGTACATAGATTGCTATTGACCGACATCAAAATAGGTGCGACTTCTACATAAGTCCAGTTACGATTGCTTAAAATAGCGCTAAATTTTATCCCGATTCGAATAAATGATCATTCATGGCCCAAACTTATGTTTGCAAGCCCAAGTATGTTAATTTAATCTCTTTGATCCAATAACCTTGAGATTCATTGTGTGGAGGCTTTGGTTCTACCAATCCTCTAATAGATATACAACACCTTTGGTCAACGCGGATCACTTAAACATCATTGATCATTAAATAATACTCCTAAGGATTCCAAATAGATGATATACTTGACAAAAAGCAAATGCAACTTGTTGTGTGGAGGCTTTGGTTCTACCAATCCTCTAATGAGTTCCGAATGCAAGTTTCAAGATGATCATCTAACTAACCACTAATCACTAATAATTGACTCTAGCCTTTATTCTTTTATTATATGCCCCTTTTATTTTTATGCACTATTTACTTTTAGCATTTACGTTTCATGCCATTTTCATCTTTGCTCATTTGAGTATTTACTTTATTGTCATTTTTATTTTGCTCACTTGAGCTTTTCTTTTCTTTTCTTAAGATACTTAATAATCAATATGGACCATAAAATCCTTAATGAAGCTTGTACTATTGGGTTACTATCCTTGGCATTATGGAACATTGGACTTCTTGGACTTAGGATTAGAAACCTTGGCTTATGTTGGAGACCTTGTGACCTTAATTGATATTTTGTCTAGAGATGTTAAGGTTTACCTCAAGACATTGGGTTGTTTGTTTGTTTTGTGTGCAGGTTATTGTGATTACACTCTTTGTTTGTAATATGGAATTCACCCGTATACAGCCGTTACTCTGCCCAATTTTTGTGAAGACTTAATACACTTGAAGTTTGGTTCTCTCAAGAGGTATAGTATCTTTGCTTGCTTGGTTTCAATCCAAAGAATGGGAAATCTATCTTGACTCATAATGTCAAGTATTGGCTTCTTGTTGGTTAGATGGTTCTTATCCCTATCTTTTACCTTATGCTTTAGGATAGTCTCTTCTTCTCCTCCCATCTACTTTAATTTCAAAAATCTTCTCCCTCCTTTTGAAAACTCTTCTTATTTTAAACATGAACCACTTTCATAATAAACTTGGACTTAGGTCCATGCATTTTCAAAACCTTTTCATAAATAAACTTCAATCAACTTAATAATACTTTGACATTTTTTTGTGAGAAGACTAAAAGTCAATCAATCTCATTTCAAACCATTTTGCCACTGTGGCTTTATATTTTAAAACCTTTCTCAAAAGATTAGTCTCTTGTTAATCCTTGTAGTGATTCAAACAACTATACTTCTATAATATGTAGTGAAGAGATATATTTTCCAATTGGGTGTTGAGTGAGGCATTGTTGATTTTAAAATCCAAGTCATATCCTCCACTTTGAGATGATGTAAATTCTCCTTTCTCATTATTGTGGGTAGTAAGTATGTTTTCCACACGGACAATGAAGATGATGTTTTATCTCATAAAATTAACCAACATATTTGTGTTTTAAAATTTTTAAAAGAGGAACTACGTGTACCCTGATCCCTATTGCACGAAAAGATGGTACGTAGGCACTAAAGGTTCACAACCGCGGCAGGTGCAAAAATCATAAAAGATATAATTCTTTTCTCACCTCCACCATATATTTTTACACAACATTTTATGGCCAAATCTACAGATTTTACAAAGAGGTTCTACGGAGTACTGTAGATGTTTAGGGTGCTAATACCTTCCCTTTGCATAACCAACCCCCTTACCTAGAATTTTCCCCCCTCTTTTTGGGTTATTCACTCTTTTTCCATTCTTTTGGAAACAATAAAGCGCGATGGCGATTTTTATTTTGATTTGTATAAGTCTAGTCAATCCAATGGCTTAGTCTTAAACATTTCTACCGCTACAGAAAAATGGCGACTTCACTGGGGAAAGGTTGACCTCTTGCTGGTTCATCCCTAAGTGGGTTGAGCCTATCTTTGTTTATATCTATATATGTGATATTATTGTTTTTGTGTTATATGTTGTATATGTTTGTCTGTATTTTCCTGGTTTTCAGGGTGCTTGGTGATTACTCATAAGTCCTATACCCAGACTTGGGTAAACTTTAAGATAGGACGGGAGGTATAGTCATGTTAACTTTGAGGGAGTAATACCAAAAAAGGAGGCATGAGATCCCCCACTCAGTGGAGGCCCCTTTGACTGTAGTGTCGTTTAACGAGTAATCGGGAAGACGTGCTGCTTTCGACCTGGGAGCCTGCTGAAACTGAAACCGAGTAATCCGGAAATAGTTGTCACGCGATACTACGTTTGGACGAGTTTTTCTTGAGAATATTACTAATTACCAAGTTAATAAGGAAGTTGGTAATATCCAATGGAATGATGTAGACTTTGGGAACCTCTAGAACCTTGTTCGAAAGGTGATAAATTTTATACCAACACCTTATGGGTAGTACCTTTGACCTCATGCTCGTGACGTTGAACCTATGAACCCTATATGTGTGATATTGCGTGTGATTGCTGCATCATGCATCCATGCACTCATTAGCATATTTTGGAGAGATCATATTTCAAGGGATTTAAAGGTTGACCATTTGTGAATATCTCAGGTGCTTTTTAACCACGGATTCTGGAAAGAGAAAGACTGGGAATTACATTTTCAAGGATCCTAAGATAAATGAGTTGATCAGTCTAATTCCCGAGATCGAGTATTCTGCAGACTTCCAGATAAAGTATGGATCCATTATTCCTCTCATGAAGCTGACGATGAAGGAGGGTATTCTCTCGACCTTGGTCCAGTTCTATGATCTGATGTACCATTGTTTTACTTTTCCCGAATATCAGTTGATGCCAACACTGGAGGGGTATTATTATCTATTGGATTTACCTGTTACCGATCGTGTTCCTTTTACTAGTTTGGAGGGTGAGCCAAAACCACATGAGATTGCTGCTCTGGTTCATCTGGGGAAGTCTGAGGTGGAAGCCCATATGACTACTAAATGAGGGATTAAAGGATTACCATCTCAGTTCTTATTGGAGAAAGCTCGTTACTTTTCCAGGATGAAGAGTACAATCGCTTTTGAGGCCATCTTTGCTCAACTTGCTTATGGGTTGTTCTTATTTCCTAATGTGAACAAGTTTGTTGACATTACAGCTATCAGTATCTTCATGATTGGAAACCCAGTTCCTACCTTGTTGGGTGATGCTTATTACTTTATTCATCTTCTAAATTTTTTTAATGGGGGGATGATTATCTGTTGCACGCCTTTGTTGTACCGGTGGTTGATCTCTCATATGCCTCAGTCTGATGCTTTTTAGGATGTCAAGAAGGAACCCCGTTGGGCTCCTAAGATCATGGCACTTACTCACTCAGATATTGATTGGTATCATCGTGCTTACCAGGATATAGAGATTATTGACAGTTGTGGTAGTTTCCCCAATGTACCTCTTCTTGGTAAAAAGGGAGGAATTAACCATAACCCTATTCTTGCACGACGACAACTTGGTTATCCGATGAGGGATAAACCAAATAGTATTCATTTGAGTAGTTTCTTTCTGAAGGAGGGAGAAGACCATAGAGAAGCTAGGGAGCAGATTGCGAAGCCCTGGCGTCACATTCATAAGAAGATTAGGAAGGATTTGGGACCTAGGGGTGCTGTTTCTTTGGAGCCATATCTTCAGTGGGTCTAAATGAGAGTTATTCAATTGAAGATGCGTATTCCCGGGAAACACCTATGCCTGATCTATTTGTGAAGACCACTCCTACCTTATTAGATTATCTAGAAGAGCTGCAACTTGCTTTGGTTAGGATGCAACAGGAAAAGGAAGTTTGGAAGAACAAGTTCCAAACTTTAGAGATTTCCTATAGAGTAGACTTGAAGGAGATAGACGACTTGATTGAGATCCTTGAGAGTCGAGCGGTGGAGTCTATGGAGAGGCAAGGGGATTTATTTTCTCCTAAGCCTCATTCAGGTGTTGATTACTCACTTCCTGATTTAGGTGATTGGAAGGAGGTTGCCATCAGACATGCGGAAGAAAACCAGAGGTTGAAAGCTCAGATTGCCAGGCTCACGGGGAAGCGCCAGCATATAGAGTGATCTCCACCAGTTTTACTTCTCAGGGTTTTATTTTTTATTTTCATCTTGTACCTGGGATCATTGAAACTTGTAATCCATTTTGGAGTTGTTATAATAAAAATTTTCAGTATTTCAAATGCGCTATTACTTTGATATTTGCAATATGTCCATAAATTTTAAATCCCTTGAAATATTAAATAATAAAATAAAAACATGTGCACTGCATATCATACATCATATTGCACATATTTCTTGCATTTAGTATGCATATCCAGGTATCTCACCAAGCTTTTTTACTTCATTCAACAAGCTGACTCACCACTACAACACTCGGGCTAATTTCAGAAAGAAGATGGACAACTTAGAACAAGAGAATCATGAGCTGCACGAGGAGGTTTCCGCTTTGAAGGCCAGCATGGCCAATCCGACTGCTCTGATGGAATCTCTGGTGGTTGCTCAAAGTCATCCACCGAGTTCCCAACGTTAACCAACAAGGGCAACTACTGAAGCTCCGACTGTTCCTGTATCTGCTACTCTAGTTGTTGTTCAGAATAGCATGCCTCAAGGCTATCCATGGGGAATTCCAGAGAATTTTGCACCTGGAGGTTTCAATCTTGGTCATCAAGATACTCCATTTATGGGTGTAGCTCTAACTACTGTTGCTTATCAGAGACCGTCCCAGCAGGGGAATCAAGGGTATAGTCAGAGAAGGGAGAGTTATGACCCTATTCCTATGAGCTATACAAAGTTACTACCGGCATTGATTCAGAAGAAGCTGGTTCAGACCCGACCACCTCTCGCCGTACCATCACCATTGCCTTGGTATTATAAGGCAGACCAAACATGTGATTTTCATCAGGGAGCACCAGGGCATAATGTTGAGAATTGTTATCCTTTGAAGACTGAAGTGCAAAAGTTGGTGAAGTATGGTGTTCTATCTTTCAAGGATGTGGGACCTAATGTGAAAGACAATCCTCTACCCAAGCATGGGGGAGTAAATGTTGTGAATGTGGTGGCCGGTTGTCCCGGTGACTTCTGGATTTTTGATATTAATCTGGTTAGAGGAGATTTGGTGAAAATACATGCAAACCTTTGTGAATTTAGCTACTATATGCATGACCATGCCGGTTGTGCTATTTGTAGTACAGACATACATGGTTGTAATAAGATAAAGACTGATTTACAAGAGATGATGGATGAGGCCCTAATCCATATAATCAGGCTTAAGGAAGAGTATGAAGAGGAGGTGCATATGGTTTTTGGATGTCCTGGAGAATTCAGAATTTTTGATGTAGAGTATATGAATGAGGACCTTGTGCAATTGCATGCTACCTTCTTCCATATGGCTACTCACAGAGAATCCTTGATGAGGGTACTGGACCAAGCTTTTGTGGAGAGTGATATGCCAATAGACCAATTCAGCAGTGTAATAGGGAACATTATGTCATGTAATAACTTGAGTTTATGTGATGATGAATTACCAGATGAAGGAAGGAATCACAACTTGGCCCTCCACATCTCTATGAACTGCAAGAATGATTCACTATCCAATTTGCTGATTGATAGTGGATCTGCTTCGAACGTTATACCGAGGAGCACTCTTATGAAGTTGAAATATCAAGGAACGGCTATGCCCCCGAGTGGCATCATTTTGAAAGCGTTTGATGGATCAAGGAAATCTGTTATTGGTGAAGTGGACTTGCCTATTTATATAGGACCACATTTGTTTCAGGTAACTTTCCAGGTCATGGATATTGTACCCGCTTATAGCTGTTTGCTAGGAAGGTCGTGGATACATGAGGCAGGGGCTCTCACTTCAACTTTACACCAAAAACTGAAGTTTGTACGTGAAGTGAAAGTAGTGATCATAAATGGGGAACATGCATTATTGATATCTCATTTGTCCTCTTTGAGCATTGTGGAGGCGGATGAAGCTACTGTTGGAACCAAATTCCAAGCCTTATCCATTGACAATATAAGAGGAAATGAGAATTCCATGGTTTCACTTAAGGATGCGCAACAGGTTATGCGTAAGGGTCATAGTGAAGTGTGGGGACAGATTATGGATCCACCTGTGAACAAGAACAGAGTTGGCTTGGGGTTCTCTTTGAAGAATGACAAAGGTAAGGGCATGAAGCCAAAGTCTGTTGTGACCAAGTATCAAGACATCTTCCGTAGCGGGGGTTATCTTCATCCAACTGTTTCCAGGATTGACGCCATTGTGGAAGATGAAGCAGAGCAGGAAATTCTGAATTATGTGACGCATGAAGTTAGGGTTCAGAACTGGATCACCATTGATGTTCCCTCTTGCATACCTGTTTCAAAGTAATTTGTTTTATTAATCTTTTTGAAAAAGCTTTCACTCTGCCCAAGGTGGAAGTATTAATGTTGTAGGGCTTATCTGTTTGCTGTGACTTTTAAAATCAATAATAAAAGTTGTCCTTGTTTCCCAAATTGTGTCTTTATTTTCTGCTTTTTCTTGGAAAATGGTAAAAAAATACCATTTCAAAATAAATAAATAACTGAAATTCAATATGCATGATCACTTGTTATATGTGTCAGTTTCTAAAAGTAATCACAAATCATATGTGCATATTAATTAAAAAACCCGTTGAATACAATGACCCTGCACCCTCTCCCAACTTTGAGTGTCCTGTGTATGAGACTGAAGAAGAAGATTATGATGAGATTCTAGAAGAGGTTTCAAGGTTGCTTGAGCACGAGGAAAATAACATACAGCCATATAAAGAGCCATTGGAAGTGATCAATTTGGGTTCAGAAGAAGATTCGAAGGAAGTCAAGATTGGAGCATTGCTGCATCTCGATGTGAATAGCAGGTTGATTGAGTTGTTGAAAGAGTATGTGGATATTTTTGCTTGGTCTTATCAAGATATTCCTGGTCTAGATACAGATATTGTAGAGCACCATTTGCCGTTGAAGCTAGAGTGTCCGCCAATTAAACAAAAGTTGAGAAGAACTCACGCAGATATGGCAGTGAAAATCAAAGAGGAGGTTCTAAAGCAGATTAATGCTGGTTTCCTTGTGACGTCAGTGTATCCTCAATGGATTTCCAATATTGTCCCAGTACCGAAAAAAGACGGAAAAGTCCGCATGTGCGTAGATTACAGAGATCTAAATAAATCTAGTCCAAAAGATGATTTTCCATTGCCACACATTGATATGTTAGTGGATAGCACAACAAAATTCAAAGTATTCTCGTTCATGGACGGATTTTCCGGGTATAATCAAATAAGAATGGCTCCGAAGGACATGGAAAAAACAACGTTTATCACACCCTGGGGAACATTCTGTTCTAGAGTGATGCCCTTCGAATTGAAGAACGCTGGTGCAATGTACCAGAGGGCTATGACAACCCTATTACATGATCTGATGCACAAGGAAATCAAAGTATATGTTGATGACATGATTTCCAAATCCCATACTGAAGAAGGGCATGTAGAAGATTTGTTGAAGTTGTTTCAGAGTTTGAGGAAGTATCGTCTCCGCTTGAATCCAAATAAATGCACCTTCGATGTTTGGTCATGGAAATTGTTGGGTTTCATTGTTAGCCAGAAATTAATTGATGTTGACCCTGATAAAGTCAAATCAATTCAAGAGATTCCAGCGCCAAGAACTGAAAATCAAGTTAGAGGTTTCCTCGGGCGTTTGAATTATATTTCCAGATTCATCTCCCACATGACTGAAACATGTGAACCGATATTTAAGTTGTTAAAGAAAGATCAAGGTTATGTATGGACGGATGAATTCCAAAGGGAATTAGAAAGTATTAAAGAATATCTGCTTGAACCTCCTATCTTGCTCCCTCCTGTCGAACGAAGACCGTTGATTATGTATCTGACAGTGTTAGATAAATCCATGGGTTGTACTCTGGGACAACAGGATGAAACAGGGAAGAAGGAGTTCGCCATTTATTATCTCAGTAAAAAATTCACTGATTGTGAGTCGCAGTATTCCATGCTGGAAAAGACATGTTGTGCTTTGGCCTGGGAGGTAAAGCGTATACGACAGTATATGTTGAATCACACTACTTGGTTGATCTCCAAAATGGATCCAATCAAGTACATTTTTGAAAAGCCTGCTCTTACTGGGAGAATTGCCTGCTGGCAGATGTTGTCATCTGAATATTATATCGAATACCGCACTCAAAAAGCTATTAAAAGCAGTGTGTTGGTAGATTATCTTGCTCACCAACAAGTGGAGGATCACCAGTCTGTAGAATATGAATTCCCCGATGAGGATGTGATGTTCCTGAAAGTGAAAGATTGTGATGAACCATTGCCTGAGGAAGGTCCTGACCCTGAATCTCGTTGGAGTTTGATATTTGATGGAGCTGTGAATGCTTATGGTAAAGGAATGGGTGCCATGATTGTCACTCCCCATGGATCGCACATTCCTTTTACCGCAATATTAACATTTGATTGTACTAATAATATGGAAGAATACGATGCTTGCATCATGGGTCTCGAAGAAGCTATTGATCTCAGAATTAAAATTCTAGATGTGTATGGTGATTCAACTTTGGTAATAAATCAGATTAAAGGAGAATGGGATACTCGTCACCCCAACATGATCCCTTATAAAGATTATGCTAGAAGATTGTTACCCTTCCTTAACAAAGTTGAATTCCATCATATTCCTAGAGATGAAAATCAAATGGCGGACGCTCTGGAAACTCTGGCTTCTATGTACCAAGTAAATAGTTGGAATGATATACCTCGAATTACAGTTGGGCGACTGGATAGGCTCGCTCATGTGTTTACAACAGAGGAGGTAGAAGATGAAAAACCTTGGTATCATGACATCAAGCATTTTCTTTAGACTCAGGAATACCTGATTGGTGCTTCGAAGAAAGATAGAAAGACATTGAGAAGATTGGCAGGCAGTTTCTTCCTCAATGAAAATGTGTTGTATAAAATAAATTATGACATGGTCTTACTCAGATGCATGGATAGACATGAAGCAGACATGTTGATGCATGAGGTTCATGAAGGTTCATTTGGCACTCATGCCAATGGATATTCGATGGATAAAAAGATGCTAAAGGCAGGTTACTATTAGCTAACAATGGAATCTGATTGTTACAAATTTGCAAAGAAGTGTCATAAATGTCAGATTTATGCAGATAAGGTCCATGTGCCTCCGACACTTCTCAATGTGATCTCTTCCCCATGGCCTTTATCTATGTGGGGGTATTAACATGATTGGGATGATAGAACCTAAAGCTTCGAATGGACACAATTTTATCTTGCTAGCAATTGATTACTTCACCAAGTTGGTGGAGGATGCTTCATATGCCAATGTTACTAAGCAGGTGGTTGTGCGTTTCATCAAGAATAATCTTATATGTCAGTATGGTGTTTCGAGCAGAATTATCACCGACAATGACTTGAATTTGAACAATAAAATAATGATAGAAATTTGTGAGGAATTCAAGATTTTCCATCACAATTCATCTTCGTACAGGCCGAAGATGAATGGGGTTGTTGAAGCTGCTAATAAGAATATCAAGAAAATTATCCAGAAAATGGTTATTACTTATAAGGATTAGCATGAAATGCTCCCTTTTGCTTTGCATGGATATCGAACATCTGTCCGCACTTCAACAGGAGAAACCCTGTTCTCCCTTGTGTATGGAATGGAAGTTGTGCTCCCAATTGAGGTTGATATCCCCTCTTTCCGTGTGATAATGGAAACCGGGTTGACAGAGGCTGAATGGGTCCAAAACCAGTTTGACCAATTGAATCTGATCGAAGAGAAGAGGATGACAACATTATATCATGGACATTTATATCAGAAAATAATGAAGAAATCTTTTGATAAAAAGGTCAAACCTCGTGAATTCAGGGACAACGACCTCGTGCTCAGGAATATCATGTCTTTCAACACTGATTCTAGGGGCAAGTGGACTACCAACTTTAAAGGCCCATATGTTGTCAAGAAAGCCTTCTCTGGTGGTGCATTAATTCTTGAAACTATGGATGGTGAGGAGTTCCCACATCCCATGAATGCTGATGCAGTCAAGAAATACTCCGCCTAAAGAAATAAAAGAAGAGCTCGCTAGGTTGAAAACCCGAAAGGGCGGCTTAGGCAAAAAAGAGCGTCTCGGTAGGCCGAAAACCCGAAAGGGAGGTCTAGGCAAAAATTAGAGACATAAACAGAATAAATTTCCTGCTAAGTTGAAAACCCGCAAGGGCAGCTTAGGAAAAAGTTAGGGACTTTCTTGGCAAGTAACTGCATCATGCAAGATCTGATCATTGAAGCAGAAATCTTCTCGAATCCTCATTGTTTTACCCCAAAATTTTCTTTCTCACTTATCAAGAATTTGCTCACAAGATCTCCTTGGACTCAAGACTGCACTAGGGTTTGATCAGCTCAAGACACCTCCTTAAACACTGATGACCAAAATTAGAGTTTGAGATTGAACAAGGATATTTGAACTTCTAATGCCCCATATGACTTTCATGGATCATCATGGACCCCCAATATCACTCATGTCAAGTTTCAAGCCTTGGATCACATTTTTGCTCAGTCAATTGAGCAGTTGACCTAAAAACCAGTTGTATTGGGGAAAAGGTCAACTATGGCCAATTTACAGTCAAACATCATAATTTTTTTATCCAAATCAACATTTTAAACCCATGTGTATCATTTGATCAAGTTTGGACCATAATTCCCCAAGAAATTTCATCAAATCTCCAAAAGCGCAAAATGCTCAAAATTAGGGTTTTGACAGGGAAAGGGCAATTTCTGATTTTTGACCTAGAAAATAATCAATTGGTTTAAGTCATGATCTCAAGAGTCCAATTGCATCAATTTTTTACCTAATAACATGGCTCAAAACATCTATCAAGTTCAAAGGATTGACAGATGAATTTTCAGTCAACTGATCAAAAGTCAACTGTATACTGAAAGGTCAAACTTTGACTTTTTGGTCAAATTATAATGCCAAAGATCACAATTCATCAAAACATGTCAAAATGTGAAACTTATTCATCAAGAAATCAAAAAAGTCAAGATTTCCTTTTGAAAAGTCAAAATTTTTAAATTTGAAATTTTTCAAAGTGTTGAAAATTTCTTATTTTTTCATTACTTTGAGCAAAATTTTCACCATGATGCAAGATGATTCAAGAGAAACTTCAAAAATGAAAGTTGTAGATCTCCATGAAATCTAAAACTTTTCTTTACACAACTACTTCCAAAATTTCTTGGATCTCAAGTTATAATTTTAAGAACATGTGGTCATGAAACAAAACACAGTGAAATTTTTGCCCTAATTCGGTCAGGATTTTGACCTAACTTCATGGCCCTTTTTCATATAGTTCCAATGTAAATAATCAAAATAAATTCAAATATGGGTTGTAGATCACATTGCAATCTTTCCAAAATGTCAAATAACTCCTTGAGATCATTTTTGAGTAGGGAGAATCGAAGAGATGAAGTTAGGGTTTTATCACTTGAATTACAAGTCATTTTGTGATGAACCAAGTTCAAAATTCAAACTATGCTGCATAAAATCTACTTTTCAGGCATCAAAATTGTTAGGAACTCCATAATTAATGGCATGCACAACTGTTAGAGGTCTCATTTCAAGCATTTAATGAATGGGCATGCTTTATATCCATTTTTGGAAGAAAGGTTACATTGCCATTTTGATAAAGTGCTTTTTTGCACAAAACTTGTTCTTGAGCCTTGCACTTGTTGTCTTCTGACCACACAAGTCCTACAACTCATGAGATATTTTTTAGACACTTACAATCACTCAGTCCATGCTTGTACTACACATTGAAACTTGGTTTCTCTCTTTTCTTTAAAATCAAGTAACGTAGCCAAAAGCTAAAAACTTGTACTTCTGACTTGCTAATGCACTCTAATCCTTTTGCTTATACATACATAAACTATTGACATAAAACACACGAATTCTCATGCACTAAAAATGCCTAGAACTCAGAATCACATTCCATACCTCCATTTTCACATAAGCTGACCAAAAAACTTGAAACTCATAACTCCCTCGTGCGTTTTCATGCCTTTTGTTTCCTAAAGCTTCTAAACATCATTTAGAACTGATCCCATACCCTGTTACAGAACTGTAACACCATTAACACCATCCTCCATTTTGAAAAATAGATCTTTACACTTGGACTTCTCTAGAACTTCTCAGGCCATTTTAGCTCAAGCTAAGCATTCCATTAGCTTCCTGGGAACTTTAGGAAGCTAACCCAACCATTGGAACTCCTTGAAAGCTGCTCAAACTTCAAACCCGATACCCCTTTGCAAGGTAAGTTTTCTAACTTTGGAACTTCTCATACAGGCATCATCAATGATTTATTTGTGAACAAAACATGTAGATATCATTGCCCTAAAGCTAATCATGTCCATAGTTTCCATTAATTTTTCTTGAGCTTAGAGAATTTTAAGATTGAAATTTCTGAGATTTTTAGGGTTCAGTTTAGGGCCAATGAAATCCATGCTTATCTTTGATATATAGTTTTAATGCTTTACATTTTTGAAATCGTGAGGAAATTTGCTACAAGTTTCATGTTTACAATTTTCATTTTTGATGAGAAATGAACAAGTTACAGTTGGTATGGCTGGAGGTTGAAGATGAAGTGTAACTCAGGGTGCATTTTGTATCATATATTTATTGTTTTGCTTATGTTAACGGATGTATAGCCACCCCAGTGGTAGAAGCGTGCGCCTGTAACCTTTGGGACCTAGGTTCGAGCCCCAGTGGTACCCTTTTGTGTTTGTTTTACATGTTTTGCATTTTCTGACTTTTTTTGCAGGGCGCTGGGCCTCTTTGGGCTTGTTTTATTTTTTTGTTTTTGCTAGCTAACCCCCTGTTTCATATTTGCGCCCCTGACCCAGTTTATTTTATTTTCTTATTTTTATTTCATTTATTTTCTTAAATACTTTTCCTATTATTAAAAAATCATAAAAATATAAAAAAATAGTTGATTTATATTTTAACTTAGTTTATTTATTTTTCTCACACAAAAAATTATTTTATTAATCATATTTTATTTATTTTTACTTATTATCTTGTAAATTTAATTAAAACTAGGTTATTAGTTATTTTCTTTTACACCAATTAAAATATATTATTTTAATATTAAAAAGGCCAAAAATATTTTATAACACTATAATTATTTTCAAGACAAAAAAATACCAAAAATACTTTTCTTATAAAAACTTAATTTCTTTTATTTTAATTAATAGATTTAGGGTTTGTTTAAAAATCTTTTCTTAGTAAATTTAGGGTTTATTTTTTATTATGTTAACTAATTATTTTTCCCCTTAATTATTTAGGATAAGACAATTTCCCTTTTCCTAAAGTTCCAAACAAATATCCATTTATTTTACATTTCACATTTTTGTACATTTATTCATTTTGTACATTATATTCATTTAATTTCTTGTACATTTGTACCAATTCAATATGGTTAAAATAGACTAAATATGTTTAAATTATTGCAATCCCAATTTACAATTTGTACACCGCCTCCCACAAGTATTGTAATACCGTAGTAACTTTAAATTATGCAATTTATCGCTTTATATACAATTGCTAGTAATTAGGATTTGTATGGAAAGACTAAAACCAATACTTAGAAAACCCTAATTCAAGACAAAATGAAGCATGAAAACAACACACTTGCACACAAGCACCCCTAGGGTAAATCCACTTGGTTTCCTTTACAAAATGGCCATATTACGCATGTGAGGTATCTTAGAAAAAACAAGAAAATATAAGATCATAGTACCTCGATGACGCTATCCAAGTTACCTTTCAAATGATCTTAGTCCCTAAAAAAGGAATGTTAAGATACCTTACAACATTGCTAATCATGGTTATACGGTGGCCCACGCCCGTCCCGTTTACATCCAAAGATAGGGTTACTTACCAATTCAATGGTAAGATAACAATGTCAAAGGAAAAGAAAAATGAACAAGAAAGACTTTTGATTAGGTAGAATGCTCCTAATTACTTGCTCAATTTCAAGCAAATATCCTTGCTATCTTCAAAACAAACACCTACACTTTCAAACATCTTACAAACTCGAAAACATTTTCAAAAGATCAAACACTTTGTATACATTCTTACGAACGAGAATCATTACAAAGTTTTCCTAAACAATGTCCTCTTGACAAAATACTTTCAAAAACCACACAAAACACAATTTCAAACAAAAGCAAGTGATCTAGCAAGTAACTATAAGCCCATGGAAAACCATGGATGAAAAGGGTGCTAATACCTTCCGTTTTCATAATCTACTACCCGAACTTAAGAAATAATCTCAAAGGTCTTTCCTGTGCTTTTTCACCTTTCCTTTTGGATAAAACAAAAGTCAATGGCTACTCTTGCTAACCACAACATTTGTGATCAAACACAAAACCCTCAAGTCAGTTATCCCACCGTATCACATAACTGGAGACTCTGCTGGGGAATTTTCTAAAATTGGGGTTACCCCAGGGTTAGATCATATTTACTTGCTTTCATTGTTTGACTTGTATGCTTTACATTTTTGTTCTTTGTTTGGGTTTGAATCCTCTACCCGGATTTGGGATACCTTATAGGTAAGTAGCAATACATTGTGGAAACTGTGCGGGGTATACCGACATGGTCGAAGCAATAACTACGTTGGTGCGACATATTTGTGGGTACCGGTAGGCCTTGAGTTAATCAAGGAGAATGCGGGGCCGCTGAGTGATGTCATGAAGCACAAATGAAATTTTAGAACCTTTACTTGACCAACTTGGGCTTTAGGACGTAGTGAGATGACCGACTTTAGTGCAGTTCAAAGTTGGTAGATACTCGATACTACACTCATTGAGGTTTGGTTTTTTGAGATATGTCGGACGCCATTAAAGAGGCTTGTGCTGAGACAATGCTCAAAGAAACAAATCAGTGATATTGAGCTCCTTAGAACCCAATTACTATTACTAGGACAGGTTTGAGCCAACTAAACTTCAAAAGGGTACTTACCTATGAGACTCCATGCAAGCCTAAAACTAAGGACTTGTTTGCTTTGTTTATATATATTTAATTTTACATAACATCATGAACATCATAACATCATATTCATTCACTAACCATTTCAAGGATCTTGGGATTTATCTTTGTTCTGTTTTATAGGACATGGATTCTATTCGCATGAAAACCATTCAAGTCAATCTTGTAAGGATCTCTCAACAACTTAAGGAGCTAGCTTCAAGGATTCCATAAAATTCTCCATTCACCGAGAGACATGGTCGCCTACTCAACTTGGTCACTTCCAACACTGACGAAGACATGGTGAAGGTGCTCTTTCAATTCTTTAATCCTTTACACCTTTGCTTCACATTTCCCGATTATCAACTTATGCCAACTTTGGAAGAATTATCCCAACTCTTGAGGATTCCCATTCTCAATCAACTACCTTTCAATGGTATGGAAAGAGACCCAAAGCCAGAAGAGATTGCTCAAGCTCTACACTTGCAGTCATCTGATGTCACAACTAATTGGGAAACAAGGAGTGGTGTCAAAGGCTTCCTAGAAAAGTTTTTGTTTGAGAAATCCTAAAACTGTTGGAACTCTTTGGATTTTCAAGCCTTTGAGGAGATTGTGGCTCTCCTCATCTATGGGATGGTTTTGTTCCCAAATCCTGACCAACTCATAGATGTGAATGCCGTCAAGATCTTCCTGTTTCGTAATCCAGTGCCTACTTTTCTAGGGGATATTCTACATTCTTTTCACACTCGCACTATGAGGAAAGGAGGTGTCCTTATGTGTTGTACTCCTATATTGGAAAGATGGTTTATTTCACATCTTCCCCAATCTGTATTGAAGAACGAGCAAGGTTCAAGTTGGTCACAAAGGTTGATAATGCTCAAGCATTCAGACATTCATTGTTGAAAGCAGGCGTTCAGTGTCTATTAAATAACAAAGAAATTTTGTTCGAGAAGGCTTCAATTCCAACCATTTCTTATAATGATGTTTCCATCATGACCATTTCCGACAATTCATCCACGGTCTCCACCAAAAGACCCGTTAGAATTACATCATTTCCAAAAGTAGCTCCGTTGATAATTACAATGCCTGGACCAATCCTGTATTCGTCAGACAAAACCGTACCATGGAATTATGAAGGGGATGTCTACTACGACGACATCAAGCAAGATTGGCAAGATGTCGAAGATTCAAGTTCCGAGAAATTAGATAACCCGCAGTGGAAGGCTTTTCTCTCCATAAATTTCTCCTTCCAAAGCTATTTCTGGACCCGTAATCATTCCTGTTGTTGTTGCTCCTCCAAAGGTTATTCCTAGTCCTACAATCATCTCTGCTAATACTCCTGCTGACAAAGTTTTTACCCCTACTAAACAGTCCTGCTGCCGAGTTAACCGAGACTCGAGGTAAAGATATTCTGGTTGAGCCTGTCCGGACAAAGGCACAATCAATAGCTATCCCTGAGACCTCCCAGAAAGAGATTGAGGAAATTCTAAAGATCATAAAAAGAAGCGACTACAATGTAGTCGAGAAACTGGGGCAAACTCCATCAAAAATTTCCATGCTGGCTTTATTACTATGTTTTGAGGCGCATGCAAAGGCCTTGGTAAAACTCCTCAAAACTGCCCATGTACCCCAAGAAACATCTGCCGATCAGTTCCAAGACTGCGTAGCCAGCTTAACTGTAGATAATGGTTTAGGTTTTTCAGATGTTAATTTAATGCCAAGAGGAAGGAAGCATAATGAGGCATTGCATGTCTCAGTAGAATGAAGGGGCACGACCTTAGCTCATGTTTTGGTGGAAACTGGTTTCTCTCTTAATGTGTTACCTGAAAAGGCTCTTGATAGGCTTGAATCTAAGGGATTGACATTGAAACCAAGCAACATAGTAGTGAGGGCCTTTGATGGCTCAAAATGGATGGTGCATGGGGAAGTGGACATCCCCATAAAGGTTGGGACCCAAACATTTGACTCAACTTTTTGTGTAATGGATATTCGCCCTTCATATTCCTGCTTGCTAGGCTGACCATGGATTCACAATGCTGGCGTTGTCACTTCTACGTTGCATCAAATGCTTAAATATCCAATTCATGGGAAGATCATCACTGTTCATGGATAAGAAGAGTATATGGTCAGCCATCTAAATTCCTTCAGATATGTGGAACTAGATGGCGAATTTATTGAAACTCCATTCCAGCACTTTGAAGAAGTCCCGCAAGATGTGGCAGTAACCAAGGCTGTGTCTCAAGTTCCCAAGATCACAAGGCCTCTACTCAAGATGTCGTCTATAAAGGATGCCAAGGCAGTGATAGAAGAAGGTGGGTGCACTATTTGGGGACAACTCTCAGATATCTCATACAAGTCTGACAAATTTAGGCTGGGTTTCACTTCAGGTGCCCAGAAGGTTGTACGACGTGCTCGCACTGGAGGACCACCTTTGAAGATCAGCAACCACCAAGTCAGCGCCGTGGAGGATGATGGAGACAACTACAAACTGGAGGATTGGATTTTTCCAACTGTCAGTGAAGGGCTCAACAACTGGGAGGCTAGAGATTTCATCCAGATCACTTTTACTCCCACAATAATTTGTCTTTACATTTTGTTGGATCTGTAATATTAAAACAATTCAGACTCCTAAAACCTTGCGTCTTATCCGAGGAACAATGGTCCATTTGTAAGGGTTATTATCTCATTTCCATATGACATCAATGAATCATGGACGTTTTTTTTGCATACAAACTTTGTGCTCATTGTTTTTCTTTTTTACATTTTTCATTTCTTTCAAAGATAGCTATACTCTTACACACACTCACACTCACAATGCAGGACTACATCCACTCGGGATCCCATGGATAACAGTTCTGCTATGGCCTTCTGTGACTCTGAAAATATAATCTACCAAGCCGAAGACGAAGGTGAGGAAGATTGTGAAGTACCAGGGGAACTCGCCAGGTTACTGCAACAAGAAGAGAGGACCATTCAGCCCCATGAGGAACCAGTGGACACAATTAACCTAGGTACCGAAGAAGACAAAAGAGAAGTCAAGGTGGGTGCCAATCTGGAACCCAATGTTAAAGAGCGTCTGATTCAATTGTTACACGATTACGTTGAGGTCTTTGCCTGGTCGTACAAAGACATGCCAGGACTTGATGCAGATATTGTAGTACATCATCTACCCACAAAAGAGGACTGTCCTCCAGTAAAATAAAAGGTTTGTCGGATACGACCAAAAATGTCAGAGAAGATTAAAGAAGAAGTCATGAAACAATTCAACGCTGGATTCTTGGCCGTCACTTCCTATCCACAATGGGTTGCCAATGTTGTTCCCGTGCCCAAAAAAGACGACAAAGTACGAATTTGCATGGACTACAAATATTTGAATAGGGCAATCCCTAAGGATGATTTCCCACTTCCCCACATCAATGTTCTAGTTGACAATACGGTGCAACATAAAGTGTTTTCCTTCATGGACAGTTTCTCAGGCTACAACCAAATCAAAATGGCGCCTGAGGACATGGAGAAAACAACCTTTGGCACACAATGAGGCATATTTTGCTACAAGGTTATGCCATTTGGACTGAAGAATGCTTGGGCAACCTATCAACGTACCATTGTAGCTCTATTTCACGACATGATACATCACTAAATAGAGGTCTATGTGGACGACATGATAGCCAGATCTCAAACAGAAGAAGAGCATCTTGACCATTTACAGAAACTGTTTGAGAGACTAAAGAAATACAAGCTGAGGTTGAATCCGAATAAATGCACATTTGGAGTGAGGTTTGGTAAACTCAAAGGTTTTGTCGTCAGTAATAAAGGTATTGAGGTAGATCCTGCAAAGGTGAAAGCGATACAAGAGATGCTTGCTCCTCGTACTGAGAAGGAAGTCAAAGAATTCTTGGGACGTTTAAACTACATTGCCAGATTCATTTCTCACCTGACAGCTACTTGTGAACCAATCTTCACATTATTGAAGAAAGATCAAGTAGTCAAATGGAATGATGAGTGCCGAAATGCTTTCGACAAGATCAAAGAGTACCTGCAAGAGCCTTCTGTGTTGATGCCACCAGTCGAGGGAAGATGGTTGATTATGTATATGACTGTTTTGGAAGATTCAATGGGGTGTGTGTTGGGGCAGTATGACGATTTTGTCCGAAAAGAGCATGCTATTTATTACCTGAGCAAAAAGTTTACCGACTGTGAAACAAGAAATTCACTGCTCGAGAAAACTTTCTACGCTCTAGCATGGGCTACTCACCGGCTAAGATAGTATATGCTGACCTATAATACCTTGTTGATATCTAAAATGGATCCAATAAAATACATCTTCGAGAAGCCTGCTCTCTCTGAGAGAATAGCGAGATGGAAGATGATCCTGATAGAATATGACATATAGTATACTACCCAGAAAGAAATAAAGGGAAGTGTACTAGCGGATCACCTTGCTCACCAGGCTGTGGAAGACTACCAGTCCATGAAGTTCGAATTCCCGGATGAAGACATCATGATGGTAAACAACTATGAAGAATTGCGACCATATGACAGACCTAAACAAGGATACCGATGGACCCTGGTTTTTGATGGGGCATCTAATGCACTCGACAATGGTATTGGTGTTGTACTCATATCTCCTGAAGGATGTCATACTCCTTTTATGGAAATACTCTGCTTCAATTATACAAATAACATGGCAGAATACGAGGCATGTATTTTTGGTCTCAAAGCTTCCATAGATTTGGGGATCAAGTCTTTAAATGTATTCGGAGATTCATATTTGGTTATCAGCCAAATCAAAGGGGAATGGGACACCAAACACCCTAACCTTATCCCTTACAAAGAACATGTTTTGACGTTGCTCCTATATTCTGAGAATATTACCTTCGAGCATTTCCCGCGAGAAGAAAATCAGCTAGCAGACGCACTAGCCACAATGTCATCCATGTTTAAACTTAAGTGGGATAACGAGGATCCCCAAATCACCATTGAACGAATGGATGAACCAGCACACTGTCACGTGATTAATACTGAAGAAGTAGTGGACCGGCCTTGGTTTCACGAAGTCAAGAGGTATCTCGAGGCTCAATAATATCCGCAAGGAGCTTCAGTAAATGATAAGAAGTTATTAAGGAGATTCTCTGCTAAATTATTCCTTAGTAATGGCATTCTCTACAAACGCAACCATGACTCTGTGTTACTTCGGTGCATAGACAAGGTTGAAGCAGAAAAGATCATGGCTGATCTACATAAGGGCACTTTTGGCACCCATTCCAGTGGGAATACGATGGAAAAGAAAATCCTACGGGCAGGCTATTACTGGTCTACCATGGAAGCAGATTTCTATCAACACTCTCGAACCTGCCATAAGTGTCAGATATATGCTGACAAGGTACACGTACCTCCGGTTCCTTTGAATGTCTTGACGACTCCTTGGCCCTTTGCTATATGGGGCATCGATATGATTGGGAAAATCAAACCAACAGCCTCCAATGGACATCGCT
Organism: Vicia faba; assembly: GCA_948472305.1. NCBI lineage: Eukaryota > Viridiplantae > Streptophyta > Magnoliopsida > Fabales > Fabaceae > Vicia > Vicia faba. The sequence continues at coordinate 698,424,822 of OX451738.1, read as the reverse complement.
TCATCTTAGTGGCAATTGACTACTTTACAAAGTGGGATGAGGCAGCCTCCTTCGCTTCCGTCACCAAGAATGTTATCGCCTGGTTCATCAAGCAGAATCTCATCTGTTGTTACGGTATCCTAGAGAGGATCATCACAGACAATGGTACGAACCTGAACAATACTATGATCACCGCCCTGTGCGAGCAATTCAAGATCCAGCAATCATAATTCTTCCCCTTACCGGCCAAAGATGAATGGTGCTGTCGAAGCCGCGAATAAGAACATTAAAAAGATCATACAGAAAATGACAGTCACATATAAAGACTGGCATGGGATGCTACCATTCGCTCTCCACGGGTATCGTACCACAACTCGCACATCAACCTGGGCAACACCCTACTCTCTGCTATACGACATGGAGGATGTCTTTCCTATTGAGGTTCAGATCCCCTCTCTGAGAATTATGAAGGATGCAGGGTTGAACGAAGACGATTGGATCCATACTCGACTTGATCAACTGAACTTGATTGATGAGAAAAGGCTTACTGCTATTTGCCATGGTCAAAGGTATCAAAAACGAATGATCAAGGCTTTCAACAAAAAGGTCAGACGCCAAGTGTATCAAGTCGAGGATTTGGTGATCAAACGTATCATACTGCCACAAGGTGATCCCAGGGGAAACAGACTCCTACCTATGAAGGACCATTTGTAATCAAAAGCATATTCTCTGGTGGAGTGATGATCTTGACCACCATGGATGGCGATGACCTGCCGCACCCTACGAACGCAGACATAGTCAAAAGATACTACACATAAGAAATCCTCTAGGTTGACACACCTAGGCGAAACAAGGGCATCCCGACGAACCAAAAAGGTTCGAGTAAAAATTAGGGATAAAACAAAAATCTGTACACCCGACAAGTTGAAAACCCGAAAGGGCGACTTGGGCAAAAAAGGGTATCCCGGTGGACTGAAAACCCGAAAGGGAGGTCCAGGCAAAAGTTTGGGAATTAAAAGCGTATGAATATGTCCCGTTGGATCACCTTATGGACAAACTGGAAAACTCAAGTTTTAATCAATTCAATAAACTTCGGACAAGGCAGCAAGTGGACAAGATGCTCAGAGACACGAAGGCTATAGCGGAATGGGAACCCTGTGGGATTTTTGCACATGGCTATCTTTTCTTTGTATCAAAATTTTCATTTTTTTACGACGGCATTCTCTTACTAGAATGTTTGTCTCATTGTAAAAAAATACTTACTCAAAGTTAATACAAAGATATCCCTTTGAAAGTGCAAAACTATCTGTTTTCTTTACTTTTATTTTGTTTACAAAAACGTCCAATGATTTATTTTTGAACATATGCATTTGAACATAATTACTATTTACAAAACAAAATAGAAAGACAGTCACTGATGGCTTTAAGAGATTGGTAAATCTCTCTAAGTTATTTCCATGAAATCCCCCGTAGTCTACAGTTTAACCCCCAATGGAACAGAGCTTCCAGTTATCAATCCCCAATAGAAGTCGTCCAATTTCTCAGGATTTCCGAACAGGATTTCACAAGTAGTACACGACATTTCCCTTACAACAAAGTTTATTTCTCTAAGTGGAAATTCATCAACACTTCAACTCCACAACATGAAGACTTACACTCCATATCCTCAACAACAGTCAGGGATTTATTTTTCCCAATCCAACAGCCGTGCAACAGATTATGTCACATACGCATACATCGCATCCATACATCATAAACATTGATAACACAAATGCATTATACCTTGCATTTCATACAACTTGACATTGCATATTAGCTAACATTTTACCCTTTTTAAGATAAGGTTAATTAACAACTACCATTAAGAATGTTCAGAGGTTTCTCAGATACAAATCAGATACGCTCCAGACATGGATGCCATCCTGATACTCATTCAAACTTAACTTTTGATACATTTCAGATACGCTCCAGACACGGATGCCATCCTGATACTCATTCAGACTCAACTTTTGATACAGTTCAGATACGCTCCAGACACGGATGCCATTCTGATACTCATTCAGATTCAACTTTGGATACAATTCAGATACGCTCCAGACACGGATGTCATTCTGATACTCATTCAGATTCATCTTTTGATACAGTTCAGATACACTCCAGACATGGATTCTATTCTAATACTCATTCAGATTCAACTTTCAGATACAGTTCAGATATGCTCCAGACAAGGATGCCATCCTAATACTCATTCAGACTCAACTTTTGATACAGTTCAGATACGCTCCAGACACGGACGTCATTTTGGTACTCATTCAGTTTCAGTTTACAGATACGGTTCAACAATAATTTCTGGATGGCATTTGCAAGCCCATCTCCGACAAAATTCCCATCATCCTTCCAAATGGCATCTTTAAGACCATTCCCTGTACTATCGACCCTCGCATCACCGAATGCAAATTTCTGGGGACTCTAGTGTCCAATCATCTACCACCTTCGAGTCAAGAATGGAAAAACTCGCCAATCTAACTCTTCAGGCTTAAGAAGATTGAATATGGGAAGCTGTTTTACCCCAAAATTTTCCCTCTCACTTATCAAGAATTTGCTCACCAAAATTCCTTGTACTCAAGACTGCACTAGGGTTTGATCAGCTCAAGACACCTTCTTAAACACTGATGACCAAAATTAGGGTTTGAGATTGAACAAGGATATTTGAACTTCCAATTCCCCATATGACTTTCATGGATCATCATGGACCCCTAAGATCACTCTAGTCAAGTTTCAAGCCTTGGATCACATTTTTGCTCAATCAATTGAGCAGTTGACCAAAAAATCAATTGTATTGGGGAAAAGGTCAACTATGGTCAATTTACAGTCAAACTTCATAATTTTTGATCCACATCAACATTTTAAACCCATCTGTATCATTTGATCAAGCTTGGACCATAATTCCCCAAGAAATTTGATCAAATCTCCAAAAGGGCAAAATGGTCAAAATTAGGGTTTTGACTGAGAAAGGGCAATTTCTGATTTTTGACCTAGAAAATGATCAAATGGTTTAAGGTGTGATCTTAAGAGTCCAATTGCATCAATTTTGACCTAATAACATGGCTCAAAACATCACTCAAGTTCCAAGGATTGACAAATGAATTTTCAGTCAACTGAACAAAAGTCAACTGTATACTAAAAGGTCAAACTTTGACTTTTTGGTCAATTCAATTGCCAAAGATCACAATTCATCAAAACATTTCAAAATATGAAACTTATTCATCAAGAAATCAAAAAAGTCAAGATTTCATTTTGAAAAGTCAAAATTTTTAAACTTATAAATTTTTCTAAGTGTTGAAATTTCTTATTTATTCATAACTTTGAGCAAATTTTTCACCATGATGCAAGATGATTCAAGGGAAACTTCCAACATGAAAGTTTTAGATCTCCATGAAATCTACAAATTTTCTTTACACAACTGCTTCCAAAAGTTCTTGGATCTTAAGTTATAATTTTAAGAACATGTGGTCATGAAACAAAACACTTAGTGAAATTTTTGCCCTAATTTGGTCAGGATTTTGACCCAACTTCATGGCAGTTTTATATATAGTTACAAGGGGAATATTCAAAAGAAATTCAAATATGGGTTGTAGAGAATATTTTAAGCTTTCCAAAATATCCAAGAACTCGTTGAGATCATTTTTGAGTAGGGAGAATCGAAGAGATGAAGTTAGGGTTTTATCACTTGAATTACAAGTCATTTTGTGATGAACGAAGTAAAATTCAAACTATGCTGCATAAAATCTACTTTGCAGGCCTCAAACTTGTTAGGCACTCCATAATTAATGGCTTGCACAGCTGTTAGAAGTATCATTTCAATCATTCAATGCATGGACATGATTTATATCAATTTTTGGAAGAAAGGTTACATTGCCATTTTGATAAAGTGCTTTTTTGCACAAAAATTGTTCTTGAGCCTTGAACTTCTTCTCTTCAGATCACACAAGTCTTATAACTCTTGAGAAATGGTTTAGACACTTACAATCACTTAGCCCATGCTTGACTATACAATGAAACTTGGTTTCCCTCTTTTCTTTAAAATCAAGTAACCTAGCCAAAAGCTAAAAACTTGTACTTCTGACTTGCCAATGCACTCCAATCCTTTTTCTTATACATACAAAAACTATTGACATAAAACACACGAATGCTCATTCCCTGAAAACGGCTAGAACTCAGAATCACATTCCATACCTCCATTTTCACATAAACTGACCAAAAAACTTGAAACTCATAACTCCCTCGTGTGTTTTCAAGCCTTTTGTTTCCTAAAGCTTCTAAACATCATTTAGAACTGATCCCATACCCTGTTACAAAAATGTAACACCATTAACACCATCCTCCATTTTCAAAAGCAGAGCTTTACACTTGGACTTCTCCAGAACTCCTCAGGCCATTTCAGCTCAAGCTAAGCATTCCATTAGCTTCCTGGGAACTTGAGGAAGCTAACCCAACCATTGGAACTCCTTAAAATCTCCTCAAACTTCAAACCCGATACCCCTTTGTAAGGTAAGTTTTCTAACTTTAGAACTTCTCATACATGCATCATCAATGGTTTATTTGTGAACAAAACATGTAGATATCATTGCCCTAAAGCTAACCATGTCCATAGTTTCCATTTATTTTGCTCGAGCTTACAGAATTTTAAGATTGAAATTTCTGAGATTCTTAGGGTTCAGTTTAGGGCCAATGAAATTCATGATTATCTTTGATCTATAGTTTTAATGCTTTACATTTTTGAAACCGTGAGGAAATTTGCTACAAGTTTCATCTTTACAATTTTCATTTTTGATGAGAAATGAACAAGTTACAGTTGGTCTGTCTGGAGGTTGAAGATGAAGTGTAACTCAGGGCGCATTTTGTATCATATATTTATTGTTTTACTTATGTTAACAGATGTATAGCCACCCCAGTGGTAGAAGTGCGCGCCTGTAACCTTTGGAACCTGGGTTCGAGCCCCAGTGGTACCCTTTTGTGTTTTTTTACATGTTTTGCATTTTCTGACTTTTTTTACAGGGCACTGGGCCTCTTTGGGCTTGTTTTATTTTTTTGTTTTTGCTAGCTAACCCCATGTTTCATATTTGCGCCCCTGACCCAGTTTATTTTATTTTCTTATTTTTATTTCATTTATTTTCTTAAATACTTTTCCTAATATTAAAAAATCACAAAAATATAAAAAAATAGTAGATTTATATTTTAACTTAGTTTATTTATTTTTCTCACACAAAAAATTATTTTATTAATCATACTTTATTTATTTTTACTTATTATGTTGTAAATTTAATTAAAACTAGGTCATTAGTTATTTTCTTTTACACCAATTAAAATTTATTATTTTAATATTAAAAAGGCAAAAAATATTTTATAACACTATAACTATTTTCAAGACAAAAAAATACCAAAAATACTTTTCTTATAAAAACTTAATTTCTTTTATTTTAATTAATAGATTTTGGGTTTTGTTTAAAAATCTTTTCTTAGTAAATTTAGGGTTTATTTTTTATTATGTTAATTAATTATTTTTCCCCTTAATTAATTAGGATAAGACAATTTCCCTTTTCCTAAAAATCCAAACAACTATCCATTTATTTTACATTTCATATTTTTGTACAATTATTCATTTTGTACATTATATTCATTTAATTTCTTGTACATTTGTACCAATTCAATATGGTTGTAATAGACTAGTTAGGTTTAAATTCTTGTAATCCCCATTTAAAATTTGTACACTGCCTCCCACAAGTATTGTAATAGCGTAGTAACTTTAAATTCCACAATTTATCGCTTTATATACAATTGCTAGTAATTAGGGTTTGTATGGAAAGACTAAAACCAATACTTAGAAAACCTTAATTCAAGACAAAATCAAGCATGAAAACAACACACTTGCACACAAGCACCCCTTGGGTAAATCCACTTGGTTGCCTTTACAAAATGGCCATATTACTCATGTGAGGTATCTTAGCAAAAACAAGCAAATATAAGATCATAGTCCCTCGATGACGCTATCTAAGTTTCCTTTCAAATGATCTTAGTCCCTAAAAGAGGAATGCTAAGATACATTGCAACATTGCTAATCATGGTTATACGATGACCCACGCCCGTCCCGTTTACATCTAAAGATAGGGTTACTTACCAAATCAATGGTAAGATAACAATGTCAAAGGAAAAGAAAAATGAACAAGAAAGACTTTTGAGTAGGTAGAATGCTCCTAATTACTTGCTCAATTTCAAATAAACATCCTTGCTATCTTCAAAACAAATACCTACACTTTCAAACATCTTACAAACTTGAAAAAATTTTCAAAAGATCAAACACTTTGTATACATTATTACGAACGAGAATCATTACAAAGTTTGCCTAAACAATGGCCTCTTTACAAAATACTTTCAAAAACCACACAAAACACAACTTCAAACAAAAGCAAGTGATCTAGCAAGTAACTAAGAGCCCATGGAAAACCATGTATGTAAAGGGTGCTAATACCTTCCCTTTTCATAATCTACCCCCCGAACTCAAGAAAAATCTCAAAGGTCTTTCCTGTGCTTTTTCACCTTTCCTTTTGGATAAAAGAAAAGTCGGTGGCGAATCTTGCTAGCCATAACATTTGCGATTAAATGCAAAACCCTCAAGTCAGTTCTCCCACCGTATCACATAACTGGCGACTCTGCTGGGGAATTTTCTAAAAGTGGGGTTACCTTAGGGTTAGATCACATTTACTTGCTTTCATTGTTTGACTTGTATGCTTTACATTTTGGTTCTTTGTTTGGGTTTGAATCCTCTACCCGGATTTAGGATACCTTATAGGTAAGTAGCAATACACTGTGAAAATTGTGCGGGGTATACCGACATGGTCTAAGAAAATGCTATGTTAGTGCGACACATTTGTGGGTACCGGTAGCCCTTGAGTTAATCAAGGAGAATACGGGGCTGATGAGTGATGTCATGAAGCACTAATGAAATTTTAGAACCTTTACTTGACCAACTTGGCCTTTAGGACGTAGTGAGATGACCGGCTTTACTGCAGTCCGAAGTTGGTAGATACTCGATACTGCACTCATTGAGGTTTGGTTTTTTGAGATATCTCGGTCGCCATTAAAGAGGCTTGTGCTGAGACAATTCTCAAAGAAACAAATTAGTGATATTGAGCTCCTTAGAACCCTGTTACTATTACTAGGACAGGTTTGAGCCAACTAAACTTCAAAAAGGGTACTTACCTATGAGTCTCCATGCAAGCCTAAAACTAAGGACTTGTTTTATTTGTTTGTATATATTTACTTGTACATAACATCATGAACATCATAACATCATATTCATTCATTAACCATTTCAAGGATCTTGGGATTTATCTTTGTTCTGTTTTGTAGGACATGGATTCTATTCGCAGTAAAACCATTCAAGTCAATCTTGTAAGGATCCATCCACAACTTAAGGAGCTAGCTTCAAGGATTCCAGAAAATTCTCCATTCACCGAGAGACATGGTGGCCTACTCAACTTGGTCACTTACAACATTGACGAAGATATGATGAAGCTGCTCTTTCAATTCTTTGATCCTTTACACCATTTCTTCACATTTCCTGATTATCAACTTGTGCCAACTTTGGAAGAATTCTTCAAACTCTTGAGGATTCCCATTATCAATCAACTGCCTTTCAACGGTATGAAAAGATACCCAAAGCCAGAAGAGATTGCTCAAGCTCTACACTTGCAGTCATCTGATGTCACAACTAATTGGGAAACAAGGAGTGGTGTCAAAGGCTTCCTAGAAAAATTCTTGTTTGAGAAAGCCCGAAATTGTTGGAACTCTTTCAATTTGCAAGCATTTGAGGAGATTGTGGCTCTCCTCATCTATGGGATGGTTTTGTTCCCAAATCCTGACCAACTCATAGATGTGAACGCCGTCAAGATCTTCATGTTTCGTAATCCGGGGCCTACTTTGCTAGAGGATATTCTACATTCTTTTCACACTCGCATTATGAGGAAAAGAGGTGTCCTTATGTGTTGTACTCCTCTCTTGGAAAGATAGTTTATTTCTCATTTTCCCCAATCTGTATTGAAGAATGAGCAAGGTTCAAGGTGGTCACAAAGGTTGATGACGGTCAAGCATTCATACATTCATTAGTGTTTCCGATCCCTAGAGAATGTTACTATTATCGACCGTTGTGGAGAATTCCCTAATGTCCCCTTACTTGGAATTAGGGGAGGTATCACCTACAACCCCTGCTTAGCCTTAAGACAGTTTGGTTACACCCAAAGGGATGGCCCGCATGAGATTCTGATTCAAGGTTTAGTATTTGACTATGAGAACGATAATCAAGGTCTTCGCCAGAGATTTATCCGATCTTGGAGGATGTTGAACAAGGTATATATCAAGATATTGTGGCATAAGAATTCCACCCCCCTTGAGCCTTACCTCAAATGAGTACGAACTCGTGCTCAGAGTCTTATGATGCCTTATCCTTCCATTCTCCCGGTAATCATTGAGCCTGTTATGGAAGGAGATGTGCCATAAACTATCCTACATCCTGACATTCCCATCTCTCCTGAAGACTTACAAAAAGATTGGATACAATTCAAGGGGGAGCGAGATACTTTCGAAGCCCAATTCTACGCTAGCGAGAAGAAGGTTTTGGAACTCACTAAAAACTTCATGAGGAGCAGACTTTGAATGCCTACATTGCACCAAAGAGAATGCGTACAACCTTTTTATCTTAGAGTTTCTTGTATTATTTTTCCCAAAAAGGCGTTGATGTACTCAAGCTTTAATTTATTAATTTAATGTGTGTTTCCTTTTTTGTCTAAAACAAATTTGAATCTTTTAGATCCTTGAAATCATTGCATGCGCATTTACCATTCATCATAACATAAGAAGGTTTATTGCAACAAGTATCCTCATCTTTATACTATTTATTTCAGTAAGATGGATCTCGAGCAAACGGTGAAGGACCTCCAAGCTCAAAATACCCAGTTTCAAGAGTTGTTCTTAACTCTAGCCAAAGGACAAGAAGAGTTGAAAACCTTACTGGTTGAGGAGAAGAAAAACAAGACAAAGAAAATAACTGGAGTTCTGAACATGGGAAGAAGATTCCAAGGGAAAACAAGAAGGACCTTAGACTTTGCAATGACATCTAGTGAGAAAGAAAATCAAGATGGGAAGGGTAAAGAAACAATTGTCCAGTCAGCGTCAAAAGAGGAAGAAGAAGAGGAAGAAGAAGACTATTCTGAAGAACAATATCCTCCATCTGATAACAATTATAAGCATCTATAAGAGCGGTTGAGCGCAATGGAAATCCAAAAAGTGTCTGGATTGGACTTTGAGGAGTTGGGATTAGTATCGGGGATTATGATTCCTCCTAAATTCAAAGCACCGATGTTCGCCAAATATGATAGAGTTTCATGTCCCAAAATGCGTCTCCGATCTTATGTGAGGAAAATCCAGTCTCATACCACTGACAAGGATCTATGGGTACACTTCTTTCAAGACAGTCTGTCTGGAACTCAACTTGATTGGTTTTATTAGTTAGAAAGAGCCAATGTTCATAACTGGGAAGATCTGGCCGCTGCCTTTTACAAACACTACCAATACAACACTGATCTTGCGCCCACCCGTACTCAACTCCAGAGTATGGCCATGGTTTCAAGTGAAGGCTTTAAAAACTATGTGCAAAAATGGAGGGACCTAGCAGGAAGGGTCCAACCTCCCCTATCTGAAAGAGAATTAGTAGACATGTTCTTGGGCACCTTGTCCGGTCCTTTCTTCAACCACTTAATTTGGAGTTCATTGGCAGGTTTTACCGAATTGATATTGACCGGAGAAAGGGTGGAAGCCGGGATAAAGAATGGGAAGATTCAAAAGGATGCATCCTCTCCTGCTTTAAGGAAACCATTCATCGGAAAGAAGGAAATGGTTGTTGTTTATCCTCGGAGAAATCAAGATAGGGCTGAACACTGTCCAATGGTGGGGGTTGTCATGATTCCTAAACCAGAGTGTGCTCAGCAAAGAAGCAACCAACCAAGAATGGAAAGACCACTCAGACAATTCACCAAAATTAACATGACCCTATCTCAAGTATTACTACATTTGTTAAGGTCCAACCCAGTGACTTTGAAAGAAGCTCCAAAGACCCCTAACACAACCTCTCCTGACTATCATCCTAATTCCCGTTGTACATACCACTCTGAGAGTCCCGGCCATGACACTAACAATTGTTGGGCTCTAAGAACAAAGTACAAGACCTCCTTTAAGCCAAAGAGATTGGGTTCGATGCCCCAGAAAAGCCTAATGTCATTACTGCCCCTATGCCCAAGCACGGCCGTGATGTCAACGCCGTCGAGGAAGATATGTTTGTTACTTCAATTGATGAACTTGTGACCCCACTCTTGACTATCAAAGAGAATTTGTTTAATGATAGTGTTTTCCCAGGCTGTGATGAAAGATGTCACTTCTGTTTATCCTCACCAAATGTGATACGGTGGGAGAACTAACTTCAAGGTTTTGCGTTTTATCGCAAATGTCGCGGTTAGCAAGAGTCTCCACCGACTTTTCTTTTATCCAAAAGGAAAGGTAAAAAAGCACAGGAAAGACCTTTGAGATGTTTTCTTGAGCTCGGGGGGTAGATTATGAAAAGGGAAGGTGCTAGCACCCTTTTCATCCATGGTTTTCCATGGGCTCTTAGTTACTTGTTTAGATCACTTGCTTTGTTTTTTTTGAAATGGTGTTTGGTGTGATTTTAAAAGTATTTTGTAAAAGAGGCCATCCGTTTAGGCAATCTTTGTAATGATTCTCGTTTGTAAGAATGTATACAAAGATGTTTGTCATTTGAAAATGTTTTCAATATTTTGTAAGATGTTTTGAAATGTGTATGTGTTTGTTCTTGAAAATAGCAAGGATTGTTTGAAATGGAGCAAGTAACTTAGAAGCTATCTACCTACTCAAATGTCTTTCTTGTGCATTTTCTATTCCTTTGACATTGTTGACTTACCATTGATTTGGTAAGCAACCCTATCTTTGGATGTAAACGGGACGGGCGTGGGTCATCGTATAACCATGATAGCAATGTTGCCAAGTATCTTAGCATTTTGGAGGGACCAAGATCATTTTGTTTAGGAAACTTTTGAATAGCGTCATCGAGGGGCTATGATCTTATATTTGTTTTGTTTTGCTAAGATACTTCGCATGCGTAACATGGACATTTTATTTTAGGCAACCAAGTGGGAGAAACCCTAAGGGTGCTTGTGTGCAAAGTGTATCATTTTCATGCTTTTGATTTTGTCTTGTATTTAGGGTTTTCTATTTTGCTTTGTTTTGTTCTTGTCATGCAAACCCTAATTACTAATCATGGTATATAAAGCGATAAATTGCGTAATGTAAATATACTAAGCTATTACAACAATTTTATGGGAGGGGGGAATACAAGTTTGAACGGGGATTTGCACAAATATAAAGCTAAATATATTATTACAACCAAATCGAATTTGCGCGAATTAAATAAATATAATACAAATATTTATAATGCAATGCAATATGTATGTAAAGAAAAGATTTTTTTATGTCTTGTTTTTGTATGAAAAATATTTAATTTAAACCTAAAAAAAAAGGAAAAATAATATTTATTTTTGGAAGGGGATTAAACCCTAGTTTTAATTCAAAGAAAATAATGTTCTATATTATTATTTTGTGTATTTTTTGTATAAATAATAATAAATAATATTATGCCAAAATACTAAAAATTAAATATGTACAAAAAATAAGTATTTATGAGTATAAAAATGTATAATAAAAATATTAAGTATATTTGATTATTTACAAACTTATTAAGAAAATAAATTCTATTCTATCAAAATAAATCAATTTTTTATGTGAGAAAAAAATAAAATAAATAAAATAAAAGTGTGAAAATAAATAAATCATTTTTAGGATTTTTTATCATTCAGAAAAAATAAACAAAAGTATTAAATATGAAAATATGAAGAAAAAAAATACAAAAATATAAAATAGTTAGCCAGGGGGGTGCAATAGCAAGTCATGGGGGTGGGTTTAGCAAAAACAAAAAGGCCAACGCAGCAAAAATCCCACTGACTTCATCCCTGTCCTTTGTCCATCTTCTTCACGCGTTTTCCAGTTCAACCTGTATCTCCCTTATGCTTGCATAAAAATGTAAACTCATAACATGAAAAATGTGGCATTTGAGCTCACGATTCCAACCATATAAATTATGTAACCTAACTATTAAAGATCAAAGAGAATTTTGGAATCCTTAAATCGTGACCTAATTTTTCCAGAGATTTCAAGCTTCAAATTCTCTTAGCACAAGTAATATAAATGAAAAGTAAGGATATGTACAACTTCGTTATGATGAGAGCTACATTTTTCCTTCACAAATTGTGGCTTGAGGTTGACTGTATAAAGAGATAGAGTTTAAGAAAATACCTTCTTCAGATGGAATCGTGTATGGCAATGTAGGGACTTTAATGGAGGCTTGATGATTGTTTGAGCTTCCTTGAGCTTCCCTGAACCTATTCTAATCCTTATCTTGCTCTAAAGATGGCTGGAACTCCCTGACCAAGTCCAACTGCAAGCTTCCAAGTTGAAAATGGAAGATGGTGAAACAGAGGTTACCGAACCAGGGTGATGGCTTGGATTGACTAGGTATCAAGTGTATAAGATGTTTTAATTAGTTAAACACAAAACGCACGAGCCAAATGAGAGGTGGTTGAGCTTTTGCAGAAATTGTATGCTTAGGCAGATTTTTGGTGTTTTTCAGTTTGAGAGAGTTCTAGGTTCAAGCCAAGCTTCTAATCTCTTGTCCAATGTTTGCATATTAGTATAGAAGTGATACCAAGTCAGCTTCCTACTAGCTGTGCAAGCTTTAGCCCTTTTGCCATTTTTCTTGTACTTGAAGTAAAGTTGACAAGACCAATCTCACATGCTTGTACCAACATGCTTTAGGGATGATATGAGTTTGTACAAATTTCTTGAGATCTGTGTAGTTTGCTTGTATCAAGGGGACATGTCCAATGCTCCAAGTTGACAAAGTTGCAAAAGTGCATCTTTATGAAAATGGCAATGAAGCCTTTTTGCCCAAAATGGAATTACAACTTGTGTAAAGTTTCAAAAGCAAGGATAAAGGCTTTGTCAACTGAGTATGCATTTAATTAAGGAGTGTATAGCAATCTTAGGACCTGTAAACCAAGAAACAATAAACATAGGTTTGGTTTACAACTTGATTCTATGTGAAAATGGCTTGAACAAAAAGTGAGAAAATGTCAACTTCCTCTCTTCGATTCTCCCTACTCAAAAATGATCTTTGAGATTTCTTTGACATTTTGGAAATCTTGCAATGTTCTCTATAATCCATCTTTGAAATGCATTTTTAGATACCCCTTGGAACTAGGTGAAAAGTTGCCATGAAGTTGGGTCCAAAACCTGCCTAAATTAGGGCAAAATTTCACTAAGTTATTTAGTTCATGAGCATGTATTCACAAATTTATAACTTGAGATCCAAGCATCTTTAGGGAAAAGTTTGTGAAGCAAAGTTGTAGATTTCATGTAGGACTTCAACTTTGATGTTGGGAACTTTTCTTGAATCAAAATGCATCATGGTGAAAAAGTGGTGAAAAGTTGAGAAAAAAAAAGAAAATTTTTATACTTAGAAAAATTCTAAGTTATGAAAATTTTCAAATTAAAACCCTAATTTTCAAATTTAGTTTTCTTGGTCAACAAGTTTCACATTTTGACATATCTTGATGAATTATGACTCTTGGTACTTGATTTTGACAAAAAAAAGTCAAATTTTGACTTTTCAGTATACAATTGACTTTTGATTAGTTGACTGCAAATTTCATCTGTCAATCCAATGAACTTGAGATATTTTGAACCATGTAATTAGGTAAAGATGATGCCATTGAACCCTTGAAATCATTCTTGAACTCAATTGGTCATTGGCTAGGTTAAAAATCAGAAATTTCCCTTTCTCAGTCAAAACCCTAATTTTGACCATTTTGCCCTTTTGATGGTTTGATCAAATTTCTTGAGGAGTTGTGATCAAAACTTGATAAAATGGTACATATGAATCTATAATGTTGATGTGGATAAAAAATTATGAAGTTTGACTATAAATTGGCCATGGTTGACTTTTTCCCCAATATAGCTGATTTTTAGGTCAACTGTCCAATTGACTGATCAAAAATGTGGATCAAGGTTTGAAACTTATCATGAGCAATCCTAGGGGTCCAAAATTATGTATGAAAGTCAAATGAAGCATTAGTGATCCAAAAATACTTGTGCAAACTCAAACCCCAATTTTGGGTCATCAGTGCAAGATGAGATGTCTTGAGCTAACCAAACCCTAATCTTGTCTTGAGTCAAAGAAGTCTTGTGAGAAAAGTCTTGATAAATGAGACAGAAAGTTTTGGGGTACAACAGCTTCCCCTATTCAATCTTCTTGAACTTGAAGAGTTAGATTGGCGAGCTTTTCCGTTCGTGACTCGAAGGTAAAAGATGATTGGACACTAGAGTGCCTGTATATTTGCACTCGACAAAGTGTAGTTGAGGGAATAGGCTTAAAGATGCCATTTGGAGAGGTGATAGAATCTTGTTGGAGATGGGCTTGTAGATGCCATCCAAGAATGTTTACAGAATTGTAAGTTGTAATTCAGAATAATAAGCATCAAAATGGTGTCCGTATCTGGAACGTATCTGAACTGTATCTGGAGACTGAATCTGTTTGAGCAATAGAATAGAGTCCGTGTATGGAGCGTATCTGAGTGGTATCTGTACTTGAAACTGAATAAGTGACAGAATGGCCACTATGTCTGGAGCGTATCTGGACTGTATCTTAAAGTTGAGGTCTGAATGAGTATCAGAATGGCATCCTTGTCTGGAGTGTATCTGGACTGTATCTTGAAGTTAAGGTCTGAGTGAGTAACAAAATGGAATCCTTGTCTGGAGCGTATCTGAAGTTGAGATCTGAATTAGTAACAGAATGGCAACCTTGTCTGGAGCGTATCTGAACTGTATCTAAAGTTGAGATCTGAATGAGTAACAGAATGGAAACCGTGTCTGGAGCGTATCTGAACTATATCTTAAAGTTGAGGTATGAATGAGTAGCAAAATGGCATCCTTTTCTGGAGCGTATCTGGACTGTATCTTGAAGTTAAGGTTTGAATGAGTAACAAAATGGTATCCTTGTCTGGAGCGTATCTGAATTGTATCTGAAGTTGAGATTTGAATGAGTAACAGAATGGCAACCTTGTCTGGAGCGTATCTGAACTGTATCTGAAGTTGGGATCTGAATTAGTAAATGAATGGTAACCTTGTCTGGAGCGTATCTGAACTATATCTGAAGTTGAGATCTGAATGAGTAACAGAATGACAACCGTGTCTGGAGCGTATCTGTACTGTATCATGATTGCACATTGTTTAACGGTAGCTGTTAATCTTATCCTGAAAAGGGTAAAATGTTATCTGAAGAACAAAGTTATGTTCCATGAAATGTATGATGCAATATATGTACTTTATCAATGTTTATGATATACAGATGTAATATATGCGCATGTAAGTTGATTCGCTGTATTGTTGAGGAAAATAAATCCTTGACTGCTGCTGAGGATATGTGGATTCTTCATGTCTTGAAGTTGAAGTATATTGACAAAAAATCTGTTGTGAGCAATGCCATGTACTGCTTGAGGAATCTTCTTGGGGAATCTAGAGAATTTTGATGACTTCTACTGGGGAATTATCATAGGAATCCTCGTTCTGTTGGGGAACAAAGAAAACTTTGTGGGAAAAAGCTTATTCATGTTTGGAAAAAGTTCAAGAGTTTCGGTCACCTGCCACTCTACTGGGGAATTATCCTAGGTTAGGGAGAAACAGAAGTTAGCCGTTATCCGATTGATTTTCAGGCTTCAAGATAACTTGTTGGGGGATCTGGAGAAACTGGATGGTTTCCACCAGGGATTAATAGTTGGAAGTTTCAGCTCCACTGGGGATCTTAATGATGTACTATAGGGATTGCTCATGGAATAGCCTAAAGACGTTTTCCTATTCTTTTAACCTGTCAGTAATTGTTCCTTTCCATTTTGTTTATTTGTAAATAGTAATTATGTTCAAATGCATATGTTCATTATTGAATCATTGTACATTTTTGCAAATAAAAACACAAGTGTAAAAGAAAAGGACAAATAGTTTTATGTACTTTAAAGAGATATCTTTGTATTTACTTTGAATAAGTATTTTGTACAAAGGAGACATGCATCCTAGTAAGAGGATGGTGTCATAAAAGTAAGAAAAAATTTATACAAAGAAAGATGGCTATGTGTGATAATCCCATGTGGTTCCCATTCTGCTATAGCCTTTGTATCTCTGAATATCTTGTCTATTCATTGCTTTATTCGAAAATGATTGAATCGATCAGAACTCTGAGTTTGTCAGTGAAGAGGTTGAAGTTGTCCTTAAAGTGATCCGACGAGACATAGGCATACGCTTTAATTCCCTAACTTTTTCCTGGACCGCCCTTTCGGGTTTTCAGTCCACCGGGAAACCCTTTTTTGCCCAAGTCGCCATTTCGGGTTTTCAACTTGCCGGGTGTACAGATTTTTTTTATTTTATCCCTAATTTTTGCCCGAACCTTTTGGTTCGCCGGGATGCCCTTGTTTTACCTAGGTTTGTCAACCTAGCGGGTCTCTTATGCGTAGTATCTTTTGACTATGTCTGCGTTTGCAGGGTGTGGGAGGTTGTCACCGTCCATGGTGGTTAAGATCATTGTCCCACCAGAAAAGATGTTCTTGATTACAAATAGTCCTTCATAGGTAGGATTCCATTTGCCCCTGGGATCACTTTGTGGAAAGATGATGCGCTTGATCACTAGATCTCCAACTTGATATACCTGGCGTCTGACTTTCTTGTTGAAATCCTTGATCATTCGTATTTGATACATCTGACCATGGCAAACAGCAGTAATTCTCTTTTCATCAATTAAGTTCAATTGATCAAGCTAGGTCTGGATCCAATTATCCTCACTCAAACCTGCATCTTTCATGATTCTCAAAGAGGGAATTTGAACCTCAATAGGTAAAACAACCTCCATGCCATAAACCAGAGAATAGGGTGTTGCCCCAGTTGATATGCGAGCCGTGGTATGATATCCATGGAGAGAAAAAGGTAGCATCTCATGCCAGTCCTTGTAGGTGACTGTCATTTTTTGTATGATCTTTTAATGTTTTTATTAGCAGCTTCGACTGCACCATTAATCTTTGGCCGATAGGGGGGTGAATTGTGATGTTGTATCTTGAACTTCTCATACAAGGAAGTGATCATAGTATTGTTAAGGTTCGTACCGTTGTTAGTGATGATCCTTTCTGGGATACCGTACCGGAAAATAAGATTTTGCTTGATGAAGCGGGCAACAACATTCTTAGTAACAGATGCGAAGGAAGTTGCTTCGACCCACTTGGTAAAATAGTCAATGGCCACTAGAATGAAACGGTGTCCATTGGAGGTTGTCGGCTTGATCTCCCCAATCATATCGATTCCCCACATAGTGAAGGGCCAAGGAGCTATTAAGACATTTAGAGGAACCGGAGGCACGTGCACCTTGTATGTATATATTTGACACTTATGACAGGTCCGGGAGTGTTGATAGCAGTCTGCTTCCATGGTAAACTAGTAATAGCCTTCCCATAGGATTTTCTTCGCCATCGTATGCCCACTAGAGTGAGTGCCAAAGGTACCTTCATGCAATTCAGCCATTAATCTTTTCAGCTTCAATCTTATCCACACAACGGAGTAGAATAGAATCATGATTACGTTTGTACAAGATGCCATTACTTAGGAAGAACTTAGCGGAGAATCTCCTTAGGAACTTTTTGTCATTGATTGAAGCCCCTTCTAGATATTCTTGAGCCTCGAGATACCTTTTGACTTCATGAAACCAAGGCTGGTGCACTACTTCTTCTGTATTAATCTCGTGACAGTGTGCTGGTTCATCCATTCGTTCAATGGTGATGTGGGGAGCCTCGTTATCCCAATTAAGTTTAAACATAGATGACATTGCGGCTAGAGCATTTGCTAGCTGATTTTCTTCTCGCGGGAAGTGCTCGAAGGTAATCTGCTCGAAATGTGGTAACAATGTCAAAACATGTTCTTTGTAAGGGATAAGGTTTGGATGCTTAGTTTCCCATTCTCCTTTGATCTGACTGATAACCAAAGCTGAATCTCCAAACACAACTAAAGATTTGATCCCTAAGTCTATGGCAGCCTTGAGACCAAAGATGCATGCTTCATATTCTGCCATGTTGTTCGTACAGTTGAAGCAAAGTCTGGCAGTAAAAGGAGTATGGCATCCTTCCGGAGATATGAGTACAACGCTGATACCATTACCAAGTGCATTGGTTGCCCCATAAAAGAACAGGGTCCATCGAGATCCTTGTCCAGGTCTGTCATATGGCCTGATTTCTTCACAGTCGTCTAATGTCATGATGTCTTCGTCAGGGAATTCAAACCTCATGGACTGATAATCCTCTACAGCTTGATGAGCAAGATGATCAGCTAGCACACTGCCCTTTATAGCTTTTTTGGGTAGTGTACTGTATGTCATATTCTATTAGGACCATCTGCCATCTAGCTATCCTCCCAGATAGAGCAGGCTTCTCAAAGATGTACTTTATCAGATCCATCTTAGATATCAGAAAAGTGGTATTAGTCAACATATATTGTCTTAGGCAGCGAGCAGCCCATACCAGAGCGCAGCAAGTTTTCTCGAGCAGTGAATATCTAGTTTCACAGTCGATAAACTTTTTGCTCAGGTAATAAATAGCGTTCTCTTTTCGGCCAGACTCGTCATGCTGCCCCAATACACACCCTATTGAGTTCTCTAAAACGGTCAGATACATGATCAGTGGTCTTCCCTCGACTGGTGGCATCAAGACAGAAGGCTCTTGTAAATACTCTTTGATTTTGTCAAAAGCAATCTGACACTCATCATTCCATCTGACTACTTGATCTTTCTTCAACAGCTTGAAGATTGGTTTACAAGTAGATGTTAGGTGAGAAATGAATTTAGCAATATAGTTCAGGCATCCCAAGAACCCTTTGACTTCCTTCTCAGTACAAGGAGCAGGCATTTCTTGTATCGCTTTAACCTTGGCAGGATCAACCTCGATGCATTTGTTGCTGACAATGAAACCAAAGAGTTTACCGGATCGGACTCCGAATGTGCACTTGTTTGGATTCGACCTTAGTTTGTACTCCTTCAATCTCACAAACAAGTTTTGCAAGTGATCAAGGTGTTCTTCTTCAGTTTGTGATCGGGATATCATGTCATCTACGTAGACCTCTATCTCATGATGTATCATATCATGAAATAAAGCTACCATGGCACGTTGATAGGTTGCCCCGACATTCTTCAGTCCGAATGGCATCACCTTGTAGCAGAACGTACCCCACTTTGTGACAAATGTAGTTTTCTCATGTCCTCAGGTGCCATTTTGATCTGGTTATAGCTTGAGAATCCGTCCATGAAAGAAAATACTTTGTGCTGGGCTGTATTGTAAATCAGGATATCGATGTGTGGAAGTGGAAAATCATCTATAGGGATAGCCCTGTTTAAATCTCTATAATCCATGCACATTCTTACTTTGTCGTCCTTTTTAGGAAAGAGAACAATGTTGGCCACCCATTGAGGATAAGAAGAAACAACCAGAAATCCAGCATTGAACTATTTCATGACTTCCGCTTTGATCTTCTCTGACATGTCAGGTCTCATGTGGCGGACTTTTTGCTTCACTGATGGACAATCTTATCTTGTGGGTAGACGGTGTACCACAATGTCTGTATCGAGTCCCGGCATGTCTTCGTATGACCAGGCAAAGATCTCAACATAATCACACAACAGCTGAATTAGGCGCTCCTTGACACTCAGATCTAGATTGGCACCCACTTTGATTTCATTTTTATCTTCCTCGGTACCCAAATTGATTGTATCCAACAGCTCCTCATGAGGCTAAATAGCTCTTTCCTCTTGTTGTAGTAGTCTGGCTAATTCCTCTTGCACCCCACAATCTTCCTCACCTTCGTATTCAGCTTGGTAGATCAGATCTTCAGATTCACTGAATGTTATAGTAGTATCGTTACCCATGGGATCTGGAATGGAAGGGTACTTGCATTTTTGAGTGTGGGTGTATGTAAGGATATAGCCATCTTAAAACAATAAAATGTAAAAGAAAGACAATGAGCACAAAAGGTTTATATATGAAAAAGCGTCCATGATTCATTGAATGTCATATGAAGATGAAATAAAAACCCTTACAAATGGACCATTGTGCCTCGGGTAAGACACAAGGTTTTTAAAGTGCGAATTGTTCGTGAATATTACAAGTCCAACAGAAATGTAAAAGATAAATTACTGAGAGATGAAAGTTATTGGGACAAAGTCTCTAGCTTCCCATTGCAAAGTCCTCCACTGATAGTAGGAAATATCCAATCTTCCAAGCTGCCATCCTCTTCATTGTCTTCTACTGCATTGACGCCTTGGTTGCTTATCTTCACAGGTGGCCCCCCAGCACGAGCACAACGCACAGCCTTCTGAGCAGTTAAAGTAAACCCCAAGCCAAACTTGTCTGATTTGTAGGGAAAGTCTGGAAGCTGCCCCCAGATGGTGCATCCACCCTCTTCCACTACTGCCTTTGCATCCTTTAGAGATGACATCCGAAGTGGAGGTCTTGTGATCTTAGGAATCGAGGATACCGCCTTGGTTATCGCTACTTCTGGAGAGACTTATTCAAAATGTTGGAATGGGGTTTCAATGAACTCGCCATCCAATTCTACATATCGGAAAGAATTCAGATGACTAATCATGTACTCCTCTTCCCCGTGGACAGTTATGATCTTTCCTTGGACGGGGTACTTCAGCATCTGATGTAATATGGAGGTGACAACACCGACATTGTGGATCCAGGGGCGTCTTAACAGACATGAATAAGAAGGACGGATGTCCATCACATAGAAGGTTGAGTTGAAAATCTGAGTTCCCACCTTTATTGGGATGTCACCTCCCCGTGGACCATCCTCTTCGAACCATCAAATGCTCTCACCACTATGTTACTAGGTTTTAAAGTCAGCCCCTCGCAATCCAATCTGTCAAGGGCCTTCTTCGGTAAGATGTTTAAAGATGATCTCGTGTCCACCAAGACATGGGCTAGGGTTATTCCTCTACACTCCACTGAGACATGTAATTCCTTATTGTGTTTTCTCCCTCTAGGTGTCAAATCAGCATCAGAGAAGCCCAAGCCATTATCAGCTGTCAAACTGGCCACACAATCCTGGAATTGGTCAGCAGACGTCTCTTATGGCACATGAGCTGTCTTCAGAAATTTTACCAGAGCTTTCACATGTGCTTCAGAGAACAGCAGCAAAGCTAGCATAGAGATCTTGGAAGGGGTTTTCCCCAACTGTTCAACCACATCATAATCACTCTTCTTTATTATCCTCAGGATTTCTTCCATTTCCTTCTTGGATGTTTCGGGAATAGCTAGTGATTGAGCCTTCGTCTGGACAAGCTCTTCTTGAACGTTTTTCATTTATTCTCAGCAGTGGAAGTAGGAATTGTGTTGTCTTTGTCGGTAAGTACACTTGCAGGTATAATCACTAGTGCAGAGGTAATCTTCGTAACAGCCACGTGTCCAAAGACTTCCTTTGGAGAGGCAATCTCTGGAGAGAAGATTCTACCACTACGGGTAATCTTGCTAGTTCCAACAATATTGCTAATGTCGGAATTGTCCTCTTCGGAGCTCTCTTCTTCGGCAGTTAGTTCATCCTGTTTAATACCATGGTAGTAGATTTCTCCATCGTAATTCCATGGTATTGTTTTATCTGATTTGTACTGGACCGGCCCGGGCATTGTAATCTTAAGTGGAGTAGTCTTTGGAGCAGGTGTAATCCTAACGGGTCTTTTAGGGGCCCTAGAAGGATTGGCGTAGATGGTTATAATTGAAATGTCTTTAACTGGAACGGGTGAAACAGGAGCATTCTCGAACAGAATTTCTTGGTTATCAATCAGTCGTTGGATACCTTTTTTCAACATAGGGCATTCAAATGACGAGGATAGGAAAACATGGCAGTCTTGGTCACAACCTGGGAATATACCAGCTTTCAACAAATTCAACTTAATGATCAGGAGCGGAGTCAACAGTTCATCCACGGTGGCAACAAATAAATCTTCCTCAACAGCATTGGCATTTTGACCATGGCTAGGCATCGGAGCGGAAATGACATTCGGTTTCTCAGGTGCTTCAAACTCAACTTCCTTCGCATCTATCAGGTCTTGGATTTTGTTCTTCAGAGCGCAACAGTTGTTAGTGTCGTGCCCTGGACTTTCAGAATGGTATGCGCATCTGGAATTTAGATGGTAGTGACGAGACGCAGTATTGGGATTCTTTGGGGCCACTTTTAAAGTTGTCAGATTCAATTTCAGAAGATGTGGTAGAACCTGGGCCGGAGTCATGTTAATCTTGGTGAATTGCCGAACTGGCCTTTCCACCCTTGGCTGGTTATTTCTTGGCTGGTCTGATGCAGGCTTTGGAATTATAGCGGCCCCCACCATTGGTCGGCGTTCAGTTCTTCCCTGATTCCTCTGTGAATAAACAACAAATACTTCCTTCCTCCCAGTGAAGGGTTTTTTCACAGCTGTAGAGGTAGACGCATCTTTCTGAATCTTCCCACTTCTTATACCAGCTTCCACCCTCTCGTCGGTTAAAATCAATTCATTAATCCCTGCAGAGGAGCTCCCAATCAAATGATTAAAGAAAGGGCCCAATAGAGTTCCCAAGAACATGTCCACCAACTCCCTTTCAGACAGAGGGGGTTGCACTCTTCCGGCTAGATCTCTCCACTTTTGAGCGTAATCTTTGAAGCGCTCATTGAAAACCATAGCCATTCTCTAAAGTTGAGTACGGGTAGGCACCAAATCAGCGTGTACTGGTATTGTTTATAGAAAGTTGCGGCCAGGTCTTCCCAATTGTGGACATCGGCCCTTTCCAACTGGTAGAACCAATCAAGTTGCGTTCCTGATAAACTGTCTTAGAAGAAATGGACCCACAAGTCTTTATCGGCAGAGTGCGGCTGAATCTTCCTGACATATCATCGGAGGTGCATTTTAGGACAAGACACCCCATCATACTTGGAAAATAATGGAACTTTAAACTTTGGCGGGATCACAATTCCTGACACCAGTCCCAACTCTTCAAAATCTAGCCCTGGTACTCTCTGGATTTCCATAGCGCTTAATCGCTCTTCAAGGTGTTTGTATTTATCATCAGCGGGAGGGTATTATTGTTCAGAGTAGTCCTCCTCTTCCTCTTCTTCTTCAGAATCTGATGGTACTGCCGTTTCTTTTCCTTTTCTTTCCCCTTCATCAGATGTTGTTGGAAAATCTAAGGTCCTTCTAGCTTGTCCCTGAAACCTTCTGCCCATGATTACCACACCAGCTGGCTTCTTCTTCTTTTTCTCCTTCTCTTTTTCTAGCAGAGTCTTCAGCTCCTCTTGCCCCTTGGCTAAGGTCATGAGTAACTGTTGAAATTGCGTGTTCTGAGCTTGGAGATCTTTGACTGTTTGTTCGAGATCCATCTTACTGAAATAAACAGTAGAGAGATAAGGAAACTTGTTGCAAAGACCTGTTTATGTTTATGATGAATGATATGTATTCATGCAATGCTTTCAAGGATTTAGTAATTCAAATTTGTTTCAAACAAAAAGAAACACACGTCATATTAATAAGATAGAATTTGAGTACATCAATGCCCCTTGGGCAAAAATAATACAAAATTCTAAGGTTAAAAGACATTGCACATCCTCTTTGGTGCAATGTAGGTATTGAGAGTCTGCTCTTCATGAAGTAGCCGAGTGAGTTCCAAAACCTTATTCTCGCTTGCGTAGAATTGGGCTTCGAAAGTATCGCGCTCTCCTTTGAGCTGTATCCAATCCCTTTGTAGGTCTCCGAGTGATGTAGGCATGTCAGGATGTAGGATAGTGTATGGAACTTCTCCCTCCTTAACAAGCTCAATAATCACTAGTAGAATGGAAGGATAAAGCATCATAAGACTTTGAGCGCGGGTTCGTACCCACTTGAGGTAAGGATCGAGAGGGATGAAATTCTTGTGTCCCAAAGTCTTTCTATCCACCTTGTTTAGCATCCTCCAAGCTCGGATGAATCTCTAGAGAAGTCCTTGGTCGTCGTTGTCGTAGTCGAAAACCAAGCCTTGAATCAGCATATCATGTTGGCCATCCCTTCGGGAATAACCAAACTGTCTTAGAGCTAAGTACGGGTTGTAGGTGATGCCTCCCCTAATTCCAAGTATAGGGACATTAGGGAATTCCCCACAACGGTCAACAATGATAACATTCTCCTTGGATCAAGAACACCAATGAATATCTGAATGTTTAAGCATCATTAACCTTTGTGACCACCTCAAACCTTGCTCATTCTTCAAGACTGATTGGGGAAGATGAAAAATAAACCATCTTGCCATGAGAGGAGTACAACACATAAGAACACCTCCTTTCCTCATTGTACAAGTGTGAAAAGAGTGTAGGATATCCCCAAGCAATGTAGGCACCGGGTTGCGAGACATGAAGATTTTGACAGTGTTCACATCTATGAGTTGGTTAGGATTAGGGAACAAGACCATCCCATAGATGAGAAGAGCTACAATCTCCTCAAAAGCTTGCAAGTCTAGGGAATTCCAACAGCTTTGGGCCTTCTCAAACAGAAATTTTGCCAAGAAGCCTTTGACACCACTTCTAGTTTCCCAATGTGTTGTGACATCAGATGAGTGCAAGTGCAGGGCTTGAGCAATCTCTTCTGGCTTTGGATCTCTTTCCGTACCATTGAAGGGTATTTGATTGAGAATAGGAATCCTCAAGAGTTGAGAAAATTCTTCCAAAGTAGGCACAAGCTGATAGTCAGGAAATGTGAAGCAGCGATGCAAAGGGTCAAAGAACTAGAAGAGAACCTTCATCATATCCTCCTCTGTGTTGGAAGTGACCAAGTTGAGTAGACGATCGTGTATCTTGGTGAATGGAGAGTTCCCAGGGATCCTTGAAGCTAGCTCCTTGAGTTGTGGAGGAATTCTTACAAGGTTGATTTGGATAGTTTTCCTGCGAAGTGAATCCGTATCCTACAAAACAACAACAAAGATGAATCTCCAAAATCCTTGAAATGGTTAGTGAATGCATATGATGTTCATGATGTCCATGATGTTTATGTACAAGCATGCATATACAAACAAATAAAACAAGTTCTTAGTTTAGGCTTGCATGGGGTTTCATAGGTAAGAACCCTCTTGAAGTTTAGTTGGCTCAACCTGTCCTAACAATAGTAACCGGGTTCTAAGGAGCTCAATATCACTGGATTGTTTCCTTGGTCATTGTTTCAGCTCAAGCCTCTTTAATGGCGACCGAAATATCCCATGAAACCAACCCTCAATGAGTGTAGTATCGAGTATCTACCTACTTCGGACTGCACCAAAGTCGGTCATCTCACTACATCCTACAAAGGTCAAGTTAGTCAAGTAAAGGGTTCTAGAAGTTCATTAGTGCTTCATGACATCACTCAGTGGTCCCGTATTCTCTTTGATTGACTCAAAGGCTACCGGTACCCACAAATATGTCACACTAATATAGCTATTGCTTAGACCATGTCGGTATACCCCATACAGTTTCCACAACGTATTGCTATTTACCTATAATGTTTCCCAAATCCGGGTGGAGGATTTCAAACCCAAACAAAGAACCACAATGTAAAGCAAAAAAATCAAACAATTGCAAGAAAATAAATGTGATATAAACCCTAAGGTAACCCCACTTTTATAATAATCCCCAGCAGAGTCGCCAGTTTTGTGATACGGTGGGAGAACTAACTTGAAGGTTTTGCATTTTATCGCAAATGTCGCGGTTAGCAAGAGTCGCCACATACTTTTCTTTTATCCAAAAGGAAAGGTAAAAAAGCACAGGAAAGACCTTTGAGATGTTTTCTTGAGTTTTGGGGGTAGATTATGAAAAGGGAATGTGCTAGCACCCTTTTCATCCATGGTTTTCCATGTGCTCTTAGTTACTTGTTTAGATCACTTGCTTTGTTTTGTTTGAAATGGTGTTTGGTGTGATTTTGAAAGTATTTTTGTAAAAGAGGCCATTCGTTTAGGCAATCTTTGTAATGAGTCTCGTTCGTAAGAATGTATACAAAGATGTTTCTCTTTTGAACATGTTTTCAATATTTTGTAAGATGTTTTGAAATGTGTATGTGTTTGTTTTTGAAAATAGCAAGGATTGTTTGAAATGGAGCAGGTAACTTAGAAGCTATCTACCTACTCAAATGTCTTTCTTGTGCATTTTCTATTCCTTTGAAATTGTTGACTTACCATTGGTTTGGTAAGCAACCCTATCTTTGGATGTAAACAGGACGGGCGTGGGTCATCGTATAACCATGATAGCAATGTTGCCAAGTATCTTAGCATTTTGGAGGGACCAAGATCATTTTGTTTAGGAAACTTTTGAATAGCATCATCGAGGGGCTATGCTCTTATGTTTGTTTTGTTTTTCCAAGATACTTCGCATGCGTAACATGGCCATTTTATTTTAGGCAACCAAGTGGGAGAAACCCTAAGGGTGCTTGTGTGCAAAGTGTATAATTTTCATGCTTTTGATTTTGTCTTGTATTTAGGGTTTTCTATTTTGCTTTGTTTTGTTCTTGTCATGCAAACCCTAATTACTAATCATGGTATATAAAGAGATAAATTGCATAATGTAAATATACTAAGCTATTACAACAATTTTATGGGAGGGGGAAATATAAGTTTGAATGGGGATTTGCACAAATATAAAGCTAAATATATTATTACAACCAAATTGAATTTGCGTGAATTAAATAAATATAATACAAATATTTAAAATGCAATGCAATATGTATGTAAAGAAAAGATTTTTTTATGTCTTGTTTTTGTATGAAAAATATTTAATTTAAAACTAAAAGAAAAAAGGAAAAATAATATTTATTTTTGGAAGGGGATTAAACCCTAGTTTTTATTCAAAGAAAATAATGTTCTATATTATTATTTTGTGTATTTTTTGTATAAAAAATAAAAAATAATATTATGCCAAAATACTAAAAATTAAATATGTACAAAAAATAAGTATTTATGAGTATAGAAATGTATAATAAAAATATTAAGTATATTTGATTATTTACAAACTTATTAAGAAAATAAATTCTATTCTATCAAAATAAATCAATTTTTTATGTGAGAAAAAAATAAAATTAATAAAATAAAAGTGCGAAAATAAATAAATCATTTTTATGATTTTTTATCATTTAGAAAAAATAAACAAAAGTATTAAATATGAAAATATGAAAAAAAAATACAAAAATATAAAATAGTTAGCTAGGAGGGTGCAATACCAAGTCGGGGGGGTGGGTTTAGCAAAAACAAAAAGGCCAACGCAGCAAAAAGCCCACTGACTTCATCCCTGTCATCCGTCCATCTTCTTCGCGTGTTTTCCAGTTCAACCTGTATCTCCCTTATGCTTGCATAAAAATGAAAACTCATAACATGAAAAATGTGGTATTTGAGCTCACGATTCCAACCATATAAATTATGTAACCTAACTATTAAAGATCAAAGAGAATTTTTGAATCCTTAAATCGTGACCTAATTTTTTCAGAGGTTTCAAGCTTCAAATTCTCTTAGCACAAGTAATATAAATGAAAAGTAAGGATATGTACAACTTCGTTATGATGAGAGCTACATTTTTCCTTCACAAATCGTGGCTTGAGGTTGATTGTATAAAGAGATATAGTTTAAGAAAATACCTTCTTCAGATGGAATCATGTATGGCAATGTAGGGACTTTAATGGAGGCTTGATGATTGTTTGAGCTTCCTTGAGCTTCCATGAACCTATTCCAATCCTTATCTTGCTCTAAAGATGGCTGGAACTCCCTGACCAAGTCCAACTGCAAGCTTCCAAGTTGAAAATGGAAGATGGTGAAACAGAGGTTACAGAACCAGGTTGATGGCTTGGATTGACTAGGTATCAAGTGTATAAGATTTTTTAATCAGTTAAACACAAAATGCACGAGCCAAATGAGAGTTGGCTGAGCTTTTGCAGAAACTGTATGCATAGGCAGATTTTTGGTATTTTTCAGTTTGAGAGAGTTCTAGGTTCAAGAAAAGCGTCTAATCTCTTGTCTAATGTTTGCATATTAGTATATAAGTGATACCAAGTCAGCTTCCTACTAGCTATGCAAGCTTTAGCCCTTTTGCCATTTTTCTTGTACTTGAAGTAAAGTTGACAAGACCAATATCACATGCTTGTACCAACTTGCTTTAGGGCTGATATGAGTTTGTACAAATTTCTTGAGAGCTGTGTAGTTTTCTTGTATCAAGGGGACATGTCCAATGCTCCAAGTTGACAAAGTTGCAAAAGTGCATCTTTATGAAAATGGCAATGAAGCCTTTTTGCCCAAAATGGAATTACAACTTGTGTAAAGTTTCAAAATCAAGGATAAAGGCTTTGTCAACAGAGTATGCATTTAATTAAGGAGTGTATAGCAAGCTTATGACATTTAAAGCAAGAAACAATCAACATAGGTTTGGTTTGCAACTTGATTCTATGTGAAAATGACTTGAACAAAAAGTTAGAAAATGTCAACTTCCTCTATTCGATTCTCCCTACTCAAAAATGATCTTGGAGAGTTCTTTGACATTTTGGAAAGCTTGCAATGTGCTCTATAATCCATCTTTGAAATGAATTTTGAGATACCACTTGGAACTAGGTGAAAAGTTGCCATGAAGTTGGGTCAAAAACCTGCCTAAATTAGGGCAAAATTTCACTAAGTTATTTAGTTCATGAGCATGTATTCACAAATTTATAAATTGAGATCCAAGCATATTTAGGGAAAAGTTTGTGAATTAAAGTTGTAGATTTCATGGAGGAATACAACTTTCATGTTGGAAACTTTTCTTGAATCAAAATGCATCATGGTGAAAAAGTGGTGAAAAGTTGAGAAAAAATAAGAAAATTTTTATACTTAAAAAAATTCTAAGTTATGAAAATTTTCAAATTAAAACCCTAATTTTCGAATTTAGTTTTCTTGGTCAACAAGTTTCACATTTTGACATATCATGATTAATTATGACTCTTGGTACTTGATTTTGACCAAAAAGTCAAAGTTTGACTTTTCAGTATACATTTGACTTTTGATCAGTTAACTGCAAATTTCATCTGTCAATCCAATGAACTTGAGATATTTTGAACCATGTAATTAGGTAAAGATGATGCCATTCAACCCTTTAAATCATGCTTGAACTCAATTGGTCATTGGCTAGGTTAAAAATCAGAAATTGCCCTTTCTCAGTCAAAACCCTAATTTTTACCATTTTGCCCTTTTGATGATTTGATCAAATTTCTTGAGGAGTTGTGATCCAAACTTGATCAAATGGTAAATATGAATATAGAATGTTGATGTGGATAAAAAATTATGAAGTTTGACTGTAAATTGGCCATGGTTGACTTTTTCCCCAATACAACTGATTTTTAGGTCAACTGTCCAATTGACTGATCAAAAATGTGGATCAAGGCTTGAAACTTATCATGAGCAATCCTAGGGGTCCAAAATGATGTATGAAAGTCAAATGAAGCATTAGCGATCCAAAAATCCTTGTGCAAACTCAAACCCTAATTTTGGGTCATCAGTGCAAGATGAGATATCTTGAGCTAACCAAACCCTAATCTTGTCTTGAGTCAAAGAAGTCTTCTGAGAAAAGTCTTGATAAATGAGAGGGAAAATTTTGCGGTACAACACCAACCAATTCTCACTTGTTGAAAGCAGGCGTTCAGTGTCTAATAGATAACAAGGAAATTTTGTTCGAGAAGGCTTCAATTCCAACTGTTTCTTATAATGATGTTTCCATCATGACCATTTCCAACAATTCTTCCAGGGTCTCCACCAAAAGACCCGTTAGAATTACATCAGTTCCAAAAGTAGCTCCGTTGATAATTACAATGCCTGGACCAATCCCGTATTCGTCAGACAAAACCTTACCATGGAATTATGGAGGGGATGTCTACTACCACTGTATCAAGCAAGATTAGCCAGCTGCCAAAGATTCAAGTTCCGAGAAAGTTGACTCTGATGAAAGGGTTTTATCTCCATAAATTTCTCCTCCCAAAGCTATTTCTGGACCCGTAATCATTCCTGTTGTTGTTGCTCCTCCAAAGGCTATTCCCAGTATTACAATCATCTCTGCTAATACTCCTACTGACAAAGTTGTTACCCCTACTGACATTCCTGCTGCCGAGTCAACCAAGACTCGAGGTAAAGATATTTTGGTTGAGCCTGTCCGGATGAAGGCACAATCAGTAGCTATCCCTGAGACCTCTCAGAAAGATATGGAGGAATTCCAAAGATCATAAGAAGAAGCAACTACAATGTAGTCGAGCAACTGGGGAAAACTCCTTCAAAAATTTCCATGCTAGGTTTATTACTATGTTTCGAAGCGCATGCAAAGGCCTTGGTAAAATTCCTCAAAACTGCCCATGTACCCCAAGAAACATCTACCGATCAGTTCCAAGACTGTGTAGACATCTTAACTACAGATAATGGTTTAGGTTTTTCAGACGCTGATTTAACGCCAAGAGGAAGGAAGCATAATGAGGAATTGCATGTCTCAGTAGAATGCAGGGGCACGACCTTGGCTCATGTTTTGGTGGACACTAGTTCGTCTCTGAATGTGTTACCTAAAAAGGATCTTGATAGGCTTGACTGTGAGGGATTGACA
This sequence comes from Vicia faba, assembly GCA_948472305.1. NCBI lineage: Eukaryota > Viridiplantae > Streptophyta > Magnoliopsida > Fabales > Fabaceae > Vicia > Vicia faba. The sequence goes on along the minus strand of OX451738.1, from coordinate 698,393,973 downwards.
TTGAAACCAAGAAACATAGTTGTGAGGGCCTTTGATGGCTCAAAAAGGATGGTGCATGGGGAAGTGGACATCCCCATAAAGGTCGGGACCCAAACATTTGACTCAACTTTTTATGTAATGGATATTCTCCCTTCATATTCCTGCTTGCTAGGCCGACCGTGGATTCGCAATGCTGGAGCTATTACTTCTACATTGCATCAAATGCTGAAATATCCAATTCAAGGGAAGATCATCACTATTCATGGAGAACAAGAGTATATGGTAAGCCATCTAAATTCCTTCAGATATGTGGAACTAGATGGCGAATTTATTGAAACTCCATTCCAGCACTTTGAAGAAGTCCCGCAAGATGCGGAAGCAACCAAGGTTGTGTCTCAAGTTCCCGAGATCACAAGGGCTCCACTCAAGATGTTGTCTTTAAAGGATGCCAAGGAAGTGATAGAATAAGGTGGGTGAACTATTTGGTGACAACTCCAAGATATCCCATACAAATATGACAAATTTGGTATGGGTTTCACTTCAGGTGCCCAGAAGGTTGTACGTCGTGCTCGCACCAGAGGACTACCTTTGAAGATCAGCAACCACCAAGTCAGCGTCGTGGAGGATGATGAAGACAGCTACAACCTGGAGGATTGGATTTTTCAAACTGTCAGTGGAGGGCTCAACAACTGAGAGGCTAGAGATTTCGTCCCGATCACTTTTATCCCATAGTAATTTGTCTTTACATTTAGTTGGATCTGTAATATTAAAAAAATTCAGACTCTTAAAACCTTGCGTCTTACCCGTGGCACAATGGTCCATTTGTAAGGGTTATTATCTCATTTCCATATGACATCAATGAATCATGGACATTTTTTTTGCATACAAACTTTGTGCTCATTGTTTTTATTTTTTACATTTTTTATTTCTTTCAAAGATAGATATACTCTTACACACACTCACACTCACACTGCAGGACTACATCCACTCAGGATCCCATGGGTAACGATTCTGCTATGGCCTTCTGTGACTCTGAAAATATGATCTACCAAGCCGAAGACGAAGGTGAGGAAGATTGTGAAGTACCAGGGGAACTCGCCAGGATACTGCAACAAGAAGAGAGGACCATTCAGCCCCACGAGGAACCAGTGGACACAATCACCCTAGGTACCGAAGAAGACAAAAGAGAAGTCAAGGTGGGTGCCAATCTGGAACCTAGTGTTAAAGAGCGTCTGATTAAGTTATTACACGATTATGTTGAGGTCTTTGCCTGGTCGTACGAAGACATTCCAGGACTTGATGCAGATATTGTAGTACATTGTCTACCCACAAAAGAGGATTGTCCTCTAGTAAAACAAAAGGTCCGTCGGATGCGACCAGACATGTCAGAGAAGATTAAAGCAGAAGTCATGAAACAATTCAATGTTGGATTCTTGGCCGTCACTTCCTATGCCCAATGGGTTGCCAATGTTGTTCCCGTTCCCAAAAAAGACGACAAAGTACAAATGTGCATGGACTACAGAGATTTGAATAGGGAAATCCCTAAGGATGATTTCCCACTTCCCCACATCGATGTTATAGTTGATAATACGACGCAACATAAAGTGTTTTCCTTCATGGACAGTTTCTCAGGCTACAACCAAATCAAAATGGCGCATGAGGACATGGAGAAAACAACCTTTGTCACACAATAGGGCACATTCTGCTACAAGATTATGCCATTCGGACTAAAGAATGTTGGGGAAACATATCAATATGCCATGGTAGCTCTATTTCACGACATGATACATCACAAAATAGAGGTCTATATGGACAACATGATAGCTAGATCTCAAACAGAAGAAGAGCATCTTGACCATTTACAGAAACTGTTTGAGAGACTAAAGAAATACAAGCTGAGGTTGAATCCAAATAAATGCACATTTGGAGTGAGGTATGGTAAACTCCTAGGTTTTGTCATCAGCAATAAAGGTATTGAGGTAGATCTTGCCAAGGTGAAAGCGATACAAGAGATGATTCTTGGGACGTTTAAACTACATTTCCAGATTCATTTCTCACCTGACAGCTACTTGTGAACCAATCTTCAAATTATTGAAGAAAGATCAAGTAGTCAAATGGAATGATGAGTGCCAAACTGCTTTTGACAAAATCAAAGAGTATCTGCAAGAGCATCTTGTGTTGATGCCACTAGTCGAGGGAAGACGGTTGATTATGTATCTGACTCTTTTGGAAGATTAAATGGGGTGTGTGCTGGGGAAGCATGACGAGTCTGGCCGAAAAGAGCATGCTATTTATTACCTGGAAAAAAAGATTACCGACTGTGAAACAAGATATTCACTGCTCGAGAAAACTTGCTAGGCTCTGGCATGGGCTGCTCGCCGGCTAAGATAGTATATGCTGACCCATACTACCTTGTTGATATCTAAAATGGATCCATTAGAATACATCTTCGAGAAGCCTTCTCTCTCTGGGAGAATAGCGAGATGGAAGATGATCCTGACAGAATATGACATACAGTATACTATCTAGAAAGCAATAAAGGGCAGTGTACTAGCTGATCACCTTGCTCACCAGGCTGTGGAAGACTACCAGTCCATGAAGTTCGAATTCCCAGATGAAGACATCATGATGGTAAACAACTATGAAGAATTCAGACCATATGACGGACCTGAACAAGTATCCTGATGGACCCTGGTTTTTGATGGGGCATCTAACGCACACGACAATGGTATTGGTGTTGTACTCATATCTCCTGAAGGATGTCATACTCCTTTTATGGCAAGACTCTGCTTCAATTGTACAAACAACATGGCAGAATACGAGGCATGTATTTTTGGTCTCAAAGCTGCCATAGATTTGGGGATCAACTCCTTAAATGTATTCGGAGATTCAGCTTTGGTCATCAGCCAAATCAAAGGGGAATGGGACACCAAACATCCTAACCTTATCCCTTACAAAGAACATGTTTTGACGTTGCTCTAATATTTTGAGAAGATTACCTTCGAGCATTTCCCGCGAGAAGAAAATCAGCTAGCAAACGCACTAGCCACAATGTCATCCATGTTTAAACTTAAGTGGGATAAAGATGCTCCCCAAATCACCATTGAAATAATGGATGAACCAACACACTGTCACGAGATTAATACTAAAGAAGTAGTGGACCAACCTTGGTTTCACGAAGTCAAGAGGTATCTCGAGGCTCAAGAATATCCGGAAGGAGCTTCAGTAAATGATAAGAAGTTCTTAAGGAGATTCTCTGCTAAATTCTTCCTTAGTAATGGCATTCACTACAAATGCAACCATGACTTTGTGTTACTTCAGCACATAGACAAGGTTGAAGCAGAAAAGATCATGGCTGATCTACATGAGGACAATTTTGGCACCCATTTCCATAAATCCAACAGTAGTACATCAAATTGGCTCACATACGCATACATCGCATTCGTATATCATAAACATTGATAAAAACAAGTGCATTATATCATACATTTCATACAACATGACTTTGCATTTTATCTAACCTTTTACCCTTTTCAGGATAAGATTAAAAGTTACCGTTAACAATGTTCAAAGCTTTCAGATATAGTTCAGATACGCTCCAGACACGGACGCCATTCTGATACTCATTCAGCTTTCAGATACAGTATACATACGCTCTAGACACAGACGCCATTCTAATACTCATTCAGACTCAACTTTCAGATACAATATAGATACACTTCAGACACGGATGCCATTCTGATACTGATTCAGACTCAAATTTCAGATACAATATAGATACGCTCCAGACATGGATGCCATTAAAATACTCATTCAGACTCAACTTTCAGATACAGTTCAGATACGCTATAGACACAGACGCCATTCTGACATTCATTCAGCTTTCAGATACAGTTCATATACGCTCCAAACACGGGCGCCATTCTGATACTCATTCTTCCAGCTTACAAGTTACAATTAAAAAATCACTTTTGGATGGCATATTTAAGCCTATTCCTTCTATCATCACATCATCGAGTGCAAATTTCTGAGCACTCTAGTGTCCAATCATCTTCCACCTTCGAGTCATGAATGGCAAAACTCGCCAATCTAACTCTTCAGGTTTAAGAATATTGAATAGGGGAAGCTGTTGTACGCCAAAATTTTCCCTCTAACTTATCAAGAATTTTCTCAAAAGATCTCTTGGACTCAAGACTGCATTAGGGTTTGACCAACTGAAGACACCTCCTCGTGCACTGATGACCAAAATTAGGGTTTGAGTTTGCACAAGGATTTTTGGACTATCAATGCTTCATATGACTTCCAAGGATCATTATGGACCCCTAATATTACTCATGTCAAGTTTTAAGCTTTGAATCACACTTTTGATAAGTCAATTGAACAATTGACCTAAAAATCAGTTGTATTGGGGAAAAAGTCAACCATGGCCAATTTACAGTCAAACCTCATAATTTTTGATCCACATCAACATCTTAGAATCATATGTATCATTTGATCAAGTTTGGACCATAATTCCTCAAGAAATTTGATCAAATCATCAAAAGGGCAAAATGGTAAAAATTAGGGTTTTGACTGAGAAAAGGCAATTTCTGATTTTTGACCTAGCAAATGATCAATTAGGTTAAGGCATGATCTCAAGAGTCCAATTGCATCATTTTTACCTAATGACATGGTTCAAAACACTACAAGTCCATTGGATTGACAAATGAATTTTTCAGCCAACTGATCAAAAGTCAACTATATACTGAAAAGTCAAACTTTGACTTTTTGGTCAAAGTCAAGTGCCAAAGATCATAATTCATAAAAAAATACAAAAATGTGAAACTTTTTGATCAAGAAATCAAGGATTCAAAATTTTGTTTTTAAAAGTTGAAATTTCTTAAACTTAGAAAATTTCTTATTTTTTCTCAACTTGGAGCCAAATTTTCACCATGATGCAAGATGATTCAAAGGAAACTTCCAACATGAAAGTTGTAGATCCCCATGAAATATACAACTTTTCTTCACACAATTTCTCCTAAAAATTCTTGGATCTCAAGTTATAATTTTGTGAATGCATGCTCATGAACTATAAAAGACTTAGTGAAATTTTGCCCTAATTAGGCAGATTTTTTACCTAACTTCATGGAAAATTTTCACATGGTTCCAAGGGTAATCTTCAAAAGAAATTCAAAAATGAGTTATAGAGCACATTTCAAGCTTTCCAAAATATCCAAGAACTCCTTGAGATCATTCTTGAGTAGGGAGAATCGAAGAGATGAAACTAGGGTTTTGTCACTTAGATTTCAAGCCATTTTGTGAAGAACATTGGATCCAATCCTCAAGCATGCTGAACAAATCCTACTTTGAAGGCTTCTAAATTGACTTTCACTCCATAGTTAAATGTTTTCACAGCTGTTGGAAGCTTTAAGCCAAGCATTGAATGCATCGTACAAGAAAAATTCCATTTTTGGAAGAAAGGCAACATTGCCAATTTGAAAAAGTAAGCTTTATGCAAAGTCAGCTTGCATTGAGCCTTGCACTTGTTTTCTCTGCACAAACACACTCCACTCAATCAGAACAAGCATGTTTAAAGGACCCAACCCCCTTACAAACTTGGTACTACACCTTGAAACCATGCTTGCTAGCCTTGCTTCAAAAACAAGTAACCAAGCAAACATGTGAGTTTTTGAAATCTGAGTTATTACAAGACTTAAGACCACTTGCTTATAAGTATACACACTATTTGCAAGTTAACATAGGAAGGCTAAGACTCCAAAACACTCCCAAACACTCTGCAACTCTGAATCTACCATAGCTTGACATTTTTGAACCTTACATAGCCATCTCCAAATCCCCTCGTGCGTATTGAGTTTTAACCACCCAAACACTTAATATACATCATATCTAAGTGATCCAGACCCCTGGTCCCTCACTGTAACTCCTCCTCCACCATCCACCATTTTCAAATATTAAGCTTGTAGGTTGACTTGAGTAGAGAGATTCAGAGACTTTCAGGACAAAGTAAGGATTGGAATACACTCAGGGAGGTCCTGGTAAGCTAAACAGATCATCAGGCCTTCTCAAAACTTGCTCAAACTCCATTCACGATCTCCGTTGCAAGAGGTAAAAACTCAAACTTCTATATCTTCGTACAAGCATCCTTTGTTCTTGATTTGTGAAAGAAAAATGTAGATATCCTTGCCTAAACCTAACCATGTTCATAGTTTTCATTTATATTAACTGTATATAGAGAATTTTGGATTTGAAATTTCTGCAAAAATTAGGTTTCAAATTAGGGCCAGTAAAATTAGATCTTATCTTTGATTTTTAGTTTACATAAATTATATGGTTGAACTCGTGGGAAGAAACACTATAACTTTCATGTTTGAACTTTCCATTTTTATGGAGAAATGAAGAAGATACAGGTGATCCGGCATGGCTCAAGGTTGAAGATGAAGTTGCCTTCAGGAGGCATTTTCTAATATATATTTATGTTTGTGTTTATATAAACGGATGTACAGCCACCCCAGTGGTAAGGCAGCGCACATAAATGCTAGAGGTCACGGGTTCGAGCCTTAGCGCGCTGCCTTTTGCATTTTCTCACTTTTTTCACTCTTCTTTGTTTCTTGCAGCGCTGGGCCTCCAAATCTTGGGCTTTTTGTTTTTTCTAACAATTACCCCCCTGTCTGCTTGTGACACCCTTGGCCCATATCATTTTATTTTTTTATTTTATTCTTATTTTATTTTCTTAAATATATTTTTCTTAACATTAAAATCATAAAAAAATATGAAAATGATAGATTTATATTTTGGCTTGTTTTATTTTATTTTCCTGACATAAAATATTTTTATTTAGTTATATATTATCTATTTTTATTAAATAAACTTTTTAAATTAAATTATAACTAGTTTAATATTTATTTTTTCTTTATACCCATTAAATATTTATTTTAATATAAAAAAGGACCAAAAATACCTCATAATACCATATATTCTTTTCAAGATAAAAAATACAAAAAAATACTTTTTTTCATAAAGAAACTTATTTTCTTTTAATCAAATAGAATTAGGGTTTATTCAAAAACCTTTTCTTAGATAATTCCTTTCCTTAATTAATTTAAGTTAATCTTGATTTACTTGTTTTCTAATTAGGTTTTAGGTTTAAAACTTTTCCATATAAAAAACCAAACAAAAATCTTCTTTGCATTTACACATCTTTGCATATGTAATTCATCTTGTATACTATTTATTCCAATTATTTGTACAAATTCAATTTGGTAGTAATAGATTAATTAGGTTTATATTGTTGCAATATCCATTTATAAATTGTATACCCCCTCCCACAAATATTGTAATAGCGTAGTAACTTTAAATATCCATTTATAACATGTTAGTAATTAGGGTTTGTATGGGAAGATAAAAATCAATCAAATAGAAAACCCTAATTCAATACAAAATCAAGCATGAAAATGACACGCTCGCACACAAGCACCCCTAGGGTTACTCCACTTGGTTGCCTTATACAAATGGCCATATTACACATGTAAGGTGTCTTAACAAAAACAAACAAATACAAGATCATAGTCCCTCGATGACGCTATTCAAAGTTGCCTTACAAAATGATCTTAGTCCCTCAAAAAATGCTAAGATACTTTGCAACATTGCTAATCATGGCTATACGATGACCCACGCCCGTCCCGTTTACATCCAAAGATAGGGTTGCTTACCAAATCAATGGTAAGACAACAATGTCAAAGTAAAAGAAAATGAACAAGAAAGACATTTGAGTAGGTAGGTTGCTTTTAGTTACTTTCTCCATTTAAAAATAAATATCCTTGCTATTTTCAAAAAAGCAAAAACCTACACATTTCAAAACATCTTACAAAACTTGAAAACATTTTCAAAAGATAAAACATCTTTGTATACATTCTTACAAACAAGAATCATTATAAATTTGCCTAAACAATAGCCTCTTTACAAAATACTTTCAAAAACCACACAAAGCACAATTTCAAAGAAAAGCAAGTGATCTAGCAAGTAACTAAGAGCCCATGGAAAACCATGGATAAAAAGGGTGCTAATACCTTTCCTTTTTATTATCTACCCCCCGAACCCAAGAAACAATCTCAAAGGTCTTTCCTGTGCTTTTTCACCTTTCCTTTTGGATAAAATAAAAGTCGATGGCGACTCTTGCTAACCGCAACATTTGCAATAAAATGCAAAACCCTCAAGTCAGTTCTCCCACCGCATCACACGGTTCAACAATCATTTCTGGATGGCATCTGCAAGCCCATCTCCGACAAACTTCCCATCATCCTTACAAATGACATCTTTAAGACAATTCCCTGTACTATCGACCCTCACATCATCGAGTGCAAATTTCTGGGCACTCTAGTGTCCAATCATCTTCCACCTCTGAGTCACGAATGGCAAAACCCGCCAATCTTACTCTTAAGGCTTAAGAATATTGAACATGGGCAGCTATTGTACAACAAAATCTTCCCTCTCACTTATCAAGAATTTGCTCACAAGATCTCCTTGTACTCAAGACTGCACTAGGGTCTGATCAACTCAAGACACCTCCTTAAACACTGATGACCAAAATTAGGGTTTGAGATTTCACAAGGATATTTGAACTTCCAATGCCCCATATGACTTTCATGGATCATCATGTACCCTCAAGATCATTCATGTCAATTTTCAAGCCTTGGATGACATTTTTGCTCAGTCAATTGAGCAATTGACCTAAAAATTAGCTGTATTGGGGAAAAGGTCAACTATGGGCAATTTACAGTCAAACTTCATAATTGTTTATCCACATAAACATTTTAAACCTATATGTATCATTTGATAAAGTTTGGACCACAATTCCCCAAGAAATTTAATCAAATCTCCAAAAGGGCAAAATGGTCAAAATTAGGGTTTTGACTGGGAAAAGGCATGATCTCAAGAGTACAATTGCATCATTTTTTACCTAAAAACATGGCTCAAAATATCACTCAAGTTCAAAGGATTGACAGATGAATTTTCAGTCAACTGTATACTGAAAGGTCATACTTGACTTTTTGGTTAAATTCAAATGCCAAAGATCACAATTCATCAAAACATGTCAAAATATGAAACTTATTCATCAAGAAATCAAAAAAGTCAAGATTTCATTTTGAAAAGTCAAAACTTTTAAACTTATAAATTTTTCTAAGTGTTGAAAATTTCTTATTTTCTCATAACTTTGAGCAAATTTTTCACCATGATGCAAGATGATTCAAGAGAAACTTCCAACATGAAAGTTGTAGATCTCCATGAAATCTACAATTTTATTTACACAACTCCTTCCAAAAGTGCTTGTATCTCAAGTTATAATTTTAAGAACATGTAGTCATGAAACAAAACACTTTGTGAAATTTTTGCCCTAATTTGGTCAGGATTTTGACCCAACTTCATGGAACTTTTTCATATAGTTCCAAGGGGAATATTCAAAAGCAATTCAAAGATGGATTGTAGAGCACATTGCAAGCTTTCCAAAATGTCAAATAACTCCTTGAGATCATTTTTTAGTATGGAGAATCGAAGAGATGAAGTTAGGGTTTTATCACTTGAATTACAAGTCATTTTGTGATGAACCAAGTTCAAAATTCAAACTATGCTGCATAAACTCTACTTTTCAGGCCTCAAACTTGTTAGGCACTCCATAATTAATGGCTTGCACAGCTGTTAGATGTATCATTTCAAGCATTCAATGCATGGACATGCTTTATATCCATTTTTGGAAGAAAGGTTACATTGCCATTTTGATAAAGTGCTTTTTTGCACAAAACTTGTTCTTGAGCCTTGCACTTGTTCTCTTCTGATCACACAAGTCCCATAACTAATGAGAAATGTTTTAGACAATTACAATCACTCATCCCATGCTTGTACTACACAATGAAACTTGGTTTCCCTCTTTTCTTCAAAATCAAGTAACCTATCCAAAAGCTAAAAACTTGTACTTCTGACTTGCCAATGAACTCCAATACTTTTGCTTATACATACACAAACTATTGACATAAAACACACAAGTGTTCATTCCCTGAAAATGGAGAGAACTCAAAATCACATTCCATACCTCCATTTTCACATAAACTGACCAAAAAACTTGAAACTCATAACTCCCTCGTGCATTTTCAAGCCTTTTGTTTCCTAAATCTTCTAAACATCATTTAGAACTGATCCCATACCCTGTTACAGAACTGTAACACCATTAACACCATCCTCCATTTTCAAAAACAGAGCTTTACACTTGGACTTCTCCAGAACTCCTCAGGCCATTTCAGCTCAAGCTAAGCATTCCATTAGCTTTCTGGGAACTTGAGGAAGCTAACCCAACCATTAGAACTCCTTAAAAGCTGCTCAAACTTCAAACCCGATACCCCTTTGCAAGGTAAGTTTTCTAACTTTGGAACTTCTCATACATGCATTATCAATGATTTATTTGTGAATAAAACATGTAGATATCATTGCCCTAAAGCTAACCATGTCCATAGTTTCCATTAATTTTGCTTGAGCTTAGAGAATTTTAATATTGAAATTTCGGAGATTTTTAGGGTTCAGTTTAGGGCCAATGAAATTCATGCTTATCTTTGATCTATAGTTTTAATGCTTTACATTTTTGAAACCGTGAGGTAATTTTCTACAAGTTCCATGTTTACAATTTTCATTTTTGATGAGAAATGAACAAGTTACAGTTGGTATGGCTGGAGGTTGAAGATGAAGTGTAACTCAGGGCATGTTTTGTATCATATATTTATTGTTTTGCTTATGTTAACAAATTTATAGCCACCCCAGTGGTAGAAGCGCGCACCTGTAACCTTTGGGACCTGGGTTCGAGCCCCAGTGGCACCCTTTTGTGTTTTTTTACATGTTTTGCATTTTCTGACTTTTTTATAGGGCACTGGGCCTCTTTGGGCTTGTTTTATTTTTTTTTGTTTTTGCTAGCTAACCCCCTGTTTCATATTTGCGCCCCTGACCCAATTTATTTTATTTTATTTCATTTATTTTCTTAAATACTCTTCCTAATATTAAAAATATTTTAGTAATCATACTTTATTTATTTTTACTTATTATCTTGTAAATTTAATTAAAATTAGGTTATTAGTTATTCTCTTTTACACCAATTAAAATATATTAGTTTAATATTAAAAAGGCCAAAAATATTTTATAACACTATAATTATTTTCAAGACAACAAATACCAAAAATAATTTTCTTATAAAAACTTAATTTATTTTATTTTAATTAATAGATTTAGGGTTTTGTTTAAAAATCTTTTCTTAGTAAATTTAGGGTTTATTTTTTATTACGTTAGTTAATTATTTTTCCCTTAATTAATTAGGATAAGACAATTTCCCTTTTCCTAAAAATCCAAACAACTATCCATTTATTTTACATTTCACATTTTTGTACATTTATTCATTTTGTAGATTATATTCATTTAATTTCTTGTACATTTGTACCAATTCAATATGGTTGTAATAGACTAATTAAGTTTAAATTCTTGAAGTCCCCATTTACAATTTGTACACCCCCTCCCACAAGTATTGTGATAGCGTAGTAACTTTAAATTCTATAATTTATCGCTTTATATACAATTGCTAGTAATTAGGGTTTGTATGGAAAGACTAAAACCAATACTTAGAAAACCCTAATTCAATACAAAATCAAGCATGAAAATAACACACTTGCACACAAGCACCCCTAGGGTAAACCCACTTGGTTTCCTTTACAAAATGGGCATATTACGCATGTGACGTATCTTAGCAAAAACAAGCAAATATAAGATCATAGTCCCTCGATGACGCTATCCAAGTTGCCTTTCAAATGATCTTAGTCCCTAAAAAAGGAATTCTAAGATACCTTGTAACATTGCTAATCATGGTTATACGATGACCCACGCCCGTCCCGTTTACATCCAAAGATAGGGTTACTTACCAAATCAATTGTAAGATAACAATGTCAAAGGAAAAGAAAAATGAACAAGAAAGACTTTTGAGTAGGTAGAATGCTCCTAATTACTTGTTGAATTTCAAACAAACATCATTGCTATCTTCAAAACAAACACCTACACTTTCAAACATCTTACAAACTTGAAGACATTTTCAAAAGATCAAACACTTTGTATACATTCTTACGAACGAGAATCATTACAAAGTTTGCCTAAACAATGGCCTCTTTACAAAATACTTTCAAAAACCACACAAAACACAATTTCAAACAAAAGCAAGTGATCTAGAAAGTAACTAAGAGCCCATGGAAAACCATGGATGAAAAGGGTGCTTATACCTTCCCTTTTCATAATCTACCCCCCGAACTCAAGAAATAATCTCAAAGGTCTTTCCTGTGCTTTTTCACCTTTACTTTTGGATAAAAGAAAAGTCAATGGCGACTCTTGCTAACCACAAAATTTGTGATCAAACGTAAAACCCTCAAGTTAGTTCTCCCACCGTATCACACTCATCATACTTCAACGGAAGATACTGCTCAGAATTTCAATAATTGTTAGAGGGGATAGTGGTCATTGTATCTCAATGTATCTTTTCCATTATATATTACCATTTTCTAAAGTTTGCAATCATCTATGGAGTCTCGCAATTTGCAGACTACCATTCTATTAATGAAATTTGAGCTTTTACCCCATTCTTTGTATTTCTTATTTTATTTAGCTTGCAAAGACTTCATTTCTTATTGATAATAACTTTCAAAGCAAAAAGATTAAATAACAAAATCGATTTTTCAAAAAGAATTTACAATTTGCTTTTTCTTTTGGAATTTGTGATGAAATAATGAAAATAAAAAATGGTGATCCCAGGAATGGACAAGCTTCAGTTGTTTTAAGAAGTTTTTTGTTCCCCTCGGGAAAGCTTACTCAGGATGATTCGCTGTATTGGGTTCGAAACTCTGGTATCCTAGTTCAAGTTTGCATTCATTTCCCCTCCTTGTCTGAGTTTTCATGATGTAAGGTTTTCAATACGAGGTTTCCCCAGTGAAGAATGTATTTTAGATTTTTCCTTTGTGAATGTGGTGTTAACCTCCCCAATGAATTGGGCCTGAATTCCCCAGTGAATGTTTTAATGAGGTGGTGTCCATCTACTTTTCTTGATATTGGTTTTGCAATCCTCAGTAGAAGTGTTACTTTTGAAAACATTTGTTTCCTCAGTGAATCCTGGTGAAGGATATTCTATCCCTGTATCTGTACTATTCTGTCACTTTGTTTGGTTTACTTTCTGATTGTGTTTCTCCCCAGTAAAGCTAAAGCAGGCAGTAGGTTTTGTTTCCTCAGTTGGCATTTACTTTTTATTGGAATGATCATCTTGGATGTGATTTAGCCGAGTGTTGTTTGTGCACGAGGTGGTTTTGCCTGGTTACTCCCAGTGGTGTATATCTGTTTTGTCACCATACGTACGATAACACTCATACATTCATGCATACATCATGCATAGCTAAAATTGGCAAACCATTGTTCATTGACATTTGTTAATATTTTTGTTTACATATCACCCTGTTTTGCAGAGTTACGTTATCCTCTCTTCAATAGAGTGTTGTTCTTAAGCAGAAAGCGTATATTCTTTCAATTTCCCCACTAAGTTGTCCCTCGTGGAAGATTTTTGCTTAGCCTTCCTATACAGCTCCTTGTTTGGATGGATTTGGTTTTCCCTCTTGAGTTTATTTCTCAAAGGATGTATTTGGTTGACTATTTCATTCCAGTTTATTTCTAGTTTGAATTTGTGGTTCCACAACAATATTATTTACTTTGGATTTCTGAAAGCTTCGAGTTTTCGTTTGTGCATTTATTTTGCATGAGATGACTTTATCTCCTCAGCAGGAATATCGTGGCATTTCCCCAGGAAGTCATATTTCTTTGCCCAGGAAGCCATATTTCTCTCCCCAGAAAGTCATTTCTTTTTACAATCCTCCATGACAACAAGTAGCATGTCTCTTTGTTTGAGCAACCGGTGCTTCCCTGTAAAAGTCGACATAACTTTTTTTACTATCTCCTCTATGAGTGGATAGTTTGCAGTATGTCGTCAATTTACGCCAGTGGATGGCAAGACTTTCAAATTCGCAGAAACAAGTCGTTGTGAAATCTTTACAAGTGGAAGTCTCTTTATTTGAGACAACTTAAATATTACCCTTTCCAGGAAAAGTGCCTCGGTTAAAGAAGAAGTTGATACCCGTTCTAGGAAAAATGATAGAATTTTAGGGAAACTTGTTATCTTTTTGCTACCCTCGGTGAACATTGGTAGTTCAACGTCAGTGAACGGAGGTGCTATGATATATTCTATTTCTACCTTCAGTGAAAGTTGGTAGGTCACCATCAGTGAAAGTTGGTGTTTGTTATCTTTTTTCTACCCTTAGTGAATGTTGGTAGTTCATCGTCATTGAATGGCAGTGCTATGATATATTCTCTTTCTACCTTCAGTGAAAGTTGGTAGGTCACCATCAGTGAAAGTTGGTGTTTATTATCATTTTGCTACCCTCAGTGAACATTGATAATTCATCGTCAGTGAATGGCGGTGCTATGATATATTCTCTTTCTACCTTCAGTGAAAGTTTGTAGGTCACCATCAGTGAAATTTAGTGTTTGTTATCTTTTTGCTACCCTTAGTGAACGTTGGTAGTTCATCGTCAGTGAACGATGATGCTATGATATATTCTCTTTCTACCTTCAGTGAAAGTTGGTAGATCACCATCAGTAAAAGTTGGTGTTTTTTATCTTTTTGCTACCCTCAATGAATGATGGTAGTTCATCGTCAGTGAACGGCGGTGCTATGATATATTCTATTTCTACCTTCAGTGAATGTTGGTAGGTTATCGACAGTGAACATCGATGATTCTTTATATCTTACTTCAGTAAACGTTGGTAGCTTTACCTCCAGTAGGAGTTAGTGTATCCTTTGACCATTTTACCATCCTCTCTGAGTCGGGTCTTTTGATCCACCAGTGATTTATTTTCCTGGTCGGTTCGCTCTCTTGTTTCTTTATTATTGTTACATCCCCAATGGTGTTCTGCGTCTCTTTGGTCTTGTTCATATGCATTCATGATCATAAACATTTGCATGGTATCTTAGGGCCAAAAATAGGGCTTGTTTTATATTTAAGTATCTTCGATCGCATCGACACAAAGATCTTTAACCTTCGTATCTCCAGATAGAAGAAACTTAAATAAGGGCAGCTGTTGTACCCCAATTTTTTACCCTAAGATCCCTTCATCATACCATGTTGATTCCATTACAATAAGTTCACACTAGGATTCTTGGTTCCCCTCCCTATATTTAGCTTTGCACTTTGAGGAATCACCAAGCACCTTGACTTGTGTTCTTTTGTGATCATGAATATTTTTTGTCTTGATTTCTTCTTTTAATTAATAAAATGAAATGTTGGTTTGTCTTGCTTGTTATCCATGTAGGTAAAGGCAATGGGATTTAACAAGTTTTCCAATGGGTTCATGAGTTTATTTCCATGCCCTAGTGAATAAATCTTGAGAAGTTCAAACCTCACCATTGGATTTGTTTTGGAAGAAATGGCATGTCAAGGTTATTTTGTCTCACCATATTTAAAGATTATCAAATTTGATCCAAAAAGTACAAGGGGTTTATTGAAAAAATAGTCATGTTTGGACAAGATTTTATTCCTTTTGGTCACAAGTGCATGTTCCTCTCAATTCTCAAGATATGGAAGTGGTTTTTATGGCTATGAATTCTCATTTTTCATCCTCAACAACTTCTATTTACAAATCATTTGTGTTGGTACAAGAAGTTTGTTCAAAATTGTTAAAGTTCTTCAAGGCATGTTTCTTAATCTAGGAGATAGGATTTTGAACTTCAAAGGAGTATATCTTGCTCATCTTTTGGTATTTTTGAGTGATTCCAAAGACATCATTATCTTTAAATGGTTACTAACAAATCAATTCAAAAGTTCCAAGGAGTTTTCATGTGGAAGAAACTTGACGAGGAAGAAAGATTACAAGTCCTCCAGATGAATCCCCAATTTTTCATGTGTGACTTCAAATGATCATAACTTGGTCAATTTTTATCACCTTGAGCCCATTATTTTTCCATAATGATCTTGAAGTTGTGAACTTTATGCCTTATTTTATGTGTAAAGTGAGAAAATGGATGGAAGTTTCCTTAAGGATACAAAAGATAATAGGTCATTTTATGAAATTTTGCCAACTTCAACAAGTCATAACTTTCTCAATTTTTGGAGATTTTGAATGGTTCAAGTTTCAAAATGTCATTCGAGAGATCTAATTCATGCCATCTTTTTTGGTCAAGAGCAAATTCCAAGTGGAAGGCTATGTTTGGATGCAAGACATTATAGGTCACTTTTGAAGAAAAAATTGAAATATTTCTAAGTATTGAAAGTCAACCCTTTTTCTCCAACTTTGACTCATTGCAACTTTCAGCTCAAGCATCCATTTAACTCCATTATTTTTACATTGCAAGCTTGTAACATCATATTTCTAAAGCATCAAGAATCATGCCCTAAGACCCCTTGAGTTGAAAATGCCATTGTTTTAAAATTGGTAACTTCGAACTGAATTTCTCACCAAGTCAGAATTTTGAAATCCATAATGTGGCCTCTAATCACAAGATTTTTACGCGTTTTTGATTTAAACTTGATTAACAAAATTGTCAGAAGTGTTTAGCACCTCAAAACGCAAGGATTGGATGAGTTTTGGTGAAAATAAGATCACACTTCACTCGTGCATCAGGTTTGCACGAATTCCCTCAAAAATGCATCATTCACTCTTCCTTTTTATCCCATTTTCTTCTCCTATAAATACATGAACTATGCCATTCATTTTCTCAAGCTTGGATAGCCAGAATCACTCTGCCAAACTTGTTCCTTAACTCATAATTCAACAACTTTGAAATCCATATACAAGCCTTTTTTAATCCAATTTTTTCATTAATTCACCTTCCTTGATCTTCCCTGAAGCTAACCACATTATTACATTCAAGAATCGTGCCCTATATTGCTCCATAGAAGTCCAGTTTCAGAGCTCTGCAACTCAACTTAAATAGGTAGATTCCTTCATCAATTCTTCAAAACTTTGATATCATTGTGATGCTCTCATTTCCCTGGTTCTAGTAACACTTTCTTTTTACTGGAAACATGTTTTGACCATGAAATTTCAAATCTCTTTTCAAAACTTTCCTTCCAAATTGCTTGAGCTACAGTTTATATAAATTTGGCGCGAGGGTGTGGTTGTCTTCGTCTTGAAGAGACGAAACGAATGGCATATGTCTGAGCTTATGATTTTATAGTTTGAGAGACCTGCAATTCACATTGGCTGGAGGTTGAAGATGACCAACGTGTCATCTTCCAACCAATGATGGCACGTCACTTGTTATTTTTGAATTCTAATATAATAACTGATTCAGTGTTTTATTCACTAATGACCATGATATGCACAGCGCACTAGATCTTTTGGATCTGATTACTAACGTGTTTTAACTCTCATCCAATGGTCCACATATTTTTTACTTTTATTTTCTTTTCTGATTTTTATATTTAATTGTTAAACTTCAAAAAATCATAGAAAATTCATTTTAAGTCCAAAAAATCTGAATAAATTATGAAACATATTTTTGATTATTCTCTTTCTGATTTTTAATTTTTCACAATTTAATTTTGTGGTCTGGTATTTTTTTATGAATTTTCACTTTATTTGAATTGATTTAAATGTTTAAAAAAACTTTTATGCATTTTTAAATTCTGAAAAAATTATGGAATGATCCAATGATATTGTGACAAATATTGGTGACCTTATTTTATTTTTGTTTCTGACTTTGCTATTTTGTATCATTTTTGGTTTATTTTACCCATTTCTTTAAATTTTAAAATGGTTTCTGATTTTAAAAAAATTACCAAAAAATATATAAAATCATTTGAGTCCTTTTCTGATTTTTCTATGGTCTTACTTTTTATTTCTTGATTAATTTGAACATAGTTGATATTTTTCTCTTTTATTTCTATGTTTAAACATTATTTTTAAACCTTTTTGTATATATTAAATTGTAATATTATTTTGTGACTATTTTCTGGATGATCTTGGGTTAAATTTTTAATCATGAACTTTATTAACATCATTGAATCTATGGTGTTGACTTTAACTCCACAAAAATGGATGAATGATTTTAATAATAGTTTGATTAAATTTAATCCAAAAGTGGTTTGTATATCCTCTGTCACCCCTCTTCATCTCATCCCCTTCTTATTGCACTAAATGTTGTTGGAGCATGATCTCTATATCATGTCTCAAAACAAATGATGCATAGATTGCTATTGACCGACCTCAAAATAGGTGCGACTTCTATATAAGTCCACTTACGATTGCTTAACATATCACTAAATTTTGTCCTGATTCGAATAAATGATCATTTGTGGCCCAAACTTATGTTTGCAACCCCAAGTATGTTAATTTTATCTCTTTGATCCAATAACCTTGATATTCATTGTGTGGAGGCTTTGGTTCTACCAATCCTCTAATGGATCTACAACACCTTTGGTCAACGCGGATCACTTAAACATCGTTGATCATTAAATGATACTCATAAGGATTCTAAATGGATGATATACTTGACAAAAAACAAATGCAACTTGTTATGTGGAGGATTTGGTTCTACCAATCCTCTAATGATTTCAAATGCAAGTTTCAAGATGATCATCCAACTAACCACTAATCACTAATAATTGACTTTATCCTTTATTCTTTTATTATATGCCCCTTTTATTTTTATGCACTATTTACTTTTAGCATTTACATTTCATGTCATTTTCATCTTTGCTCATTTGAGTATTTACTTTCTTGTCATTTTTATTTTTCTCACTTGAGCTTTTCTTTTCTTTTCTTAAGATACTTAATAATCAATATGGACCATAAAACCCTTAATGAAGCTTGGACTATTTGGTTACCATCCTTGGCATTATGGAACATTGGACTTCTTGGACTTAGGATTAAAAACCTTAGCCTATGTTGGAGACCTTGTGACCTTAATTGATATTTTGTCTGGAGCTCTTGAGGTTTACCTCAAGACATTGGGTTGTTTGTTTGTTTTGTGTGTAGGTTATTGTGATTACACTTTTTGTTTGTAATCTGGAATTCACCTGTATACAGCCGTTACTCTGCCCAGTTTTTGTGAAGACTTAATACACTTGAAGTTTGGTTCTCTCAAGAGGTCTAGTATCTTTGCTTGCTTGGTTTCAATCAAAATAATGGGAAATCTATCTTGACTCATAATGTCAAGTATTGGCTTCTTGTTGGTTAGATGGTTCTTATCCCTATCTTTTACCTTATGCTTTAGGATAGTCTCTTCTTCTCCTCCCATCTTCTTTAATTTCAAAAATATT
This sequence comes from Vicia faba, assembly GCA_948472305.1. NCBI lineage: Eukaryota > Viridiplantae > Streptophyta > Magnoliopsida > Fabales > Fabaceae > Vicia > Vicia faba. The sequence goes on along the minus strand of OX451738.1, from coordinate 698,374,624 downwards.
CTCCCTCCTTTTGAAAACTCTTCTTGTTTTAAACTTGAACCACTTTGATAATAAACTTGGACTTAGGTCCATGCATTTTCAAAACCTTTTCATAAATAAACTTCAATCAACTTAATAATACTTTGGCATTTTTTGTGAGAAGACTAAAAGTCAATCAATCTCATTTCAAACCATTTTGCCACTGTGGCTTTATATTTTAAAACCTTTCTCAAAATATTAGAATCTTGTCAATCCTTGTAGTGATGCAAACAACTATACTTCTATAATATGTAGTGAAGAGAGATATTTTCCACTTGGGTGTTGAGTGAGACATTTTTTATTTTAAAATCCAAGCCATATCCTCTACTTTGAGATGATGCAAATTCTCGTTTCTCATGATTGTGGGTATTAAGTATGTTTTCCACACGGACAATGACAATGATGTTTTATCTCATAAAATTAACCAACACATTTGTGTTTTAAAATGTTTTAAAGAGGAACTACGTGTACCCTGATCCCCTATTGCACGAAAAGGTGGTACGTAGGCACTAAAGGTTCGCAACCGCGGCTGGTGCAAAAACCATAAAAAATATATTTCTTTTCTCACCTCCACCATCTATTTTTGCACAACATTTTATGGCCAAATATACATATTTTACAAAGAGGTTCCTAAGGAGTATCGTAGATGTTTAGGGTGCTAATACATTCCCTTTGCATAACCAACCCCCTTACCTAGAATCTTTCCCCCTCTTTTTGGGTTATTTTCTCTTTTCCCATTCCTTTGGAAACAATAAAGCGCGATGGTGATTTTTATTTTGATTTGTATAAGTCTAGTCAATCCAATGGCTTAGTCTTAAACATTTCTACCGCTACAGTCACCACCACCTTTTCTTTTATCCAATATTTAGGAAAGGTGAAAAGAACAAGAAAGACCTTTGATAGATTTTGAGTTTGGGGGGTAAGTTAAGAAAAGGGAAGGTGTTAGCACCATTTTAAACCGTAGTTATCTACGGGCTCTTAATTGCTTAGCTCACTTTTGAAAACTTGCTTTGTATGTGTGTGATTTGTTTCAAAATATTTTGAAAAGCCAATGTAAGGCTAACTTTGTAATGATTCTTGTATCAATCCTCAAGAATGCGTACAAAGTGTTTTGAAAATATTTGTTGTTTTTAAAGGGATGTGTGAAAAATGTTTTGGAAAGGTTGTGAGCAAGAAATTAAGAGTTCCTTACCCACCAAAGGTCATTTTTATTCTTTTCCTTCTCCTTTAGAGATAGTACTATCCGTGCCATTAGTTAGTAGATAGCCCTATCTATTGGATGTGAAGGGACAAGCGAGGGGTCATCGTATGGTCATCAAAGGCAACATATAAAGATACTTTAGTAATTTATTGGAGGGACCAAATCATCTTTTGTAGGCAACATCGAAGGGTTATCGAGGGACTATGATCTGTATTTGAGGGTCTTTGTTAAAGTATCCCTACTTTCGAGGGGCATGACCATTATTTCCGAAGGCAACAAAGAGAAGTTACCCTAGAGGTGCAAATGTGAATAGTGTATTAAGGTCAGCTATTTATCTTGTATTAGGGCTACCTATCAATTATTTTTAGATCTTTCCATACATGCCTAATTACTAGGAGTTGAATATATACAAAAAATTAAAGGTGCGGAAAGTAAAGACCTAAGCTATTACAGGGCTTTGGGGAAATTACATAAAAAATGCGGGAAAGTAAAGTGCGGAATTTAAACCTAAACTATTACATCCTGTAAGCATTTACATAATAGAAAAATGCAGAAAGATAAATCTAAACTATTACAAGAATCGTATGACTTATACATTCGTCTAAAAAATTTAAAGGAAAAAAGAAATAAGAAAAACGTTAAGAAAAGTGTTTGAATGTTTGTTTATACTTTTTAGATAATAATTTAAAGTTACTTTCATATTTAAAACCCTAAGTCTAATTAATTTTAATTAAAAAAATACCTAAATTCTAATTAGTTTTAATATTTAAGAAAATAAAATTTCAAAATTAATTATTGATTAGAAAACCTAAACCTAATTTATTAGGTTTTTTTAAAAAAGGATTAAAATTGAATAATGGTTAATTAAGAAAATAATTAGGAAAAAGGAAAAAATTCGGGTTAGAAAATCAAAGAAATTAGGTAAAACAAAAAAAGAGAGTAAAACTGCATGGGGTGGGTGTTGAACTCACGCCCTCCTAGCCTTCTCACTGCCTTGCTTGCCACTGCGCCAAGCGTTGGTTTGTGTTTGGAAAATAGGCGTTACACATAATATATAAAACCTGCATAAATTGGAAAATAGAAAAAAAAGTTGCAAAAGGCAGGGATCGAACCCACGCCCTTAGTGTCATCAAAGCCTTAGCACGCGCATTCCTGCCACTGACTGGGGTGGTTGTTTCATCCAGTTACATAATGCAAACAAATAAACATAAAATAAACCAGTGGACCGGAGAGGCTCTGGAGCCCTAGCTCCGGTCTTCTTCTCCAATTAGGTATTTTCTCCAACCTGCAAAATAAAGCGTATTAGTGATTAAAGAGGACCCTACCCCCCTAAATCAACCATTGCGAATTCATTGGTGGCCTTAGTTTTGTCTAAATCGTCCTACATAATGAGATATGAACAAAATATTATAAATCAGTTCCAACATGGTGCTAGGTTATCCTGGCATTATGGATCTCATGCAACGGATTAAACCTGCATTATTACATCTCAGAAACACATTAGAAACATTAGTATGAATCAAAGCATTGTAAAAATCAAAACATGAAATTCACAAAAAAACATGTAATTCGGCCATGCTTGGGATGCTTGTTTCATGAAATTTTGACCATCAAGGATGGTCCCAACTTACCTTATGATACCCCAAGAGTCGATTTTTATGGTTGCTCTTCTTTGAGAGGGGCTGGAAATAGGATTGCAAGTTTGCCCTAATTTGACAAAAGTTGAGATTTTGAGAGTGTTCTTTGAGCAGCTTTTTTTCGTGTCCTTGCCTGAATATGAAGAGCATATATATATATATATATATATATATATATATATATATATATATATATATATATATATATATATATATATATATATATATATATATATATATATATATATATATATATATATATATATATATATATATATATATATATATATATATATATATATATATATATATATATATATATATATATATATATATATATATATATATATATATATATATATATATATATATATATATATATATATATAAAATCTTTTGATTTTGTTTGAAAATAGGTTAGAATGAGACAAAACCATGAAGATTTGTTTCAAGAATAATTCCACACGGTCTCTAATGTAATCTTGGGCCTCCAAAATATTAGAACTAACAACCTTTTATACTTTATAACTCCACTTAATATTTATTTGATTTAATTTGCATTTAAATTTATAAAAATTTAAATAAAAGAAATAAAAATCATAAAAAATATAAGAATGGTTTTGGGGGTTCCCTAATATCTCATGAACACGTTTGAACTTCAAAAATTAGTCCCATTAGTCCAAAAGCCCAAAATTGTTGAATTGAGGTTTCATGCAATTTCCAAAAATTAACCAACTTGTGCAACTCATAACTTGCTCAATATTTATCATATGAAATAGATCTTTGACTTTTTGGAAAATTCAAGATGTACCCTAAAGCTTTCATGTTGGTCATTTTTCCATTTGAAGACCTTAACTTGATGTAAATTGCTTTGACCAAAAGTGTCTTTTTGTTGACTTTTAAAATGACCTGTAATGTTTTGGCTCATATCTTTCAAATGAAGCATTTTTGGGCTTTGAGCTTAGATAGACCAAGTTGTAGATAATTGAATTTCCATCAAAATGGGCTTTGGTTGAGAATTTTATGAAGAATCATGTGAAAGTTATGCTTGGTCAAAGTTTAGTTGACTTCTCCTAAAGAAAACCCTAATTTAGCAACTTTTGACTTTTGATGAATCTTGGGTTTTATTGATGAGTTATGATCAACCCTTTATAAAATGATGAATGTGACCTCAAAATCTTGATGTTGACCAAAAATCTTGAAGCTTAACTGTATGTTGACCATAATTGACTTTTTATCCAATATAGTTGAGTTTTAATCATCTGAGTAGTTGACTGAGCAAACTTGTGCTGCAAGGATTAAAACTTGGCATGGGGATTCTTTGAAGCATATGAGAAACCATGAAATCCACTTGAGGCATTATAAGTCCAATTTCCCTTGGGAAAAACAAAACCCTAGTTGTAGTTCAATGCTTAGGATAAGGGTTTATCTGATCAATCTTTGAGTAGTCTTGAGCAATTGAGACCTTCATGAGCATAAGGAGGTATCTTGAATCAATTTTTATTAAAATTGGAGGGAAAAATTTTGGGTACAAAAAATTTTGTTTTATCCTCGAACTTGATGTCTTGATCGAGTTTTGTAAGGATAATCCAAATCAGTTGGAAGAATTTCTTCAATAAGAAAGATGATTGGAAGTTAAAGGAGGATAAGTTTTCTTCTAATCTAATTAGCAAAGAGAAAACTCAAAGTGACAAAAGGTTGTTGTTATCAAAAGGCAAGCTCAGTCTAGGATGTCATAACATTCTGGACATTCAATTTACTAATGCTAAAATGGATTTACTTGCACTGAAGATATCTCTTATATGTTGAGTTGATTTTAACAATTTTTTATTATTTTATCAAATTTCAAGTTCAATATTGTTTAACTAAGTAGTGGTTAATCCTCAGGGAAGGATATTATTTCCTTTTTTCTCATACCTTTCTTAGGTCTCCAACTAAGATGATTGGTATTTTGACACTAACTATTCCAAACACTTAACTGTAGTAAAAGTGTTCCTTGTGGTTTGTTTAAGTCTCATTCTGATTAAATGTTACTTTTATGGATGATGCTAAAAATGAAGTTTAAGGACATTGGATAACTAAATAATTCAGGATGCTTTCTCTAAGTTTTTGGTAATTAGTCTTAATTAACGACTGATTCAGTTATGTCATTAAGGAATAACATCGTGTCTCTAATGCGATGTTTGAAGTCCCTCTAAGGACTTATGAACTGTTGTTATTTTTTTAAATTCATAAGTATTCAATTGTTTATTACCTTACTTGGTGATCAAAGGAAGAAGAATTCAAGATGATGCACTAGAAGGTGAAAAATCAGACAATTGCAAAAGCTCAAGAACCTATTTTTTTATCTGAATGGTTCAATGCAACGTGAAGGTTCTGATGGATAAAAAGATACATGTGATTTTCTTATGTGAAAGTCCACTGTCTATAAATTCGTCAAGGGTCTTATATACTCCTTTAATGAGAACAAGGTATGTTTATGAGTTACTCTATTGAGATAAGTACTTTTGGTTAAGTTTTATGGACCAGATTCAGTGATATGTTTATTGAAAGGAACTGATGTTCAACCAGATGTTGGAACATTATTTTAGCAGTTTGATACTCTAGAGACTAAAGAAGATTTCATAAGGCTAGCTATCACTTAATGAGAAAGTTCTTAAGAAAACAATTTTTTTAGGAGGGAGCTCATTAGTTGGAGGTTATTTTAGTCTATGATCATTGGTTATTTTAGAAATGAAATAGATAATGATGAAGATTCTTGGAGTAAAAAGCTTGGCCAAGTCAGAAGGAGATTGTATCATTGGAGGATAATCTGATCTCTGATATTAGAATTAATTGAGTCCTGATATATCTTGAAGATTAGGTACATTGCTGAAGGATGATGTTTTCTATATTGGGTTGGTCACTAAGAGAGTACAATGTCTAACCAGATTTTATGACATTGTAGTGTGACATGCTACTGCAATCAAGGTACAAGGATTTTATTTTGTGTGTAGAACAAAGTCATTGATTCTACCATATTTGTGTTAGTAATCTCACTACAGGTTTATATTGACACTCCTATACTTGCTATGGTTTAGAAGATCTGTTGGTATTTTCATCATAACTTGAGGTACAAGTTACATTGGGAATATGAGGGGTAATTTTGGAATTGCACTATTGAAGAATTATTGGAGGAACTATTTAGATGGCCTTCCAGCTATATTTTTTACCTAGTAGAGTGTGCAATCTCAGAGGAATCATTTCCAATGTCATTTCAAATGTTGTAACATTTTCCAAGGAGTCAAAGCTTGGAAATAGAGAAAGGTGAAGAAAAATGTGTATCTCTCCTAGTGAGTGGTTCACTATTACTAAAAGTGATCTTATCTTCCTCCATAAAAGCTTTTATTAATTGGAAGTGTTGTTACAAGCAAGGTTTAGTTACAACCTAAGTAACCTTCCTTGTATTTAAAAACCTTACATCCTCATCATCCTCACAAGCTGCATTTCTACAGTGATTGGTGCAAAAGAAAACTCTTTTGCTATAAATCAAGAAGGAAGTGGGTTCTGGTTTTGAAAGTAGTGTTCAACACTGTAACATATATTGTAACATCTACTAAGACATTCAAGACAGCAAAAACACCTTATCAAGGTGAAGTCCCTCAAGAAGAACCATGTGATATTACATTATTCACACTCGGTGGCTGATCAAGATTGAGTGTGTGGGATAGTTGTTATATGCTTGTTGTTTATCAAAAATTAAAAAAAATACAAAAAAAAAACAAAAAGAGGTGTATTTGTTTTATTGTGTAACTCCTCTAGAGTCTTGTTTTCTCATGTTTTCTATTTTCGTGTAAGTGAGTCATTTCTTTATTTTACGCTTTGCTTGTTTCTCATTGGGTATGTTTTGTTTTTATGTCTTTTATTTTGTGTCTTGAATCAATTTTTGCATGGTTTAATTCTTGGTGTGTGTCTATAGGTATAGGTCCTTTAAGGGAAAGCATGATTGTCCATCACGTGAGTCTAGATTCTTTCTGCGGTTGGTTTGCAGGAATGTGTCAACAGATGTTCTAACATCTAAGGTGTTTGTGTCTTGTGTTATGAGTTATGGGGCAAAATTGTGTCTTATGCTCTGAGTTACGTATTCTTCATACTCTGAGTTATGTATTATGCATATGTTTTTTCTTAAGATTTCTCTTGTGCTTCCAGTGAAGGTTTTTATTCCTTCTATGGGGAGAATGGGTTTTGTGTTTGAGGGGGAGTAGTATCCATCTTCTTCCTCGTGTACACAATCTACATGATCAACATGTAGTTGGTGTTTTGTGTTTTACATGGTTCTATTTATGCTATGTGTTTCCACCATTGTGTACATTTTCTTTATTTCTTTTTTTCAATATTTTGGCTAAAATGGGGGAGTAATGTGTTGTTGCTTCATGTTACATCACATGTCTTGAAATGTTGATTTAGCATTGTGATATGAATGTGTTTCTGTTATGTTTTCCGCTACAAGCACTCTGGTGTGTAGGTTCTTTCCTTGAGAGGGTGAACTGATTATATGTGACTAGGGTAGTACTAAACCCATGTGTTAAGGTTTTATTCCTCCCTCCATTTATTTTGGTTTTGGTTGTTTTAGCCAAAATTTGCCAAAGAGGGAGATTTTTAGCTCCATGGTTCTATTGTTGGCTAAATTTTGGCTAAGCATGGTTCTAAACATGGTTCTAGGTTGTTATTGAATAATATGTTGATGCATCTTTATCAACTGTTATAACAGTGTTACTGATATGTGTTTTCAATCAGATGTCGAAGGCATATGTCATGACATCTTCATCTGGTTCTGCAATACAACACGCACTGCTATTTTAAATCTTAACAGATTTGATTTTATTCTGGAATATTTCTTTTGGATATGTTTCAGGTAATTTTGCAGGTCCATAAGATTTTATCTGGAACAATGTTTGTATCTCTAGCTATACATTGGTTACTAAGTTAGATCCTTGAGACAGTTTAGGAAAATTTGTATTGGTTGTTCTGAGAATTAAGAGATTTGGCTTCACAACAAATACAACTCTCAACTTGTGGATCAAGAAACTTCTGGACTCGGAATATTGAAGCCCAAGGATTGAAGATGTATATTTAAAGAGAAGACCTAAACCTAAAGTGCCAACTTTTATCTTTTAAGAATTATAAAATTAGGGGAAGAAAATAGTCTTAGGTTTTTAGATTCTCTTGTGTATTGTCTAGGTGTGCATCACCCTTGTATCTCCATGTGTTTCCTATACCAAAATAATTTCAGTCACATCACAATAATCTACTAACTTATACTCTTTTGATTTTCTATAACAAAAACCAAGGTTAGTACCTTTCAGATACCTAAAAATCCTCTTAACAACTGTTAGGTGTGATTCTCTAGGATCTAGTGGAAGCGAGCACATAAATAGACACTGAATAAGCTTAGAGATCTAGAAGCACTTAAGTATAATATAGAACCTATCATATCTCTCTATACCTTTTGATCTACCTTATTTCTTACCTCATCCTTCTCCAGAATAAATGTAGGATGCATTGGAGTCTTGGATATCTTGCATTCTGACATGTCAAATATCTTCAGAAGTTCTTTGGTACACATCACTGATAATTATTTGTCCCTTATGGACTTTGGTTAATTTGGATTCCTAGAAATAACTTTAGTTCTCCCATCAAACTCATCTCAAACTCAGCATGTATAGTCTTAACAAACTCCCTGCACAAGATATCATTAGCATAATCAAATATAATGTCATTTACATATATTTGAACTACTAAAATGTTATCTTTGAATGTTGTAAGTACCATGGTTTTAGGATTGGAAACTAAAACATGGTTCACAATAAAGGATGTCAGGGAAGATGTTCTAAGTCCTATTCAGGCTCATCTAGAAAGATGTTTCGACAGATGTTGTAACATGATATACCAGAACATCAGTACAAGCTGTGTTCAAATCTTGATAGATTTGATTTGATTCTGTGATGTTTCTTTTGGATATATCTCAATTATTTTTGCAGGTCAAGAAGATTTAGTATGGAACAAGGTTTTGTATCTCCAGCTGTATAGAAGTTACTAAAATTGGGCCTTGAGACAATTTAGGAAACTTGGTATTGTTTTTTCCAAGATCTAAGGAGATTTATCTACACAATTGGTGCATCACTCAACTTGTGAACCAAGAAATATCTAGATGCAAATTTCGAAGCCCATGGACTGCAAAGGTGCATTTAAGGAGAAGAACTAACCTAATTTAATTTGAACAATCAATAATTTGTAAATTAGGGGAAGCTTAGAGTCTTAGGTTTTGATAGTCTCTTGTGCAGTTTTTAAGTCACCCATGTATCTTTTGAAACAATATGGTACACTGATTGTTACTTGACAGTTTGTCAAGTAATTGTTCGCGCTCTTGAAGCTTTTAAAAAAAGAGTTGAGTTTTTTGTATTGGAAGTGTAATATTCTTGTTGATTTGTGTTTTGTTACAGTCATTGGGATTCAGACTATTAGATATCACTGAGGTGATTTAGAAAGTGAGATGGGATTTCTCATGTCTAGGAGGTTCCTAGGTAGAAGTTGCACTGGGTAGAGATTAATTGAGGAGTTATAAATTGGGACTTTTTAGGCTTTGAATTGATACTAATAATAGTGGATTTCCTTCCTAGCTTGGTAGCCCCCAGAGTAGGTGATGTTGCACCGAGCTGGGTTAACAATTATCTGTGTTATTTATCTTTTGGCAATTTTGTTTCAGTATCACTTACAACTTGATGAATCTATTCAGTATGTTAACGAATGTTGTAACATCTGGCATTGACATTGTTCTGATGTTGAGATATTATTATTGGCATGTGTTGCCTTTACCAGAAATTCCAATTGGTATCAGAGCAAGCACCCCGGTCTATTGGGTGAGTTTTAGGGAGTATTTTTCTGGTACTATTGTTCTTGTTGGATGGATGGAATGTTAGTATTCTGGTGCTGAAGAGATAAAAGGAAAGAGTTTGAGTTATCTCTTTGTCACTATGAAATTATCAACTTCATGATATATGGAATTGTTAAGCACTCTGTATCACTTGTGTTATGGCCAAAGATACTCGGGATTTTCTCAAGTCCACTCATAAAGGCACATCTAAGTGTGTTTGGAAGGAAAGAGTTCAAAAGAGAGGATAACAAAGAAGAAGATACTCTTGTCTTCACTTAAAAGGTTTGACATGAAAGTGACAAGCCATTGAAGAACAAAAAGATAATTATTTTTGTTTCCAACTTTTAGGAACTTGTCCCCTGGTCTCTACTGAAGGGTTTCTTATTACTATTGTGGTCCTTGGAAGGCAAACCAACCAGGTGATGAGGAGAGTGGACAAAATGTCCAGAGCATCTTCAGCAAGTCAGTGATACTCAAGAAAAGGTTGGAACTAAAGCATATATCAATCTATGTGTTGTACCCCAAAATTTTCCCTCTCTTTTCTCAAGATATTTCTTACAAAGATCTTCAATGTTTCAAGCTTACACAAGTATTGACTAGGTCAAGCCATCTCCTCAACACTGATGCCTCATATTAGGGTTTTGATTTTCACAAGGACAATTGGACTTTTAGTGCTTCAATTGACTTACATGGATCATTATGGTCCTTCAAGAATGTTCATATCAATTTTCAAGTCTTGCATCTCAAAATTTCTCAATCAATTGATCAGTTGACCCAAAATCAACTATATTGGATAAAAAGTCAACTATGGTCAAAATACAGTCAAACTTCAAAAATTTTGACCAATATAACCATTTTGAAGTTATATGTATAATTTAATCAAGATTGGATCTCAATTCCCCAAGAAAAATGTTCAAATCATCAAAAGGGCAAAATGGTCAAAATTAGGGTTTTGACTGTATTTGACTGATCAAAGGTTTTTGACCTAATACATGATTTCATGGCTTAAAGCATAATCTCAAGGATTAAAATACAATATTTTTACCTAATTTCATAGCTCAAATAATTTCTCAAGATTAATTGATTGATAGTTGAAATTCAGTCAAATGATGAAAAGTCAATTGATTTACCAAAAAGTCAAACTTTGACTTTTTGGTCAAAATTGGGTTTCAAAGATCACATTTTATCGATAAATTTAAAAATATGTAACTTGATCATCAAGAAATCAAGAAAGTCAAAAGTCATTTTGAAAAGTCAAAGTTTTCAAGACTTAGAAAATTTTGTAAGTGTTTTAAGTCTTATTTTTTCATGACTTCATGCCAACTTTTCACCAAGATGCAAGATGATTCAAAGAAAACTTTCAACATAAATGTTGTAGATCTTGATGAGATATACAACTTTGATTTATTGATAAAGTTATAGAAATGCTTGGATTTTTAATTATGATTCCATAAAGTCATGTACTTTTTCTTAAACACTTTGTGAAAATTTGACCTAGTTTAGGCAAATTTTCGGCCTAACTTTATGGAAAATTTTCACATAGTTCCAAATTGATTCTTCAAAAATGAGAAACATGAACGCTGTAAAGGATGTTCCAAGCTTTTAAAAATGTCCAAGAACTAACTGAGATCATTTTTTAGCCTTGCACTTGTTCCTTCTGCACAAGCTTCCCCTACAAAGTTAGATAAGCTTGTTTAAAGTTTGTAACCACTCTAGACAGCTTTGTACCTTGCCTTGAAACCATACTCGTCAAGCTTGCTTCAAAAACAAGTCAAAATCCCATAACATGTGATCTTGTGATTCTGGTCATTCCAAGTCTCCAAACCTTTTCCTATAAGTTAAGACACTCTTATGCAACTTGACACACAAATTTACAAGCCTTGGAACTTCCTCAAACTCCCTCTAGCCAGAAATTGTATACAAAACTCCCTCTGTAGATAGTTCTGCCCAAAAACTTGCATCTTTCATTTTCATCGTGCGTTTCCCCTCTAATTTTTTTTCAAAGCTTCCATATATCAAATATAGTTCATCCATATCCCTGTTTTAGAACTGTAACACCTCCATAACAATCCTCCATAACCAAAAATAGAGTGCTTCACTTTGACTTCTATAACACGATTCAACCATCCAAAACTCAATCTAAGCATTGCTTTAGCTTCCTAGAGGTTCAAGGAAGCTAACCAGATCATTGCAATACCTTGAAAGCTGCTCAAACTGAAAACACGGTCTCCATCTACAAGATGAGTTTTCTGAACTTCTATCTCTTCATACAAGCATCATTTGATTCTGATTTGTGAAGATAAGATATAGATATCATGGCCCTGAAACTAACCATGCCCTTAGATTTCATTTATGTTGCTTAAGTAGTGAGAATTTTAAGCCTGAACTTTCTGAAAAAATTAGGTTAGATGTTCGTTCATGCTCATCTATGAGCCATTATTTAAATTATTCACATTTCTAGAATCGTGGTGAAATTTTTAACAAGTTTAATGTTCATATTTTTAAGAATGGTTGAGAAATGAATGAGTTGCATAAGCTATGGCTGGCGCGAGGAAGAAGATGAAGTTTGTCACTAAAATTGGTTTTTTAACATATATTTATGGTTTTGTTTATAATACCTGATGTATAGCCACCCCAGTGGTAGATAGCGCGCGCGTAAAGCTTTACCTTATAGAAGGTCCTGTGTTCGAGCCCCAGCGAGACCTTTTGTTATTTTTTACATTTTCTTTGTTTCTGTTTGGCAGCACGCATGGGCCTCAACAACTTTGGGCCTTTCCCTTTCTATTTTGTTTGCCCCCTGTTTGCTTACAACCAACCAGTCCACTTGTTTTATTTATTTATTCTGATTACAAAATAAAAACAAGCTTTTTGGGCCTAACAAAAATTTGTTTCTTCTATTAAACCACCCAAATCATTTCCACACCCTTCTGACCTTAAATTTTATATTTTCTTTTCTATTTTCTTTTTCTTTATATTATTATTATTATTATCATTATTATTATCATTATTATAAAAAAGATACCAAAAAATAATTTTATATTTATTAATTAGATATTTAGTATTTTTTATTTTATTTCTTTTAAAGCAAAAAGACCAAAATTATTTTCTAATTAAATCTAATTTCTTTTCTTAAATTAAATCATCTTAAACTTAGGTTTTATTTTAAATTTTATTCTAAATAATTTAGAACTTAGGAATTTAATTGTTTTTTCTATTCACTTTAGTTTGTTTAATTAAATCAAAACTCTTTCACAAAAACCCTAAGAATATGTTTCTTAGTTAAGATAAACATATTATTTCACATTAAATTGTTCCTTAGTTAAGATAAACATATTATCTCAAAAACACCCTAATTTAATTTTTTTTTTCTATTAACTTAGAATTATTTTTCATTAAATCAATTTAAATTAACTTAGATTCAATTAACTATTTTCCTTTTAGTTTAACTAAGATAAACCCTTTTATACAAAGAATCCAAACAAAAATAAATTTCTTTTCCTTGTATATTATCTCACATTCTTGTACATTATTTATTCAAGTTCAATATGATTGTAATAGTAAATTAGGGTTTTTAATGGCTTTCATTCCCCATTTATAAATTTGTACCCCCGTCCAAAAATGATGTAATAGCATAGAATTTTACACTTCCTCAATTTATCACTTTCAATATAAATGCTAGTAACTAGAGTTTGTATGGCAAGACATAAAATCAACAAGTAGAAAACCCTAATTCAAAGACAAAAATGCATGAAAATAAACACTTTTCACACTTACACCTCTAGGGTTGACCTCATTTATTACCTAAAGATAAAATAGCCATGTTACAGAAACGTGAGATACTTTAGAAAAAATAATCAAAAACAAAATCATAGTCCCTCGATGACCCTTCAAATGTTGCCTTCATAAACGATCTTAGACCCTTACAAAATATTGCCAAGGTATCCTACAATGTTGCTTTCTTTGACTATAAGATGACCCACGCCCGTCCCTTAACATCTAATGATGGGGTTTCTTATCAATCAATGGTAAGATAGCAATATCTAAAGAAGGAGGAAATGAAAAAAGACTTTTTGAGTAGGTAGAGCATTCATAGTTGCTTTCTCGCAACCATTTTCAAAACATCTTTAAAAAACACACCAATACTTTCAAATAAAATATTTTCTAAAGTTAACACTTTGTATGCATTCTTATAGAGATGAGAATCATTACAAAGTTCGCCTAAGCGATGGCACTTTTCAAAAATACTTTCAAAAACCAATCACAATCACATTTAAAGCAAAGCATTTTCAAAGTGAGCTAGAAACTAAGAGCCCGTAGATAACGGATGAAAAGGGTGCTAACACCTTCCTTTTTCATAACCTACCCCCTGAACTCAAGAAAATTCTCAAAGGTCTTTCCTGTTATTTTCACCATTTCCTTTATTGGATAAAAGAAAAGTCAGTGGCGACTCTTGCCATCCGCAACAACTACAATCAAATGCAAAACACCCAAGTCAGTTCTCCCACCGTATTACAGAATGGAGACTCTGCTGGGGAGAAACTTAAAAGTGGGGTTACCTTAGATACTAGATCCCATTTAAATGATTTCATTGTTTGACTTGTTTGCTTTAAATTTTTTGGTCCTTGTTTGGGTTTTGTATTGATCCTCTACCCGTATATGGGAATATCATTAGGTAAGTAGCGAAGATTATGGAGACTGTACGACGTAGATCGATATGGTTCAAACAATAGCTACGTTAGTGTGACACATTTGTGGGTACCTGTATCCCTTATGGATAATTAAAGAGAATACATGACCGCCGTGTGGTGTCATGAAGAACTAACTGACCTTAGAACCTTTTGTTGAACAACTTGGCCATTAAGAAGTAGTGAGATAGTCAGCTTTAGTGCAGTCCAAAATTGGTTGATACTCGATACTCTACTCATTGAGATTGGACTTTTGGGATATTTTGGTCGCCAACAGAGAGACTTGCACTGGAACAATGCCCAATGAAGAAAGATCAATGATATTGAGATCCCCTAGAACCCGTTTACTTTCTAGGACAGGTTGAACTCACTAAACTTTAAGAGGGTACTTACCTATGAACCTCATGCAAGCATAAACCTAAGGATTTGTTTGCTTTGTTTGTATATGTTTACTTATACATAACATCATGACATCATACCATGGCATTTTGCACTTACCATTTCAAGGACTTTTGGGATTTACCTTTGTGCTATTTTGTAGGACATGGCTTCCATGCGAAGAAATACCATCCGAATCAGCCTTGTGAAAGTGCCTCCTTAACTCAAGGAGTTAGCGTCAAGGTTTCCAAATGATTCTCCATTCACTAATAAGTACGGTCGTCTCATCAACTTGGTCACCTCAAACTTTTAAGAGGACATGGTACATGTGCTTTTCCAATTCTTTGAACCTAAACACCATTGCTTTACATTTCCTGATTACCAATTAGTGCCTACCATGGAGGAGTTTTCTAAATTATTGGGCATTCCTATTCTTGATCAACTACCCTTCATCGGTATTGAGAAAGACCCAAGACCCGAGGAGATAGATTTAGCTTTACATTTGCAATGGTCAGACATTATGGAAAATTGGGAGAGAAGAAGTGGTGTTAAGGGTTTTCTAGCCAAGTTTCTTTTTGAGAAGGCTCAACTTTTTTGGGATGCTCTGGACTTGCAAGCTTTTGAAGAGGTTTTGTCTCTTCTAATTTATGGGATGGTACTATTTCCTAACCCGGACAAACTCATATATGTAAATACGGTCAATGTTTTTCTATCTCGTAACCTGGTGCCTACCTTACTCGGAGACATCTTACATTCTCTTTGCGCTCGCACCATGAAGAGAAGGTGAATTATTATGTGTTGCACTCCTCTGTTGGCTAGGTGGTTTATTTCTCACCTTCCTCGATCTATTTTGAAGAATGAGCAAGGCATGAGATGGTATAATAGGTTGATGTCACTCTCGCATTTGAATATTCATTGGTGTTCTCAATATTTGGATGATGTTATCATTATTGACCGTTGTGGGGAATTCCCTAATGTTCATCTCTTTAGAATTATGGGAAGTATCACCTATAATCCTTGTTTGGATCTACGACAGTTTGGGTATGCTCGGAGGGATGGCCCTCATGAAGCGCTTGTCCAAGTAATTGTATTTGACTATGAGAACGATGTCCAAGGTTATCGTCAAAGATTTGTACGAGCTTGGGGCATGGTGAACAAAGTTGATAGAAAGACATTGGGGTATAAGAACTCCATTCCTTTATGATTCCATATGAGTCCTTATCTAAAGTGGGTGCGAGATCACGCTTAAAACCTCATGATTACATATGATTCCATCCTACCTATCATCATGGAACCTATTGCCGAAGGAGATGTTCCCTACAATATTCTTCATCCTGACATTCCTACTACTCTCGAGGAGTTGAAAAGATCATGGATTCAACTCAACGGGGAGAGAGACACCTTCGAAGCCCAGTTCTAGTCAAGCGAGAATAAAGTGTTGGAGCTCACAAGGAAACTTCACGGGGAGCGGAATCTGAATGCCTACATTAATCCAAAGAGGAAGCATCCACAAGAGACCCGAGCCTCTTGTATTTGTTCATTTTGTTTGTTTTTATTTTATTGTAAGCCCAAGACACATATTTTGTAACCATTAGAACTTATTAATGCAATTAATGTTTGTTCCTTCTTTGTTTAAACAAATTTAAATCTTAAAGGTCCTTGAAAACATTTGCATTCACATTACATGCATCATAACGTAAGCAGGTTTTCCAACATAGGTTTCCTCATCTTTCTACTATTTATTTCAGTAATATGGATCTCGAGCAAACCATGAAGGATTTGCAGACACAAAATTCTCAATTTCAAGAAACCTTGCTCAACTTGGCTAAAGGGCAGCAAGAACTGATGTCACTTCTCGTTGCAAAGAAGAAGATCAAGAAGAAGGCTTTTATCAACATGGGAAAGAGATTCAAGGGCCCCGTTCGACAAGTTCAAGTGGTAGAAGAATCCTCCGAGGAGGATGAGAATCAGGATGAAGATGCAAGGAGCACCCGTGCTGGGGGTGGTAACAATCAATCACTGATGATGGGGACTACTATGACGAACAATATCCACCAGCTAAAGACAAGTATAAGCAACTGAAGGACAAATTGAAGGCTATGGAAATTCAAGATGTTCTTGACCTAGATTTTGGTGATTTGGGTTTTATTCCTGGGGTAGCAATCCCCCACAAATTCAAGATTCTAATTTTTGCCAAGTACGATGGTGTTTCGTGCCTGAAGCTTCACTTGAGATCTTACGTCTGTAAAATTCAACCACATACCACTGATAAGAATTTGTGGGTGCACCTCTTTCAAGAGAGTCTATTTGGGACTCAATTGGAGTGGTTTTACCAGTTAAAGGGTTCCAACATTCATATCTGGGAAGACTTGGCCACCTCCTTCTATCATCAATATCAGTATAATGCCGATCTGGCTCCAACTATAGTACAATTACAAGGAATGATCATGGGTTCCAATGAAGGCTTCAAAGAGTAGGCACAGAAATGGAGAGACCTGGCTGGAAGGGTTCAGCCACCATTGAATGATAGGGAATTGGTAGATATGTTCATGGGAACATTTATTGGGCCATTTTTCAACTTACTAATTGGGAACTCATCATCTGGTTTCACTGAGTTAATCTTGACTCGAGAAAGGGTCGAGAGCGGTATTAAAAGTGGAAAGATTCCCCTAGCCTCTGCCTATACATCAAATATTGTGAAGAAACCTTTTACCGGTAAAAAGAAACTAATCTCGTGTATGGGTCAAGAGGCCATATCAAGAAGGACCATCATCAATATGTAAGTGCAGTTCTAATCTCCAACCCAACCTCTACTCAAAGACTATAACAAACCAACTACCAAAGACCTGATATTCCAAGAAGACAACTTACAAGGATCAACATGTAACTATCTCAAGCCCTACAACACCCATTGAAGGCTAATATTGTAACATTGCATGAACCCCCTTCAAATCCAAATGTTTCATCTCCAAAGTATAACCCGAACGCCAAATGTGTTTACCACTCCAATAGTCCGGGACATGACACTGATCATTGTTGGGCACTAAAACTCAAGACCCAAGACCTCATTGACAACAAGACCATTGAATTTGATCCTCCTCCAACTCCAAATGTAATCACCGCACCTATGACAAATCATGGAAAATGTGTCAACGCTATTGAAGATACTACTTTTGTTTCCTTTACTAATGACTTAACCACTCCACTGAAGTTTGTTAAAACCAATTTGTTGAAAGTTGGGATCTTCCCTGGTTGCCTTGAAGATTGTTGTTGTTATGTTGTGCAAGTCAATGGTTGTGAATGGTTGAAAAGAGGTGTCCAACACCTAATGGACAACCATGAGATCCTAATTGAAAGAACTCCATCCGTAAAAAGTTTGACTGAAGTTGTACCTCAAGAAGTTGAAGACATATCCATCATCACTATCTCTAACAAACCTATTAGGGTCACATCAAAAGGTCCTATTAGGATTTCCAATGAATCGAAGATAGCTCCGTTGTTAATTACCACACCAAGGCCAGTCCCTTATTCTTCCGATAAGGCGGTACTTTGGAATTATGGCACTGAAGTATACTACCATGGTATTAAACAAGACTCCTAGATTGATGAAGACAAGACTGTTGATATTACCAACATTATTGGGACTAGCAAGGTGACTAGAATGGGGAGAATTTTCTCTCCTGATATTTCACTTCTAACCACCACAACTACAACTGTTCGCATTATTGTTGACAAACCTAGTACTGATGCTAGGGGAAAAGAAAAGATGATTGAGCCTTCCAGGATGGAGGCACCTGCCAAAGACACTATTACTGAGGAACCCTCTACTCAAGAAATGGAGGATATTTTGAAGATTATAAAGAAAAGTGATTATAAGATAGTAGAGAAGTTGGGGCAAACCCCCTCTAAGATTTCTATGCTATCTTTATTACTTTGCTCTGATGCGCATGTTCAAGCATTGATAATTTTTTTGAAGAATGTGCATGTTCCTTAAGAGACTACAGCTGATCAGTTTGAAAATTGTGTAGCGAGTTTGACTACCGATAATGGATTGGGATTCTCGGATGCTGATTTAACTCCCACCGGAAGAAATCATAACAAAGCTTTGCATGTCTCTATTTAATTCAAAGGAACCACTCTAGCCCATGTATTGGTGGATACTGGGTCCTCTCTGAATGTCCTTCCAAAAGGTGTCCTAGATCGATTGGACTATAAAGGTTTGGTGTTAAATCCAAGTGACATTATGGTAAGGGCTTTCGATGGATCAAAAAGGATGTTCCATGGGGAAGTTAACCTCCCCATCAAAGTTGGGTCTCAAATTTTCAATTCAACTTTCTATGTGCTGGATATTTGTCCTTCTTACTCTTGCTTACTTGGACGTCCCTGGATACATGGGGCAGGAGCGGTGGCTTTTACTCTACATCGAAAGTTGAAATATCCAATCAAGGGAAAGATTGTTACCGTCTGTGGTGAAGAAGAGTTTATGGTTATCCATCTAAATTCGTTTAAGTATGTTGAGATGGATGGTGAGTTCATAGAGACTCTTTGTCAAGCCTTGGAAGTGGTTTCTCCCATGGTCACTGCAACCAAGGCCACTCTCGTTGTTCCAAAAGTTGTTAAAGATGTTCCCAGGATGGCTTCCTTCAAAGATGCTCGTGTTGTGATTGAAGACGGAGATTGTGCCATTTGGGGACAACTCTAAGACATCCCTTTCAAGTCAGACAAATATGGTTTGGGCTTCAATGTCAAAGCTCAAAAGGAGATCAGACGTGCTCGTGCATGAAAACTGCCTCTTGACATCAGTAATCATGAAGTGAATTCTCTTGAAGACTCCGACAATGACTGTGAATTTGATGATTGGATTTACCCAACTGCCGAAGAATGACTCAACAACTGGCGTGCCAAAGATTTCATTCTCATCTCCTTCAACAAGGAGTAATTACCATTTACTATTTTATCAATTTAAGAACTTTGTCTGTAATTTTATTGAAACAATGACTTTAAGCCATGTGTCATGCCCGAGATATTATGGTCCATTTGTTAAGGGTTTGTTCATTTTCATATGCCATATGATCATTTAATGAAAAATTGGACTCTTTAGCATTCAAATTTTGCACTCATTGTATTTCTTTCACTTTATTGCATTTTCAAAATAGCCATGTAACCTTACCTGCACACACGCATATTTGCAGATCCATATCCACTCCGGATCTCATTGACAACAACTCTGCCATTGCCATATATGATTTTGAACATCCAATCTACCAAGCCGAAGACGAAGGCAAAGAAGATTGTGAAATACCTGGGGAACTAGCCAGACTTCTGATGCAAGAGGAAAAGGCCAAGATCTAGGTATCAGTTGAAGTGATCAACCTAGGTACTGAGACAGACAAGAAAGAGGTCAAGATCGGCGCCAAGTTAGAAGACGGTGTCAAAAGAAGATTGGTTCATATGTTGCACGACTATGTTGAGGTATTTTCTTGGTCATATGAAGATATTTCGGGGCTTGATATTGACATTGTAGTTCATCATCTACAAACAAAGGAAGATTATCCTCTAGTCAAGCAAAAAGTCCGTCGTATGCGGCTAAACATGTATGAAAAGATAAAAGCTGAGGTAATGAAGCAATTCAATGCATGTTTTCTAGCAGTGACGTCATATCCCAAATGGGTGGCAAATGTGGTCCCTGTTCCGAAGAAATATGGGAAAGTCCGTATGTGTTTAGACTATGGAGATTCTAATAGGGCAAGCCCCAAAGATGATTTCCCACTACTTCATATTGACGTCTTGGTCGACAACACTGCTCAACATAAATTCTTCTCCTTCATGGATGGCTTCTCCGGTTACAACCAGATCAAAATGGATCTCGGGGACATGGAGAAGACCACCTTTGTCACACAATGGGGCACTTTCTGTTATAAGGTCATGCCTTTCAGTTTGAAGAATGCAGGGGCAACCTATTAACGAGCTATGATAGCTCTATTTCATGATATGATCCATCATGAGATAGAAGTGTACGTTGAGATATGATTGCAAGGTCACAAACTGAGGAACAACACCTTGATCATCTTCACAAGTTGTTTGAGAGGTTTAAGAAATACAAGCTAAGGCTGAACCCCAACAAATGCACCTTCGGGGTAAGATCTAGGAAACTCTTATGGTTTGTCGTCATTGGAAAAGGTATTGAGGTCGACCCTGCAAAAGTCAAATCCATACAAGAAATGTGAGGTCCCTGTACTAAGAAGGAGGTCAGTGGTTTCTTAGCTCGACTCAACTATATTACCCAGTTCATATCTCACCTAACTACTACTTGTGAGCCAATCTTCAAACTGTTAAAGAAAGATCAAGTAGTCAGATGGAATGACAAATGCCAAGAAGCCTTTGACAAAATTAAAGAATATCTGCAAGAACCTCCCATCCAGATGCCTCCAGTTGAAGGAAGTCCTCTGATTATGTACTTGACTGTATTAGAGAATTCAATGGGGTGTGTGTTGGGCCAACATGATGAGTCTAGCCGAAAAGAGCATGCAATATACTACCTGAGCAAAAAGTTTACCGAATGTGAAACAAGATATTCACTGCTCGAGAAAACTTTCTGCACTCTGGTACGGGCTGCTCGCTGGCTAAGATAGTATATGTTGACTCACACCACTTTGTTGATTTCTAAGATGGACCCTATCAAGTACATCTTCGAGAAGCCAGCTCTCTCTGGACGAATAGCTAGATGGAAAATGATCTTGACTGAATATAATATCCAATACACTACATAAAATGCTATAAAAGGAAGTGTGGTAGCAGATCATTTGGCCCATCAAGCTGTTGATGATTACCAATCCATGAACTTTGAATTCTCAGACGAGAATATCGTGCTGATAACTGATTATGAAAAACCTAGACCGTATGACGGACCTAAACAAGGATCTCAATGGACTATGGTTTTTGATGGGGCTTCCAATGCTTTGGATAACATAATTGATGTTGTGATTATTTCCCCCGAAGGTGGCCATACGCCTTTCACTGCCAGACTATACTTCGACTGTACAAACAACATGGTCGAGTATAAAGCGTGCATCTTGGGTCTTAAGGCTGCCATTGACCTAAGAATCAAATTCTTAAGCATGTACAGAGATTCAGCTTTAGTAATTAGTCAAGTTAAAGGAGAGTGGAATACCAAGCATCCAAATCTTATCCCTTACAAAGAGCTTATGCTAACCTTGATCCCATACTTTGAGGAAGTCACCTTTTAACACTTTCCAACAGAATAAAATCAGTTGGAAAATGCCTTAGAAACTATGTCATTTATGTTGAAGGTCAATTGGGACAATGAAGCTCCTAGAACTACAAACGAAAGATTTGACGAACTTGCCCACTGGTATGAGATTGACATTGATGATGAGAAGCCTTGGTATCATGAAGTGAGGAGGTATCTTGAAGCACAAGAGTATCCTGAAGGAGCCCCAATCAACGACAAGAAATTCCTGCAAAGGTTCTCAGCTAAATTCTTCCTAAGCAATGGGATCCTGTACAAACGTAACCATGATTCAACTCTGCTCTGTTGTACGGAATAGAAGGAAGCAAACAAGATCATGGAAGACATGCATGAAGGTGTCTTTTGGAATCACTCTCGCGGGCACGCTATGACCAAGAAGATTCTGAGGGTTCGTTACTATTGGTCGACTATGGAAACTAATTGTCACCATCACTCGAGGACTTGCCATAAGTGTCAAATCTATACCGACAAGGTTCACGTGCCTCCTATTCCATTGAATGTCATGACTGCTGTGTAGCCATTTGCAATGTGGGGCATTGACATGATTGGATAGATCAAGCCCACTGCCTCTAATGGACATCATTTCATCCTCGTTGCCATTGACTACTTCACCAAATGGGTAGAAGCTGCTTCATTTGCCTCAGTCACTAAAAATGTTGTAGTCCGGTTTATCAAGCATAACCTCATTTGTCGGTATGGTATCCCTGAAAGGATCATCACTGTTAACGGAACCAATCTCAACAATGCTATGATCATTAAACATTGTACGCAGTTTAAAATCAAGCATCTCAATTCTTCTCCATACAGACCCAAGATGAATAGCACAGTGGAAGCTGTCAATAAAAACATAAAGAAGATTATGCAAAAGATGGTAGTAATCTATAAAGACTGGCACGAGATGTTACCATTTTCTCTTCATGGCTACCGTACTTCGGCTTGAACATCAACTGGGGAAACGCCTTTCTTTTTAGTCTATGGCATGGAAGTTGTCCTACCTGTGGAAGTCCAGATTCCTTCTTTAAGGATTATGAAAGAAGTAGAATTAGGAAAAGATGAATGGATTCAAACTAGGTTGGATCAGATGAACTTAGTTGATGAGAAGAGACAGGCTGTTGTTTGTCATGGTCAAATGTATCAAAAGCGTATAATCAAGGCTTTCAACAAAAAAAATCAAACTTCGAGTGTATCAGACTGTAGATTTGGTAATAAAGCGCATCATTCTTCCTCAAGGGGATCCCAGGGGCAAATGGACTCCCACTTACGAAGGGCCATTTATCGTTAAAAAGTATTCTCTGGCGGAGCTGTGACGCTAATTACTATGGACGGTGAAGATTTTCCGCATCTGGTAAACGCGAACATAGTTAAAAAATACTAGGCATAAAAATGACCCCCTAGGTTGACATACCTAGGAAAAATAATGGCATCCCGGCAAATCAAAAAGATTCGAGAAAAAGTTAGGGATATATACAAAAGATTGTACACCTGACAAGGCGAAAACCCAAAAGGGCGACTTGGGAAAAAAAGGGTATCCTGGTGGGATGAAAACCCGAAAGGGCGATCCAGGAAAAATTTAAGGATCAAAGTGTATGACTATGTCTCGTGAAATCACTACAACCTGATTTATTACCAAGGTCCAAGTTCAGTGGTATAAGATCAATTCAATCAACTTCTTTCAATGGCAAGGGATGTTGTTTGAAGACATAGGGGCAATGGCGGAGTTGGAACCCGATGAGATTACTTCCACATGGCTCTTATTTTGTTTTCACTTTGTATTCCTTTTGTTCTTTTGACGATTTCCTATTACTAGGATTTCTATCTCCATGTACAAAAACGCTTGTTTATAGGAAAAAATCAATGCAAATATACTTCGAAGTGAAAACTTTTTGTTTTTTCTGTTTTGAGTGCAAAAGCGTCCAATGTTAAAAATTGAATGAACATATGAATATCAACATGATTAACTATTAACAAATGTATGTAATTGAGATATCCCCACAGAGTTGCTTCAATAAGATTATCCCCACAAAGTATAATCTCCTGAAAACCCTTTGTCCCTAGCGGAGTCATTACTATCCCTAGAACGTTGCTGCAAAACCTGGAATGCGACCAGATACCAGTTAAATTTTACTTGCCCCAATCAATTTATAATTCCCCAGTAAAGTAATGGACAACCAAAGTTCCTGAACTCCATCCCTCAAACAAAATTCAACATTCCCCGTAGAGCTTCCTCAAACAATGAGACAGGAATCCCCAGTAGAACGCTCTAAACAGAGTCGAAGATACACATACTCTTCATCTCCATCTATAGTCCAAGATTTTGCTTCCCAACACTCCCTAGCATTTGTCAAGGATTTATTTTCCTAAGCAAAGATACACTTCAAAAACCTTCATACATCATAGCATGTGCATGACGAATGCATACAGCACAATCTCATTTATTTTGAGAACATCATTATGCCATGCATACATCTGCATGAAACTAACCCTCTTCCTTTCAGTATCAATCGACCAATAAAAGACCTCTTCTGGTTAGATTTACTTCTTCCAGCTAACGTTAGGCAATTAACAGACCTCTTCTGGTTAGATTCACTTCTTCTAGTTAATGATAGGCAATCAACAGGCCTTTTCTGGTTGGATTTCATTCATCCAATTAAAGACAGGCATACGAAGACCTCTTCTGGTTATATTTACTTCTTCCAGTTAAAGACAGGTAGACGAAGACCTCTTCTAGTTAGATTCACTTCTTCCAGTTTATGATAGGCAAACGAAAAACCTCTTCTGGTTAGAATTACTTTTTCCAGTTAATGATAGGCAATCAACATACCTCTTCTGGTTAGATTTACTTCTTCCAATTAATGATAGGAAATCAACAAACCTCTTCTGGTTAGATTTACTTCTTCCAGTTAAAGATAGGCAATCAACAAACCTTTTTCTAGTCAGATTTACTTCTTCTAGTTAATAACAGGCAATCAACGGACCTCTTCTGGTTAGATTTATTTCTTCCAGTTAAAGACATGTAGACAAAGACCTCTTTTGGTTATGATTATTTCCCTAGTGAAGTCTCCAAACAACAGATCTCTTCTGGTTAGACTTATCTCTTCCATTTTGAAAATAAGCAAAAGACATCTATTGTTTCAGTATAAATCGACCAAAGATTTATTCGGATACTTCTTGCAATTTCTACCAACAGTCACTTTGGATGGCATCTTTAAGCCCATCTCCGACAAATTCTTTATCACTTCTCCAAATTGAATCTTTAAGCCCATTCCCGACACAATCAACTACCACATCATCAAGTGCAAATTTATGAGCACTCTAGTGTTCAATCATCCTCCACCTTCAAGTCACGAATGGCGGACCCGCCAAACTAACTCTTCCAGTGTAAGAAGATTGAATAGGGGCAGCTGTTATAACCCAAAATATTCCCTCCTTTTCTCAATATATTTCTCACAAAGATCTTCAAATGTTTCAAGCTTACACAAGTATTGACTAGGTCAAGCCATTTCCTCAACATTGATGCCTCAAATTAGGGTTTTGATTTTCACATTGACAATTGGAATTTTAGTTCTTCAATTGACTTTCATGGATCTTTATGGACCTTCAATAATGTTCATATCAAATTTCAAGTCTTTCATCTCAAAATTGCTCAATCAATTGATCAGATGACCCAAAATCAACTACATTGGATAAAAAGTCAACTATTGTCAAAATACAGTCAAACATCAAGATTTTTGACCAATATCAACATTTTGGAGTTATATGTATCATTTAATCAAGATTGGATCATAATTCCCCAAGAAAAATGTTTAAATCATGAAAAGGGCAAAATGGTCAAAATTAGGGTTTTGATTGTATTTGATTGATCAAGGGTTTTTGACCTAATACATGATTTAATGGATTGAAGAAAAATCTCAAGGATTCAAATACAATGTCTTGACCTAATTTCATATCTCAAATCATTTCTCAAGATCAATTGATTGATAGTTGAAATTCAATCAACTGATGCACCAAAAAGTCAAACTTTGACTTTTTGGTCAAAATTGGGTTTCAAAGATTACATTTCATCAAGACATTTAAAAATATGAAACTTGATCATAAAGAAATCAAGAAATTCAAAATTCATTTTGAAAAGTAAAAGTTTTCAACACTTAGAAAATTTTCTAAGTGTTTTAAGTCTTATTTTTTTCATGACTTCATGCCAACTTTTCACTAAGATGCAGGATGATTCAAAGAAGACTTTCAACATGAAATTTGTAGATCTTGATGAGATATATAACTTTTCTTTAATGATCAAGTTATAGAAATACTTGGATTTTGAATTATGAATCCATAAAGTCATGCACTTTTTTCTTAAACACTTAGTGAAAATTTGACCTAGTTTAGGCAGATTTTTGACCTAACTTCATGGAAATTTTTCACATAGTTCCAAATTGATTCTTAAAAAATTAGAAACATGAAGGTTGTATAGGATTCTCCAAGCTTTTAAAAATGTCCACGAACTCATTGAGATCATTTTTGAGATAGGATAATCGAAGAGATGAAGTTAGGGTTTCAAACTTGAATTACAAGGCATATTTCATGAAGAACACTTGACCAAATCCATAAGCCATGCTGCATAATCTTGCTTTGTAGGACTCAAACTTATGATTCACTCCATAATTAATGATTTACACAATTTATTAAGCCATTTTCTAAATGATTCAAGCATTTTTTGGAATAAAGAACTTATATTAAACGAAAAACCAACAGGGTACACGGCGATCGCAAGAATCCAGCCAACAAAAAAAGACAAAATGCACTACACAAGCATTAAACTAACAATTCTGTCTTTTAAAGAATTACAATGCCAACCCCGGAATACAATAATATCAATGATAGATTTTATAACAAGACTCAATCCTGTCGTTTCAGCAATGGTCATTCTAAGAAAACAAGACTTACAACCTTTACCTTTTCCATGCTTGATAAGCCACACCAAATCCTCCTACCACACCTTGGGACGATGATAAACCTGAAGCCACTCAAGGACCCCACTCCAAATTTTCCTAATGTTGTCACATTCAAAGAAAAGGTGGGAAACAATTTCAGCATTTGAGCAAAAACAGCAGCCACGATCTGAAAGGATACCAAATCTGTAAAGCCTACTATTTGTTTCAAGATTCTTATGGCAAGCCAACCAAAGGATCACCAATGCTCTAGGTCTAGCTGGGTTATTCAACATTAATTTATTCCAATGAACCAGTTGAGTATCAGAAAGGAACAAGTAGCAATGACGCATACTAATATGACCCTTGGAAGACATGTCATTCCAAAGAAGAAAGTTAGGTTGAATGTGAGCCCTATGGTCCAAGATTTTGCGCATAATCCAGGAATTAAAAGATTTAGCCTTAACCTTTATGATGTTTTGCTTCTTCAAATAGTAGGAATGGACTCATTTAATCCACAGGCTGTCAGATTTATTACAAATATTCCAGAGCAGCTTAAACATATCACAATTGTTCCAAATATGCAGGTCAATAACGCCTAAGCCACCATGCTTAATAGGCTTACACACTTTAGCCCAAGCAACCAGATTTCTTCTGCTCACATAATTCTTCTGACTTTGTAATTGATTCAAGCATTGTCCAAAGCAATTTTCCATTTTAGGGAGAAAGTCACCACTTCCATTATAGTAAAGTAAGCTTTATGTAAAGTCAACTTCTATTGAGCCTTGCACTTGTTCCTTCTGCACAAGCTTCCCTTAAAAAGTTAGATAAGCTTGTTTAAAGTTTGTAACCACTCTAGACAGCTTTGTACCTTGCCTTGAAACCATACTTGTCAAGCTTGCTTCAAAAACAAGTCAAAATCCCATAACTTGTTATCTTGTGATTCTGGTCATTCCAAGTCTCCAAAACTTTTCCTATAAGTTAAGACACTCTTATGCAACTTGACACACGAAATTACAAGCCTTGGAACTCCCTCAAACTCCCTTTAGCTAGCAATTGCATAGTAAACTCCCTTTATACACAATTATACCCAAAAAATTATATCTTTCATTTTCATCGTGTGTTTCCCCTCAATATTGTTTTCAAAGCTTCCATATATCAAATATAGTTCATCCCTATCCTTGTTTTAGAACTCTAACACCTCCATCACCATCCTCCATAACCAAAAACAGAGTGTTGCACTTTGACTTCTATAGCATAATTCAGCCATTTATAACTCAAGATAAGCATTGCTTTACCTTCCTAGAGGTTCAAGGAAGCTAACCAGATCATTACAACACATTGAAAGCTTCTCAAACTCAAAACACGATCTCCATTTGCAAGGTGAGTTTTTTGAACTTCCATCTCTTCATATAAGCATCATTTGATTCTGATTTGTGAAGATAAGATGTAGATATCATGGCCCTGAAACTAACCATGACCTTAGATTTCATTTATGTTGCTTAAGTAGTGAGAATTTTGAGCCTGAACTTTCTGAAAAAATTAGGTTAGAATTGGTACTAGTTAAAATCCGTGCTCGTGTTTGAGCCATTGTTTAAGGTATTCACATTTCTAGAATCTTGGTGAAATTTATAACAAGTTTGATGTTCATACTTTTGAGAATGGTTGAGAAATGAATGAGTTGCAGAAGCTATGGCTGACACGAGGAAGAAGATGAAGTTTGTCACTAGAACTGGTTTTGTAATATATATTTATGGTTTTGTTTATAACATCGTATGTATAGCCACCCCAGTGGTAGAGAGCGAACGCGTAAAGATTTTCCTTATAGAAGGTCCTGGGTTCGAGTCCCAGCGAGACCTTTTGTTATTTTTCACATTTTCTTTGTTTCTGTTTGGCAGCACGCATGGGTCTCAACTGCTTTGGGCCTTTCCCTTTCTATTTTGTTGACCCCCCCCCCCCCCCCCCCCCCCCCCCCCCCCCCCTCGTTTGCTTACAACTAACCAATCCACTTTTTTATTTATTTATTCTGATTACAAAACAAAAACAGGTTTTTTGGGCCTAACAAATATTTGTTTCTTCTATTAAACCACCCAAATCATTTTCACACCCTCTTGACCTGAAATTTTATATTTTATTTTCTATTTTATTTTTTATTTATATTATTATTATCATTATTATTATTATTATTATTATTATTATTATTATTATCAAAAAATACCAAAAAATAATTTTATATTTATTGTTTAGATATTTAATATTTTTTATTTTATTTCTTTTAAAAATAAAAGACCAAAATTATTTTCTAATTAAATCTAATTTGTTTTCTTAAACTAAATCATCTTAGACTTAGGTTTTATTTTATATTTTCTTATAAATAATTTAGAACTTAGGAATTTAATTGTTTTTTCTATTCACTTTAGTTTGTTTAATTAAATCAAAACTCTTTCACAAAAATCCTAAGAATATGTTTATTAGTTAATTTCATTTT
Organism: Vicia faba; assembly: GCA_948472305.1. NCBI lineage: Eukaryota > Viridiplantae > Streptophyta > Magnoliopsida > Fabales > Fabaceae > Vicia > Vicia faba. The sequence continues at coordinate 698,345,112 of OX451738.1, read as the reverse complement.
TTTTATAAATTAACTTAGGTTTAGTTTTCATTAAATCAATTTAAATTAACTTAGATTCAAGTAACTATTTTCCTTTTAGTTTAATTAAGATAAACTCGTTTATACAAAGAATCTAAACAAAAACAAATTTCATTTCCTTGTATATTATCTCACATTCTTGTACATTATTTATTCAAGTTTAATATGTTTGTAATAGTAAATTAGGGTTTTTAATTGCTTTCATTCTCCATTTGTAAATTTGTACCCCAATCCCCAAATGATGTAATAGCGTAGAATTTTACACTTCCGCAATTTATCACTTTCAATATAAATGCTAGTAATTAGGGTTTTTATGACAAGACATAAAATCAACAAGTAGAAAACCCTAATTCAAAGATAAAAATGCATGAAAACAAACACTTTGGATACTTACACCTCTACAGTTGACTTCATTGGGTGCCTAGAGATAAAATAGTCATGTTACACAAACGTGGGATACTTTAGCAAAAACAATCAAAAACAAGATCATAGTCCTTCAATGACCCTTAAAATGTTTCCTTCATAAATGATCTTAGACCCTTACAAAAAATTGCCAAAGTATCCTACAATGTTGCTTTCTTTGACTATACGATGACCCACACCCGTCCCTTAACACACAATGATGGAGCTTCTTAATAATCAATGGTAAGATAGAAATATCTAAAGGATGAGGAAATGATCAAAGACTTTTTGAGTAGGTAGAACGTTCATAGTTGCTTGCTCGCAACCATTTTCAAAACATCTTTCAAAAACACACCAATACTTTCAAATAAAATATTTTCAAAAGTAAACACTTTGTATGCATTCTTATAGACACGAGAATCATTACAAAGTTCACCTAAGCGATGACACTTTTCAAAAATACTTGCAAAAACCAATCACAAACACATTTCAAGCAAAGCATTTTCAAAGTGAGCTAGCAACTAAGAGCCCGTAGATAACTACATATGAAAAGGGTGCTAACACCTTCCCTTTTCATAACCTACCCCACGAACTCAAGAAAATTCTCAAAGGTCTTTCCTGTTCTTTTCACCCTTTCCTTTATTGGATAAAAGAAAAGTTGGTGGTGACTCTTGCTATCCGCAACAATTGCGATCAATCGCAAAACACCCATGTCAGTTCTCCCATCGTAATACACAATGTCAAAGCATTCATTATTATGAGTTTGATGACCTTGGATCTTTGTGGAGCTGAATGCCCTACTTATCTCAAGAACAACTGTATGAGTTTCTAATTCTTGGCTTTTTTATGAAAGTGATTCTGATTCTGATTTTCCAAGGATATTACTGGTTTGAGTGGAAGATGGACATCTATTTAGGATTTTTGTATTGAGGATTTATCTCAAGATGACCTGGATATTCATTCTAAGATATGTGCATCTAGCATGAAAAGGGTTGTCAACCACGAGGAAAATAGGAGGTAACTGTTGTTGCACTCCAAAATTTCCCCTCTTCATTTTAATCCTAATTTTCTTATACTTCATCACCACATGCATACATACATGCCACAGGGTCTATTCTCATGGAATCGAGGCATTTTTCTGTGAAAAGAATTGTGAAAGTTGATTGTTTCGTTAAGCAGTATTATAAAGCAGAACTCAGAGTTTTCCTCATTTTTATGCACTCCACATGTTGTTCCAAGCTATACAATCAACAAAAAAATCAAGTCATCATCATATCAAGCTCTTATGCGTTCCAACACGCTTTGAATTATGCAGAAAGTCAAGCGTTTCATTTGATTTGAGACAGTGCAGAGAGAAATTCAGTACATTGTGTTTCAAGCTCATAAATTCATAACTTGGGATTATAAATGGTTTAAGAATGATTCTTCAGTCACTAGAACCATATATAGGTCTTCTCCGTTTCATCTGTTCATGTTAAAGGCAAATTTTAAAAGGATGATTTTCTAAAGCGCAAAATACCTGAAATGCACTATAGAGTGGATTTACCGCTTTGTCGGTTTTCGGATGTTTAAAATTTTTTAACTTCTGACTGGAAAATTGTCTTTGAGTGTTTCTTGGAGAATTTGAACCTTCTTGTTATTTCCTTCAAATTTCGTGTTCGGCTCGGAAGCCAATTTATTGAGGAAGATCTCCGAATATGTGAGTACTTTGAAGAGATACAGTGGAAAAACAGTAAAAATAATATGTTGAACCGTTGTTTTTTATATGTTAAAAAATTCATAACTTTCACCCGGTTCAATTTTTCCAGGTGGCTGTTAGAAATAAAAATCCATCTTGATTTTATCTTCAATCCGTATGTTTGGGTCAGGAGCTAATTCATTGCACAATATCTTCGAAAGTGCCGATTACAAGAGAAAGTTGCATGCCAAAACTATTTTCTACCAGACTATTTTTCGATATTATAAAAATCGTAACTCTCTCGATTTTTATTTTATCGGGGCGATTCTTGAAGCGTGAGATAATAAATTTTGTAAGCTTCAACTTTGCTTCAGAGCCTGAGTTTAGATTATACTCTGAAGACTTTGGTTTATGGCTCGCACCCGAAAGTGTGCACGGAAATAAGCTGGAATTTTCAATATGGTGAAATAAGTCCACTATTTCTCGCCATTCGAAAAACCATAACTTGTTCTATTTTTATCGTATCTAAGTTATTCTTTCGGCACAACGTCACAAATTTCGTCACCGACATTTTTGCTTCAGGGTTCGCACCGATATTCTGCACCAGACATCACGAGCTTGTGGTTTGTTCACCTGCTGTACACAAACTAAGCTGCAAAGTTCTGCATGTGTATTTTTACACTATGTTTCTCTTCGTTCAAGGTGACATAACTTGCTCAATTTTTATCCTATCGAGACGATTCTTTCATTTCCGCGTCACAAATTCCGTCATCAAGAGCTTTCTTTCAAGTCGCGCGTCATGATTTGGCACCGATTATTATGAGATTGTGAAAATTCAAGTTTGGATCCAAAAATATATATACTCAAATATCAAAATTCAAACACAATCACACTCACTTTTTCATTTCCCCCAAAATCAAAATCCAAATTCTCTCTCAATTTTCTCTCATTCTTTCAAGAACACCTTAATACAAATTCAACCAAAACTCATCAAATCTTCATCCTCTTCACCAATAATTCTGAAAGCAATCTTCCTCTGGTCTCTCCTCCACCACCTACTGCAGCGAACAATCTCCTACTCCAGCGAGAATCTAGTTTTGATCCCTCCATTTTTGGTAAAATAGCCAGTGATTCATACTCCCTTCTCTGCCGCACAAAGTCGTGAATTACTCCCTCCTTCCCGTCGCGATTCAGTCTGGCGAGTTCTTCCTCTTCCAGTGATTACTTCCTATACTTTTTCTTGATTTGATTTTGAATTAGATAATTCTTGAAGCCTAAGTGTTTGATTTAAGGCTTGAGAGATAGTTACATGATGTGAATTGGATTAAAATTTGAGTTTTGAATTTGTACATTGAACTTGACTCTTGTATTTGCAATAATGAAGAGAAGTGGAATTGGTTGAACAATTCTTGAATTCATGTGGATCTTGAGAACTTAGTTTGATAATTGTTGATGATATTTTGAATACTTGAATTATTAAAGCTTAATTAAATTTTAGTATGCTTGATTCTTGAGGTTATAATTGATGTCGACTCTTGATTGTGATTTTTGATGTCAAATTTTGTTGAATTGGTTGATTAAGGATTTAATCCCGATATACGTTGTTGATGATTGAAATTATGGTTTAGTCAGATTTCAGATGTCCTATTACATGGTGAGACATTTGATCTGAACACAACAATCATTTCAAGATATCAACACCTACTCTGGGGGCATACCAAGCCAGGAAGGAAATTCACTAGACAATATCAATTCAAAGTTAAACTCCCCCGTTTAAAACTTCTCACTTAATCACTACCCTATGCAACTTCTACCTAGGTCCTCCCTCGATATGAGAAATCCCATCTCACCTCCAATCACCACAATGATGTCTAACAGTCCCAATCCCAGTTATTGTATCGACGACTTTCTACCTATATGAAGATCGCACTTAAAACACATAAAACAGGAAGGCACACTTCCATGAAAATACCTAGCCAAGATCTAAAGCTAAACTCCCATGTTTAAAGATTTCCTCCTAACTAAGAACAGCAACTTGGAGTTTCTTACAAGCTTCCTCCAAGAACAATACTCACTCTTGCTTCAAAGCTTTGAGGAGAACATAATGACCACCTCAAAATCCAAGTGGTTCACTTACACCAACTCTCCTAGAGAGTGGCTACAGACTAAGCCCTAATGACTACTTCTTGATAATTCATGGCTGGTACACAAACTAGGTCACAAAGATTCTATTTATAACCTATAACCCAACTGGATTTAGGACTTCAATCATATCTCATCATCTGTTACAAGTCTATAGAATATTCTGCATAACAATAGGTCTTCAATCATTAGTTTCCTAAATTATCTCCATAATTAGAAACTGCATAATCTTCAATATTGTGACTTGATTCTTCATGACTTATAAAACAGTGCCACATAGGATAATATAATATCCTAAAATATATTATGTCATTGTGGCTTAACAGAATAAACAGATCATTTCGGCTCAAGTGCGAGGTCGTATGCTCTTTCATAGGACATCTTATTCGACATGTTGTTCCAGAAGTTGAAACACTTCAACTCAACATGTCTCAAACATAAGACAAGACTTCTTGCTCAACCTATTCCTATTAACAAATTAATATATCCTATCTAACATATTGTTGCTTTATTTGTATTACAAAAATTAATGCCAATCCTAAAACTAGAGAACTTACAATTTTAAATGTTGAATTATTCTGAAATTTTGGATTCTTGAATTATTATTGAGAATTACCGGTAAATTCATGAGTTGATGCAATTTTGGATTGGTTTAAACAATGAATCGATTTTCAAAACATTGAAAAAGTCTTGATCCGATAAATTTCATTAACTCATGAATGATGTTTCGAGCTTGGAATTAAGACATCACGTACGATTTCATTGTTTGTAACTTATTCACCATTCTTAAGTGATAATACTTGAACCAAAAGGTGTGTTTCCGCATCTGTTTGCATTTGTTGAAATCAATTTCGTACAATATTGGTTTAAGTATATGTTGTTGTCCGGGATGTGTAAACAAGGTGCAAATCGCTTCTAAAATTTGTTTGAAGTTTAATTGATCATATTCAGACATTTATGGATGGTTAATGTTGATTTTTACCGTTTCCGATGTGATTTTCCGGGTGAATTTGTGATACGGTGTAGTGCTATCCGGACTTCAAAAAAAGAACTTGGTTTGAGTTTTATTTTGCGATTCATATGTTTCTAGCTTTAATCGGACAACTGTGGAACATTGATGTTAATTTTAGTTAATTTTGAGATGACTTTTCATACACATTTGTGAAGTAAAATGATGCTTCCCAGACACTTTTGTCACATGTTTTAGTGATACAATTTGTATCTTATGTTTGTTTCCACGTAGTGGTTCAACTGTTGATGATTGTGTTCATGTTTACTCGATTTTGGTGAGATTTCTTGTGCATTTTGTCACATGTGTGAGTTGCTGCCCGATTTTGGAAGTCAAGCTCCGAATGCATTTTAATTGTCAAATCAGGAACGATTAGCCTTGTTTTGATGCTTGTTTTATATTGACTTCGAGTCTTGTTGATTTTATGACTATGTTTCGTGCGATTCATGATATGTACATAGTGTTGTCCCGTTTCGTAACTTGCACTTGGAATGCATTTTAATTGTTGGTTTATGCATTATTATGCTTGCATTGATCTTTGTTAGACATTTGCATTAAGTTGTATTGATTTCAGACCGTCTTTTTATGTGTGTCATTATGTGATGTACACTCTTCCTGGAGTTTGGTTTTGTGCTTCCGTTACTTGTGTTATTCTGCTTTAGGCATGGTAATATGCCATTTTGAGTTGTGGTGTCGATTTTTGAGTTACATTTGATATTCCTTATTATTTGCTTACTCTTCTTGTGACATTGTGCGACTTTCAAAAGGCGATTCATCGCGATGCATTTTGCTCGGATTTTATTATTTTGCTTAAGTAGCATTACTTGGTGCAGGGCATTAGCTGGATACACGCATAACTTGCGATTTATTTACACATTGTGATATTTGATGATTATATTGGATATTGTATCTGATTTGATTTGTTGTTGATGCTATCTCGCTCGAAGACCATCGTGTTTCTTGGCTTGTATTTAATAAATAATGGACTCTTATCCGTTTGGTATATTTCTTGTTTATTTTTCATCATTTGTTTACCGCTTTTCTGATGCCATGAGAAGTAGGACTAGAGATGCATGTTCTGGAAGCCCTTGTGTTAGGCGAGCAATGTTGTTTTAAAAGACCTTTAGAAGGAAATTCCTATGCGTGCTTGTTTGTTTACATTTGTGTGAAAGACCTCAATGAATGTGTCCCATTCCCACTCCCCATTGTTAAGTCCTCAAGAGGATGCATAAGAAGAAAGATGGTCCGTAATCGAACCCTCCATTTCTAGTCCTCAGGTCGTTCATAGCTCACGTCGTACGTTGACGCTATGAACCATGCTACTCATGTTATTGAGTCGATCAGATGGAAAAGGGATTCATTATCAATCCCCCACACGTTGTCTACAACTTGTGTTTGTGAAACATTTACGCTTTGGTGTGATCCCATTGTTGCCTTCTATCTCCTACCTCAATTTTTGATATCTTGGTCAGGTGTTTAGTCGTTTATAACAATTCACTTTCGTTCTTATCTTTCCTCGATTATTTGATATCTTGGTTAAGAGCCGAGACCCTTTTCTTTCTTGCCCTGATTATTTGATATCACGGTTAAGAACCATTATTCTCCCATTTCTCTTGCCTCGAAGATTCGATGTCTTGGCCAAGCATCCCTTTATCCTACCTTGATGATTCGATATCACGGTAGGTGCCCTACTTCCTCTATCCTACCTCGATGATACGATATCGTGGTTAGGTATCCCTCTCCTTATCCTATCTTGGTGCCATGATACCTCGATTAGGTGTGTGCAACTTGAGTGAGTGGATACTCCTCCAGCTTTGTTTGTTTGGTTTGGTTTCGACTTTGTGTGATCGCACTTATGTGTGTGTTTCTTTAGGTTTTGAACCTTTGCCATGCTCCTTTAGGATACGCTTGTTTCATTTTCGATGCAAGTTAGACATTAGGATTGCAATCCATGCATGCTAACATAGGTAGAAATTTCCTTTTTCAAACCTCAACTATAGGACCAATCATTGTATCATAACATTAGGGATAAGGCTAGATAGTTTCCCTTGGATGTTTTCTTTTCTTTTTGCATCCTTAAGACAAAAACTTTTTTCTTGGAAAATGCATTAAACACTCTAACATTTTCAAATCCTTTTCAAGGTAAAAAACATCGACCAATGCAAAAAATTTCTGCCTCCGGGAATTTCTTCAAAACTTTCAAAAGGATGTGTTAGTTCTACTATATGCAACAAGACATGTAAACCCCCAAAGGTCGGGTGGAACTATGTCTAAATTGCTAGAGCACAAATGTCGCATTATCCGCCTTCGGGCACTTTTCTTTTGAAAATAACTTTTCAAGTAGAAAATTTTAAGTCATTTATGTGGCAACACATGAGTCTCCAAAGGTCGAGCTGCGGCAGAAAGCAAAATTAATATTGTTCATAAAAATACAAAATAAATGGAAACTATTGAGCCAAACTATGATGATCTGATTCCTTAAAAAGGATACGTAGGCATTTAGTCGTGGGGCCTAGGCGAGCGAAACTTTGTAAATATTCCTTCCTTTCCCCATGTTTTCTTTTGCATGCATTCCCTATTTGCATTATTTCCATAACTCTTTAGCTTTAGATTAGAACACGCCTTTTGATTAGAACAACAAGAGTGGATCCCATGGAGTACCACTGACATATAGGGTGCTAATACCTCCCCCTTGCCTAATCGACTTTCTTACTCGTATCTCTCAGTCGTTTGACCTTGATTTCACTTTTCTCAGGTTTAGTTGATGTTTACCTTTCCCTTTCTGTGGGATAAAAAACGTCTGATGGTGACTTCATTGATTTCATCTTGATGATTTATTCTGCCAGTTTTTTCAGCTAGAGAATTCACTAGGGAAAGATTGACCAAATGTTGGTCCACCCAAGAGTCAGTATTATCTCTTATTTTCTTTTCATTGGGTGTTTTTTTTAATTCTTTACAGTTATTCATTTGTACATGTTTATCTGATCATATGTTTGCATTACATCTTTATTTCTTTCCATATACTGGTGTTGTGATGGATTTTGTGTTTCCTTGTTGGGTGGGTGTTACTATTGAGGTAAAAAGCCCAATACCTAGACCATAGTTGTAAACTATTAGGAACACATAGGATTAAAGTGGAACATGATGAATAGGGGATGTATATCTTTTTAGTGCGGTCTTGTCGTCCAGTCTCAGATGAGGTTTTAATGAGGTACTATCATTATCACATAGGTGTACGATGATAATATTTTCAAGCGAACCCGAGATTCTGAGTTACCATTGACCTTATCTAAACCTAGCCTTGACCCGTGAGTGGGGTGGGAACAATATTTACAGGTACATATGGTAACTTTATTCTGATGGTGACCGTATGTTCTGTTGGTGACTACGGTTTTCTGCTTATGTACCAGATTTGTGGTTCTGGTATTCCTAGCATGTTCAGAGCCAGTACAACAGCCAACATTATGATAACCTTGATTCCATGAGTATTTCACTTGCATCATTGCATATTTATTTTTACAAAAAAAATGTATAAAAAAATGTATGAATGAAAAAATGTTAACACACAAGTTCTTTCCATTTCCAAGGAATCGTGCTTGTGAGCCTTATGTTGTGTTTCTTCATCTCTTGTTGGATAAAAATCAAAATTAAAAGCATGCGGGATCCTTGGAAGGAGTTGAACATGGAATTACATCAACTCATACACTTTATGCATCTTCATGCATTCATAACAGGTATTCGAAGCTGGGGGAAATTCTTATTCAGGCTTGGTATTCTTTTTAGAACTGTGAATCTTGACTTCTCACTGCTCTGTGATCCAAAAAAGCCATGGAATAACTTCGGGGGGAATCAGATGAGATGAAAGGACAGATGGGAGTGTGTATGGTGGACATGCAAGCAATGGACCATGGTCAAAAATCCTTAAGGGAGAAAAAATAATTAGTTGGAGACTCAGTTGAGTTGGGTATGGAAGTTCTGAAGACAGTGTCAGCAAAGGAAAGTGGTCTTATACAGGTTGTTGCAACATAAGTTCTCATTCATCCCCATCCTATGGGACCTTTTTTAGAATCCTGGAATACTTTGTGGGTCTCATATAGAACTTCGTGTTCTCGAATTTTCTCGTCAGCAGCTAGTTTCTGGTCTTCAAGTGAATCCATGGGGAAAAACTTATCAGCAGAGACAGAAGGAGCTTGAGAAGCACTTTGATACAATCCCAATGCCTTTTATCTAGTTACTCCCCCTTCTGTTGGAAATTAAATTGGTAAAGCTCTAATCTTTGGATTCTCCTCCCACATCTCCCCTGATTTTGATGCAAATGCTAGATGTGTCTCCCATTCTTCGGCACCTGGTTATGATAATGAAGACTGCAAGAGGTTGAAGTAAAGTCATGCACTTACCTGGCTACTTTTATAAAGTTTGGTCCTTGTTCGGCAAATCGTTTCAAACTCTTTCTCCTTGGCAGAGTGCTTCTTCTGTGTAGTAGAAGATGGGGTGATACTTCTGTAATGAAGAAATATAAGATATCTAGTTCTTGAACATCTACTGTTGTGTAGAAGGAAAATACCTCAAAGGTCAAGTTCTACTTTGAGAGTTTATGTTCTTCTACGTAGTAGAAGATCCTTTGTTATAATTTCTGAATATTGCTTCTGTGTAGTAGAAGATGGTGCTTCTTTTGTGTAGTAGGAGATGCCCTGAAACTCAACTGCTAACTTTCTCTTTTGTGTAGTAGAAGATGGTTGGAATTTCTTCTTTGTAGTATAAGATACTTTGTGATGCAGTTTATGAAACTCCGCTTGATAAAGCATTCCTCACATATTTTTGAGGGAATCCGATGTGATTACCATGCTAGGGTACCTGGCCATCCTACTAAAGATTGTAAACCATTCAGAGATGAAGTGCAAGACTTGCTTGATGAAAATGTCATTAATTTCACACCAGATGGTCGGATTTGAAGTCTCCTTCGACTCAGGGAATGTGAAGACTACAAAGTGCATCTTCTTAAGCAATAAGTCCATACATAGTCTAGTCTCATGAACATGGTAATTTCAAATATCATTTGCATTATCATTTTTAATCTTTCTTGTTTTGTTTGGTACTTTCTTTTATGCAAAACTAGATTATTTTTGAATATTAATCATAATGCATTGAATATGTTTGTCTTGAATTAATCCATTTGTATTCACTCTTAAATGTTTTTCTTTACTTTTGATACTCAACTTTTGTGAACAAAGAAAATACCTCTGGAGGGAGGATGATGAGAAATATACCTAGAATCTCAAATGATATACTTTTGAGTAAAACCCTGTTAATGATGTACATGCATTGTTTCAAATTACCAAACATTGGATATATAAGGGAGATAGACCCTCGTTAACCCCTTTGAGCCTTGAAGTAGGAGTTTCTTTCTATTTAGAAAATACCCTCATTTTTAACCCGGGCAGGGTAGTGTTCACTTAATCTGATCGAATATTCAAATCTCATCAAGAGAGTGCATGTTAGGATCAACCATAATGGTTATTCTTCACCATTCAAAAGGACAAAAGATGACAATACAACAATGGTTATCCCTTATCAATCTAGAAATGAGGCAGTCACCACTTTTCAGCAAGTCAGAAGACACAGGATCACACGATTTGTTAAAAAAAAATTAAAAAGAATGATTGAAATGATAAAAGAAAATAAAGCCCACAAAGTCAAAAGAAAAAAAAACTTGAAATAAAATGACATAGACAGAAACTAGGGCCTCCCGATATACTTTAAAATCAAAATTCAAAAAGAATTTGTCTAGGAAAAAGTTAGGGAAAATGAAAAGAAAAATGAAAAGCCTGAAAGGCAGAAAAGAATTACAAAGAAAATCCTCAAAGGAATAAAGTTGTGTGATCAGACACCAAAACAAAAAGGTGATGTGACTGCCGCATCCAAGAAATCTCAATGGTTCCTCAATCATCGCAAATTCCTTGTGGGAGATGAGTGCTCGTATCGATTTAACTGAACGTAGGAATGGAGAACATACTAGAGAATGGGTGGGTACCAAACAATTTTGAGCCTTAAAACAATTTGACTCCTAGGATGCTTAATAAAACTTTTGATTTGGTATCACTTCATCTTTTTACTTTCTTTTGTACAGAAAAATTCGATGTTTCGACATCTTTTCCATAAAAGTTTTTTAAACTTCAAGACAAGCATATGATTTGCATTAGAATCCCCATTCTTGGAATAAAACATTCTTTGCATATGAACAAGTGCTTAACATCAAGTGAGCTTGCATAATGAGCATCAGATGAAAAGTTTGGTTATCTCAAAGGACGAATTTCTTCAAGATACCTTTTAGGGGTAAATCATTTTTAAGAATGATCTTAATCTGGGACATACCTTCTATTTGCTCCGTTGAGTAAAAGAAGACCAGTTTGAGAAATGAGCTGAAGCAGATTATGTGAAAGTTTTGATTTCCCAGAAGTCTCCATTGAGCAATGTGTATCACTTTCGGTTTGGCCATAAAGGACAAATTGATTCAAGTATCTGCTTGAGCATGAGGTAATTCAATTTGAGAAGTACGGTTGTGTACTAGCCTACTTTCAAGACATAAGTCAATTACTCTAAAGAGGTGTTGTCTTCAAAAATCCTCGAGCTTCTCAGTCTTCCGTGTGCATCAGGCAAGGAAATGGTTTGTCAAGACTCTATTGAGCATTGGCAAGACATTCCAATGTAAGTATTGTCATACCCCAAATTTGCCCCATCAATTCCAATGATCATTTTTTTCTTCTAAATTTTAATATTACTAAGTTACTAATGTATAATCACATTATTGCTTAGGGGTATATATTCATAAGAGGTTGTTTCATACCCAAAATTCTCCCCTCTAAATAATCATTTCATCTTTTACTAGTCATTTAGAATTTTGGGCATTATTATTACTAGTTTATTCTAAGAAGGGTTTAAATTCTAAAGGAGAGATGTATCGTTCGGGGCTTATAGGCCCATTTAAGTTTTGGGGCTTATTTAACAAAACAAAATGGGAGAGGTGTATTGCTTTAATGGACCTTCAAAATATGATGGCCCATTAAGGTCTGGTTAAGATAAGCAAGGGGATACGTTTTAAAAAAAAAGTTCATTTGGCCCATTTAATTATTTTCTAAGGCCCGTATAGAATGAACATGAGGAGTGTGTTTTTTAGTTGGGCTAGAGACTTTTTTAAGATTAGAGGCCCAGATTAGGCCATCTTTTTTTGAAAGGCCCATTTTCTTTTTGGGACAGAGGCCCACATGTGCTATATAGCTTTGTTGTATTTGTTTTCGATAATTATTATTTATATTATTCAAAATATTATTAATATTCTTAATATTATTATTAATATTATTATTGATGTTATTTATATTTTTATTATTACTTTTGTGAGAGTATTGACTATGTCAACGCAGGGGTTAAAAAAACCCTAAGGCCAGCGTCAGAATTAGTGTTCTTCTTCTTCTTCTTCTTCAATACACTGAACAAATCCAAGCTCAATTTCCAGAATCAAATGAAAAATCAAATATTTTTCTGATTGATGAAAAATTTTATTGACTAAAAACGAATTTATACAAGAAATCGTCTAAGTATAAACCCTAATCAATTTTACAATCAAATATCAATCAGATACTAATCGAATCAAATATGCAACAAAATCAATACAAATAAATTTACAATTCAAAAATCAATTACAATCTAAAACAGGATCAAATCTTCTCTAACTTAATCTCTAATTTCTAAACTGAATTAATTTGTAACAAAAATGACAACATAATTTCCTAATTTATCTAAAATCTAACCTCTAAATAAAAACCTAAAAATAATTGAAAGGGACAAAAAATCTTAGAGGAAGAAAAAATATAACAGAGAAGAGGAGAAGAAACAGAGTCCGGAGTTAACCATCTTGTTTGAGATCTGGGTTTCAATTTCTGAAACCCTAGATCTGTGTTGAATCACCATCGTCTTCAAATCATTGTCGTGCCATCATCGCCACCCTTGTAATCAGAGAAGAATAAAATGATTAGACGAAGGGAGAAAGAACCAGAAGGAAATTCACATAAAGATTCACTGTAACAAAAAATAATCCTTATAACTTAGCTTAGGGTTATTTTTTTGTTGAATCAGTTTAATGATTGGTGTGTCAAATATGTTTAATTGTACGATTCTGTTTAGAATTAGGGTTTTTAAGGTTGATTTTGGGTCTAGGGTTAGGTTTAAGGTTCATATGAAGAACCCTAGGATTAGGGTTCATACACGTTGGAGGTTTCTAGACTAAGACAGGTTAGGGTTCTCCATAAACCCTTAGGGTTCTTAGGGTTCATATGAACCCAAGAGGTGGTTGGGTTTGAAGATGGTGGCACCTTGGTGCAGCCGCTGGCAAAAGCAATTTTTGGCTGGTGGTGACCAAGGCGGAGGCGATTTCTAGTGATGGAAATCTAGAGAAAAGATGAAGCCTCTCTCTCTAACCTCCAACGACTGTTGGTTGTTTTGATGAAGAAAGAGAGAAAGAAGAGAAAAACAAGCCTTAATCCCATGTGTCGCCTCTTATCATGCATCGCTAACCATTGCCATCTGATCATTATCCAATGTTTCATAACCGCACGCCCACCATAAGTGCATGCGCGCGTCTACACTTTATCCAAAAAATCTGATAACTTGTTTTGTTCCAGGCTCTTTTAGCACCCTCAAATTACTTCCTCAACAAAAAACAATACCCCCTTGTGGAATTGGGCCCAATTCAATATCTGAACTTGGGCCCTTTCTAAACCAACCCCCACAATTTTTCTACTGCGTACAAACTTGCACCTCCTGTGCTATTGGGCCAAATCCAATATCTAGACTTGAGCCCCTTAATTCCTGCACCCCAATTTTGTTACCACATTTAAAACAATACCCCCTGCATTTTGGGCCCAAATTCAATATCTTAATTTAGGGACGTGCTATTCATACCCCCAACCTTTTACTAACAAACTAAAAATACACCCCATGCATTTTATAATTTAAAATTAACTTATTTTTCATAACTTTATTTATTTATTTATTTATTCATTTATTTATTTATTCATTTATGTATTTATTACTTTGCAAGTATTTAATATTTATAATAAATTCTAAATTTATTTTTATTAATCCAAATCTTTTTCTTTTTAAATACTAACACACTTAAATATTTTTAATTGCATTAAAATTATTTTTCCTCATGCATACAAATATTTTTAAAATATTTGAAAACATCTAACCAATAAATCACTAACAATTTTCTGTAAATTAATAAAACCTTATATCTATTTTCAAAAATGATTATGGAGATATTTCTCATTAATTCCGAACTTCGTCTAACAGCTCTGCGATTTAAAAACTCATACTTGGTTCAAGGATTAATTCGAGATATCTCTATATTGGGACTCTAATTACTCATAACAGGATACATACACACGACTAAAATCATGGCGAATTCCCCTAATAAAAATTAAAACCCTATTTCCTAAACCATAAATCTAAACCCTAGTATCCTTGTGAATAAGGCAGATGATGGGGTGCCTAACACGTTCCCTTCGTCTAGAAATGAGTCAAAAACTTAGAATCTCTGACCAAATTAGGGTTATCTGTTATATTCCCGTCCTTAGGATAAAAATAAATGGTGGAGACTCTCAATTTTAAACCGGTTATGATAGCTGGCGACTCTGCTGGGGAATCAACCCTAGGGTTTAGAAGCCTTTCCTTTTAGTTTTAGAGTTTTTTTTGGGTTTTTCTTATTTTTGGTTATTTTTTCTATATTTTCTTATTTAATTATTTATTTCTTCTTATTCCATTATTTGTCATTTTTATTTATCTGCTGGCGGGATTTTATTTTTAAAAATTATTTTCAGAAAACCCTTAGAAAGAAGGTTCGTCTATTGGACAAGGGGATACATCATCCCTATGAGTTTTTGTGATGACTTCTCCTAGAGTCGGTGGAGTTCCAAAAAATAAATATGTCTCAAGAGATATCCTCTTGGGGGGTAGGACTTTGGGATAAAACCTATGACTTTTTGTATAACCCTTAAATCAAAATCTCATGGTGAGACCTTTCACGACCTTAGAGACGAAAGTTCCAGTCTGCAAAAAGGCTCTGCTTAAGGGAGGCCCTTGTGACTTTCCCTCTAGTGTTATCCATGATACCCTTAAGGAACCACATTATGGTGAGGATAGAATATCTGTAGGCCAAAACTAGTAGCCTACCAACTAAGGATACCTTTCATAAAATCCTATTACTATGCCACACAATCATGCATTCATACATCTTGCATTTCACATATTCATTACCCTTCATTATTTTTTGTCGGTCTTATTCACATGATAAAAAAATAATCAAAGGTTTTTTGGTGGCGTCTCTTAAAAATGAGTACCAGAGGGAAACAACTTGTCTGTGTTAATATCGTCAAGCCAGATATGACGAAGATCAAGACCATCAAAGGGAAATTGTCTGAAAGATCTTTGAATATGTTTACTCGCTTTTATGGGGATACCCTTGAGTTGAAAAAAGTGGATGTATAATTAGATTTTATTTCTTCCTTGGTTCAGTTCTACGACCCTCCATTGAGGTGCTTTACTTTCCAAGACTTTCAGCTAGCACCGACTTTAGAAGAATTTGGTAGAATCTTGAATTTTTTAAGGAAAAAGCTTATGTGGGAATTAGACAGACTATTGACATTAAAGAATTATCAAATGGTTTAGGGATCCCTTATCCTGAATTTTCACTTAATTATAAAAAAGAAGGTGACGTACATGGGATTAAGAGATACTATTTGGAAGCTAAATCCCTTTCTTTTTCCAATAACAAAGAATAGGAGTCTTGTGTTGATTTTTTAGGGATACTTGTCTTTGGTGTAATTCTATTTCTAGGACTTTGGACTATATTGGCCCTGCAGCTATTAGTGTATTATAGGGAACAAATGCTTTGAATACGGACCCAACTCCTGCTTTACTTGTTGATATTTATACACACTTCACACTCGGTATGAAAAGGGGAGGGTTACGCTAAAATAATGTATCTAACTCCTATATTCTTGGATTATGAATCATCTTTATAAGGAATACTACATGGTTCCAAATCTAAAGAGATACGAGTGGCCTCAAAAAATAAGGTCTCTTACTGCTAATTCGGTGTTGTGGTATGCGAGAAAGCTAGATATTGGGGATATCATTTATAGTTGTGGAGATTTTTTGAATGTTCCATTGAATAGATCACGTGGTTGCATCAACTATAACCCTACCTTGGATTTGCGACAACTTGGATACCCTTTGGAGGATAAACCCTCTTATGAACAACTTCAACAATTGATCATTCACGGCATGGGCGAAAACGATTGAGAATTGCTCAACAAGGTCATCCGAGTTTGGAATAGGGTTAATAAAATAAAGGCCGAAAGAAAGAATGTTATGGAAAAAGAACCTTACACTTGATGGGTTTTGGATAGGGTGCAAGTTGTTAAGTTACCATTTGACATTGATCCTAAGTACAAGCCAGATGTCCCAGACCCTCTGCCTGTGTCCTTAGAGGAAATAGACAACTTGAAGAAAGCCTTGAATCAAGCTCAAAAGGAGAAAGGAGAACTAGAGCTTAGCCTTCATACCTTAGCTAATGAGAAAAGACAAATGCAACGTGAGCTTGAGTCCAAAGATCAACAGATTCAAAAAGATCTTGAAGCATTTGAAAAGGAGATTCTTAAGCGGAAACGTTCAACTGAAGGGTTGTTGAGTGCTAACTTTAACTTGGATTCCCATAACCAACATTTGGTAGATGCTGCTAGCGAAATTGGGAAGCTAAGTAGGTGGTATGAAAAGGCGATACAAGACAAAACGGAGATGGATGAAAATTTGAGGGCTCAAATTCAAAGTTTGGCACAAGCTTCTTTAGATCAAGAGGAGAAAATGAAGTATCTTACTATGAGGCTCTAAGATATCCAAGAACTGGATGTAGGGTAACGCCTCAAGAGGATGAGGGCAAAAATATTTCTCACCAAAAAGATTGATGAATAGGAGCAAGTGTGTCTTGAGTTAGAAGACCTCCAAAAGAATTTCCTTATACAACATAAACTTTATACGGAGATGAGGGCTGAAAAATTATATTGGGAAGAGCTGTATGCAAAGATTTCCAAAGCAGGAAAGGATAATCATAAAATAATTCTGGACCTTTACCAAGAGTATCGATTCTACAAAGACAAGCATGCAAAACTCGTCTTCTTAGCCAACAATCTTATTGAGGACATCCCTAGAAGTTTGAGAGACTATGGTAGATAGCTTCAGAGCAGAAATCTACAGGCGTGCTCAGAAGATTTTGTTTTCCTTTATTATTTCTTTTAGCAAGTTTTGATGTTTTGGTTTGAATATTTTTCAATATTGGAATTGTATTCTCATTTTTAAAAGACAGTTGTTATTTCAATAAAAGTATTTGGTTTCCATGTCTCGATTGTGTATTTATTTTTAGATGCTCACCAATAAAAAGCAAAACATGAAAAATATAAATACAATAAAAGAAAAGTATATATCCAAGTGGATAAGACATTAAAAAATGAAGAAAAAACTCTTAGCATATTCATACTCATCCGTGCATTCGCAAATATCACATAATTTCACATTTCATAACAAAAAACTTATCATTTTAAAAAAAACTTCTCCACTTAAATCATTGGTAAGAAAACACCACCTCTCCAACCACCATATCAAGCAAGGGCCCATCAAAAGAAAGTGATGGGACAGATCGAAGAAAACTAAGCCGCATTTAGGGAAAATTTGGAGCAGGTGAAAGGAAACATCGACTCGATGAAAGGAGATATGAGTCAAGTTCTTCTAGCCTTGAAGAACATAATCGAGAGGCAAGAACAAATTCCTAGGGTAGCCTTTGAAGAAGTAGCCCAGACTATTGGTGCATCGAGACGTCACCAACCAAGAAGAGAACCAGAGTCAGGACCTCAAAAGTCAACTATGGCTCAACAAGAGGTCAGACAAGCGGATACTGAAGGGTTTGTCCCACCTCCACCGAAGGTAGGGGAATCCCATACTTTATAGGTTTTGGTCAAAAATGCGGATAAATACATACACTTACACTATGGAGACCATGACTTAGATGATGTCAATCAGGCACCTCAAAGGACAACCCATACCTAGGTCACTGAAAAGCTCAATCAATATAAGGCTCTTGAAGAAAGGTTAAAGGTTGTGGAGGGTTACGACGCTTTCGACGTCAATGCCCTTGAGATGGGTCTAGTATCAAATATGGTGATTCCTCCGAAATTGAAAGTACCTGACTTTAGAAAGTATAAGGTGCTTACGTGTCCGAGGAACCATTTATGCATGTATTGCAGGAAAATGCATGCTTATGCTCAAGATCAAAAGCTAATGATCCATTGTTTCTAAGATAGTTTGAGTAGGGCATCCTTAGATTGGTACATGCAATTGGAATGAATTCATATCCAGACGTGGGCAAATCTTGCCAATGCCTTCTTGAGACAGTACAAGTACAACTTGGACATGGTGCCTAACCGCATGCAAATCTAAAACTTGTCTCACAAGAAGAATGAGTCTTTCAAGGAGTATGCTCAAAGATGGAGGGAAATAGCAGCCCGTGTGCAGCCACCACTCTTGGAGAAAGAACTAGTTAACATGTTCATGGGCACTTTACAAGGGTTGTATTATAACAAAATGGTAGGAAACGTCTCTTCTGGATTTTCTGATTTGGTGACTATTGGTGAAAGAATTGAAGCTAGTGTAAAGAGAGGGAAGGCACAAGGGGCATCATCTAGTACCCCTTATAATTCAAAGAGACATGTTCCTAACTTCTCAAAAAAGAAGGAAGGAGAAATTAATGCTGTCACATCACACCCAAGGGCATAACAACCATTGCTAATTCCATGAGAACAACAACAAAACATGTTTGAAAGGCCTCTGAGAAGATTTAATCCTCTTCCCATGCCTCACAGTCAATTGCTACAACATTTAATCAAGGAATCTTTGGTAGAACTAAAGCCTCTATCTCCTCTAATTGGGGCGCTCCCCCCAAAGTACGATGCCAATGCTAGGTGCGAGTATCATGCCAATTCTCTGGGGAATACAATAGAAAAATGTTGGGCCTTCAGACATAAGGTTCAATATTTGTTGGATTCCCAAGATATCACTTTTGATAAGCCAAATATCAATACAAATTCCATGCCTCTGCATGGCAGGACAGCTGTAAATGCAATTGAGGTGGTCACTAACTTAGTTAAAGCCAGGCGAGTAAAGGCACTGATAAACCTTTTTAAGGAATATCTATTGAAGTGTGGGTTCCTCTTGGAAAATAATGAATATTTTGAGAAGACGTTACAAAAGTTGGTGGATCAGGGGATAGTCCAATTCAAGAAATACCCTAAAGAAGAATACGTAGCTGCGATCGATGAAAGTAAGAAGAAGCCGGTAATTCCATGCCAAGGGAGAAAAATTAATAAGAAGACTCTTGTGATTCCATGGGGAGAGTCAACAAAAGCACCCTTTCAAGGCTTCAGGGTTTCTTATATGGTAACCCTACTAGTGGAGAAAATAAAAAAAAAACCTATTATGACGTCATGGAGAGACTTACAAATATCTGTGAAAGATGGTACCTCAAAAGGTTGGGTAAAACTTGTGGAAGTATCACAAAAGAAGAATCATTTTAGTTTGGGCTATAAATCAACAAAGGATACCCTAAAAGGCAAGGTGCAGTTTCCTCCTATCTAGGAAACCTTCATCAACAAAGGAACAAAGCATGGTGGACAAGTGGCAATGATATCTAACAAAAACAACACCAAGAGAGCGTCTGACTTCATCTGTGAATATGCTCCAGGCGAAGAGCTCAAGAATTTGATAGCCGTGGAAATTCCGGAGATCTTTTTCTTTCCAAATTAATTTTTCTTGTTTTTGATAGAACCTATGTCAAGCATGAGGCATATGGGTAGCTTGTAAGGGTTCCCCGATTTTCTTCAAACAATATTCACAATTAATAAAAGTTATATTTCACATTCAATTAAGATCCCTATCTTTCTCTTGCATTTATCTCTTATATTTTAAAAAGGAAATACTTTTCTTCATGTGCATTTTCCAAATTCACATACTAAAATTGCACCAAAACATGACAAATATGTAGATCCATGCCTAAAATCACCGATAACATTATTGCTGTTATCTGATATAATTTTGATACACCCATCAACCAAGAGGAAGAGGAGGATGACGAAGATCTTGAACTCTTCGAAGAACTGGAAAGGGAGATAGATCAAAAAGATGACAATATACAACCATACCAAGAATTTGTTGAGACTATTAACCTTGGCACAAAGGAAGATCCAAAATGAGATCAAGCTAGGGCAACATTGGAGGAAAGCATCAAAGAAAGACTGATCAAACTTTTACATGAATATGTGAATATATTTTCCTGGTCTTACAGAGATATGTCAGGATTGGATACAGATATTGTGGTGCATAGATTACCTCTCAAGAAAGGTTGCTCTCTAGTTAGACAGAAGCTTAGAAGAACTCGTCCCGACATGTTTAGCAAGATTCAAGAATAGGTCCTTAAACAATTTGATGTAGGGTTCTTTGTGTTGAAACCAGTTTTAAAATATATAGTCGCCACCCTTAATTTTTATCCTAAGGAAAGGGATATAAATGATAACCCTAACATGGACATAGATTCTAAGTTGTTGACCTGGTTTTAGGCGAAGAGAAGGTGTTAGGCACCCCTCATCTACCTTGTTCACAAGGATACTAGGGTTAGAAGCACGATTTTTAGGAAATAGGGTTTTAATTTTTTATTGGGGGAACTCGCCACGATTTTAGTCGTATGTGTTGTACCCCAAAATTTTCCCTCCCATTTCTCACAAGGATTCTCAAAATTCAAGCTTGCACAAGTACAATTGGATTTTCCAGCATCAAGTTATAGAGGAAGCTGTTAAAAAAAGGGGAAAACAGATAAAAATAATCTTTTTGACAAAATTGAAGGAAAACAAGTTTCCTTCAATTCACATCCTCCAATTGGACTTCTGGCCTCTTTCAATGCGAGCTTGGCTTGCATCCTTTGATTGGGCGTTGGCCTCTGACACGCGGCAGGAGCTTCCTGCATACAACCTTTGATTGCATCATTGGCCTCACATGGTTCACAATGTAATAGTGGCCTGCATACCTGCTTTTATTGGACATTTGATGCTTGCATGCTTGCATTGGTTCACAAGTTGATGGCTAGCTGCATGCAGCCTTCGATTGAGCCATAGCTCCTTATTGCATGCAAGAGGCTCCCACCAGGCCAGAAGGCACAAGGAAAAGAGCCTCCCGTAGCCTCCTTCGATTCAAAGAGGAAAAGCCTCCTGCACGCAAGCTTCGATTGCACCATTTGCCCCATGCATGTTTGCCTTGAGTCACAAAGCAGTGACCCCCTGCATGCAGGCTTCGACATGGCATTGACTCTTCATGTAAACCTTTGTTTGAAAAATGGCCTCTTGTATGCTGGCTTAGTAGTGACCTCCTGCATGCAGGCGTCGACAAGGTGTTGGCTATGTTTACAATAGCTTCAATTGGACATTATTTCCCTTTGAAATAGTTTTCTTCAATTCCACCCTTGAAAATCCTCAACACATATGGTTGGTGGTCCCCCTCAAAGGACATGTATTGGTGGATTTGAAGGGAATACATAGGGGTCCCTTTCGAAGGATGTACCTTACTAGCCCATTCGAAGAATTGCATAGTCCATTCGAAGGACACATTTGGCCCTTTCAAAGATACATACATGACCCATTCAAAGGACATGTCGGGGTGTCCCATTCGAAGTACATGTTTGGTGGCCCATTTGAAGGATTTACAAGACCCACCTTAAGGCATACTTTGGTGACCTATTCAAAGGTGAACGCATTTGGCCCCTTCTAAGGATGTATAAAAAGGTATCATTCAAAAGACACTTGTTGGATGAAAATCAAATAATATTGCTTGAAGAAGGATCTGGTCGAAGGTGGTCAAAACGAAAGGTGGAGATGTCAAAAGATGCTTGGTGCAAAGTTCATGCCTGATACACTGGCCATAATGCTCCAAAACTGCTGCACAGCAGTTCTGAAACATTTCCCTATTCTTGCACCAAAATGTAATACGAACACTGCCCCTTGAAAGCTACAAAAAGAAGTTTACTTAAATTGTTCAAATTGTTTTGTTTTCCCTCCTAAATCTCAGCCAAATTTGCCTATAAATAAGAGGCTCCAAAACATGTATTAGGGGTTGGACAACACATCCAAAGACTTTGGGGCATGGAGAAAAAAAATCATCAAACTCTAAAATTATCAAACACTCTTAAACACTTAAACACATATTCAAACCCAGAGCCAAACGAAATAATACACTTGTTTCTACCCTTTGAATCCAGAAGAAACACTAGACCTGTTTCCTTGGCCCTTCGAATCCAGAAGAAACACAACAGTTGTTTCTTTGTCTCTTTAGAATCTGAAGCAATCCAACGCTTGGTTCCTTCCTTCGAATCCAGTCAAAGAAACACCACACCTGTTTCTTTCCTTCGAATCCAGTAGCATATAGGCAGCCACTCAAGGTCCAGCACACACGTTCCAGCTTCAATCAAGGTAAGTTTCTCTTAACCTTGAACCTTTTGTTTCTAGCATAACATGTGTGAAATTTTGGCTGCAGATACTCAATGTCACGTTCAATGTTATGACACCGTATCTGACTTTCTATAAGACAGTAAATACAAAAACAGTAAAGAACACAGTCAATTGTTTACCCAGTTCAGTGTGCAATAACACCTACTCTGGGGGCGACCAAGCCAGGGAGGAAATCCACTATAAGAGATATTAATTCAGGAATAAACCAACCAGTTTATCTCCTTCACTTAATACCTACCCAATGCAACTTCAATCTAAGTACAACTTAAACCTGAGTTCCTACTCACTCCCCCTCAATCACAGCAGTGATACTTAAAACAATTGACTAATGAATTGATGAAGACACTCTTCAAAACATACACTTGATTATGCTTCACAGCTTTTTAATCAAGCAACACAAACACTCTTGCTTCACAGCTTTGAGTGATACATAAACCTAACTTGACTTTGCTTCAAAGCTTTAGTCAAGAGACACAAAACACTCTTGCTTCAAAGCTTTGAGTGATACAAAAACCCTTACAATTAAAACCTATTCCAAGTCACTTATCACAATGATACTTGCTTGGATTACAATAGTTAAAACTATACAGTTCCTAATAGATCTACTGTCAAAAGGGATGAATTCCAAACAGCAGCCCTGTTGAATATATAGCAGCTGCTTCTTCAGTTAGGATTTCCACAAAAAGCTAGGGTTAATTCCGTTTGACCTTAAGACTTGGTCACAAGACTTTATCAACCAGGTTAGGGTTGAGCTAGGTTAACCCAAAGTCCACGAGAGATTCTGTTCTGGAAAGACTGAGTCATTTTCCTGAAAAATCTCAGAATTAACCAAACTGCATAATTGTTAGATCAGAACATGATGTCTTAACATTTGTTATGACATCTGAGTTCCTGTTTACTGATTTTGGTAAATGTGATCATTTTGCAAAATGCTCAGATACACACTCATAAACATCAGTACCTGTATGCCACTATTTTTCTGCAAAGGTACCTAATAAACCAGTACCTAATAAATCATAATGTTATGACATTAGTCATGACATTCATACACCTGGCTTTACCAAAAATGCATGCCAATAACTAAACAACTACAAACTCCCCCTTTGGCAGATTTTTGGCTAAAGAACCTAAGCAATCAGAGAATAGATAGCAGCAGAATAAATATGACTACAAAAAAATAGAGTCTAACAATGTCTACCAAAATACATCTCCCCCTCTTTAGCCACAAATAGGCCAAAGAGACAAGTACTTAAAAGTTATACAGTCATCCCAAACAAAGTAGTAAAAACAACAACTAAAATCTGAACACACTTGCAAACTCCACCAGGAACCAGCATCAACACAACCAACCTTTAAGCACTGTCATCAGACTCAGAAGGTTCGGGCTTCTTCCTTTTCTTGTGAGCAATATCAGCATTCTTCTCTTTGTCTGATGTCTCAACATCCTTAGAGACATCTGGATTTGTTTCAGCATTTGAACTTTCTTGATTTAAAGGAACAGAAATGCCAGGAACTAAGTGGTTCTCATTCAGAATTCTTGTAACAATTTTAGCTATTGCTTGACGTACATAGGCTGACCCTTCCTTATTTGCAATTTCAGAGGGAACAGAAGAAGAAGGATGAGAGGGATTACCAGAGGCAGTAGCTTGGGATCTTCCTGCATGCCTTGTTCTCAGCTCTTTGACCTTGGTGGGGTTAGTTTCCACTTCTCTAAGAGGAGCGATCTCCAGGACTTCAGAATCCAGGCAAGATGAGATTGCCCTAAAATCTTGATCAGAGGAAGAGGATGAAATAGTCGTATTGGATGATGATGGTGTTTGATACATTTTGATAGTCTTAGAAGACCAATAGCAACTGGAGAGAAAATTCTGATTGAGAGACTAGGTTTTGATGCGGAGACGAGAGGGGAAGGAGGAAAAAGAGTGTCTATTCAACTTCTTAAAAAATTTGAAGGAAATGGGAAAATATAAGTTTAGCCCAATCAGAACAGACTTAACAAGCATAACTCCTTCAACCCTTGTTTTAAGCAAAATTAATTGCTACAATTCCTCATGTTGGCAAATACCCAACTTACCCCTCAAGTTTTCAAATTGATTTGCATCAATTGCCTTGTTAAAAAATCAGCCAGCTGTAGCTTAATGACACCATGTTCCAGTTTAATTGTCTTCTTCTCTACAAGGTCTCTGATACAGTAATTTTTAAGGTCAATGTGCTTGGTCCTGCTATGCTGAATAGGGTTCTTGGAAAAATTGATTGTATTCAGATTGTCACAATACAATGTCACAACATCTTGTGAGACATTATACTCAGTGAGGATCTGTTTTGTCCAGATAATTTGAGAACAGCTACTACCAGCTGCAACTATTTCAGCACAGAGTTGAAAAGGCATTCTTTTGACATGAATCATAGCTCTGGCAGATTCCTGTAT
This sequence comes from Vicia faba, assembly GCA_948472305.1. Taxonomy (NCBI): domain Eukaryota; kingdom Viridiplantae; phylum Streptophyta; class Magnoliopsida; order Fabales; family Fabaceae; genus Vicia; species Vicia faba. The sequence continues at coordinate 698,319,781 of OX451738.1, read as the reverse complement.
GATCCTATTTTTCCTTCTGTCAACTCCATTTTGTTGAGGAGTTATAGGAGAAGAGAATTCATGACTCATTCCTTCTGAGAAACAGAACTTATTAAACTTGTTGTTTCCAAATTCCTTGTCATGATCACTTCTGATTCTGACAATACATCCTTCTTTTTGAGTTCTTTTGCACAGTTCTCTAAGAACTTCAAGGTTATTTACCACATCATAGACATATCTCTTTTTACCAAGCCTTTCCATTTGATGTTCACCATAAACCCTCCTTTTATCAATTTGCAGTATTGGAAACCTTCTTACTGCTTCCATAGAGATAGTTCTTTTCATTCTTCTTAGATGAAGATGGCCAAGTTTTTGGTGCCACAGTTTAACCTCTTTTTCTTCTTTGGTAATAGAACACATAGTGGAGTTATTAGTGTTCTCAGGCTACCACAAGTAACAGTTATCTTTAGATTTTATTCCTTTCATTACAACTTCTAGTTTTTCATTAATTACAAGACATTCAGATTTTGAGAAGTTGACCTTGAATCCTAGATCACACAATTGACTGATACTAATGAGATTAGCAGTCAAGCCTTTTACCAATAGTACTTCATTCAGATTTGGAACTTCAGGGCAGTCCAAATTACCAACTCCTTTGATTTAACCTTTAGCACCATCTCCAAAGGTCACAAAGCTAGTGGTGTGAGGTTTAACATTATTGAGGAGGTTCTTGATTCCAGTCATGTGCCTAGAACACCCACTGTCAAAGTACCAGTCTTCCTTTGCAGACACCCTCAGGGAAGTGTGGGCTATCAGGGCAGTAGCCTTTTTCTTCCATTGAGGAGAATGTGGTACCCTTTTAGACTTAGGTTTAACACCTGGGCTCTGATTAGGGTATCCATACAATCTGAAGCAGAAAGGCTTAATGTGACCATACCTCCCACAATGATGACATCTCCATCTTTGGTACTTTTTCTTCATATATCTCTGTTCTTGATGTTGAGAGTTGTGTTGAGACATCTGCTTTGACATTTGTTTAACAGGCCTGATCTTCTTGTCTGCACCAGATTTCTTTGCTTCCACAAATCCTAGTCCAGATTTGTTTCCCGCAGTTTGTCCAACCTGAAGGATTTCTTCCAATTTGTCTGTTCCATTTGTCAGCATCTTGACAGATTTGGTCATCTGGTTCAGTTGTGAGTTCAATAATTGAACTTCCCCTTCTAGATGACTTATAGTTTCAAGGTCTGCCCTTTTTTCAGCCTCCAGCTTTATGATGAGTTTTGTTTGTTTCTCATTCTGCACACAGACTTCAGCACTTCTGATACACAATTTCTTGTAAGTATCAGCCAGTTCTTCAAATGTCACTTCCTCATCACTAGTGTCACTTTCAGAGGTACAAACACCAGTTAGAGAAGTAACTAGTTTGGCAGATTCTTCTTCAGAATTACTTTCTGAATCACAGTTAGACCAAGTAACAGTCATTCCTTTCTTTTGCTTCTTAAGAAAGGTAGGGCATTCAGCTCGAATATGCCCATATCCTTCACAACCATGGCATTGAATTCCTCTGCCTTGATTTCCCTTCTCTTCTGACCTTGGTCTTCTGTTGGAACTGTCAATGTCAGATGGGATGTTATGAACATTAGACCTTGACTTTAGATCTATTCTTTTGATGAGTTTTTTGAATTGTCTTCCAAGCATGGCTATAGCTTCTGAAATATTTTCTTCTTCATCCTCCTTGTTTTCATCTTCAGTGTTGGATACAAGTGCTATGCTCTTGTTCTTTTTGTCAACATTTTCAGTGGTCCCCATCTCAAAAGTCTGAAGAGACCCAATGAGTTCATCCACTTTCAACTTGTTGATATCCTGGGCTTCCTCTATAGCAGTTACCTTCATTGCAAATCTTTTAGGCAAGGATCTGAGAATCTTTCTCACCAGTTTTTCTTCTGACATCTTTTCTCCCAATGCTCCTGAGGTGTTGGCAATCTCCAAGATGTTCATGTGAAACTCATGAATGGTTTCATCTTCCATCATTTTTAGATTCTCAAACTTGGTAGTCAGCATCTGAAGCCTTGACATTTTTACTTTGGAAGTGCCCTCATGGGTAGTTTTGAGAGTGTCCCAAACTTCCTTGGCCAGTTCATATTGATGTACTAGTCTGAAAATGTTTCTATCAATTCCATTGAACAAGGCATTTAAAGCTTTGGAATTTCCTAGGGCTAACTCATCTTCTTCTTTACTCCATTCTTCCTTAGGCTTCAGACTGATTGTCCCATCTTTCTCAGTTATGGTGGGATGGTTCCATCCTTTGTCAACAGCTCTCCAGGCCTTTTTGTCCAGAGATTTTAAGAAGGCAATCATACGAGGTTTCCAGTAGTCATAATTTTTTCCATCCAGAATGGGTGGTCTGTTTCCAAAAACTCCTTCTTTGTCCATAGTGCCAGAAAGTGATATCCCTAGATCTCACCCAGTAATACAGGCAGGGTATCTGCTCTAATGCCAATTGAAATTCTGGCTGCAGATACTCAATGTCACGTTCAATGTTATGACACCGTATCTGACTTTCTATAAGACAATAAATACAAAAACAATAAAGAACACAGTCAATTGTTTACCCAGTTTAGTGTGCAACAACACCTACTCTGGGGGCTACCAAGCCAGGGAGGAAATCCACTATAAGAGATATTAATTCAGGAATAAACCAACCAGTTTATCTCCTTCACTTAAGACCTACCCAATGCAACTTCAATCTAAGTACAACTTAAACCTGAGTTCCTACTCACTCCCCCTCAATCACAGCAGTGATACTTAAAACAATTGACTAATGAATTGATGAAGACACTCTTTAAAACATACACTTTATTATGCTTCACAACTTTTTAATCAAGCAACACAAACACTCTTGCTTCACAACTTTGAGTGATACATAAACCTAACTTGACTTTGCTTCAAAGATTTAGTCAAGAGACACAAAACACTCTTGCTTCAAAGCTTTGAGTGATACAAAAACCCTTACAATTAAAACCTATTCCAAGTCACTTATCACAATGATACTTGCTTGGATTACAATAGTTAAAACTATACAGTTCCTAATAGATCTTCTGTCAAAAGGGATGAATTCCAAACAGCAGCCCTGTTGAATATATAGCAGCTGCTTCTTCAGTTAGGGTTTCCATAAAAAGCTAGGGTTAATTCCGTTTGACCTTAAGACTTGGTCACAAGACTTTATCAACCAGGTTAGGGTTGAGCTAGGTTAACCCAAAGTCCACGAGAGATTATGTTCTGGAAAGACTGAGTCATTTTCCTGAAAAATCTCAGAATTAACCAAACTGCATAACTGTTAGATCAGAACATGATGTCTTAACATTTGTTATGACATCTGAATTCCTGTTTACTGATTTTGGTAAATGTGATCATTTTGCAAAATGCTCAGATACACACTCATAAACATTAGTACCTGCATGCCACTATTTTTCTGCAAAGGTACCTAATAAACCAGTACCTAATAAATCAGAATGTTATTAAATTAGTCATGACATTCATACACCTGGCTTTACCAAAAATGCATGCCAATAACTAAACAACTACAATGTGAATATCATTCCTTTAGTTTCGGGCATGTACATGACATTAATTTACTTTCCATTTTTGTTCTTTTCGTTTATTTTCTTGTCAAATATATGGTAGAACTAACCAGTATAGGCCCCAAATGAAAGAAGGAGTATTTTTGTGAAATGAAGCCTCTTGCCTCACCCCCATTACTTGCTTCACAGTCCAGACGAAGAAGCAAGAAGGGTGAAACTAAAGGTGTTTACACTGATTCCCTGGCCCAGTCGAAAGAAGCAGCCGGTAGAATGCCCACACTGACTGCCAAGCCTCAAATGAAAGAGACTTCCAGAAGGATGGCCAAACTGACTTCCATGCCCCAATAGAAGGAAGCAAAAAGGCGGGTTACATCTCATGCTTCATTGCTAAGCCCAAACCAAAAGGCGTGTCCTCATTACTTCCAGGCCAAATCGAAGGAAGCCAGGAAGGACAGAGTCGAAGGGTTCTGCTTCCCAAATAGAAAGCTCATTTTCCTCCTTTTATTTTTGTTTGTCTTTACATTTTCTTGCTATTCAATATGGTTGTAATAGGATAGGATTTATTTTCTGCATTTTTATTGCTTTTGTACAAATGTTAGTAATTAGGATGTATGGAAAGATAAAACCAACAAGTACACACCCCAAAAATCAAAGACAAAATGCATGTAAATCAAAAACACTGTTCACACATGCACCTCTAGGATAATCTCGCTTGTTGCCTCGGAAAAATAGTCATGTCCCTCGAATATGGGTGTTTTAGAAAAGACCCTCGATAAAAGATCGTAGTCCCTCGATGACCCTCAATGTTTCCATCGGTAAATGATCTAGTCCTTAAACGACATTGCTAAAACATCCCATAGGTTGCCTTCTATGACTATACAAATGACCCACGCCCGTCCCTTCACATCCAACGATGGAGCTTCTTACCAAATCAATGGTAAGATAGCAACATCTCAAGGAGGAGGAAAATAACTTTATACCTTTTGAGTAGGTAGGACGCTCATAGTTGTTTGCTTGCTCACAACAAAAACATTTTTGCACACCAACACTTTCATTTGAAACACTTTCAAAAGACAAAGCTCTTTGTACGCATTCTTATAGAAATGAGAATCATTACAAAGACACTTTTCAAAATCACTTTCAAAAACACATTCCACACACACCTCTTTGAACTATTTTTAAAACCAACACTTTGTACGCATTCTTATAGAAACCAGAATCATCATAAAGACATGTTTTCAAAATACTTTCAAAAACCACACCACAAACACATTTTCAAACAAAAGAAAGTGATCTAGCAAGAAACTAAGAGCCCGTATATAACTACAGATGAAAAGGGTGCTAATACCTTACCTTTTCATAACCTACCCCCCGAACTCAAGAAATAATCTCGAAAGGTCTTTCTTGTTCTTTTTAACCTTTCCTTATTGGATAAAAGAAAATTCGGTGGCGACTCTTGCTATCTGCAACAATTACAATCAAATGCAAAACACCCAGGTCAGTTCTCCCACCGTATTACAGAACTGGCGACTCTGCAGGGGAATACTTAAAAGTGGGGTTACCTTAGGGCTAGATCACCTTTACTTGCTTTTCTTTGTTTGACTTGTTTTCTTTACATTTTTGGGTCCTTGTTTGGGTTATTGTTAAAGATCCTACATCCAGATCTGGGGCACCTTTTAGGTATGTAGCAATAAATCGTGGGGGATGTGCAGCATATACCGACATGGTTGAAGCGGTAGCTACTTTAGTGTGAAACATTTGTTGGTACTGGGTGCCCTTGATTCAGTTAAGGAGAATACGGGGCCGCTGAGCGGTGTCATGAAGCACTAACTGACCTTAGAACCTTAATTGAACAACTTGGCCATTAGGAAGTAGTGAGATAGCTGACTTTGGTTCCGACCGAAGATTGGTTGATACTCGATGCTACAATCATTGAGATCGGACTTTCGGGATATTTCGGTCGCCATTAAAGAGGCTTGCGCTGAAACAATGCCCGATGAACAAAGATCAGTGATATTGATATCCCTTAGAACCCGTTTACTATTACTAGGATAGGTTGAGCCAACTAAACTTCAAGAAGGTACTTACCTACAAACTCCATGCAAGCCTAAACCTAAGGACTTGTCTGCTTTGTGTGTATATGACTATTTATACATAACAAATTTCTTGCTTTGCATACTTGTACATAATATCATGACATCATACCATAGAATTATCAATAACCATTTCAAGGATATCAAGGGCCTATGATGCAGGGTCATGTTGAACCAGACACCTATCAAGGGGAAAAATGATTCATTCTCTAATCAAACACCGTCAATACCAAAGCATGATAACTTGAGTCAAGGGCTATGACCCACTTGACATGGTGAGCTTGATTCTCGTGGAAGGACATCCACCGATACAAAGTTCTCCAGTCAAAGTTGTTGATCAAAATTCAACTTCTAACATCTTCTTGTGTTTACCCCGCGAGATCCTTGAAAACATGCATCCCCATACCACGCATCATATCATGACAGGTTTCTCCCATACAGGTTTCCTTATCTTCCTGCTATTTATTTCAGTAAGATGGATATGGAACAGACGGTGAAGGATCTCCAAGCACAAAATGCCCAATTCCAACAAATGTTCCTGGCTATGGCTAAGGGGAAAGAGGACCTGAAGACTGTCATTCTTAAAGACAAGAAGAAAAAGACAAAGAAGTTATTAGGCGTCCTGAATTTGGGAAGAAAGTTTACAAGATCAACAGAGTAAGATCTAGGATTCTCCACTCCGTTAACTGAGGGGGACAATCAGACAAAAGAAGGGGATCACATTCTGGAGTCTAACGAAGAAGAGGCTGACTATGCTGAAGAACAATATCCTCCTGCAGACGACAAATACAAACAGCTAGAGGATCATCTCAACGCTATGGAGATCCAGAAAGTACCTTGTTTAGACTTTGAAGAAATGGGTTTGGTTTTTCGAGTGGTCATCCCACCAAAGTTCAAAATCCCTATCTTTGCCACGTATGATGGGGTCTCTTGTCCTAAGATGCATCTGAGATCTTATGTTCGTAAGATTTAGCCTCAAACTGCTGACCGGAAGCTATGGGTCCATTTCTTCCAAGAAAGTTTGGCTAGAACTCAACTGGAGTGGTTCTATCAGTTAGAAGGAACCGACATTCATACTTGGGAGGACTTGGTTCCTTCTTTCTACAAGCAGTACCAATACAATGCTGATCTTGCACCAACACGTGTGCATTTGCAGAGTATGACCATGCGTTCCAACGAGGGCTTCAAAGAATACGCCCAAAAGTGGAGAGACCTAGCTTGCAGGGTGCAGCCACCCTTAACTGACAGGGAGCTGATTGACATCTTTATGGTAACTTTGACGGGACCTTTCTTAAATCACCTAATCGGAACCTCTTCAGTCGGGTTCACCGAGCTAATATTAACTGGCGAAAGAGTCGAAGTTGGCATCAAAAGTAGAAAGATCCAAGGAGCTACATCCTCTGATACTCAGAAAAATCCATACAATGAGAAGAAAGAGTCCAATGCTGTGTACGGCCAAAAGGGTCATAACAAGAGAAATCACGACCAACATGTGGGGGAAATCTTGATCTCCGGTCCTGCATCACGACGACAACAACAAAGTGGGAAATCAACGAAGGCAAGATGAGCCCAAAAGACAATATACAAACATCATAATGCCACTGTCTCAAGCATTGTAACACTTATAGAAGATGAATCTGATTACGTTGATGGAACCTCACTCAAACCCTAAAACTTCTTCTCCTAACTACAATCCTGATGCAATATGTGCATATCATTCCGGTATTCCTGGGCATGACACTAACAATTGTTGGCCGCTGAAATACAAGATTCAAAACATGATTGATGCCAAGGAGATCAAGTTCGATCCTCTAGAGACTCCCAACATGATCACCGCTCCCATTCCAAATCATTGAGCATTCCAGTTCATTTTGAATTTTCCATTGTAATTTCTTTTGTTGTTCAAACACTTATCTATTAATGTCAAACTTTGTTTCATTAATGCATTGCATATGTTTGTCTTGAATTAATCCATTCGTTTTCATTATATTTAAACTATTCTATTTTTACTCCCTTTATGATATTCAACTCTTGTTTCAAAAGTTGCAAGCCTTTAGAGGGAGGATGGCGAAAACAATTCCATAATCTCGTACAGTATGCTTTTGGATAGACCTTGCTGATGATGTACAGTTGTTTGCTTCAATTCCTAAACACTAGAGTCATAAGGAAGATAATCCCTAGTCAACCCCTTTGAGCCAAAGAAGTAGGTGTTTTCTTTTTCACACAAATTGGAACCTTTAATTAAAACCTAGGGCAGGGTAGTCTCTCAGTTAATTCAAATGCGCATTCAATCGCAAACTTTCACTTTGTACACAACGAATGACATAAAAAAACATTCCTATGGAATCAAAAGACGGAGATGGTTCCCTATCCAATAAGCAGTCATTATCTCCTAAGAGAAAAGCCCACTAAGTTAAAACATATGAAGGAGACTTAAGAAAAAAACGGGGGCATCCCGCTGACCGTAATCTCAAAACAAGAATGGTCAGGCAAAAATAAGGGATAATGAATCAAAAAGAGGACACTACAAATCCTCGACAACACGAAAAATGTTGCAAAAATGACTTCCTTCCAACAAATAAACTTCTAAATTTCTGAACCATCACCAAAACGTCATTCAGACTCAAGTGGAATTCAAACGCACAATTAACTGATTTTGGGGCTGAAGAACATCAGGAAGAACAGGCGGATAGAAATATACTTTGAGCCTTATCCTTTTTTCATAAACCGTGAGCCAGACCATGATAAAACCTTTCAATGTCCTAATTGAAACATGGGTTAGTCCGAAAGCATAGTGTTACAAAAGGTATCCTGACTCTTTACCTTTTTCAGGAAAGATCAAGCAACAGATAACTATCATCAACAATTTTTAACAGTTCCAGATTAATACCTGTAACAAGACAGGAAAACTATATGTGGACGATCGATTGTAGATTAATACCTGTGACAAGCCAGGAAAGTTATCTACATGAGAAGATTGAAGATTAATACCTGTAACAAGCCAAGAAAACTATCTTTCTTTATAAGATCAAAGATCCATACATGAAACAAGCCAGGGCAACTATCTACACGACCATCCTGAAGCAACCCTACCCAGGTTCCTTCTTATTTCCGGACGCAGTTTCACACGGACTCGTCCTGAAGCAACCCTACCCAGGTTCCTTCTCATTCCAAATGCAGTTTTACACGGACTCGTCCTGAAGCAACCCTACCCAGGTTCCTTCTCTTAAATTCCAAATGAAGTTTTACATGGACTCATCATAAAGTAACCCTACCCAGGTTCCTTCTCATACATTTCCAGATGCAGTTTTACATGGACTCATCATGAAGCAACCCTACCCAGGTTCCTTCTCTTAAATCCCAGATGAAGTTTAACACGGACTCATCATGAAGCAACCCTACCCAGGCTCCTTCTCAGAAATTTCCAGATGCAGTTTCACACGGACTTATCATGAAGTAACCCTACCCAGGTTCCTTCTCAGACATTTCCAAATGCAGTTTCACACGGACTCATCATAAAGTAACCCTACCTAGGTTCCTTCTCGGACATTCCTAGATGCAGTTTTATACGGACTCATCATGAAGCAACCCTACACAGGTTCCTTCATATTTCTAGACATAGTTTCACACAGACTCGTCCTAAAGCAACCCTACCCAGGTTTCCCTCTCATCTGTCTCCTAAAGCAGCCCTACATAGGCCCATCATAAATTTAAAGAATATTCAAGACCTCTGTTGGTTCAGTTTAAATTGATCAATGGTTTATCCTGATTCCTTTCCGGTAGACACTTTCTCTGATTCAGATAAATCATTCAAAAGGTTTATTCTGATTCTTTCTAGTTAAAGAATATTCAAGTCCTTTGTTTGTTCAGTTTAAATTGATCAATGGTTTATCCTGATTCCATCACCGGTAGACACTTTCTCTGGTTCAGATGAATCGCTCCAAAGATTTATTCTGATTCTTTCCAGTTAAAGAATATTTAAGGCCTCTGCTGGCTCAGGTTAAATCGATCAATGGTTTATCCTGATTCTTTTCTGATAGACACTTTCTCTGGTTCAAATAAATCCCCCCAAAGATTTATTCTGATTCTTTTCCAGTTGAAGTCAAGTTTAGACTTAGTCTAATTTCTGTCAATAATCACCTTTGGATGGCATCTATAAGCCCATCTCCGACAACTCTCCATCATCCCTCCAAATGGCATCTTTAAGCCCATTCCCTACATAATTAACCACCACATCATCAAGTGCAAATTTTCTAGGAACTCTAGTGTTCAATCATCTTCCACCTTCAAGTCACGAATGGCGGACTCGCCAATCTAACTCTTCAGGTTTAAGAAGATTGAACATGGGCAGCTGTTGTACCCCAAAATTTTCCCTCCCATTTCTCAAGGAATTTCTCACAAGGATTATCAAAATTCAAGCTTACACAAGTACAATTGGATTTTCCAGCATCAAGTTAAAGAGGAAGCTGTTAAAAAAGGGGAAAACAGATAAAAATAATCTTTTTGACAAAATTGAAGGAAAAACAGGTTTCCCTCGATTCACATCCTTCGATTGGACTTATGGCCTCTTTCGATGCGAGCTTGGATTGCATCCTTCGATTGGGCGTTGGCCTCTAACACGCTGGCTTTGATTCACAAGGCAGGAGCTTCCTGCATACAACCTTTGATTGCATCATTGGCCTCACATGGTTCACAAAGTTATGGTGGCCTGCATACCTGCTTTGATTAGACATTTGATGCTTGCATGCATGTGTTGATTAGACAAATAATTCCCTCCATGATTTTTTTTATTTAAAAGTTGATGGATGGCTGCATGCATCCTTTGATTGAGCCATAGATTCCTTCTTGCGCACAAGAGGCTCCTACCAGGCCAGCAGGCACAAGGCAAAGAGCCTCTTATAGCCTCCTTCCATTCAAAAAGGAAAAGCCTCCTGTACGCAAGCTTCGATTGCACCATTGGCCCCTTAGATTTTTTCCTTCAGTCACAAAGCAATGACCCCCTGCATGCAGGCTTGACAGGGCATTGACTCTTCATGCAAACCTTCATTTGAGCAATGGCCTCTTGTATGCTTGCTTAGTAGTGACCTCCTACATGCAGGCTTCGACAGGGCATTGGCTATGTTTACAATAGCTTCGATTGGACATTATTTTCCTTTAAAATAGTTTGCTTCAATTCCACCCTGAAAACCCTCAACAAACATGGTTGGTGGCCCCCCTCAAAGGACATGTATTCGTGGATTTGAAGGGCATACATAGGGGCCCCTTTCGAAGGATGTACCTTACTAGCCCATTCGAAGAATTGCATAGTCTATTCGAAGGACACATTTGGCCCTTTCAAAGATACATACAAGACCCATTCAAAGGACATGTTGGGATGTCCTATTCGAAGGACATGTTTGATGGCCCATTCGAAGGACTTACAAGACCCACCTTAAGGCATACTTTGTTTACCTATACAAGGGGCACGCATTTGGCCCCTTCGAAGGATGTATAAAAAGGTCCCATTCGAAAGACACTTGTTGGATGAAAATCAAATGATATTGCTGGAAGATGGATCTGGTCGAAGGTGGTCAAAACAAAAGGTGGAGATGTCAAAAGATGCTTTTTGCCAAGTTCATGCCTGATACAATGGCCATAACACTCCAAAACAGCTGTGCAACAGTCCTGAAACACTGCCCCATTCTTGGACCAAAACAGAATACGAACAATGCCCCTCGAAAGCTATAAAAAGCAGTTTATGGAAATTGTTCAAATTGTTTTATTTTCCATCCTAAATCTCCGCCAGATTTGCCTATATATAAGAGGCTCCATAACATGTATAGGGGCTGGACAACACATCCAGAGACTTTGGGGCATGGAGAAAAAAATCATCAAACTCTAAAATTATCAAACACTCTCAAACACTTAAACACATATTCAAACCCAGAGTCTAAAGAAATAATACACTCGTTTCTACCCTTCGAATCTAGAAGAAACATTGCACCTATTTCCCTTGCCATTCGAATCCAGAAGAAACACAATACTTGGGTCTTTCTATCTTTCGAATCTGAAGCAATCCCACGCTTGATTCCTTCCTTCGAATCCAGTCAAAGAAATACCACACTCGTTTCTTTCCTTCGAATCCAGGAGCATATAGGCTGCCACTCAATGTCCAGCACACACGTTCCAGCTTCAAGAAAGGTAAGTTTCTGTTAACCTTGAACCTTTCTTTTCTAGCATAACATGCGAATAGTCATTCCTTTAGTTTCGGGCATGTACATGACATTTATTTTCTTTTCTTTTTTGATCTTATCATTTTTTTTCTTGTCAAATATATGATAGAACTAACCAGTATAGGCCCCAAAAGAAAGAAGGAGTATTTGTGTGAAATGAAGACTCATGCTTCACCCCCATTACTGCTTCACAGTCCAGACGAAGGAGCAAGAAGGGTGAAATGAAAGGTATTTACACTGATTCCCTGGCCCAGTCGAAAGAAGCAGCCGATAGAATGCCCACACTGACTGCCAAGCCTCAAAAGAAAGAGGCAACCAGAAGGATGGCCACATTGACTTCCATGCCCCAATCGAAGGAAGAAGAAAGGCAGGCTTCATCTCATGCTTCATTGCTAATCCCAAACCAAAAGGCGTGTCCTCACTAGTTCCAGGCTAAATCAAAGGAAGCCAGGAAGGACAAAGTCGAAGGGTTCTGCTGCCCAAATTGAAAGCTCATTTTTCCTCCTTTTATTTTTGTTTGTCTTTACATTTTCTTGCTATTCAATATAGTTTTAATAATGTAGTATTTATTTTCTGCATTTTTATTTCTTTTGTACAAATGTTAGTAATTAGGATGTATGGCAATATAAAACCAACAAGTAGACAACCCAAAAATCAAAGACAAAATGCATGCAAATCAAAATCATTATTCACACGTGCACCTCTAGGGTAATCTCACTTGTTGCCTCGGAAAAATAGTCATGTCCCTTGAATATGGGCGTTTTAGCGAAGACCCTCGATAAAAGATCATAGTCCCTGGATGACCCTCAATGTTTCCTTCAGTAAATTATCTAGTCCCTAAACGACATTTCTAAAATGTTCCATAGGTTGCCTTCTATGACTATACAAACGATCCACCCCGTTCCTTCACATCCAACGATGGGCCTTTTTACCAAATCAATGGTAAGATAGCAACATTTCAATGAGGAGTAAAAGAACGTTAGACCTTTTGAGTAGGTAGGACACTCATAGTTGTTTGCTTGCTTACAACAAAATCATTTTTGCACACCAACACTTTCATTTGAAACACTTTCAAAAGACAAAGCTCTTTGTACGCATTCTTATAAAAACGAGAATCATTACAAAGACACTTTTCAAAATCACTTTCAAAAATACATTCCACACACACACCTATTTTAACTATTTCAAAACTAACACTTTGTACGCATTCTTATAGAAACGAGAATCATTATACAGACATGTTTTCAAAATACTTTTAAAAACCACACCACAAGCACATTTTTAAACAAAAGTAAGTGATCTAGCAAGCAACTAAGATCCCGTAGATAACTACGGATGAAAAGGGTTCTAATACCTTCCCTTTTCATAACCTACCCCCGAACTCAAGAAATAATCTCGAAAGGTTTTTCCTGTTCTTTTCAACCTTTCCTTATTGGATAAAAGAAAAGTCGGTGGCAACTCTTGCTATCTGCAACAATTGCGACCAAACACAAAACACCCAAGTCAGTTCTCCCACCGTATTATAGTATTCCTACATATTCTCTTATGAGGAATCACTGTCTCAATTCGTAGTTTACGGCTTGCTTGTGTTTTTTATGGATTACGAAGATATTTGAATTTTCCGCATACTTAGTCTAAGTTTGTGAATAACGAAGATATTAGGTAAAGCGCGCAGTCGATTTAAATATATTCGTAACCCTTTTGAAAAAATGATTGTTGTTTAATTTGATTATGAAAATGATTTGGTGTTGGTTAAATGTGTTTTAATGTATTAACTATAAATGTGTTTTAATGTATTAATTATAAAAATGTTTTATTAATGCATGCTAAAAAATATTTTTAATGCAAATAAATTAATAGAATATTTGATGAGTTTTAGAAAAAATAAAAATTGATTTATTATAATAATAGTAAATATAATATTAAAATAATTTATAAATATATAAAACATAAAATACAAAAATAAAATAAAGTATAAAAACTAAAATAATTAAAAACGCAGGGGGTGTGCAAATTAGGTTGGGCTAGTAAAAATGGGGGTGTAAGTATTAGGATCCTGAATTCAGATATTGAATTAAGACCAAATAAGACAGGGGGATTTGAATTTGCGCGTGTTAGTAAATCTGGGGGGTGTGAGTAGTAGGGGCCCTAGTCCAGATTTTGGACTCGGCCCATTAAGTTGGGGGTGCTAGTTTCCAACGTAATAGAAGAAATAAAAAAAAAGCAGGGGTGCGGTTGGTAAAACGCTGGGACCAGAGGTGTTTGGGGAGTCCACTTGGACTCCATGCGGATAGGAGTACGGTAATACCATGGGAACAGACATCAGGGATGTTAAATTGAGATCATGTGGACGTGATGGTGAGTGCATGATAACAAACTTAGGATTGCGCACATAGGATTGTTAGACATATTATATTTTCATTTTATAAAACTATTACTTCATTTTTTTTATCTCCTTCTCTCTCTCAGACTCGTTTCCTCTACCCTGTAAAAAACCAAACACCAAACTAACCATAATCTACCGCCGCTCTCACCACCTCCAATCAACGGCAGTTATCTCAAATTTCAACCCCAATCATAACCCTAATCCCCAAATCCCTCAACAATTCCACAAAACATAAATTAAATCACAAAAATAAGTCATTTTACCTCCAGCCGTGACTGTTCTACGTGCTTTGCGTTTGCTTCCAGTCTCTCTGATTTTCTGATCCCCTTCTCTATGTTTTACAGGTTTTTCATCGATGAAGATGATGGCAACGACAAAGACACAGCTAGGGTTTCAGATTTTGAAACCCTAGGCGGTGGTGAATTGGAAAACTCTCTCTGTTCTTCTTTTGTTACAATTATTTTTCTCTAATAGTTTTCCTCTCTGTAAATTCCTCTCCTTAATAAATTTTTTCCGTCCTTTTTCTGTATTAGTTTCTTAGGCTTTATAGTATTTTAGGATTTATAAATTAGGAAACAATTTCAATGGTTATCGTTACTCTTTAGAAGATTAGGGAATTAGGGATTTTGTTCTATTTTTTTTTGTAATTTGTTTGCAGTCTATATTGTTTTTTCCCAATTTAGTCTGATTCTATTTCCGTATCATTCTGATTTAGTTTCTGTATTTGGTTTGTACAGTTTTGATTTTGTATAAATATATAATTTTGTCTGCGTTTTATGAACTTAACGCAAAGAGTTTTGATTTGAACATTAACAATTTCTAGCCAAAAACGTGCGCTATTTTTCACTGATCTGAACAATACATGTTTTTTTTAGGCTAGAATTTGGTTTGGACTTTGTAATGGACTGTGCAAAAAAAAATCCTTTTTCGCTAACGTTTTTCTTTTAATAAATAGAACAAATAAAAAAAGTTTAATTAAGTTTTAATAATAATTAGTAATAATAATCATGTAATAATTTAGTACAATTTAAAACATAAATTTGAAATGGGCCAAATGCCTGGGCCACTTTATCAAAACATACCCCCTCCTTTCTGGACGCAAATGGATCAAATGTCTTACCTTATTGGGCCTTAAAAAGAAATGCTCATGGCCCTTCTAATTAGAACATACACTCCCTCTTTTATTTTAAATGGACTGAAACTTATGGGGCTTTCTTATTTAGAAAGGCCCGAGAATTCTTGGCAATAATCCTTTCAAGACTTGAAATTTTACATGGGCTTTTCTGATTTAGAAAATCCCATTAATTCTCTATCAGGAAAATTATAACTATAGGGTTTGATAAAAAAATGATTGGAAATCCGTAGGACAAATTTGGGGTATGACAACTTCCCCTATTTAATTACCTTTCAATTGAATAGTGCGAGAATACGCAGGTCTCACACGTTATGATCGGAAGTTTATTAAATATTGGAAGACCCCAAAATTAGTCCGGAATATTATAAGGATATGCTATATAACATCCCCATGGGTATGAAGAATAGGCATAGACGATCATGTATCATCTTACCAGCGTTTGAACCAAAGTTTTTTGATAGAACGTAGACACGACGATGCGGATAACTCGTTAGTATCTAAGGGATTGTAGATTCTTTTGCATATTTACAAAAATACAAGTTTTCAAAAAGTTGGTTTACTAATGCTTGGAGACTAATACTGTAAGTTTTGTTTCCATTTGATTTTGTCTATTCATCGCAACCTAGGGGATGAATAAAACAAAATTCTGATAACACATTGCTGCATGGAGATTGATAGAATAGATTGTGCAGATTTATTTGCATATCTATCTCAACCTAGGGGATAATCATTTGAAAATGCTTAACCACATTGTTGCATGGAGACTGATGCAATGAGTTATATTGTAGATTTCACACATTGCTGCATGGAGATTGACGCATTGAATTTATATCGCAAATGAGGAAACACATTGCTGCATGGAGACTGATGCAATGAGTTATATCACAAATGAGGAACTTGTATATTTGTCACCACCTAGGGGATAAATAAAACACAATTTGATAATACATTGCTGCATGGAGACTGATGCAATGGATTACGCATATTTATTTGCATATCTATCGCAACCTAGGGGATAGATAATTGAAAAAATCTTGATAATTACATTGCTACATGGAGACTTAGGCAATGAGTTATATCACGGATTTCACACATTGGTGCATGGAGACTGACACAATGAGTTATATCGTGAATTTCCCACATTTCTGCATGGATACTGATGCAATGGGTTATATCTCAGAAAAAGTTGTTTTTTATTATCAAATCTTAGATAAATAAATCAGAGATGAGATCAGATTCTTACTGGTTTTGTTTGTTCTCAACCAAGGTAATAATATGATGGAGGTCCCAAAGATATTGGTTCTGCCCAAAGTATGTTTTAAAGAATGCCATGTGTGATGTATGTGCATGATGTCTTAGATCGATATGGAACTCAGAGTGTATATGTATTGAGTGTGCGTGTATGCTTCAAATATTTACATATGTACAAAATGCGTGTATATGCCCAAAAAATGTTATGAAAAATGATTTTTTATATTCTCTCCTTTTAAACCAATGGTTTTTTTTGTTACCAACTCCCCGATATTATATGTTGCATTATTGTGGTATCTTTAAATTGATTTCAACATGATGAAAAGTGTCAGAAAGATCTTGATATTTGCGTCGTAGGCCCAGGCGTAGGTGTGGCTGTAGACATGGATGTTGGCGTGGATGTAGACATAGTCGTGGACGTAGGCGTAGGCGTAGGCGTGGAAATAGGTATAGATATGGATGCATGCATGGATTTTCTTTCAATGTTTTTCTAACCAAAATGCTTTTTGATGTTTTATCAAGTTATTTTATTTGTCAAATCCCCAAAATGATTTCAACGCAGTATTCAAAATAATTATCGTAGTATTTTGCAAACAAGTATGAAAAGGAAAATACATAAGTTAATGGTGGAAAAGATAAATGTTTTATTGATATGCCTCTGAATAAGCAAGAGTACATGATGCAATTCCTTAAAAGAGGTAATTACAGAAAGTTTTAAAACTATGAATGTCAATGAAAATGATAATTGCTACTACTGTTTCCCCACTGTCCTTTTGATAGATCCAATCTCCTTTGCTTTTGATTTGAATGATTTGGATCCATCTCTTCCTTCGTGGTTTGTAGTCGCAGTTCTTAGAGCACAATATTTTTGTTCTTTATTTCTTTTGAATAAGATCCCTAATTTTTTCCTGGATCGCCCTTTCGGGGTTTTCAATCCATCAGGATAATTTTTTTTGTGTATGTCACTAATTTTTGCCTGGATCGCCTTTTAAGGTTTTCGATCCACCGGGATGCTCCTTTTTTCCAAAGTCGCCTGCTTAAGGTGTTATCTTATAGAGCTTTCTTATATATATATTATTTTTTGAATGCGCCTGAATTTTCCGGATGCGGTAGTTCTTCCCCATCCATTGTTGTGAGGATTAGACCACCACCGGAGAATGTTGTTTTTACCATATATGGACCTTTATAGTTGGGTGTCCATTTACCACGTGAATCAAGGTGAGGTAGTAGAATCTTTTTGATTACCAAATCCCCTTCTTTTAATACTAGAGGGTGGACTTTCTTGTCGAAGGATTTCTTCATCCGCTTCGGATATAATTGACCATGGCACAAAGCTGTCAAGCGCTTCTATTCAATGAGGTTGAGCTGGTTAAGTCGCGTCTGAATCCATTCCGCTTCTTCAAGCTTTGTTTCCATTAGAACCCAAAGTGATGGATTATCTATTTCAACTAGGAGTACTGCCTCCATGCCCTATACTAGAGAGAGAGGAGTTGCGCCTGTTGATGTGCGTACGGAGGTACAATAGTCATGCAGAGCAAAGGGAAGCATTTCATGCTAATCTTTGTATGTCTTCACCATTTTATGAACGATTTTATTGATATTTTTGTTGGAAGCTTCAACGGCCCCGTTCATCTTGGGTCGATATGGTGAGAAATTATGATGCTCGATCATGAAATCATCACATACGATCCTGTTTGGAACCCCATATCTACATATGATATTTTGGTTGATGAATCAAGTAACCACTTGACTTGTCACAGTGGCATAGGATTCCGCTTCTACCCATTTGGTGAAGTAGTCAATGATAACTAGTATGAACCGGTGTTTGTTGTATGCTTTTGGTTCGATCATGCCTATCATATCAATTCCCCACATTGAAAATGACCAAGGAGAGCTCATGACATTCAGAGGAGTAGGTGGCACATTCATTTTGTCGGCGTAGATTTGGAAGTTATGACATGTTTTTGTATAATGGTAGAAATCGACTTCCATTATTAACCAATAATAACCCACTCATGGGATTTTTCTAGCCATGGCATGCCTATTTGTATGAGTTCCAAAAGTGCCTTAGTGGATTTCTCTCATGAGCGTATCGGCTTCCTGTTTCTCCACACACCTGAGTAGCACCATATCATAGTTTCTTTTGTATAACACATCACCACTTAGAAAGAATTTTGAGGCTAGCCTTCACAAAGGTCGTTTGTTAATGATAGAGGCATTTTCTGGATATTCTTGTTTTTCAAGGTACTTCTTGATGTCATAGAACCAGGGTTTGTTATCCGGTCCTTCTTCAATAGCAATGCAATGTGCAGGCTCTTAAAAATGTCTAATTGTAATGCGCAATTCATGGTTTGTCCAAGTTACCTTGAACATGGCTGATAGGGTTGCCAAGGCATCTGCCATCTGATTTTCTTCTTATGGGATATGACTGAAGGTGATCTCAGTGAATTTCGTAGATAGCTTTAAAATATGATCCCAATATGGAATCAATTTGGGATGTTTAGTGTCCCATTCGCCGTTGAATTGGTATATGACTAGCACAAAGTCTCCAAATACTTTGAGATGTTTGATTCTTAGATCAATGGCAGCTTCCAGACCCAAGATACAAGCTTCGTACTCGGCGATATTGTTGGTGGAGTCAAAATATAACCTTGTAGTATAAGGTTTATGATAATTCTTCGGAGAAGTTAAAGCTTCCCTGATGCCATACCCCAGGACATTTGAAGCTCCGTCGAACATGAGTGTCCAACGTGCCCCTGGTTTAGGTCCTTCACCAGACCCTGGTATTCCGTAGTCACCTATAACCATAACATCTTGATCCGGAAAGTAAAACTTCATTGGTTGATATTCTGGTAACAGATGATGAGCTAGATGGTCAGCTAGTACACTACCTTTGATGGCTTTTTGAGACACGTACTAGATGTCGTGCTCTGATAGTAACATTTTCCATCCGGAAATTCTTCCTGGTAGAGCTGGTTTTTTGAGAACATACTTTAAAGGATCCATTCTTGCTATTAACCACGCGGTACGAGTTAACATGTATTGCCTCAATCTTTTAGTAGCCCAATCCAATGCACAACAATTTATATCGAGAAGTGAGTACCTGGTTTCGCAGTCAATGAATTTCTTGCTGAGGTAGTAGATTCCATACTCTTTTCTACCTATTTCGTCATGTTTTCCCAATACATATCCCATCCATCCTTCCAGTACTATCATATACATGATGAGTGGTCTTCCGGGAGCTGGTGGCATTAATATAGGTAGCTCTTGTAGATATTGCATTATTACCTCAAAAGGCTGTCTGGAAATCATTATTCCATACCACCGTCTAATCTTTCCGTAGTAGTTTAAATATAGGATCGCACATAGCACTTAGGTGTGATATAAACCTTGAAATATAGTTTAATTGTCCTAAGAAACCATAAACCTCCTTCTCTATCCTCATAACTAGAATTTCTTGTATGGCTTTTACCTTGTCGGGGTCCACTTTAATACCATGCTGACTTACAAATATACCCAGTAACTTTCCTAATCTGACACCAAATGTACACTTGTTTGGATTCAACCTTAGTTTAAACCTGCGCAAGAGATCGAATAAATTTTTTAAGTGTATGATATGGTCCTCCTCCTTATGGGATTTGGCAATCATATCATATACATACACCTCAACCTCTTTGTGAATCATATCATGGAATAGTATGACCATAGCCCGTTGATAAGTTGCGCATGCGTTCTTTAGACCAAATGTCATTACTTTGTAGCAAAAAGTGCCCTAAGGTGTCATGAAAGTAGTCTTTCCCATATCTTTGGGAGTCATCTTGATTTGATTATAACGTGAGAAACTATCTATGAATGAGAATACTGAAGCTTGAGTTGTATTGTCCACCAAAACATCTATGTGAGGTAACGAGAAATCATCTTTGGGACTTGCTTTGTTCAAATCCTGATAATACACACACATGTGTACTTTGCCATCCTTCTTGGGTACTGGCACGATGTTAGCTATCCAAGATGGATAATCTACCCCCGCAAAGAACCATGTGTTAAATTTTTTAAGGACCTCTTCTCAAATTTTGTTGGACATGTCTGGATGAGTTCTCTTGAGCTTCTGCCTGACTGGAGAGCAACCTTCTTTGAGAGGTAGCCTGTGTACCACAATGTCTATATCCAATCCTGACATATCTTTGTAAGACCAGGCAAATATATCCACGCATTCATGTAACTACTTGATCAACCTTTCTTTGACGCTTTTCTTCAATATTTCCCCTAGCCTGATCTCTTTCGGATCTTCCTCTGTTTCGATTTTAATGGTCTCAATAGATTCTTGGTATGGTTGTATATTGTCAACTTTTTTCTCTATTTCCCTAGCCAATTCTTTAGAAATTTCAAGATCTTCATAATCTTCCTCTTCAGCTTGGTTGATGGGTGTATCAAAATTATATCAGATAGCAGCAGTAACATTATCAGTGATTTTGGGAATGGATATGCACATTTATCATATTTTGGTGTAGTTTTTAGTAGGTGGATTTGGAAAATGCATATGAAGAAAAGTATTGCCATTTTTAAATATGAGAGACAAATGTAAAATAAAAAACAGGGATCTTAATTGAATATGAAATATAACTTTTATTAATTGCGAATACTGTCTGAAACAAAAGGGGGAACCTTAAAAGCAACCCCTATGCCTCGGGTTCAACATAGGTTTTCTCATAAACAAGAAAAATAACTTTGGAAAAAATATCTCAAGAATCTCCACAGTTGTCCAGTTCTTGAGTTCTTCTCCTGGGGCACATTCACGGATGAAATCAGATGCCCTTTTGATGTTATTCTTGTTGGATATTATTGCCACTTGTCCGCCATGCTCTACTCCTTTTTTGACGAAGGTCTCCTGGATTGGAGGCTACCGTGCTTTGCCTTTCATAGTAGCCTTTGATAAATCGTAACACAAACCAAAGTGATACTTTTTCTCAGGTATTTCTAGGAGCTTTCCCCAACCCTTCGAGGTACCACTCTCCACTTCTATTTGTAAATCTCTCCATGATGTTACGGTAGGTATCTTGATTTTTTCCACCTGTAAGGTTACCATTGAGGCAACCTCTAGGACTTGAAATGGTATAGATATACAATCTTCATTAGCACTGATATACTTTTATGATTCAATGTGACTTATAAAGATGTCTTCTTCACCATCAATTATGACCAATCTTCCTTCAATAAAGAACTTCAGTTTCTGATGTAAAGTTGAAGTGACTTCCCTTGCTGCCTGAATCTAAGGTCGCCCGAGTAAACATGTATATGTTGGTTATATATCCATGACTTGAAAAGTGATATAGAACATGTGCGGGCTGATCTTGACAAGAAGGTCTACTTCTCCAAACACTGAACTTTGAGAACCTTCATGTTGTACCCCAAAATATTCCCTCCCATATTTCTCAACACATGGCAAGTGAGGTCCCCAAATTGCTCAAAGTTGCCCAAGAGTTGACCAGACAAACTCTCTCCTAAGGCAGTATACCTCAAATTAGGGTTTCCATCTTCATCAAGATGTGTGAACCACAAAGGAATAAAATGCTCACCATTGTCTTAGTATGTTCTCAAGATCATCCATGTCAAGTTTCAAGCCTTGCAGAAGAAGTTTGCTCAGTCAACTACTCAGATGCTTGAAAATCAACTATACTAGGTCAAAAGTCAAATGTGGCCCACATCCAGTCAAACTTCAAGATTTTTGGTCAACTTCCTAATTTTGAAGTATTATCCATAATTTGATCAAGGTTTGATCATGATTCCCCAAGGATTGCTCACGGTTCATCAAAACCCAAAAGTTGCTAAATTAGGGTTTTATAGGAAAAGTCAACTCAACTTTGACCAAGCATATCTTTCTCATACTTTATCAAAAATGACCCATCCAAAGCTCATTTTGAAGAGGATGCAATTCCCTATAATTAATCCTCAGCTCCCAAGTCCATAATATGCACTCACAAAAACATATGAATTTTTACATTATAGGTCATTTTGAAAAGTCAACAAAAATACCTTTTGGGTCAAAGCTTCATACATGAACATGGAACACTCAATTGAGATAAGACCAAAAGGGTTGCTTATGGGAAATCCTAAGATTTCTAAAAAGTCAAAGAACACCTCTCTAGGGTCAAAATTGAGAGAGTTATGCATTGGCCAAGTTGACCATTTTTGCAAATTTGCCAAAAGTCAAATGTGCTCAAATTTGCATTTTTTGCTAAATAGGCCCAACTTTTTATGCTTGCACCTCACTTATAATGTGGTCCACGACTCAAATGTTCAATCACCCATTATGTGCTTCATTTTTCAATTTATTTTTATTTTTTATTAATTAAAAAGTGAATTAAATCAAATAAATGATGAAAATTAACAAAGATATGATTTGATTTGTTTTTTTTACAGTTTGGCAATCAAGATATGCTGAGTAAACAAGAGAAAATCGAATCAAGGGCAATTGATACAAGAAAGGCATGTTTTGGCTCAAAATAGAAACATATCATATAGCTTGCAAATAAAATCAAATATTGGATAAATGCAAAGATTTAGTCCAAGTTTGTTAACCTAATTCACTCTAGGTTATATAATGAGAAATTCTAGATCAAAAAACAAGGGTTAGAGGTCGTGAGAAGCATAGAACAAAACTCAAAAAAAGTTGTCAAAAGGATGAATTGGTTTTCACTCCACAGGCCATCTCAAGCCATCCTAGCTATCCCAATCCATTGTTGGACGTCCCAGGAAGCTGTCCCAATCGTTTGCAAGGTCTGAAACACCTAGAAACACGCGCTACACTTCATATGATTTGGCATTTTTTTTCAATTCGATTATCATAATTCTTGCATCATTATCACTTTTGATCGTTATATTCGTGTTTGTCATCATGTTTGCAAGCTAACCATATCATTTAATTGCATTTTTGATGCCTGTACATGATGTTGCCATTGCTAGGGTTTTTGTGTTATTTTTAGGGTCTTTTTTGTACAGGAACAATTGGGCTTTGAATTAGGTACCACGATGCTCGTGAGGATGAGACGAGTTGATTGGTACCATTACCTTTCATTTATATTGCTCGTACATGATTTTTGAATGTTACAAGTTTATAGTTACAGTAAAACTGTTGTAGGTAAAAGTCCCTTCGTCTAAAACAACGGAGAAGGTAAGAAGACGCTGGCGTGTCAAGCAGCCATTGGGACGTCTGAATCTCGCGCGTTTTTCTATCCCAACGATCTTGTTTTGCATATTATGTTTTTTTTGTATTATGTTAACAAATTAACATTCCAGCGCAGTTGGCAAGGCATCACTGGAGGCGAGCATAAGGACCTGGGTTCGATCCCCAGGTCCCAGCGTTTCATTTATTTTATTTTCATTCGATAGATCCAATGCATTGCACCATCCAGCGCCCACCATACTCCATCAGCATCCATCCATGTGATCCAGCGTATCATCATATCCCACGCGTCTCCAATGAAGGTCTACCATGCTCCTCAAGTCAACGCCCACACCAGATCCAACGCTGACCAGGCTTGATGCTAAATGGGCCTTGCAAAAATCAGATCTGCACCCCCCCTCCAGCCAAGAACACAGGCCCAATTCTCAACTTTTTTATTTTATCTTTTAATTAGTTTAATTATTTTATTTTTTAAAATCATTTTTAATTAAATCATAAAAAATCAAAAAATTCATAAAAAATTAGATTTAGTTGTTTTCTTATTAAACTAAATTTTTGTTAATTAACTAGATTAATATTTAAATTAGGGTAACTTTAATTTGTTTTTCACAATTAAAATTAAATTAGAAAATTAGATTAACTCTTGATTTAATTTTTCTCTTTTTCTCAAATAAAACAAAAATACAAAAATAATTTGTTTAGAATTAATTAATTTATTTTCAAAAATTAACATTAATTAGAACTTAGGATTTTCTTTGCAATTTAATTATTCATTATTTTCTCAAATAACAAAACATGACAAAAAACATTTTTTCCTTAATCAATCGCGAGTAGGATTAGTCAAAGGGTCAAAACCCTAATCTCCTCGCATTTAATTCGCCGCGCGCTTGTTAAATATTTTGTCATTATTTTGTAACTGTTCAGGGTTTGTAATAGTTAACTTAGGTTTTTTTATTTACTGTTTAAATCCCCGATTTTTGGTTATGTAATTAATCCCCCTCCCTGAAGCCTTGTAATAGTTAGGTTTATTTTCTCTCATTTTTAATTCCTGCAAATGTTTAACTGTTAGATGAATGCTAATAGGATTGTATGGCAAGAATGCATGACAAAATTAAAATGGTTAGAAAACCCTAATATGCAAAGATAATAAACTGAAAACAAATCACTCGCACATATTCACTCTTAGGGTATACTCTCACTTCGGTTGCCTTCGGTAAACGATCATTAAGCATAGGGTGTCTTAGTGGTTGCCCTCCAGTCTAAAAGATCAAATTATCTCATTCGAATGTTGCCTCAGGAATGTTGCCTCAGAAATGTTGCCTCAAAAAGATCTTAAGACTTTAGGTTTACTACTAAGGTGTCCTAATATAACTTTAGTGACCGTACGTCCCTTTCGAATTGACCCTTACAAATTCCAATGACGGTGCTACCTATTTCTCAATAGTAGGATAGCGCTGTCTAAAGGAAACAAGAATAGAAACGATCTTTTTTCGAGTAGGTAGATGCTAGTAGGTACTTGCTCAAATCAAAACTTTTCACACTAACACCTTTCAAAACAAATTTTCAAAATAACTTCATCACACTCTTGAGGACTGATACAAGGGTTATCACGAAGTAAAACATTTTTCAAAAACAAGCACACAAACATAAGAAATTTAAAAATGAGCAAGTACCTAAGAGCCCGTGGAAAACCATGGATAGAAAGGGTTCTAACACATTCCCTTTCTATAATCTACCCCCCGTACTCAAAATCTCGAAAAAAGGATTTTTTTTCTGTACTTTTTTCCTTTCCAGTTGGATGAAATAAAAGTCAGTGGAGACTCTTGCTTACCGTAACATTTTGCAAACAAAAAACGCAAAACTTAAACCAGTATTAAACAGTCGGTTCTGCCACCGTATGACACTTCAAAAGCTTTAACTTTCATAGAGCTTGGTCTTATCACCACACCATCTAGTGTTAACTTCATCAAGCTGGACTTTGGTAATACGTTAAGGGCAGAACCGGTATCAGTGAGTACCCTGGACAGGCTTGTAGTACCTATCTGAATCGAGATGTTCAGTGCTTTGTTGTGAGCTCTGCCTTTTAGAGGTAACTCACTGTTGTTAAAATCCAGGTATGATCCAAATGTTAGATTTGCTACCACATTGTCAAATTGGTTTACAGTAATCTCCTCAACGACATGGGAAGAACTTAGAATTTTAATCAGCGAATTTCGACGCGCTTATAAATTAATGGGCAACGAGAGTATAGAAATTATGGCTGCAGTTTGGTGAAGTTGATCCACCACCCTATAATCACTCCTCTTGATTATCTTCATAAATTCGTCTGCCTATTGATCAATAAAGTTTTTTCTCGGAGGTTCTTGATTTACCTTTACTACTGGCTTCCCTTAATATTTCACCGACGTAATATTTTTATTTTTTGCCACAACATCATCCTTCTTTTGCGGTTCGGAGCCAAAGATCCAACCACTATGAGTCATGCCCCATGTCCCTGCTATATTTGAGATTCCAGGTCCTTGACTTGATGATGGCTCACATTTTTGTTTTAAGCCATTGACATATACGGTTGAATCATAATCCCATGGTATTGCTTTATAATTTTTGTAAGGTGTAGGGGATAGCCCTCTAATTACCATTGTAGTCTTTGGAACTACTGGTATTCTTAGAGTTTGCTTTGTTGTTATTGCGAGCGTTACTGTTGATTCTCCCTACAGGATCACAAGAGTCCTCTTGTTAAGGTTTGGCCCTTGGAAAGGGATTACCAATGGCTTCTTCGTACCTCCTTTAATTGTAGCTACATATTCTCCTTCAGGGTATGATCCGAATTGGACTATCCCCTGGTCACCAATTTTCGTAATGTTTCCACAAAAGCTTCATTATGTTCCAAAAGGAACCCACACTCCAACAAATATTCCTTTAACAGATTTATTGAGGCCTTTACTCGTCTGGCTTCCCCAAAGTCAGTGACTACTTCAATTGCGTTTATTACGGTCCACCATGCGGCCGTATGGGGTTTGAATTGATATTTGGTTTCTCAAAAGTTATGTCATAGGAATCCAAAAAATCTTGAACTTTATGTTTGAAGGCCCAACATTGTTCTATGGTATGCCCATGAGAATCGGCATGATACTCACATTTGGCATTGGCATTGTATTTTGGTGGGGGTGGCCCAACTCGAGGAGATAAAGGTTTTAGCTCTACCAAAGATGCCTTGACCAAGTGTTGTAATAATTGACTGGGTGGTATAGGGAGTGGATCCAACTTTCTTTGAGGCCTTTCGAACTTGTCCTGTTTCTGTCCACGTGGGATTGTTAACAGTTGTTGTGCCCTTGGTTGTGAGACAACATCATTAATTTCTCCCTCCCTCTTTTTCAAGAAGTTAGGAGCATGTATTTTTGCATTGTAAGGGGTATTTGATGACCCCCCTTGTATCTTTCCATTTTTTACTCCAGATTCAATCCTTTCTCCGATAATTACTAAATCAAAAAATCCAGAAGAGACGCTTCCTACCATCTTTTCATAGTATACCCCTTGCAAGGTTCCCATGAACATATCTACTAGTTCTTTCTCTAGAAGTGGTGGTTGTACACGGGATTCCATCTCTCTCCACCTTTGGGCATATTCCTCAAAGGACTCCTCTTTCTTCTGAGACAGGTTCTAAAATTGCATGCGGGCAGGCGCCATGTCAAAGTTTTATTTATACTGTTTCAGGAAAACATTAGCAAGATCTTGCCATGTCTGGATATGAACTCTTTCTAACTACATGTACCAATCCAGAGATGCCCCACTTAAACTGTCTTGAAAGCAATGAATCATCAACTTCTGATCTTGAGCATAAGCATGCATCTTCCTGCAATACATGTGCAGATGGTTCCTCGAACAAGTGAGCCCCTTGTATTTTCCAAAGTCAGGTACTTTGAATTTTGGTGGGATTACCACATACGGAACTAGACTCATCTTGAGACCTTCGACATCAAAACCATCATATCCCCCCCATAGCTTTTAATCTTTCCTCTAGAGCTTTGTACTGATTCACCACTAGTGGATTCTCAGTAGTATGAGTATTGGTTATTCTCTGAGGTGCTTGATTGACATCCTCTAGGTCGTAGTCTCCATATTGCAAGTCCAAGTAGTTTTCTGCATTGTTGATCGGAATCAGTTGGGTATGAGATTCCCCTGCCTTTGGTGGAGGTGAGACAAACGCTATAGTATCAGCTTGTCTTGTCTCTTGTTGTGCCATGGCAGATTTTTGAGGTCCTATCTTTGGTCCTCTCCTTGTTTGGTGACAACTTGATACACTAATAGTCTGGGTTATTTTCTCAAAGGCTACTGTTGTACCCCAAAATTTTCCCTTCCATTTTTGAAGACAGTTAATTTAAGATACCTCTGCATGCTCATGAAGTTCTACAGTCCTCAAGGCAACTCAAGGGTTGAATAGTCAAACCTCCTCCTAAGAAAATGATCTACAACTAGGGTTTTGTGTTTCTCAAAGAAAATTGATCCTTTAATGCCTCAAGTGAGTTTCATGGTTCCTCATATTCTTCAAGGTACTCTCATGACAAGTTCCTCAATTAATTACAAAATAAATTAAATAAAATAACAAATGATGGACCAAGGCATGTGGGCTTGGTTTTAGATCAAATTTGAGGCCCAAGAACACATATCCAACTTGCCAAAATCTTGGGAGGCAAGATTGGGACATAATCTTCTCAAAATGGAATGTTTGAAAACATTTTTTTTGTGTTTTTGCAAGGCATTGAATATTTGGTCTTTTCCTCTTTTGTCTTCATCTATTTTCTTCCTCTATAAATACATAAAACATCAATGAACAAGACCACAAATTACTACCTCAAGGGCAAACTCCATGAACCACAAACAATTCTCAAGAACTAGGGCAAGCGTGAAACCCTATTTGCAGTCTCTCCCAAGCAATTCCAATCATTCCATTACACTCCTGAAGATCCCAGGAGTCGTTTCCAGTCTTTCAACAAGCTCGAGACATCCCAGAACGTGCACTCTCAAGAACACCAGTTGGGTAACTTTTCCAAAATTCTAAACTTCTATTTTATGCATTGTTAACTAATCTTTTGTGTTCATGTATGTTTATGATGATGTTTAGAACAAGTCGTAACCATTACATGGAGTTTATAACGTCCAAATCCTGGTTGGCCATTGATGAACTGATTCCCACCCCATGCATTTTTTAGTTCCACTTATTTCTAACTTTCTTTCTTTACATTTTCTTATTCATTTAATTAATTTATATTAAATCAAAAAATTCATAAAAACTATAATAAAATCAGATTTAGACTTTTAATAGGTTAATTTAATTTTTGACAATATTTTTCTTAATTAACTAATTAGACATAGGTTTTTTTATTATAATCAATTAAGTGTTTAATTTAGGTTTAAAATCTATTTATTTTATCATTCGAATAAAACCAAAAAATGCACAAAAAAATTAATTTCTAACATTTTAGATATTAGGAAATTAAAAATAATTTACTAACATTTTATTTTATTTTGCTATTTATTTTATTAGACAAATTGTATAGGATGTACAAATTTTGTAATAACCTAGTTTAAATTCCCACAAAATTTCTTTATCATGTAACTGCCTCAAGGCCCTGTAATAACATATGACTTTACTCTTCCGCACTTATTCTTTATGTCTTGTATATATATAACTATTATCTAATAGGATTGTATGGCAAGATAATAATCAAAAGCTAGAATTCCCAAATGAAAGATAAAATAACCGAATCAACACACTTGCACACTTACACCTCTAGGGTAACCTCCCTCTGTTGCCTTCGGAAAAACAACGGTCATGTCGCTCGAACGTAGGGGTGCTTTAGCAAAGACCCTCAAATAACAGATCATAGTCCCTGGATGACCCTTCAACATTGATTTTCGAAAAATGATATAGTCCCTTATGAAACTGCTAAATCATCCTTACAAGTTGCCTTCAATGACTGTACGATGACCCTTCGCCTTTCCCTTTAAATCCAACGATAGGGCTTCCTACTAACTAATGGTACAGATAGAACTATCTAAAGGGTGAGGAAAAGTACAAGAACGACCTTGATTGGGTAGATAATTTTAATCGCTTGCTCATAAAAACATAAACATACCACACTACACTCTTAAAAATATTTTCAAAACATTGTATGCATTCTTTAGGACCGATACAAGAATCATTACAAAGTTTCTCCTTATATTGGCACTTTCAAAATATTTTTTCAAACACACACATAAAGAAAATTTTCAAAGTGAGCTAAACGATTAAGAGCCTGTAGATAACTACAGAAGAAAAGGGTGCTAACACTTTCCCTTTTCATAACCTACCCCCCGAACTCAAAATATTAAAATGTCTTTCTTTTTCTTTTCACCCTTTCCTTATTGGATAAAAGAAAAGTCGGTGGAGACTCTTGCTATCTGCAACATTTGCGATAAAACACAAAAAAAAGTCAGTTCTCCAACCATATCACAGAACTGGCGACTCTGTTGGGGACAATTTTAAAAGAGGGGTTACCTTAAGAATTTAGATCACTTTGCTTTTTCTTTATTTGCATTGTCTGCTTTATCTTTAAGGGTTGCTTGGGTTTCATTACTTGTAAAGATCCTACACCTGGATATAGGGATGCCTTAGGTAAGTAGAAATAAATCATGGAAACTGTACAATATAGACCGATATGGTTGAAGTAATGGCTACATTAGTGCGACACTTTGGTTTGTACCGATGTTCCTTGAGTCATTCGAGGATAACATTGGGCTTCCGCGTGGTTTCATAAGCACTAACAGACTTTTAGAACCCTAATTGACCTATCTTGGCCATTAGAAGGTAGTGAGATAGCCGATTTTGGTGAAGTCTGAAGTTGGTTGATACTCGATGCTACGCTCATTGAGATTCGACTCGGGTTTTTCTTGGTTGCAAGTCAATTTCTGTACTAAATAAAGCTTGTGAGAAAGATCAGTGATATTGAGATCCCTAGAACCTGTTTACTATTTTAGGACAGGTTGAGCCAACTTAACTGTAATAGAAAATGGTACTTACCTATGGACCTTATGTAAGCCTTTAAAACTAAGGTTCTTGTGTGATTTATTTGTGTTTACTTCTTGTCTAAACATGAATATAACATCATGACATCATAACATCATAACATTTTCACTAACCGTTTCAAGGATCTAGGGATTTCTCTTTGTCCTTTGTTACAGGTCATGGCTTCCGATTGCAGAAATACTATCTGAATCAACTTCGTAAGGGTACCTTCCAAGCTTGAGGAGTTAGTCTCAAAGGTTCCCGAAAATTATCAATTCACCAAAAGACATGGCCATCTACTCAGTTTGGTTACTCTCGATTTCAAAGAAGACATGATGAGTGTTATATTCCAGTTCTTTGATCCTAAGCATCATTATTTTACCTTCCCAAATTATCAGTTGGTGCCCACAATAGAAGAACTCTCTAAGTTACTCGAAGTGCCTATTATTGATTAGAAACCTTTCACAGGTCTAGAGCAAGTTCCAAAACCTGAGGACATTTCAGCAACCTTACATCTGAAACGATCAAACATTGTATCTAATTGGGAAATAATAAATGGATTCAAGGGTCTTCTTCCTAAATTTCTGGTAGATAAGGCTCAGTTGTTTCTAGATGCAATGAGTTTTCTTGCTTTTGAGGATACTTTGGCTTTGCTGATCTATGGTTTGGTGTTGTTCCCTAATCTGGACTCACTCATAGATGTGAATGCCACCAAAATATTTCTTACTCATAATCCTATGCCTCCTTTTCTTGGAGATGTTCCGCATTCTCTTCACACTTGTACTATGAGGAAGAAAGCGACTCTCATGTGTTTCATACCTTTACTTTCCAGGTTGTTTATTTCACATCTTCCCCAATCAGTGATGAAGAATGAACAAGGTTTAAGGTGGTCTCAAAGGTTGATGTCACTCACTTATTCAAATATCTATTGGTGTTCCCAATATTAAGAGGACATCACTATTATTGACCAATGTGGGGAATTCCCTAATGTGCCACTCCTTGGCATAAGGGGAGGTATCACTTACAACCCTTCTCTAGCTATACGTTAGTTTGGTTATGCTCGAAGAGACGGTCCTCATGATATGCTCATCCAGGGTGTTGCATTCGATTATGAGAACGATACTCAAAATTACCGTCAAAGGTTTATACGTGCTTGGAGCATGGTCAACAAGATTTATAGCAAGAATTTGGGGCATAAGAACTCCATCCCTTTGGAGCCCTACCTCAGATGGGTACGGTCTCGTGCTCAAAATCTTAAAATGCCATATCTTGCTATCTTACCAGTGATCGTAGAGCCTTTTGTTGAAGGGAGTGTTCCTCATATCATTCTTCATCCTGATATGCCTACTGACTTTGAGGAACTACAAAAGTCCTGGATTCAACTCAAGGAAGAAAGGGATACCTTTGAGACCCAATTCTATTCTAGTGAGAAGAAAGTATTGGATCTGACGAAGCGACTCCACGAAGAGTAGAGCCTTAATGCATATGTCAACACAAAGAAGAAGCGTCCATGGGAGACTTAATACCTTAGGCCTCAAGAATTTTATATTTTAACTATCTTGTTTTCATTGTAAGCCTAAAAGGCAGTTATAATTTGAACTTACTACTAAGTTTCTTTGTTTCCTTTTTGATTAAACAAATTTAAATCCCACAAGTTCCTTAAAAACATTGCACATACATACAAATTTACATACCATATCATTGCATAACAGGTATTCCCAAGACATGTTTTCTCATCTTCTTGCTGTTTATTTTAGCATAAATGGCTTTTGAACAAACCGTCAAAGATCTCCAAGCCCATAATACTCAGTTTCAAGAAATATTCCTGAACTTAGCCAAGGGGCAAGAAGAACTGAAGACTCTCATCACCAAAGAAAAGAAGAAAAATACAAAGAAACCAGTTGGCATCCTCAACATGGGAAGAAGGTTCAAAGGTCTGGCCAAGAAAGCTTAAATGTTTGATATCCCATAAGATGAAGATGAAAATCAAGAGGAAGATGGTAAAAGTATTAAAGCTGGGAAAAGAAGTAACCTTGGTTCTGACAAAATTCATGCTGAAGAAGAAGAAGACTATTCTGATGAACAATATCCTCCCGCTGATGAAAGATACAAATAGATGGAAGATCGTCTGAATGCCATGGAAATCTAGAAAGTGCCTGGGCTGGATTTTGAAGTGTTGGGCCTTATCTCAGGAGTTATTATCCCTCTAAAATTCAAGGTCCCTACTTTCAAAAAATATGATGGTGTTTCTTGCCCTAAGCTTCATTTGAGGTCTTATGTCTGGAAGATCTAACCCCATAATGCCGACAGAAAGTTATGGATGCATTTCTTTCAAGAGAGTCTATCTGGAACGCAGTTGGAATGATTCTATCAACTAGAAAGGACCAATATCCGTACTTGGGAAGACTTGGCTGCTGCTTTTTATAAAAAATACCAATACAATGTTGATCTTGCACCAACTCGTGTGCAATTACATATTATGATTATGGGTTCGAACGAAGGCTTCAAAGAATATGCCCAGAAATGGAGAGATCTAGCAGGAAGAGTTCAACCTCCATTGTCTAATAGGGAGCTGGTTGATATGTTTTTGAGAACACTGACAAGTCCTTTCTATAATCACCTACTTGGAAATTCATCAGCCGATTTCACTTAACTAATATTGGCAGGGGAACGTGTTGAGAATGGAATCAAAAGTGGTAAAACCCAAGTGCCTACCTCTTCTGATACTTAGAAGAAGTCATGCAACAGGAAGAAAGAGTCCAATGTTATGTACAACTAGAAGGGTCGTAATAAGAGAGACCACAACCAATTTGTGGGGGCAGTACTAATCACTAATCCTGCACCGGTGCAACAATGACTACATCATAATCAACGTAAGCTTGATAAACCCAAAAGAGAATTTACAAAAATTAACATGTCATTGGCTCAAGTGTTGCAACACATGTTGAAGGCAGAGTTGATTACGTTGAACGATCCTCATCAGAATCCCAATACTTCTACTCCTTGCTATCATTCTAATGCAAGGTGTGCATACCACTCTAATAGTCTTGGACATGATACGAATGGTTGTTCGGTGTTGAAGAACAAGATTCAAGATATGATTGATCCTAAGGAGATTTAGTTTGACCCTCCTGAGAATCCCAATGTGATCACTGCTCCCATGCCAAATCATGACTAAGATTGAGAGTGTCCAGTTCATTTGAATTTTCAATTGTAATTTATTTTGTTTTTTCGAACACTTATCTTTATGTCAAAATTTATTTTAATGCATTTCATATGCTTGTCTTGAATTAATCCATTCATTTTTATTATATTTAAACTGTGCTTTTTACTTCCTTTTTGTAATATTCAACTCTCTTTAAAAGTTATAAGCCTTTAGGGGGTGGATCAAGAAAACAATACCATAATCTCATACAATATGCTTTTGAATAGACCTTGATGACAATGTACAGGCGTTGATTCAATTCTTAAATAGTGGAGATATAAGGAAGTTAATACCTATTGAACCCCTTTGATCCTAAGAAGTAGGATTTTTCTTTTTCATGCAAATTGAAACCCTTAATCATAACCTGGGGCGGGGTAGTTTCTCGGTTAATTCAATTGTGCATTCAATTGCAAACTTTTCCTTCGTACACAACATGTAGTATCGAAGACATCCTTCCAAATCAAAAGTCAGTGATGGTTCCCCGTAATCATTAAGTCGGACAATCATTATCTTTCAAAAGAAAAGCCCGCTAAGTCGAAACCTATGAAGGAGACTTAGGGAAAAAACTGTGGCATCCCGCTGACTGTAATCTCAAACAAACCAATTCAGGTAAAAGTTAGGGATAATAAAGTAAAAAAGAGGTCGCTACAAGTCCTCAAAAAAAGAAATATGTTACAAGAAAAAAATGACTGCCTTCTTAAATAAACTTTCGATTTCTGAACCAACACCAAATATCAGTGCTATAATTCAAAACTCTATTGGAACCTAAATTCATAATTAACTGAGTATAGGACTGAAGGATATCATAGAAAACGGGTTGGGTACAAATAAACGTTTATACTTTATCCTTTGTTTCTTAAACCGTGAACTAGACCATGTTACAACCCTTCAAAGTCCTAACTGAAGCATGGGTTAGTTTGAAAACATACTGTTACAAAAAGGTATCCTGACTCCTGTAAGACTTACTATAAATTCTGAGTTGATTTCACATTCTTACAAATTTTGTTTTACTAAAAAATGCATTTTTTAAACTTCAAGGCAGACATAAGCTTTTCACTTTAATGCTAATGTTTGCATATGACTAAGTGTTTGACAACAGACAAATTCACATGACGAATATTCAATAAATGAAAATCCTCCCAATGGACAAAATTACTTTAGAGGATGGGTCAAAGAGAAAGACACTTCCAATAATAGGCCTTTCATGGACACAATTGGTTATAAATAAAGGGGCATGACATGTTATTGTCCAACTCATTTGTGGCAGTCAAGTTAAGATTCAAAGAATCTCCCAAAAGTGCTGAATAGACAAGGGAAAATCTCCATTTGAATCACTTGGGGCATGTTACATTGATCATGAGTTTCAGGAAAAGCCACTATAAAAATTGAATCTTCGGTATCACCAAATTGCTTGTCTATGTCAGAAGTATCAGATGGTGTCATTCTGCCGTGACAGTTCTTAGAAAAATACTGAGGAAGGTTAAGACTATCAGAATCTTTATAATCATTGGTTGATCAATAACTTCAAACATCTGGTACACCAGACTAATTCTAGGGGAAAATGGAATCCCACATACGAAGGGCCACGTATGATCAAGAAAATATTTTCTAGCAGTGCTACAATACTTACTACCATGGACAGTGAAAATTCCCCGTGCCTTGTGAACACAGACATAGTCAAAAATACTACGCATGAAAAAGAGACCCGCTAGGTTGATTGGCCTAGGAAAAAATAAGGGCATCCCGACGAACAAAAATGGTTTAGGAAAAAATTAGGGATATATAAATAAAATTTTACACCCGGAAAGTCGAAAACCTTAGAAGGCAGCTTGGGCAAAAAAGGGTATCCCGGTGGAGTGAAAATCTGAAAAGACAATCCAGGAAAAAGTTAGGGATTAAAGCGTACGACTATGTCCCATTATCTCATCACTTGTTTATTACTTTGATCAGCATTTACTAAAGACTCTAGGAGTTGGGATAATGTTTAAGTCATCCACAAATCCCCACAGAGCAATCTCCATGGAACTATCTCTACAGAGCTATCTTCACAAGCTCATATCCAACCGAGATATATTCCCCAACAAGTCTAATATGCCCTTAGGAAGAAGTTGGGGCATCTTCCAACAGTTCACCTCCATATCCCTAATGGATATCTTGACCTGATCATCTACCCCAATAGGTCCCCTAGCATATAAGGAAGTTTGATCATTTCCCCAGCATACAGTGGAGACTTCCTCAACGCAGCCTAAAAAATTCCAATCCTCATCAAAGTTTACTTCCTCGACACAGTTTACAGGAATTTAATTCCCCAACGGAGTTTATTACTCCAGCACTATAAATTCCTAACAAAATTCTCTTCTTCAGTAAGGTTTAATCAAAGTTTTTATCCCCAAAAGAGTTGTTACGGTAAATGAAACCTAGACATATAGCACACCAGAGGAATATCCATCTCTTTTATCCCCAATCAGGGTATGTAAGAATCAAATCTTCCAACAAAAAGAACAACGAACAACCGACTCTCCTTGAATGCCTTTATCCTTAAACAGAAGTCGAAGATCCCTAGTGGAGTATCCTCAAATAGAATGCAGGAATTCCCAACAAAATTATTCCAGCAAATTATCCCTAGCAAAAGTTAAATAATCACTCTCTTCATCCCATGTAACAACCAAGGATTTATTTCCCCCAACGAGAATTGTTACAAGGAGCTACCAATACGCCTCAACGACACATTGCATCCATACATCATTTTATAATACATTATAGAATATGCATACTGTAATACGGTGAGAGAATTGACTTGGGTGTTTTTATGTTTTATCGCAATTGTTGCGGATAGCAAGAGTTGCCACCAACTTTTCTTTTATCCAATAAAGGAAAGGATCAAAAGAACAGGAAATACCTTTTGATAATTTTCTTGAGTTCGTTGGGGTAGGTTATGAAAAGGGAAGGCATTATCACCCTTTTCGTTAGTAGATATCTACTGGCTCTTAGTTTCTAGCTCACTTTAAAATGCTTTGTTTGAAATATGTTTGTGGTTGTTTTTGAAAGTATTTTTGAAAAGTGCCTTCGTTTAGGCGAACTTTGAAATAATTCTCGTCTCTATAAGAATGCATACAAAGTTTTGTCTTTTGAAAAAAAATTCATTTGAAAGTGTTGGTGTGTTTGAAAGATGTTTTTGAAGATGGTTGTGAGCAAGCAACTACAAATGTTCTACCTACTCAAAAAGTCTTAGTTCTTTTCCTCCTCCTTTAAATATTTCTATCTTACCATTGATTGATAAGAAGCCCTATCATTGGATTTGAAGGGACAAGTGTGGGTCATCGTATAATCATAGAAAATAAAATTGTAGGATACCTTAGCAATTTCTGTAAGGGTCTCATATCATTTATGAAGGCAACATTTGAAGGGTCATCATAGGACTATGATCTTGTTTTTGATTGTTTTTGCTAAAGTATCCCATCTTTGCGTAATAAGACTATTTATTCTCAAGGCAAGAAGTGTGCAAAGTGTTTGTTTTCATGCTCTTTTTCTTTGAATTAGGGGTTTCTACTTGTTGATTTTATGTCTTGTCATACAAACCCTAACTACTAGCATTTGTATTTGTAAAAGATAAATTGCGGAAATGTAAAAATCTACAATATTACATCATTTGGGCAAGGGGGTACAAATTTACAATTGGGGAGAGACAAGTAATTAAAACCTAATTACTATTACAACCCAAATTGAATATTAATAAATAATATACAAGAATGTGAGGGGAATATACCAAGAAATGGAAATTGTTTTTGTTTAAGTTTTTGTTAAGAAAAAGTTTTTAACCTAATAAAATTTAAAGAAGATAATTAATTAGTTTAAGAGAAAAACTAAACCTAAGTTAATTAAAAAATAATAAATTAGATTTGATTGAGAAAATAAGTTTTTAGGGTTTTATGATAATGTTTTAATTTAATTAAACTATATATAAAAAAAGAGAAGAAATTAACTAATTAAAATCCTAAATTCTAAGGTAATTCAAATTAGAAAGTAAGACTGTAATAAACCTAAGTCTAAATGTTTTAATAAGAAAATATTTTTGGTCTTTTTTGCTTTTAAAAGAAATAAAATAAAAATACTTGATGTTCTA
Source organism: Vicia faba (assembly GCA_948472305.1). Lineage (NCBI taxonomy): Eukaryota > Viridiplantae > Streptophyta > Magnoliopsida > Fabales > Fabaceae > Vicia > Vicia faba. The sequence continues at coordinate 698,281,588 of OX451738.1, read as the reverse complement.
AATAAAATGTAAAATATTTTAGGGGTTTTTGATTAATAAAAATAATAATAATAATATTGGTGATAATGAAAATAAAAGAAAAAAAAGAAGAAAAATATTTAAAAAAAGTCAGGGGTGTAAAAATGGAAAAGTGGTTTACAAGTAAAAACAATTTTGTTTTGTGATTAGGCCCGTTATGATTTTTTTGTAATCAGAAGAAAAAAAGAATAAAACAATGGGCTGCGTTGTTGTTAGTAGATAGGGGTGTTAGGGGAGTAAAATGGTACAAATCACACTTGCTGGAGGCCCAAGCGGTGTTTCAAACAAAAAAGAAGTGAAAACAAAAGAAAAAAATGCAAAACGGACGTTGGGGCTCGAACCCAGGTCCAAGAGGTAACATGCGCGCGCTTTAACCACTAGGGTGGTGATACATCCTTTTATTAATACAAAACCATAAATATATATTTGAAAACCCATCCTAGGTCTGTGTCATCTTCTTCCTGGCACCATCTTCCCTCAACCATTCTCAAAAGTGCAAACATCAAAATTGTTAGAAATTTCACCATGATTCCAAATATGTAAACTAATTAACCTAACTCTCAAAGATGAACACGAATTTTGTTGGTACTAAATTTTACCCTAAATATTTCAGAAAGTTCAAGACTAAAATTCACACTACTCAGGAAATATAAATGAATTACAAGGACATGGCCAATTTCAGGGCTATGATATCTACATTTTATCTTCAAAAATCAGAATTAAATGATACTTGTATGGAGAGATAGAAGTTCAGAAAACTCACCTTGCAGATGGAGATTTTGTTGAGTTTGAGCAACTTTCAAGGTGTTGCAATGATCTGGTTAGCTTCCTTCAACCTCTAGGAAGCTAAAGCAATGCTTAGCTTGAGTTATAGATGGTTGAATTGCGCTATAGAAGTCAAAGTGCAGCACTCTATTTTTGGTTATGGAGGATGGTGAAGATGGAGTTATAGTTGTGTAACCGGTGTTGGGATGCGTTGTATTTGATATAAGGAAGCTTTTGAGATGATTTGGAGAAGAAACGCACGAGTGGTTTAAGAGATGGAAGTTCTTGGGCAGAACTATGGTAACAATGGAGTTTTTATGCAATTTCTGGTTTTCAGGGAGTTTGGTTAAGTTTTAGTGCTTGCTAATTCGTGTCTTAGCTCATAAATAGTATCTATATTTATAAGCAAGAAGTTTGGATGCTTGGAGACGTCAGAAATCAAGAATCACATTATTGTACACCAAAATTTGCCCTCTCATTTTACTCAACACATGCCCATTGAGGTCCTCAAGTTGCTCAACAATGCCCAAGAGTTGATCAGACAAACTCCCTCCTAAGGCAATCGACCGGATATTAGTATGCCTCAAGTTCAAGTTGAAACCCGGATGCGACCGGATAACCACTTAAATCCTTCTGAAGCCTGGAGCACGACAAGATAAGAATTGAGAAATTGCAAAGTCTGGAGAACGACCAGATAACAAGTTTAATCTCATCTCCCCAGTAAGTCACTGTGAAACCTGGAGCGTGACCAGATAGCAGTTAATCTTATTATCCTCAGCAAATCACTGTAAAGTCGGGAGCACGACCAGATAGCAGTTCACATTCATATCCTCGACTAAAAGAGGATTCCCCAGTAGAGTAAGGGACAACTAAAGCTCCTAAAATTCTAATTCTCCCAAGACAGAGACCGATATTCCTCAGCAGATCCCTCCTTAACAATAGGAACAAGAATCCTCATCGAAGGAATATCTCACTAAATCAACATTATTCTGGATGGCATCTTTAAGCCCATCTCTGACGCTTCGTCGTCACCTCTGCCGGATGGCATATTTAAGCCCATCTCCGACGATTATCCATCATATTTTCCAAATGTAATTTGTAAGCCCATTCCCGATACTACCTGCACAGTCCTACACCATCTCATACGAGTGCAAATTTCTGGGCACTTAGTATTCAATCATCTTCCACCTTCAGATTACAAAAGGCAGACAAGCCAATCTACATCCTCAAGTTTAAGAAGATTGAACCGAGGCAGTTGTTGTATCCAAAAATTTGCCCTCTCATTTTACTCAACACATGCCCATTGAGGTCCCCAAGTTGCTCAAGGATGCCCAAGAGTTGATTAGACAAACTCCCTCCTAAGGCAATGTACCTCAAATTAGGGTTTCCATTTTCATCAGGGTATGGGAGCTCCAAAGGTCCCAAATTCTTTTCATGGTCCTAATATGTTCTCAAGATCATCCATGTCAAGTTTTATGCCTTGCACAATAGGTTTTCTCAATCAACTGATCAGATGCCTGAAAATCAACTATACTAAGTCAAAAGTCAATTGTGGCCCACATACAGTCAAACTTCAAGATTTTTGGTCAACATCAACATTTTGAAGTGATATTCATCATTTGATCAAGGGTTGATCATGATTCCCTAAGGAATTCCCCAAATTCATCAAAATCCAAAAGTTGCTAAATTAGGGTTTCTTAGGAAAAGTAAACCAAACTTTGACCAAACATAACTTCCTCATACTTTATCATAAATTTTCCATAAAAAGATCATTTTGAATAGGATGCAATTCCGTACAACCCATCTTCATCCCTCAAGTTCAAAATATGCACTCATCAAAATATATGAATTTCTACATTATAGATCTTTTTGAAAAGTCAACAAAAACACCTTTTAGGTCAAAGCTTCTTACATGAACATGGAAGATCCAATTGAGATGAGACCAAAAGGGTTGTTTAGGGGACATACTAAGATTTCTAAAAGTCCAAGAACACCTCTCTAGGGTTAAAATTGGAGGAGATATTCCTTGGCAAAGTTGGCCATTTTTGCAAAATGGCCAAAAGTCAAATATGCTCAAAAACATATTTCTTGTATAGTGGGCTTAGTTTTTCATGATTGAATCTTGCTTGTGACATGGTCCACGATCCAAATCAACACTCACACATTATTTGCTTCATTTATTCATTTTATTTTGATTTTTGTCATTTAAAAGTAAAATTAAATCAAATAAATAGAAAAAAATATCAAAGGTTTGTTTTCTGATCAGATTTTTGGTGGAATCAAATTCAATCAAGCTAGCATATCATATCCAAGTCGTGCAAGGGTTGATTGAAACAAAAATAGCATGATTTTGGTTGTTTTGGAAAGATATCATACAAAAACAAAATCAAATCAAATCTCTTTGATTCACCAAGATACCATGCAGTTTTGTTGACCTAATCAATTCCAGTACATATATAGGACACAACTAAGTCAGAAAATAAGGGTTAAAGGTCGTGCAATCTGAAAACAAAAACTGAAAAATTGTCAAAAAAGTGGTAGATCGATTTTCAGTTTAGAGGCCGATTCAAAGACTTTCCAAGCTACCAATCATTTCCTGGACCTTCCCAGAAGCTAACACGATTGTTTGCACGCCTCAAAGCTTCAGGAATCATCACATAATCCACACGGTTTGCACCCTTTGAACTCATATTCGTTTTCAGGGTTCTATGTACTTTTAATCCAATTTGCTTGCATAAATGTATTCATAATCATGTTTGCGATCTTTTGGATAGCCTGAATTTGATTTCTAGTGCAGGAACAAGCTTACACCATTATTAGGGTTTGGAAGCTTCAAATTAGGGTTTCTCTGTAGAGGCCAAATTATGGTTGGTTAATGATACCAATGGACTCAGGGAAAGTCTCTTAGTGGGTCTATGTCCTTAGTTCTAATTAATATTGCTTGTTGTGCATTTTGAGATATTGCAGGTTTGTAGCTACATACCAATACCGTCGCTATAGCATACAGCGACGCATTAGACCGTAGGTAAAAGGTTATTGTAAAAAACAACAGTCCTGGGGAAAGAGATAATGATGTGGCTGACCACCATTTGGCAATTTAAATATTCACGCGTTTTCTGAAGCTTGTGACTAATTTGCATTATATTGTTTTCATTTTAATTTTATATCAAACAAGAACAGGTGGCCCAGTGGTGAAGCTTGTGTTTGGAAAGGAAGAGGACCTGGGTTCGATCCCAGGTCCCAACAATTTTATTTTCTAACTTTGTTTCAGCTGATCATGTGTATCATGCCTCCAAACGTCCACTATGAAACCCAAGATCTCAACCACTGGATTCATCATCAATCCAGAATCAACGCCTGTCAATGAAAGACCATGGTATACCTTCCAAGCTTGGCCAACATAGAATCAGGCGCGCTGGCTGGGCTCAGCTCTTTGGGCCTAAAGACAAATTCCTCATGGAACCCCCAATTGTTTAAACAGACCCAGTTTCTATCTTTTCTATTTTAATTTCTTTTAGTTATTTTCTAATCATTTTCTTTTTTTTAAAAAAACACCAAAAAACTATTATTTTTTAAATATTATGTTAATTAGTTAGTTTAATTAAAATTAGGGCAAATTTAATTCCTTTTTCTATAATTTAAATTAATTAGAAATTAGGGTTTTAATTCAATCTTTCTCCAAAATAATTTAAATATTTTTTCAATCAGATTTTAGGATTCCTTAATTAATTCTCGCATTTAAATTTTCCGCGCGCATTTCTTTAATTTCCTTTTATTATTATTGCAATTGTTTCGAGGTTGTAATAGTTAATTAGGGTTTTAAACTTCCGCATTTTTATTTTATAGTCAAAAATAATTATGTACCTGCGAAAGCCATGTAATAACTAGAACTTTAAACTTTCCTCACTTTTAATTCCCGCAAATTATAAATTGTTAGATTTATGCTAATAGGATTGTATGGAAAGAATACTTGAAAATTAAAATGGTAGAAAACCCTAAATGTGAAAAGACAAATATAACTGAAAAAATTCGCTCGCACATGCTCACTCCTAGGGTTTACTCACTTCTGGTTGCCTTCGGTTAAACGGTCATAAAGTATAGGGTTTGTTAGTGGTCGTCCTCTAGCCCTGAAAGATCTCAAATGACCTATTCGGATGTTGCCTCGGAAAAAGATCTTTAAGGATTTAGGATGGTTACTAACACCTCCTAACATTGCTTTTGTGATCGTACCTGTCCCTTCAAATGTCCCTTTAAAACTCCAACGACGGTGCTACCTATTCCTTAATAATAGGATAGCATTGTCTAAAGGAAAACGAACAGACTTTTTTCGAGTAGGTAGATAACTGTTAGGTACTTTCTCAAAAAAAACAAACTTTTTCACACCAAACACTTTTCAGACAAAGTTTTCAAAAACAACTTCGTAACACTCTTAAGGATAGAAACAAGGGTTAAAATGAAGTAAAACAAAACTTTTCAAAAACACAAACACACAAGCAATTTTCAAAAATGAGCAAGTACCTAAGAGTCCGTGGAAAACCACTGATAGAAAGGGTGCTAACACCTTCCCTTTCTATAATCTACCCCCCGTACTCAGAAATATTCTCGAAAAAGGTTTTTTCTGTTCTTTTTCCTTTTGTTGATTGGATAAAATAAAAGTCGGTGGTGACTCTTGCTTACCGCGACATTTGCGAATACAAAACGCAAACCAGTGTTAACATTCGGTTCTGCCACCGTATCACAGAACTGGCAACTCTACTGGGGACTTAAAAATAAAGTGGGGTTTACCTTAGGATCTAGGTCATTTTTTTAATTGCTTTCTTGTTTGTTTTGTATGCTTTATTCTTAAAGGGTTTTTGCTTGGGTATTGTTAAAGATCCTACACCCGGATCTAGGGACATTTTTAGGTAAACAGCAATAGATCGTGGAGACTGTACGACGTATACCGATATGGTTTAAGTGATGGTTGTGTTGGTATGACACTTTGGTTGGTACCGGTATCCTTCGTGCGGAAACAAGGAGAATACGGGGCCGTCGCGTGGTGTCATGAATAACTAACGGACCTTAGAACCTTAGTTGAACAAACTTGGCCATTAGAAAGTAGTGAGATAGTTGGCCTCAGTATATAGCTGAGGATTGGTTGATACTCGATGCTACACTCATTGAGATCAGACTTTTGGGATATTTCAGCCGCAAGAAAAGATTGCTTGAGCTGAAACAATGCCCGATAAAGGATGATCAGTGATATTGAGATCCCTTTAGAACCCGGTTACATATTTATAGGACAGGTTGAACCAATCCAGCTTCAAGAGGGTATGACCTTAAAACTCAAGCAGGCCTAAAACCTAAGGGCTTGTTGTGATTTGTCTGTGTTTGTTATACATGTGGTTTATCATGACATCATGCATCATAACATAGAATCCATTCTTATTGCACTAACAATTTCAAGGACCAAGGGAATTTATCTTTGTTCTGTTTTGAAGATCATGGCTTCCGTTCGTAGAAAAACTATCCAAATCAATTTTGTGAAGATACCTTACCAACTCAAAGAGCTAGTATCAAGGGTTTCTGAAACTTCTGCATTCACCAAGAGACATGGTCTACTTCTCAACCTAGTTACTTCAAACTTTGATGAAAAGATGATTAATGTACTCTTTCAGTTCTTTGATCCCAAGCACCATTGCTTCACCTTTCCAGACTATTAGTTGGAGCCTACCATGGAAGAGTTCTCTCAGTTGTTGGATATACCCATTCTTGAACAATTTCCTTTCACAGGTCAGGAAGAAGTTCCTAAGCCAGAAGTCACCGCCTCAGCCTTGCACCTAAAACGGGTCGACGTGGTATCCAATTGGGAAACAAGAAGCGGAGTCAAGGGTTTTCTAACCAAGTTCCTGATAGACAAGGCCCAGCTATTTTGGGATGATATTGATTTTCAGGATTTTGAGGAGGTCTTGGCCCTTCTAATCTATGTTTTAATACTATTCCCTAATATGGACTTATTCATAGACGTTAATGCTATCAAGATCTTCCTCTCTCACAACCTTGTGCCTACCTTGCTCGGAGATATTTTGCACACTCTTTATACTCGTACCATGAAGAGAAGAGGGGTGCTTATGTGCTGCATGCAATTGCTGTCGAGATGGTTTATTTCTCACCTCCCTAAGTCTATACTGAAGAATGAAGAAGGTGTGGGTTGGTCGCAAAGGATAATGTCACTCGCTCACATGGATATTCTCTGGTGTTCCCAAGCTATGGAAAATACTGCTATTATTAATCGCTACGGGGAGTACCCTAATGTCCCGTTACTTGGCATCAAAGGGGGTATAATCTACAATCCTTGTTTAGCTCTGCGACAATTTGGTTAAGCTCGAAGAGATGGTCCCCATGAGTCACTTATCAAGGGCATTGTATTCAACTATGAGGATGATTTTCAAGAGTATCGTCGGATGTTCATACGAGCTTCGGGCATGGTAAACAGATCTGGCGCCAAAGCTTTGGGGCCAAAGGCTTCCATTCCTATGGGACCTTACCTCCAATGGGTACAAGCTCGCGCCCAGAAACTTAGGATGCCCTATATGGCCGTTCTACCAGTGATTATGGAACCCACTACTAAAGGGGGTATTCCTTACACGGTTCTCTGTCCTGATATGCCCACTGATCTTGGAGAATTACAGAGGTCTTGGATTCAGTTGAAGAAAGAGAGGGATACTTACAGGGATCAGTTCTATGCCCAAGAGAGGAAGGTTTTAGAGCTCACAGAACAGCTCCAGGTGGAAAGAAGACTTAATATCTATCTCGGCACCAAGAGGAAGCATCATGGGATTTTTGATTTTGTTTTCTAGTTTTTTTTAGATTTGTTTTTAATTGTAACACTTAAAAGGCATTTGAACTTAGAATTTAACTAATAAAAGCTTTGTTTCATTTTGGTTCGCAAAGTTAAATTTCCCAAAGTCTTTGAAAACATTGCATACATATCATACATATCATTGCATAACAGGATTCATTACAGGTTTCTCATCACCTCCATTGTTTATTTCAGCAATGGCTCTTGAACAAACTGTGAAGGATCTTCATACTCAGAACACGCAGTTCCAGCAAATGATTGTGGCTCTGGCCAAAGGACAGGAAGAGCTGAAGGCTCTAATTGTTAAGAAGGACAAGAAGACCAAGAGGACAGTTGGTGTGGCACATATGAGAAGAAGGTTCAGAGGGCCACCAAGACGGGTTATTGATCTACCTTTTTCATCAAAAGAGGGAGAGAATCAAGAGGGTGAAGACAGACAAGAGGAACCTAGTCCTAAAGAGTCTGACAATGAAACTGATTACAATGAGGAGCAGTACCCTCCAGCTGATGAAAGGTATAAGCAATTAGAAGAGTGTCTGAGCGCTATGGAAATCCAGAAGGTTCCTGGGCTGGATTTTTAAGAAATGGGTCTGGTCTATGGGGTTGTCATCCACCCAAAATTCAAGGCACCGGTATTTTCTAAGTATGATGGGGTCTCTTGTCCCAAGATGGATCTCCGTTATTATGTGAGGAAGATATGGCCTCACACTATTGACAAAGACCTGTGGGTTCACTTCTTCTAAGACAGTCTGTCTGGAACACAACTGGATTGGTTCTATCAGCTGGAAAGAGCCAATGTTCGTAACTGGGAAGAACTTACTGCTTCATTTTATAAGAAATATCAATATAATGCAGACCTCGCTCCCACCCGTACACAACTGCAAAATCTGTCTATGGGTTCGAACGAGGGTTTCAAGGATTATGCTCAGAAGTGGAGAGATTTGGCTGGAAGAGTTCAACCTCCCTTGGCTGACCGGGAGCTCGTGGATATGTTTCTGGGAACTTTGACTGGGCCGTTCTTCAACCATCTGATTGGAAGATCATCGATGGGTTTTACTGAACTGATTTTAACGGGAGAAAGAGTGGAAGCTTGAATCCGAAGTAGAAAAATTCAGAAGGATGCCTCTTCTACTGCTGCAAGGAAGCCGTTTGCAGATAAAAAGGAAGTCATTGATGTATACAACCAAAAGAATCAGAATCAAACCGAGCGTCGTCCAGCGGTAGGGGCTGTTATGATTCCCAACCCTGCACCTTCTCAACAAAGAAATAATCAGTCGAGAGTAGAGAGGCCAACTAGATAGTTCACTCGAATCAACACGACGTTGTCTCAGATTTTACCTCAGTTGCTGAAGACCAATCTGGTTACTCTGAGGGAAGCTCCAAAAAATCCGAACACCACTCTACCTACTATAAACTGAATGCTTGTTGTGCTTACCATTCGGAGAGTCCAGGCCATGACACCAATGATTGATGGACCTTGAAGACCAAAGCACATGATTTGATTGATGCTAAGGAGATTAAATTTGATCCCTCGGAGACTCCTAACGTTATCACTGCTCCTATGCCGAAACATGGTCGGGGTGTTAATGCCATTGAAGAAGAGGTGTTTGTGACCTCTTTGGAATAATTGGTAATCCCACTCATGACTATCAAGGAGAGTTTGTTGAAAGCCGGTTTATTTACGGGTTAGGGTGAAGGTTGCCAATTTTGTTCGTTTCTACCGACTGGTTTCCCTTTGTTGAAGGCAAGTGTTCAACGCCTGATGCATGACAAAGAGATTCTATTTGAGAAGAATCTTGTTCCGACTATTTCCTGTGAAGACATTGCCATCATAACCATTTCCGCCAATCCTCCCAGGGCCTCCGCGAATAGATCCGTCAGGATTACATCAATTCTGAAAGTGACTCCGTTGATCATAACCATGCTTGGGCCAATCCCATATTCCTCGGATAAAGCTATTCCTTGGAACTATGGGGCCGATGTCTATTACTACGGAGTAAAGCAGAATATGCTAGCCATTGAAGATAAGATTGCTAAAGATTTCGATTCCGACATCGTCAATATTGCCGGAACCAGTATGATAACAAGAAGTGGAAGAGTGTTCTCCCCTGAGATTTCTCCTCCAAAGACCTCTACCAGACCTGTGATCATTCCTGTTGTGGTTCCACTCGAGACTACTACTGCAACTCCAGTAATTACTCCTGTTGACCCTCCCATCACCGAGTCGACCGAGACTCAAGGAAAAGACATACTAATTGAGCCTGTCCTGACAAGGGCTAATTCAGTAACATACCAGAAGCTTCCAAGAAATTGAAGAAATTTTAAAGATAATAAAGAAGAGAGACTACAACATGGTCGAGCATCTGGGGCAAACCCCATCCAAAATTTCTATGATGGCTTTGTTGTTGTGCTCAAAGGCCCATGTGAAGGCTTTGGTTAAGTTTTTGAAGACGGCTCACGTACCACAAGAGACATCCGTTGATCAGTTTGAAGAATGTGTGGCTAGTCTAATTATCGATAATGGTTTGGGTTTCTCTGACGCGGATCTGAAACCGAAAGGAAGGAAGCATAATGATGCTCTTCATGTTTCCGTTGAATGCAGGGGCACGAATCTGGCCCATGTTTTGGTAGATACTGGCTCCTCGTTGAATGTGCTACCTAAAAAGCTCTAGACATATTGGACTATGAAGGCTTGACCTTGAATCCTAGCAATATAGTAGTGAGAGCTTTCGATGGGTCGAAGAGGATGGTGCACGGGGAAGTGGATGTGCCCATCAAAGTTGGTTCCCAGACTTTCGACTCCACTTTCTAAGTAATGGATATCAAACAATCATATTCTTTCTTGTTGGTACGCCCTTGGATACATGGGGTTGGGGCTGTTACTTCCACCCTCCACCAAATGTTGAAGTACCCAGTAAGAGGAAATATTGTCACTATGCACGGTGAAGAGGAGTACATGATCAGTCACTTGAACTTCTTTAGGTATGTAGATATGGATGACGAGCTCATCGAGACTCCTTGCCAGATATTTGAAGAGGTACTTCAGATTTCGACTACAACAGAAACTATTAACAGTCCTCCGAAAGTCACCAAGCCTCCTTTAAAGATAGCTTCTCTCAAGGATGCACGAGCAGTGGTTGAAGAAGGTGGGTCTACCATTTGGGGTCATCTCCCGGGTATTCATTACAAGTCTGGAAAATCTGGTTTGGGATTTACTACAGGTGCTCAAAGGGTTGTTCATCGTGCTCGGGCTAGAGGACCTCCCCTACGCATCAACAATCCTGGGGTCAATGCACTTGAAGACATTGATGGTGATTCCGACATTGACATCTGGATCTTCCCGACTACCAATGGTGGACTCAGTAACTGGACTACCAAGGACTTTGTGCCGATTACTTTTGCTCAGGATTAATTGTCTTTTTGATTTTTCCGGATATGTAATTTTAAAAAAGAATATAAACTCTATAGCCATGTGTCTTACCCGGGGCACAATGGTTCTATTTGTGAGGGTTGTCATGTTTCATTTTCATATGACATTAATAAAGCATTAGACGTTTGCATACAAATTTTGCGCTCTTTGTCTTTCTTTTCTTTTATTTTGTCTATACAACTATGCTCTTACACACACTCACGTATCCAAATGTAGATCCATATCCACCCTGGATCCCATTGATAACAGTTCTGCTACTGCTCATTATGACTTCGAAAATCCGATCAACCAAGCCGAGGACGAAGGTGAGGATTATTGTGAGGTACCCGGAGAACTTGCTAGACTATTATAGCAGGAGGAAAGGGCCATACAGCCTCATGAAGTGTCGGTTGAGACAATGAACTTGGGTACAGAGGAAGACAGAAAAGAGGTTAAGATAGGTGTAAATCTAGAGCCTAATGTCAAACAACGGTTGGTACAGATGTTGCATGAATATGTTGAAATCTTCGCATGTTCATATGAAGACATGCCGGGACTAGACACAGATATAGTGGTTCATCGTCTGCCGACTAAAGAAGACTTCCCTCCAGTAAAGAAAAGGGTCCATCATATGCGCCCCGAGATGTCAGAGAAGATTAAAGTCGAGGTTATAAAGCAGTTCAATGCAGGGTTCTTAGTTGTCACCTCCTATCTGCAGTTGGTTGCTAATGTGGTTCCAATACCTAAGAAAGATGGTAAAGTACGAATGTGTGTGGATTACAGAGACCTGAACAGGGCAAGCCCCAAGGATGACTTCCCTCTTCCCCACATTGATGTTCTGGTTGACAAGACCACACAACACAAAGTCTTTTCCTTCATGGATGGATTTTCTGGCTACAATCAGTGGGGCCCTTTCTGCTACAAGGTGATGTCGTTTGGGTTGAAAACTACTGGGGCAACTTATCAGCGAGTTATGGTAGCTCTGTTCCATGACATGATTCACCATGAGATAGAGGTTTACATCGACGATATGATAGGCAGGTCTCAAATTGAAGAAGAACATCTTGATCATCTACAAAAGTTGTCTGATAGGTTGAAGACGTACAAGCTGAGGTTAAATCCGAACAAGTGCACCTTTGGGGTAAGGTCTGGTAAGCTTTTGGGATTCATCGTCAGTGACAAAGGTATTCATGTAGAACCTGCAAAGGTGAAGGCCATACAAGAGATGTCGGCTCCCCGTACAAAGAAGGAAGTTAGAGGTTTCTTGGGACGCCTAAATTACATTGCCCGATTCATTTCACATCTAACTGCTACTTGTGAGCCAATCTTCAAGCTTCTGAAGAAAGATCAAGTGGTAAAGTGGAATGACGAATGCCAAGTAGCCTTTGACAGAATCAAACAATATCTCTAAGAGCCTCCTATTCTGATGCCTTCAACTGAAGGAAAACCTTTTATAATGTACTTAATAGTGCTAGATAATTCAATGGGGTGTGTGTTGGGGCAGCATGACGAGTCTAGTCGAAAAGAGCATGCAATATACTACCTTAGAAAAAAGTTTACCGACTGTAAAACATGATACTCACTACTCGAGAAAACTTGTTGCGCTTTGGCATGGGTTTCTCGCCGACTAAGACAGTATATGTTGACCCAGACTGCTTTGTTGATATCTAAGATGGATCCGATCAAGTACATTTTCGAGAAGCCCGCTCTCTCCGGAAGGATAACAAGGTGGAAAATGATCTTAATCGAATACGACATCTAATACACAACCTATAAAGCAATCAAGGGAAGTGTGTTAGCAAATCATTTGGCACATCAGGATGTGGACTACTACCAGTCTATGAATTTTGAGTTCCTGGATGAGAATATCATGTTGGTAATCGACTGTGAAGAACCTAGACCGGATGAAGGACCTGAGGAAGGATCCCGATGGTATATGTATTTTGATGGAGCCTCAAACACACTGGGTAATGGTATCGGCGCCATAATTATATCTCCTGAGGGTTGTCATACTCCGTTCACTACCCAATTATGTTTCAAATGTACCAACAGCATGGCAGAGTATGAAGCATGTATCATGGGTCTTAGAGCTGCTATTGACCTAAGGATAAAGTTCTTGAGTGTATTCAGGGATTCCGCTTTAGTGATAAGTCATATCAAAGGCGAGTGGGATACGAAGCACCCAAACCTTATTCCTTACAAAGAGTATGTACTGACACTGCTGCCGCATTTTGAAGAGATCACCTTTGAACATTTCCCACGAGAAGAGAATTAATTAGCGGACGCGCTAGCTACTATGTCGTCAATGTTCAAGGTCAGGTGGGACAATGCAGCTCCCCAAATAACTATTGAGAAGTTGGATAAACCGGCATACTGCTGTGAGATCGATACTGAGGAGGTAGCCGACAAACCTTGGTTTTATGAGGTGAAAATGTATCTCGAGGCTCAAGAATACCCCGAGGGGGCATCTATCAATGACAAGAAATTTCTGAGAAGGTTTACTGCAAAGTTCTTCCTCAGTAATGGAATCCTCTATAAGCACAACCATGATTCTACCTTACTGCGGTGTGTAGACAAGAACGAGGAAGAGAGGATCATGGAAGACCTACACGAAGGTACCTTTGGCACTCATTCCAGTGGACATACCATGGCAATGAAAATCCTACGGGCAGGATATTATTGGTCCACTATGGAAGCCGACTGTTATCAGCATTCTCGAACCTGTCATAAGTGCCAAATCTACGCTGATAAGGTGCATTTACCTCCAGTTCCTTTGAATGTTTTGATGGCTCCCTGGCCTTTTGCAATGTGGGGAATTGACATGATCGGCGAGATCAGACCTACCGCGTCCAATGGGCATTGCTTCATCCTAGTGGCCATTGATTACTTTACGAAGTGGGTTGAGGCTGCCTCCTTTTCTACGGTTACTAAGAACGTGGCGGAACGGTTCATCAAGCATAACCTGGTGTGTCGTTATGGTATCCCTGAGAGAATCATCACAGACAACGGTACCAACCTCAACAACTCAATGATCACTGAACTCTGTAAGCAGTTCAAGATTCAGCATCACAACTCTTCTCCTTACCGACCGAAGATGAATGGGGTTGTTGAAGCTGCTAACAAGAATATCAAAAAGATCATACAGAAGATGACTGTGACATACAGAGACTGGAATGAGATGTTATTGTTTGCTCTTCACGGGTACCGTACCTCAGCACGTACGTCGACATGTGCAACACCTTATTCTCTGGTATATGGTATGGACATTGTCCTACCCATAGAGGTCCAGATCCCTTATCTACGGATTATGTAGGATGCTGGTTTGAGCGAAGATGATTGGATTCAGACTCGACTTGATCAATTAAACTTAATTGACGAGAAAAGACTTATTGCTGTCTGCCATGGTCAAATGCATCTGAAACGGATGATCAACGCCTTCAACAAGAAAGTCAGACAACAAGCGTATCAAGTAGGGGATCTGGTAATCAAGCGCATCATATTGCCGCAAGGTGATCCCAGGGGCAAATGGACTCCCACCTATGAGGGACCATTTGTAGCCAAGAACATATTTTCCGGTGGAGCCATGATTTTGACCTCCATGGGTGGTGACGACCTTCCACACCCTGTTAATGCGGACATAGTGAAAAAATACTACGCATAATAAAGACCCTCTAGGTTGAAACACCTAGGAAAAAATAAGGGCATCCCAACGAACCAAAAGGGTTCAGGCAAAAATTAGGGATGAAAATGAAAAAAATTATGTACACCCAGCAAGTCAAAAACCTGAAATGGCGACTTGGGGAAAAAAGGGTATCCCGGTGGACTGAAAACCCGAAAGGGCGGTCCAGGTAAAAGTTAGGGACTAAAGCGTATCACTATGTCCCATTGGATCACCTTGCGATCAAACTTCAGTAATCAGATATCTAGCTCATATGGTACCGATCAATTCAGTCAACTTCGGATAAACAACAAAGTGATGAGACGCTCGAAGACATAATGGCAATAGCATAATTGAAACTCAATGGGATCACTACACATAGTTATTTTCTTTTTGTACACAATTACTGTAATAATTTCCATTTTTACGGCGGCATTCTCTTACTAGAGCGTCAGCCTCCTTGTAAAAAAAAACGCCTGTTATGGGAAAATTTCAAATCAATACAAAGCGTCTTTCAAGTACAAAACTATGTGTTTGTTTTTCCTTTTTCTGTTTTGTTTTGCAAAAACGTCCAATGTTTTATTCTTGACATATGCATTTAAATATGATTACTGTTCACAAATATCTGCATATAAAACAGAAAGACAGTTACTAAGAACTCAAAGAAATTGGTGCAAAACCTAAATACCGACAATTACCCCGTCCGTCATGGTACAAGGGATAGAGACAGTTGGAAACAAAGTCACTATCACATATAAGCCAGTGACACCTATACTCCCCGCAGAGCCTAGACGACCAAGGTCCGACCTTCGTGTCCCCAAGCACGAATTCCTCCCCCAGCAGGTTCCTTTAGAAAGCTAATATCTGCATTCCCCAGCCGAGCTGTATATTCATAAACAATTTATAAAGTTCTCTCCCGAGAAGAGTTTATTTCTCTGACAGCGGAAGCTCAATCTCCAACAGAGCTCTTATCTCTAGCAATGGAAGTTCATCCTCAGCTGAGTTTATCTCTCCATGTCAGCAGATCTTCCAACAAAGTATCTCTCTTTCCCACATAGTCATTACCCCGCAGGATTGTTCTCAGACAAAGTCTCTCCCGCAGAATGTTCTCAAGCAGAATGGATGTAAATCTCCATCTAATCATCTTCATTCACTAACCCCAGTGGAAACAAAGAACTTAACTCCTTATACTCTCCAGCAGTAGTCCAGGATTTATTCTCCCCAAATCGAGAATATCACAATGGCATTACATATCCATACATCATGGCATGCGCATAAATATTATACACACAATCTCATTTATTTTGGGAACATCATTACTCAATGCATTTCATGCATCATGACATTACATACAACTAACTCTTTACCTTTCATGGAAAATGCACTCAAGTTCTCAAGAGTTCTCTCTAGTTTAGTCAAACCGACACCAAGGTTTCTATTCTAGTTGAAGATGTTTTAAGACTTTCGTATGGGTCAGCCGAATCTCTGCTAAGTTTCCCTTGATTTCTATGCCAATCAAAGTTAATTCGAGACCTCTCCCGGGATCAGTCAAATCGATACTAAGATTTCTCTCCTAGTTAAAGTTCACACAAGTTTTCTCTGGTTCAGTCAAACCGACACCAAGGTTTCTATTCTAGTTGAAGACGTTTTAAGACTTTCGTCTGGGTAAGCCGAATCGTTGCTAAGATTCCCATGATTTTTATGCCAGTCAAAGTTAATCCGAGACCTCTCCCGGGATCAATCAAATCGATACTAATGTTTCTCTCCTAGTTGAAGTTCTCACAAGTTTTCTATGGTTCAGTAAAACCGACACTAAGGTTTCTATTCTAGTTTAAGACATTTTAATACTTTCGCCTGGGTCAGTCAAATCGCCGCTAAGATTCCCCTTATTTCTATGTCAGTCAAAGCTAATCTGAGACCTCTCCCGGGATCAGTCAAATCGACACTAAGATTTCTATCCCAGTTGAAGTTATCACAAGTTTCCCCTGGTTCAGTCAAATCGATACTAAGATTTATATGCCAGTTCAAGTTATGAAGCCCAGAAAGCGACCGGATAGTATCTTGATTTCACCAAAATACTATGAAGCCTGAAATCGACCAAATAACGGTATATCCCAGATTCAAGTTGTGAAGCCTGGAAATCGACCGGATAATAGTACAAGATACTATGGAGCCTGGAATCGACCAGATAGTGTTATAAGACACCGTGAATCCTAGTGTACGACCAGATAATGGTATAAGACGCTGTGAAGACTAGAGCACGACCAGATAGCGGCAAAGGACACTGTGAAACCTGGGACACGACCAGATAATAGTATAAGGTACTGCGAAGCTTAGAATTTGACCAAATAGCAGTTTACTTAGCCAATTACTACGAAGCCCGGAAATCGACCGAATATTAGTATGCCTCAAGCTCAAGTTGAAACCCGGATGCAACCAGATAACCACTTAAATCATTATGAAGCCTGGAGCACGACCAGATAAGAATTGAGAAATTGCAAAGTATGGAGAACGACCAGATAGAAAGTTTAATCTCATCTCCCCACTAAGTCAATGTGAAACCTGGAGCGTGACCAGATAGAAGTTAATCTTATTATCCTTAGAAAATCATTGTAAAGCCGGGAGCACGACCAGATAGCAGTTCACTTTCACCTCCTCGGCTAAAAGAGGATTCCCCAGTAGAGTAAGGGACAACTGAAGCTCCTAAAGTTCTACTTATCCCAAGACAGAGACCGACATTCCTCAGTAGATCCCTCCTCCACAACAGGAACAGGAATCCTCATCGAAGTAATATCTCACTAAATCAACATTATTCTGGATGGCATCTTTAAGATCATCTCTGATGCTTCGCCGTCACCTATGTCGGATGGCATCTTTAATCCCATCTCCTATGATTCTTCGTCATATTTTCCAAATGGAATCTGTAAGCCCATTCCTGATACTACCTGCACAGTCCCGCACCATCTCAGACGACTGCAAATTTCTGGGCACTTAGTGTTCAATCATCTTCCACCTTCAGATTAAGAAAGGTAGACAAGCCAATCTACATCCTCAGGTTTATGAAGATTGAACAGGGGAATTTGTTGTATCCCAAAATTTTCCTTCTCATTTTGCTCAACACATGCCCATTGAGGTCCTCAAGTTGTTCAAGGATGCCCAAGAGTTGATCATACAAACTCCCTCCTAAGGCAATGTACCTCAAATTAGGGTTTCCATTTTCATCAGGGTATGAGATCTCCAAAGGTCCCAAATTCTTTCCATTGTCATAATATGTTCTCATGATCATGATTCCTCAAGGAATTCCCCAAATTCATCAAAACCCAAAAGTTGCTAAATTAGGGTTTCTTAAGAAAAGTCAACCAAACTTTGACCAAGCATAACTTCCTCATACTTTATCATAAATTTTCCACCCAAAGCTCATTTTGAAGAAGATGTAATTCCCTAAAACCCATCTTCATCCCTCAAGTTCAAAATATGCACTCATCAAAAGATATGAATTTCTACATTATAGGTCTTTTTGAAAAGTCAACAAAAACACCTTTTAGGTCAAAGCTTATTACTTGAACGTGGAAGACCCAATTGATATGAGACCAAAAGGGTTGTTTAGGGGACATCCTGAGCTTTCTAGAAAGTTCAAGAAAACCTCTCTAGGGTTAAAATTGGAGGATATATGCCTTGGCAAAGTTTGCCATTTTTGCAAAATTGCAAAAAGTCAAATATGCTCAAAAACACATTTCTTGTCATGTGGGCTTAGTTTTTCATGATTGAATCTTTCTTGTGTTATGGTCCATGACCCAAATTAGCACTCAAATATTATTTGCTTCATTTATTTATTTTATTTTGATTTTTATCATTTAAAAGTCAAATTAAATTAAATAAATAGTAAAAAATATCAAAGATTTGTTTTGTGATCAGATTTTGGGTGGAATCAAATCCAATCAAGTTAGCATATCATATCCAAGTCGTGCAAGGGTTGATTGAATAAAAAATAGCATGATTTTGGTTGTTTTGGAAACATATCATACAAAAACAAAATCAAATCAAATCTCTTTGATTCACCAAGATACCATGCAGTTTTGTTGACCTAATCAATTCCAGTACATATATAGGACACAACCAAGTAAAAAAAAACAGGGTTAAAGGTCGTGCAAGCTGAAAACAAAAACTGAAAAATTGTCAAAAAAGTGGTAGATTAATTTTCAGTTTAAAGGCCGATTCAAAGACTTTCCAAGCTACCAATCGTTTCCTGGACCTTCCCAGAAGCTAACACGATTGTTTGCACACCTCAAAGCTCCAGGAATCATCACATAATCCTCACAATTTCCACCCTCTGAACTCAAATTCGTTTTCAGGGTTCTAGGTACTTTTAATCCAATTTGCTTGCATAAATGTATTCATAATCGTGTTTGTGATCTTTTGGATAGCCTGAATTTGATTTCTAGTGCAGGAACAAGCTCACGCCATTATTAGGGTTTGGAAGCTTCAAATTAGGGTTTCTCTGTAGAGGCCAAATTATGGTTGGTTAATGATACCAATGGACTCAGGGCAAGATTCTTAGTGGGTCTATGTCCTTAGTTCTAATTAATATTGCTTGTTGTGCATTTTGAGATATTGCATGTTTGTAGCTACAGACCAATATCGTTGCTATAGCATACAGTGACGCATTTGACCGTAGGTAAAAGGTTACTGTCAAAAACGGCAATCCTGGGGAAAGAGATAACGATGTGGCTGACCACCATTGGGCAATTTAAATATTTGTGCGTTTTCTGAAGCTTGTGACTAATTTGCATTATATTGTTTTCGTTTTAATATTATATCAAACAAGAACAGGTGGCCCAGTGGTGAAGTGTGTGTTTGGAAAGGAAGAGGACCTGGGTTCGATCCTAGGTCCCAACAATTTTATTTTCTAACTTTGTTTCAAATGATCATGTGTATCATGCTTCCAAACGTCCACTATGCAACCCAGGATCTCAACCACTAGATTCAACATCAATCCAGAATCAATGCCTGTCAATGAAAGACCATGGTATACCTTCCAAACTTGGCCAACATAGAATCAGGCGCGCTGGCTGGGCTCAGCTCTTTGGGCCTAAAGACAAATTCCTCATGGCACCCCCCCCCCCCCCCCCCAATTGTTTAAACAGTCCCAATTTCTATCTTTTTTATTTTAATTTCTTTTAATTATTTTCTAATCATTTTCTTTTTTAAAAAATAACACCAAAAATTATTTTTATTATCATTTAATCAAAAGTCACAAAAACATAAAAAAAAAATCTTTTTTTTTTTAAATATTTTGTTAATTAATTAGTTTAATTAAAATTAGGGAAAATTTAATTCCTTTTTCAATAATTTAAATTAATTAGAAATTAGGGTTTTAATTCAATCTTTCCCCAAAATAACTTAAATATTTTTTCAATCGCATTTTAGGATTCCTTAATTAATTCTCGCATTTAAATTTGTTGCGTGCATTTCTTTAATTTCCTTTTATTATTATTGTAATTGTTTCGAGGTTGTAATAGTTAATTAGGATTTTAAACTTCCGCATTTTTATTTTACAGTAAAAAATAATTATGTACCTGCGAAAGCCATGTAATAGCTAGAACTTTAAACTTTCCGCACTTTTAATTCCCGCAAATTATAAACTGTTAGATGTATGCTAATAGGATTGTATGGAAATAATACTTGAAAATTAAAACGGTAGAAAACCCTAAATGTGCAAAGACAAATATAACTGAAAAAATTCACTCACATATGCTCACTCCTAGGGTTTACTACACTGCGATTGCCTTTGGTTAAACGGTCATAAAATATAGGGTTTGTTAGTGCTCGTCCTCTAGCCCCGAAAGATCTCAAATGATCCAAGATCTTTAAGGCTTTAGGATGGTTACTAACACCTCCTAACATTGCTTTTGCGATCGTACTTGTCCCTTCAAATGTCCCTTAAAACTCCAACGACGGTGCTACCTATTCCTTAATAATAGGATATCATTGTCTAAAGGAAAACGAACAGACTTTTTTCGAGTAGGTAGGTAACTGTTAGGTACTTGCTCAAAACAAACAAACATTTTCACACCAAACACTTTTCAGACAAAGTTTTCAAAAACAACTTCGTAACACTCTTGAGGACAGAAACAAGGGTTAAAATGAAGTAAAACAAAACTTTTCAAAAACACAAACGCATAAGAAATTTTCAAAAATGAACAAGTACCTAAGAGCCCGTGGAAAACCATAGATAGAAAGGGTGCTAACACCTTCCCTTTCTATAATCTACCCCCCGTACTCAAAAATATTCTCGAAAAAGGTTTTTTCTGTTCTTTTTCCTTTTCCTGATTGGATAAAATAAAAGTCAGTGGCGACTCTTGCTTACCGCGACATTTGCAAATACAAAATGCAAACCAGTATTAATAGTCGGTTCTGCCACCGTATCACACACATGTTTTGGCCATGTGACTCGATTTTGAAGCAAACATGAAATTCATAGTTTCAGTGTGAAGTACAAAGGCTTGTAGGGTGGTTAACAGGCTATAGATATGTTTCTTATTACTTTGAAATATTTTGTAATCAGAAGCAACAATGTATGGGCTCAAGGAGAGTTGACATTGTGTATAATGTCACTTTTCAAGAATGGCATGGTCACTTTCTTCCCAAAATGGAAATTTGGTTTGGACAGTGCTTGAATCAATTGGATAATGGCTCAGTCAGTTGTGTAAACTATTAATTATGGAGTGAAACACAAGTTTGAGGTCTGAAAAGAAAATATTATACAGCATGGTTATGGATTTGGTCAAGTGGTCATCACAAAATTGACTTGTAATTTATGTTTGAAACCCTAACTTCTTCTCTTCGATTCTCTTAGCTTAAAAATAATCTCATTGAGTTCTGGGACATTTTTAAAATCTTGGAACATTATCTAAAACTTTCATGTTGGCCATTTTGACAAAATCATCTTGGAGCTTAGTGAAAATTTGCCAAGAAGTTAGGTCAAAAATCTGCTTAAACTAGGTCAAATTTTCACTAAGTGTTTAACAAAAAGTGCATGACTTTGTGAATTTATAACTCAAGATAAAAACATTTCTAGGACTTGATCAGTAAAGAAAAGTTTTATATCTCATCAATATCTACAACTTTCATGTTGGAAGTTTTCTTTGAATCATCTTGCATCTTGGTGCAAAGTTGGCATGAATTCATGAAAAAAATAAGACTTAAAACACTTAGAAAATTTTCTAAGTCTTGAAAACTTTGACTTTTCAAAATGACTTTTGACTTCCTTGATTTCTTGATGATCAAGTTTCATGTTTTTGAATGTCTTGATGAAATGTGATCTTTGAAACTCAATTTTGATCAAAAAGTCAAAGTTTGACTTTTGGTATATTAATTGACTTTTCATCAGTTGACTGAATTTCAACTATCAATCAAATGATCTTGAGAAATGTCTTGAGCCATGAAATTAGGACAATATATTGTATATTAATCCTTGAGATTTTTCTTCAAACCATTGGGTCATATATTAGGTCAAGAACCCTTCATTAGCCAAATACAGTCAAAACCCTAATTTTGACCATTTTTCCCTTTGGGTGATTTGAACAATTTTCTTGGGGAATTGTGATCCAAACTTGATCAATTGATACTTATGACTTCAAAATGTTGATATAGGTACAAAATGTTAAATTTTAACAGTAGGTTGACCATAATTGACATTTTACCAAATATAGTTGATTTTAGGTCATCTGATCAATTGACTGAGCAATTTTGTGATCCAAGACTTGAAACTTGACATGAGAAATCTTAAGGGTCCCTAATCATCCATCAAAGTAACTTTAAGTATTATAAGTCCAATTTTCCTTGTGCAAACTCATCTCTAATTTGAAGTATCAGTGTTGATGAGATGACTTGACCTAGTCAATACTTGTGCAAGCTTGAGCTTTTGAAGATCTTTGTGAGAAATGTGTTGCAAAAACAAAGGGCAAATTTTTGGGTACAAAAACTTCCCCTGTTCAATCTTCTTAAACCTGGAGAGTTAGATTGGCGAGTCCTTCATTCGTGACTTGAAGGTGGAAGATGATTGAACACTAAAGTGCCTAGAAATTTGCACTCGACTACATGTTAGTTGATTGTGTCAGGAATTGGCTTAAAGATGCCATTTAGAGAAGTGATGAAGAGTTTATAGGAGATGGACTTACAAATTCCATCCAGAGTGACTGATAGAAACTGGGAGAAGTATCAGAATAAATCTTTGGTCGATTTATATTGAAACAACAAATATCTTTTGCCTGTTTTCAACTGGAAGAAGTAAATCTAAACCAGAAGAGGTTTGTTGTTTGGCGACTTCACTTGCGAAATAATCACAACCATAAGAGGTCTGTTGATTGCCAATTTTTAATTAGAAGAAGTGAATCTAACCAGAAGAGGTCTTCGTCTTCCTGTCTTTAATATTGAAGTAATAAGTCTAACCAGAAGAGGTCTTTGTTCACCTGTCTTTAATTTGAAGAAATAAATCTAAACTAGAAGAGGTCTTCATTCGACTGTCTTTAATCTAGAAGAAATAAATCTAAACTAGAAGAGGTCTTCGTTCACCTGTCTTTAATCTAGAAGAAATAAATTTACCCATAAGAGGTCTCCGTTCGCCTGTCTTTAATCTGGAAGAAACAAATCTAAACAGAAGAGGTCTTTATTTTCCTGTCTTTAATCTGGAAGAAATAAATCTAAACCAGAAGAGGTCTTTGTTTTCCTATCTTTAATCTGAAAGAAATAAATTTAAACCAGAAGAGGTATTCGCTCGCCTGTCTTTAATCTGGAAGAAATAGATCTAACTAGAAGAGGTCTTCATTTTCCTGTCTTTAATCTGGAAGAAATAAATCTAAACCAGAAGAGGTCTTTGTTCGTCTGTCTTTAATATGGAAGAAATAAATCTAACCAGAAGAGGTCTTTTGTCTTGATGATTGATTTTTCCTGCAAGGAAGAGGGTCAGTTGCATGCAGATGTATGCATGGCGTAATGATGTTCTCAAAATAAATGAAATTATGCTGTATGCATTTGTCATGCGTGTGATATGATGTATGAATGTGAAACATTGAAGTGCATCTTTGTATGGAAAATAAATCCTTGACAAATTACTATGGATTATTGGGAAGCTAAATCCCGGACCACCGCTGGTGATGAAGAGTATGTGTATCTTCGACCTTGTTTAGAATGCTTCCGCTGGGAATTCCTGTTTGTTGTTTGAAGAAACTTTGTAGGGAATGTTTATTCCTTCTTGGGGAATAAGGTTTAAGAAATCTGGGTTGTCTGTTGCTCTACTGGGGAATTTAATTCTTATTTACCCTGACTGGGGATAAAAAAGATGGCTAAACTTTCGTCTCGGAGAGGAATAGTTGACTGGTATCTGGTTGAAATCCAGGCTTTGTAGAAACATTCTGGGAGGATAAAGGTAACTATTATCTGGTCAGTTTCTATGCTTTGCAGTAACTTTCTGGGGAGAATGACGTTAACTGTTATTTGGTCCGATTGCAGGCTTCATAGTAATTTACTGGGGATAGTATTGACTCCGTTGGGGACAAGGGGTTTTGTCTGTTGATTTGTAATGGTTTAAGAAAAGAACTCAAGCTGGAGAATTTGTAATCTGTTGGGGAATCTGTAGTTTGTTAGGGAAATAAATCCTGTTGAGAAAAGCATTTAGAAGATCTTATTGGGGAGATGAATTATTTTGGAGACGAACTCCGCAAAGTTTCTCTTATAATTTAGGACCAACTCAACTGGGGAAATGGTTGTCAGGAGATTGGAATTCCAGATGAATACTGTATGAAATTCAAATCTGTGGGGATAATTGAAGTAACTCTGTAGGGATATCCCGAATTCTTTAAGAAAAATGTTTATTACCGTTTTTAAACATACATTTGTTAAAAGTTAATCATGTTCATATGCATATGTTCATTCTATTTTAGTCATTGGACGTTCTTGCACTCAAAAAAGGAAACAAAAAAGTTTGCATTTCAAAGTATTTTTGTATTGATATTTTTCCTATAAATAGGCATTTTTTGTACAAAGAGACAAAGATCCTAGTGAGAGGAAATCGTCGAAAGAATACAAAGTGAAAACAAAAATAATAGCCATGTGGAAGTGATCTCATTGTGTTCCAACTCTGTTATTTCCCCTATGTCTTCGAACATCATCCCTTGCCATTGAAAGAAATTTATTTAATTGATCTTACACCCAAGAACTTGGATTTTGGTGATAAAGGTTGTTGTAGTGATTTCATGGGGCGTTGTCATATGCTTTAATCCTTAAATTTTTCCTGGACCACCCTTTCTGGTTTTCAGCCCACTGGGATACCCTTTTTTGCCCAAGCCGCTCTTTCGGTTTTTCAACTTTCTGGGTGTATAATCTTTTGTATATATACCTAACTTTTTCCCGAGCCCTTTTGGTTTGCCGGGATGCCCTTATTTTTTCCTAGGTATGTCAACCTAGCGGGTCATTTTTATGCGTAGTATTTTTTGACTATGTCCGTGTTCACAGGATGAGGGAAATCTTAGCCATCTATAGTAGTTAGCATCATGGCACTACTTTCTTAACAACAAATGGCCCTCTGTAAATGGGAGTCCATTTTCCCATGGGATCGCCTTGTGGAAGAATGATGCGTTTTATTACCAAGTCGCTAGCCTGATACACTCGAGGTTTGGTCTTTTTGTTGAAAGCCTTGATCATACACTTTTGATACATTTGACCATGACAAACAGAAACCAGTCTCTTCTCGTCAATTAAGTTCAATTGATCCAACCTAGTCTGATTCATTCGTATTTACCTAAATCTTCTTCTTTCATAATCCTTAAAGAAGGAATATGAACTTCCACAGGAAAAACAGCTTCCATGCCATAGACTAAGGAAAATAGGGTTGCCCCAGTTGAAGTTCGAGCTGAAGTACGGTAGCCATGGAGAGCAAACAGTAACATCTCATGCTAGTATTTGTAGGTTACCACCATCTTTTGCACAATGTTCTTTATGTTTTTATTGGAAGCTTCCACTGCGCCATTCATCTTAGGTCTGTACGAAGAAGAATTGTGATGCTTGATTTTGAACTAAGTGCAGAGCTTCGTAATCATAACATTGTTGAGATTGGTTCCATTTTCAGTTATGAACCTTTCAGGGATACCATAACGACAAATGAGGTTATGCTTGATAAACCAGGCTGCAACATCCTTTGTAACTGAAGCAAATGAGGCAGATTCGACCCATTTGGTGAATTAATCAATGGTAACTAGGATGAAACGATGTCCATTAGAAGTTGTGGGCTTGATCTCTCCAATCATGTTTATGCCCCATATTGCAAATGGCCATAGAGAAGTCATGACATTCAAATGAACTAGAGGAACATGGACCTTGTTGGCGTAAATTTGAAACTTATGGCAAGTCTTTGAGTGATGGTGACAATCGTTTTCCATGGTCGACCAATAATAACCAACCCTCAATATCTTCTTGGCCATAGTGTGCCCACTAGAGTGTGTTCCAAAGATACCATCATGCATGTCCTCCATGATTTTCTCTTCCTCCTTCTTGTCCATACAACGGAGCAGAGTCGAATCGTGGTTGTACTTATCTAGGATCCCATTGCTTAGGAAGAATTTGGATGAAAACCTTTGCAGGAATTTCTTGTCGTTGATAGAAGCTCGTTCAGGATATTCTTGTGCTTCCAGATATCTCTTCACTTCATGGTACCATGGTTTCTACTTGTCAGTGTCGATCTTACAACAGTGCGCAGGTTCGTCAAATCTTTCGATCGTAATTCTAGGAGCTTTGTTGTCCCACTTGACCTTGAACATGGATGAGATTGTTGTTAAGGCATCTGACAACTGATTTTCTTCTCTTGGAAAGTGTTTGAAGGTAACCTTCTCAAAGTATGAGATAAGGGTTAACAAAAGCTCTTTGTAGGGGATCAAATTAGGATGTTTGGCATCCCACTCTCCTTTAACTTGACTCATTACTAAAGCTGAATCTCCATATACTCTTAAGAAATTGATTTTGAGGTCAATGGCAACCCAAAGACCCAAGATGAATGCCTCATACTCAACCATGTTGTTTGTACAGTCGAAGCATAGTCTGTAAGTGAAAGGTGTATGGCAACCTTCGAGAGAAATAATAACAACACCAACTCCATTACCCAAAGCATTAGAAGCCCCATCAAAAACCATAGTCCATCGGGATCCTTGTTCAGGTCTGTCATACGATCCAGTATTTTCACAATCAATTATTATCATGATATTCTCATCTGGGAATTCAAAGTTCATGGATTGCTAATCATCAACATCCCGATGGGCCAAATGATCTGCTAGCACACTTCCTTGATGGCCTTTTGTGTAGTATATTGGATATCATATTCAGTCAAGATCATTTTCTATCTAGCTATTCGTCTGGAGCGAGTTGGCTTCTCGAAGAAGTACTTGATAGGGTTTGTTGTACCCCAAAATTTTCCTTCTCATTTGTTAAGAATTTGCTCACAAGATATTCTATGACGTCATGTTTGCAGCACTGATACATCAATTTAGGCTTGAAATTGGCACAAGGGTAAAATGGTCAATTGCATACTGGAAAGTCAAACTTTGACTTTTTGGTCAACATTACATCCCAAAGATAAAATTTCATCAAGACACTCAAGAATATCAAGCTTAATCATCAAGAAGTCAAGAAAGTCAAAAGTCAACTTGAAAAGTCAAGATTTCCAAGACTTCGAAATTTTCCAAGTGTTTTTATACATGATAACTTCATCACTTCATGCCATTCTTTCACCAAGATGAAAGAAGGTTCAAGGGAAACTTTCAACATGAAAGTTGAATATCTCCATGATATCTACAACATTTCTTTACACAAATTCTCCTAAATATGCTTGGATCTCAAGTTATAAATTCATGAAGTCATGACATTTTCATTGAACACTTAGAGAAATTTTCAACAGATTTTGTGCAGGATTTTATCCCAACTTCTTGGCATTTTTTCACATAGTTCCAAGATTATTTTGTCAAAATGGCCAACATGAAAGTTATAAAGGGTGTTTCAAGCTTTCCAAAAAATTTAAGAGCATGAATTTATCATATTTGAGCTAGAAGATAAAAGGATCTGAAGTTGGACATTCATTATTAAATTACAAGGCAGATTTGTGATGAACAAGGAACAAAAATGTTAACCATGCTGCATAATCTTCACTTTGCAGGCCTCTTGACTTGCAAATCTATCCATAATCAGATGTTTACACAATTGATTGAACCATTGTCCAAGAGGTTCAAGTATTGTCCATTGCATCTTTCCATTTTTGGCACAAAGGCACCATTGCCATTCTTGCAAAGTTCACTTTAATCATAAAGTCAATTTCTTGAGCCTCTAACTTGTTGTTCTAATCATACTCAACTTCTACAAGTCAGAATAAACATGTTTAAAGTGATCAACCACTTTACATAGCTTGGTACAAGCATTAGAAACATGTCCTTCATGTTTGCTTCAAAAACAAGCAAGATAACCATAACATGTGATTCAAAAAATCTGAGTTGTTTTGAAGTCTCAAACCTTCTCTATAAATAGAGAGGCCAATTGCAAGAGAAAGAGAGTTAGAAAAAAGGAGAGAGTTAGAAAAAAGGATAGAGAAGAGAAAAACGGGAGAAAGAAAACCAGAAGTTTTATCGACAAACTCTCAAAAACTCATAACTGAAAGAAGGTCATAACAGTCCACAAAGAAACACCTCAAACTCAAAACATAAATTCTAGTTGCAAGAGTGCATTCGAGAAGCTTGAGTTTACGGTATGGGTCGACACCTAATGATCCAAAGTGTTTTCTCTTCCTTTCATTTTTCTTGATTTTTACATGCTTCATATATTTTCTTCATGGCTATTCAATATGGTTGTAATAGATAATTAGGACTTTAATTTCTTGCAATCCCCATTTGTAAACTTGTACACCCCATCCCCAAATGATTGTAATAGCGTAGAAATTTACATTTTCGCAATTTATTGCTTTCAAATATGAATGCTAGTAACTAGGGTTTGTATGGAAAGACATAAAATCAACAAGTAGATAACCCTAATCAAAGATTAAATGCATGCAAATGACACACTTGTACAAAAACACCCCTAGGGTTACTCCACTTGGTTGCCTTACACAAAAATGGCCATATTACGCATGTAAGGTATCTTAGTGTGATCGGTGGGAATGAGAAATGACTGTTTTTTTTTAATGCTGGTTCGCGTTTGCGTTTGTTTTCTCAAAATGTCACGGTTAAGCAAGAGTCGCCATCGTCTTTTATTTTATCCAACAAGGGAAAGGACAAAAGCACAGAAAAATTCCTTTTCGAGATGTTTCTTGGGTTCGGGAGGTAGATTATAGAAAGGGAAGGTGTTAGCACCCTTTCTATCTGTGGTTATCCACGAGATCTTAGGTACTTGCTCACTATGTTTTCAAAAAGTTTGCTTTTCTTTGTGATTGTGGGTTTTGAATAGAGTTTTGTTTTGTTTTTGAAGAAAGTGTAAGTGCGAAAAGTTTTGTTTTGTTTTTAAAAGAGAGAAAGTACTTAAGAACCTCTACCTACTCAAAAAGGAATTTAATTGTGCAAATGTCCTTTAGACAGTACTATCCTACTATTGAGGAGTAGGTAGCACCGTCGTTGGAGTTTTCGGGTCAATTCGATTTAAGGGACTTGTGGTCACTAAAGCAACATTAGGACGCTTTACTGGTAATCCTAATGTCTTAGATCATTTTTTATCGAGGCAACCATTTCGAGGCAACTTATGATCTTGGGATAAAAGGATGACCTCTAAAACATCCTATACTTAATGACCATGTTTGAGGCAACCAAGTAAGGTGTACCCTAAGAGTGGCATGTGCAAGTGTGTCAATTTTCAGTTTATGTTATCTTTGTACATGTTATGGTGAGCTGTGGTTGATTTTAAATTAAGAGTTAATCTTGTCATGCATAGCCTAGTTAGCATACATCTAAAACAGTTAATATATGTACAGGAATTTAAAGTGCAGAAAATGTAAATCCTACGCTATTACAAGGCTTCGGGGAGGGGGAATATTTACATGTCCAAAATTGGGGAAATAAAAGCAGTAAAGGTCTTAGTTTAAGCTATTACACCCCAGTAAAATAAGCGCACGTGAATCTAAAAAAAAATCTAAGAATAAGAACTCTTTTTGTTGTTTTATTTTGGAAGAATAATCTAAATCTATTTAATTTTAGTTTTTTGGAAAAATGTTAAGATAATTAAAGGTTAATTTACAAAGTTAATTTAATAGAAAAAGAACTATCCTAATGTTTTTATGGTTTTTTTTATATTTTAATTTTAATTAAAAAAAGATAAAAAGATGTCCATGAAAACAAAAATAAAATACAAGGGGGGGATCCTTCGATCCAGGGAGAAAGGAGTTTCGACCCAAGGAGGGAAATGGTCCTTTCGATTGGGCCAGACAGTAAGGCGTGAGTGGCCTTCGATCCAGGGAAGAGGATTGCCCTTCGATCATGGAGGCCATAGCTTTCGATCCAGCGATGAAATGCCTCCTTCGATCCAGCATGCTGATGGGTTCGATCCAGAGAAGGTGTCTCCTTCGATCTGGGTTGTTATACCTGCAAAAGTATGTGAGCAAAATAAAATGCAGGGCCTGGGTATTGAACCTGGACGCTTTTGGATTTCGAATGCTTTCAGGCCATGCTCTTCGATTGGCCCGGATTTGCCTCCTTCGACTGGGCTTTCTATGTACCCTTCGTATGGGCCTTCTGAATACTTCTTGAATGGTCTTGAGTTGCACAAAATCACTCTGGTCGAATCAGCTCTTTAGGAACAGAAAAGGCAAGAATCTGGCCTTTAACTCAGGAATTAAATCCACAACCAGCATTTAATTATTTCTATATTTGCAAGGGAAACATGCCATTTTCTCATGTTCAGTGTACCTGGACATGTTTAAGTGCCCTCTTGATGACCTCCTTCGAATGGGCTGATGTCACCGTTCGAATGCTCTTTGAAAGCTTCTTCTAATGGACCTTTTGAATGCCTCTTCGAATGGACCTTTTGGAATTCCAATCGAAGGACACTGTTATAATTCCAATCGAAAGGCTCCTTCATAATGCCAATCGAAATGTTTCTTCAGAGTGCCAATCGAAATTCTCCTTCAGAATGCCAATCGAAGTGCTCCTTCAGAATGCCAATCGAAATGCTTCTTCAGAGTGCCAATCGAAATGCTTCTTCAGAATGCAAATCGAAGCATCACTCAAAAAATTTCCTTTTCCTTAGGCAAGGGTTTGTGATCAAACCTGCAGGGGGAAGACTTTGGAAAACATGAGAGGGCAAATTTTGGGGTGCAACAGTTGCCCCTGTTCAATTTTCTTAAACCTGAGGATATAGATTGGCTTTCGAGCCTTTCATGATCCGAGGGTGGAAGATAATTGAACACTAGAGTGCCCAAAAATTTGCCCTCGCATGGTGTAGTATCAGCATTGTGATGCCGGGAATGGGCTTACAGATGCCATTTGGAGATTGTTGGTAGGAGGATGGGCTTATAGATGCCATCTGCAGGAATTATTGTTGGACTGTATTTGAATGAGTGACAAAATTACATCCGAATCTGGATCGTATCTGGACTATTATTTGAAGGTCTCTGATTGCTAGAGAAGGTCTTTTCTGATAATGATGTGTGATGAAGGAATCTGAGACGATTGCTACTCCAAACAGATGATGAAGGAATCTTGGACGATTACTACCTCAGCAGGACGATGAAGGAATCTTGGACGATTACTACCTCAGTAGGATGATGAAGGAATCTTGGATGACTTCTACCTCAACGGGATGATGAAGGAATCTTGGATGACTTCTACCTCAGCAGGATGATGAAGGAATCTTGGATGACTTCTACCTCAGTAGGATGATGAAGGAATCTTGGACGATTACTACCTCAGCAGGATGATGAAGGAATCTTGGATGATTACTACCTCAGCAGGATGATGAAGGAATATTGGATGATTACTACCTCAGCAGGATGGTGAAGGAATCTTGGACGATTACTACCTCAACAGGAATGGTGAAGGAATCTTGGACGATTTCAACCTCAGCGGGATGATGAAGGAATCTTGGACGATTACTACCTCAGCAGGATGATGAAGGAATCTTAGACGATTACTACCTCAGCAGGAATGGTGAAGGAATCTTGGATGATTTCTACCTCAGCAGGATGGTGAAGGAATCTTGGATGATTTCTACCTCAGCAGGATGGTGAAGGAATCTTGAACGATTACTACCTCAGCATGATGGTGAAGGAATCTTGGACGATTACTACCTCAGCAGGATGATGAAGGAATCTTGGACGATTACTACCTCAGCAGGATGATGAAGGAATCTTGGACGATTACTACCTCAGCAGGATGATGAAGGAATCTTGGATGACTTCTACCTCAACGGGATGATGAAGGAATCTTGGACGACTTCTACCTCAACAGGATGATGAAGGAATCTTAGATGACTTCTACCTCAGCAGGATGATGAAGGAATCTTGGATGACTTCTACCTCAACAGGATAATGAAGGAATCTTGGACGATTACTACCTCAGCAGGATGATGAAGGAATCTTGGATGACTTCTACCTCAGCAGGATGATGAAGGAATCTTGGACGATTACTACCTCAACAGGATGATGAAGGAATCTTGGACGATTACTACATCAACAGAATGATGAAGGAATCTTGGATGATTACTACCTCAGCAGAATTATGAAGGAATCTTGGACGATTACTAATTCAACGGGATGATGAAGGAATCTTGGACGATTACTACCTCAACAGGATGATGAAGGAATCTTGGATGATTACTACCTCAGCAGAATGATGAAGGAATCTTGGACGATTACTACCTCAACAGGCTGATGAAGGAATCTTTGACGACTGCTACTCCAAAAGGTAATGACTTTTATCTGTTGATCAATCTTTCCTGAAAAGGTAAAGAGTTAGTTGTATGCAATGTCATGATGTATGCATTGTGTAATGATGTTCTCAAAGTAAAATGAGATTTATGTTATATGTATTTTGTATGCACATGTTATGAATGTTGTTGAAGAGTAGGTATGTCTTCAAACTTTGCTTAGAATGTTTCCACTGAGGATCCCTGCTTTGTTGTTTGAGGAGAACTCCGCTGGGGGATATTGAAAACTATGTGGTGAGTATGTTTATTTCTGCTTGGGAAAAGAGTTTAGGAGTCTTAGTCATCCGTTGCTCTACTAGGGAGTCGAAGTTGAACTGATATCTGGTCGGGTCCAGGTTTTGCAGTAACTTGCTGGGGATTTTGATGATGAACTTCGCTGGGGATAGAAAGAACTTTGCTGGGGATGATCTTTCAGTTGCAACTTGCTGAGGATAACCTAGCTAGACTCTTGTGAGGATAACCTTCTGAATTTGGCTGAGGAGACTTATTTGTGCTTCGCAGGGGACAAGCTTCCAGAGTCTACTGGGGAAGAGGAGTTGTGGTCCTTTAATTTGTAGTAGTCGGAGAGGAAAACTCAAGCTGGGGATTCCTGGTGTTGTTGGGGAAATAAACCTTGTCGTCAGTCCGCTAGAGAGGTGACATCTTCGTTGGGGAAAGTCCTCGAGGATTCTTGAAGTTGATTCAGCTGGGGAAAGGTTTTCAGAGATTAAACCCTTGTTGGGAGTCATCCTATGAGAAGGATTTTGGGGGGATTTGTCATCGCCCCTAGTATCAAGTGTTTGTGGCACTGCCTGGAAATGTTTGACTGTATGTAACCCTTCACTGAGATTGATGCTCAATGCCCCAAGCGACGGAGATGGAGACTTGCCCCTGGTTACTCTTCACTTCTTTGAGAGATTTCCTGGATTCTTGACTGGGCTGCCCCAGGTGTGCTGGATAGTGACATGTCATGCCCCCTTGTTTATAGGAGATTTGCCAATGGAAGCGTCATCCTTTTTGAAGTGATTTTGTTCACTGAGAGGGCTTTCGTTCATCGGATATTCATTGTGTGAATTTCTCCGCTGTCAAACAAATAGTCAAATGCAAACAGTGATATTCAGATAATGCAAAGTTTATGCTTGTCTCGAAGTTTTTGAAAAATGCGTTTTTTAGCAGAAAACTCTTTATAAGACCAATTCAACACAAGATTTAGGACAAAGCCCTACAGGAGTCAGGAAACCTTTTGTAACAATATGCTTTCGAACTAACCCATGCTTCAGTTTGGACTTTTGAAGGGTTGTAACGTGGCTTCCTTCACGGTTTAAGAAACAAAGGATAAAGGCTCAAAGTATATTTGTACCCACCCGCTCTTCGTGATGTTCTTCAATCCTAAACTCAGTTAATTGTGCATTTGAACTCCAAATGAGTCTGGAACGACGTTTTTGGTGATGGTTCACACAAGTTGAATTTTTGAAGGCAGTCATTTTTGCAACATTCTTCATTTTGTTGAGGATTTTTAGCGACCTCGTTCTTTTGATTTGTTATCCCTAACTTTTGCCTGACTGTTCCTGTTTTCGAGATTACAGTCAGCGGGATGCCCCGGCTTTCTTAAACCTCCTTTATAGGTTTTGGCTCAGTGGGCTTTTTTTTTTTGAGAGATTGATTGCCTATGAGATAAGGAACCATCACTGTCTTTTGATTCCAAAGGAATGCTTTTGATGTCGTTCGTTGTATTATGAACTGAGAGTTTTGTGACTTCAATGCATATCTTTTGAATTAACTGAGAGACTACCCTGCCCCAGGTTTAAATCAAAGGTTTCAATTTGTTTATAAACAGAAAACTCATACTTCTTTGGCTCGAAGGGGTTGACTAGGGATTATCTTCCTTATAACTCCAGTGTTTAGGATTTGAAAGAAATGCCTGTACATCGTCAGCAAGGTTTGTCCAAAAGCATACTGTATGAGATTATGGCATTGTTTCGTCATCCTCCCTCTAAAGGCTCGTAACCTTTAGCAAGAGTTGAATGTCATAAAGCAAGTAAAAAGCATAGTTTAAATGTGATTAAAATAATTGGATCAAATCAACACAAACATATGAAATGCATTAATGAAACAAAGCTTGGCATTAATAGATAATTGTTTGAATAACAAAAGAAATTACAACTTGAAAATTCAAATGAAACAAAGACATTCTCAATGATTTGGCGTAGGATCAGTGATCAAACTTGATCTCCTTGGCATCAATCAAGTCTTGAATCTTGTTCTTCAAGGTCCAACAGTCGTCGGTGTCATGTCCAGGACTGTCAGAATGGTAGGCACATCTCACACTCGGGTTATACTTGGAAGGGGAAGTATCAGGATTTTGAGGAGGATCCTTTAGTGTGATCAGTTTCACCTTCAACAATTGTTGTAACGCTTGAGACAAAGGCATGTTGATGTCAGTATACTGCCTTTCTTGATATCTTACCCTACGCTTATTGCCCCTACATGTTGATCATGACGACTCTTTTGACCATACACATCATTGGACTCTTTCTTTCCATTGTAGGGATTTTTTTGAGTATCAGAAGGTGTTTCTTCTTGAATCTTCCCACTTTTGATGCCAGCTTCGACCCTTTCGTCGGTCAGTATTAGCTCGGTGAACCCGGCTGAAGAGATTTTGATCAAGTGTTTGAAATAAGGACCAGACAAAGTCCCAAGAAACATATCCACCAACTCCCTATCAGACAGAGGGGGTTGGACTCTTCCAGCAAGATCTCTCCACTTCTGAGCGTAGTCCTTAAAGCCTTCGCTTGTACCCATAGACATACCCTGAAGCTGAGTACGCGTGGGAGCAAGGTCGGCATTATACTGGTATTGCTTGTAAAAAGCAGCAGCAAGATTCTTCCAGTTGCGGATGCTAGCTCCTTCTAGTTGACAGAACCATTCAAGTTGAGTCCCTAACAGACTATCTTGAAAGAAATGAACCCATAAGTTCTTATCAGCTGTGTAAGGTTGGATCTTCCTTACATACGACCAGAGGTGCAGCTTGGGACAGGAAGCTTCGTCATACTTGGCAAAGGCAGGTGCCTTGAATTTATGGGGAATCACCACCCCAGAGGATAGACCTAGATCTCCGAAGTCCAGAACGGGCACCTTATGTATTTCCATGGCGTTCAAACGGTCTTCCAGTTGTTTGTACTTATCCTCAGCAGGAGGATACTGTTCTTCATCATAGTCCGTCTCGTTGTCGGAGACTATAGGGCTAGGAACCCTCCTTTCTTGTGGACTGTCTTTCCCTTCAGATGGGGTGGTAAGATCAACTTCTTCCTGCAGCCCGTTTCCAAACCTGCGTCCAGAATTGAACGGGATGGTCCTCTTTTTCTTCTTCTTCCTCTCTTTCAAAATCAGGGTCTTCAGGTCCTGCTGACCCTTAGCTAGGCTCATGACCAACTCTTGGAATTGGGCATTCTGGGCCTGGAGAGCCTTGATAGCTTGTTCAGTGGAAGGTTCAGCAGACATGATGATTGCTGAAATAAACAGCGAAGAAGATAAGAGACCTGTACTGGAAGACCTGTTATGCAATGATATGTATGATATATGTATGCAATGTTTTCAAGGATCTCGCGGGGTAAACAAGAAACTGTTAGAATCTGAGTCTGGTAGCTTGATTGAAGGAACTTCATGTTGCTGAGAGTCCTTCTTCAAGAGTCAAGCTCACCATATTGAGTGGGTCATAGCCCCTGACTCAAGTTATCATGCTTGGATTTCTAGACAACTTTGGCTAGAGGAAAATAAATCCCCTTTACCCCTTGCTGGACAGTTGATTTATCATAACCTGCATCACAAGCCCTTGAGATCCTTGAAATGGTTAAGGAAATGTTAAGGTATGATGTTATGATGTGTATGCTATGCAGTTAAGCACAAGTGTGAGGTGATGTGATTAAGCCCTGTAATAAATCCAATTTGTTGGATAAGGACTGTAAACAAAACCTGCAAGGAACCCCTGTTGTTAGATAACAAGTAGTTCAAGTTTGAAGGCACACAAGTCACACATATAGCCTTAAATTTAGGAGGGCATGGAGTTTAGGCATTACCCTCTTTCAGTTTAGTTGGTTTAAACATGTCCTAAAAAATAGTAATCGGGTTCTAGAGGATCTCAATATCACTGACTACCCTCAATCGGTCATAATTCCAGCTTAGCAACCTTTTCTTGCAGCCGGAACCATCGTGAGAGTTTAGTCTCAATGAGTTTAGCATATTGCTACTGTTCTATGGCCAAGTTGGTCAATTTAAGGTTCTAAGGTCAGTTGGTGCTTAATGACTCCTCAGAAGACCCATATTCTCCTCGTTTCAACATAAGGGATATCAGTACAGACTAAGGTGCCACACCAACGTAGCTACTGCTTCATCTGTGTCGGTCTATGCCGGACAGATCCCTCACAGTTTACTGCTACTTACCTAAAAAAGGGTACCCCAGATCCGAGTTAGGATCTATAGAACTCCGATACAAACCCATAAAATTTAAAGCATACAAAACATACAATTGAAAACACAAGTGATCTAATCCTAAGGTACACCTCACTTATACAATCCCCAGCAGAGTCGCCAGTTCTGTGATCGGTGGGAACGAGAACTGATTGTTTTTTTTGAATGCTGGTTCGCGTTTGCGTTTGTTTTCGCAAAATGTCGCGGTTAAGCAAGAGTCGCCACCGTCTTTTATTTTATCCAACAAGGTAAAGGAAAAAAGCACAGAAATATTCCTTTTCGAGATGTTTCTCGGGTTCGGGAGGTAGATTATAGAAAGGGAAGGTGTTAGCACCCTTTCTATCTGTGGTTATCCACGGGCTCTTAGGTACTTGCTCACTATGTTTTCAAAAGGTTTGCTTTTCTTTGTGATTGTGGGTTTTGAAAAGAGTTTTGTTTTGTTTTTGAAGAAAGTGTAAGTGCGAAAAGTTTTGTTTTGTTTTTAAAAGAGAGCAAGTACTTAAGAACCTCTACCTACTCAAAAAGGAATTTAATTGTGCAAATGTCCTTTAGACAGTACTATCCTACTATTGAGGAGTAGGTAGCACCGTCGTTGGAGTTTTCGGGTCAATTCGATTTAAGGGACTTGTGGTCACTAAAGCAACATTAGGACACTTTAGTGGTAATCCTAATGTCTTAGATCATTTTTTATCGAGGCAACCATTTAGAGGAAACTTATGATCTTGGGACAAAAGGACGACCTCTAAAACATCCTATACTTAATGACCATGTTCGAGGCAACCAAGTGAGGTGTACCCTAAGAGTGGCATGTGCAAGTGTGTCAATTTTTAGTTTATGTTATCTTTGTACATGTTATGGTGAGCTGTGGTTGATTTTAAATTAAGAGTTAATCTTGTCATCCATAGCCTAGTTAGCATACATCTAAACAGTTAATATATGTACAGGAATTTAAAGTGTGGAAAACGTAAATCCTACGCTATTACAAGGCTTCGGGGAGGGGGAATATTTACATGTCCAAAATTGGGGAAATAAAAGCAGTAAAGGTCTTAGTTTAAGCTATTACATCCCAGTAAAATAAACGCACGTGAATCTAAAAAAAATCCTAAGAATACGAACTCTTTTTGTTGTTTTATTTTGGAAGAATAATCTAAATCTATTTAATTTTAGTTTTTTGGAAAAATGTTAAGATAATTAAAGGTTAATTTACAAAGTTAATTTAATAGAAAAAGAACTATCCTAATGTTTTTGTGGTTTTTTTTATTTTAATGTTAATTAAAAAAAGATAAAAAGATGCCATGAAAACAAAAATAAAATACAAGGGGGGGGATCCTTCGATCCAGGGAGAAAGGATTTTCGACCCAAGGAGGGAAATGGTCCTTTCGATTGGGCCGGATAGTAAGGCGTGATTGGCCTTCGATCCAGGGAAGAGGATTGCCCTTCGATCATGGAGGCCATGGCTTTCGATCCAGGGATGAAATGCCTCCTTCGATCCAGCATGCTGATGGGTTCGATCCAGAGAAGGTGTCTCCTTCGATCTGGGCTGTTATACCTGCAAAAGTATGTGAGCGAAATAAAATGCAGGGCCTGGGTATTGAACCCCAGGCCCTTCGATCCAGCGCTTGCTGGGTCCCTTCAGGCTATGTCTGCAGCAAGTGTTAGCAAACGAAAAACATGACCTGGGGTCCAAACCCAGGCCTTTCGGTCCTGTCTAGGATGGCAAATCAAAGGCAACAACCAGTAATAATATGTTATGCAAATATGAGGTTGGATAGTTTACCCTTTCTTACCAGCAGATTGGACTTTTAATTTGGGCGTTTGCTGGATGTAGGCACCTTCGATCTGGGCACTTCCTGGATGCAGGCACTTTCGATCTGGGCTTCTGGGCGTGGGCACCTTTGATCTGAAGGAATGCTTTGGATCTTTGAGGAAATTTTTCTGTGTGTTCTCTTGTAGAGTTTTGTGTGTTTCGTTCTATGATTTTCCTCTGATTTTTCGTGTGATTTTCGTCTGATTTTTTGTGTGATTTTCGTCTGATTTTCGTGTGTGCTTTTCGTCCCCCTGTAATGTGTATGTTGGCCCTGTATTTATAGGGGTGTGAAGGTGCAGTAATGGCAGGAGACAGCCATTAAACAGGCCACTAAATGCTATGAGACAAGAAACGGACACATTAAATAATTCCCTTTTCTGAAACGTTTGTGTCTCTGGAATGAACCTGGACGCTTTTGGATTTCGAATGCTTTCAGGCCATGCTCTTCGATTGGCCCTGATTTTCCTCCTTCGACTAGGCTTTCTATGTACCCTTCGTATGGGCCTTCTGAATACTTCTTCGAATGGTCTTGAGTTGCACAAAATCACTCTGGTCGAATCAGCTCTTTAGGAACAGAAAAGGCAAGAATCTGGCCTTTAACTCAGGAATTAAATCCACAACCAGCATTTAATTATTTCTATATTTGCAAGGGAAACATGCCATTTTCTCATGTTCAGTGTACCTGGACATGTTTGAGTGCCCTCTTGATGACCTCCTTCGAATGGGCTGATGGCACCCTTCGAATGCTCTTTGAAAGCTTCTTCGAATGGACCTTTTGAATGCCTCTTCGAATGGACCTTTTGGAATTCCAATCGAAGGACACTGTTATAATTCCAATTGAAAGGCTCCTTCATAATGCCAATCGAAATGTTTCTTCAGAGTGCCAATCGAAATGCTCCTTCAGAATGGCAATCGACTCCTCCTTCAGAATGCCAATCAAAATGCTTCTTCAGAGTGCCAATCGAAATGCTTTTTCAGAATGCAAATCGAAGCATCACTCAAAAATTTTCCTTTTCCTTAGGCAAGGGTTTGTGATCAACCATGCAGGGGGAAGACTTTGGAAAACATGAGAGGGCAAATTTTGGGGTGCAACAGTTAGCAAAACAAACAAAAAAACAAGATCATAGTCCCTCGATGACGCTATTCAAATTTGCCTTACAAAAATGATCTTAGTCCCTCAAAATGCTATGATGCTTTGCAACATTGCTAATCATGGTCATCCGATGACCCAACGCCCGTCCCTTCACATCCAACGATGGGGCTTCTTACCAAATCAATGGTAAGATAGCAACATCTAAAGGAGGAGGAAAAGAACATCTAAGACCTTTTGAGTAGGTAGGTTCGCTCTTAGTTACTCGCTTGCTGACAACAAAAACATTTTTACACCAACACTCTCATTTGAAACATTTTCAAAAGACAACACTTTGTATGCGTTCTTATAGAAACGAGAATCATCACAAAGACACCTTTTCAAAATCACTTTAAAAAACACATCTCACAAACACCTCTTTGAACTATTTTTCGAAACAAACACTTTGTATGCGTTCTTATAGAGATGAGAACCATTATGAAGTTCCATTTTCAAAAATACTTTCAAAAACCACACACAAAGCACAATTTCAAACAAAGGCAATTGATCTATCAAGTAACTAAGAGCCCATGGAAAACCATGGATGAAAAGGGTGTTAGTACCTTCCCTTTTCATAATCTACCCCCCGAACTCAAGAAAAAATCTCAAAGGTCTTTCCTGTGCTTTTTTTCCTTTCCTTTTGGATAAAAGAAAAGCCGGTGGCGACTCTTGCTAACCGTAACA
The DNA here is from genome assembly GCA_948472305.1 of Vicia faba. Classification (NCBI taxonomy): domain Eukaryota; kingdom Viridiplantae; phylum Streptophyta; class Magnoliopsida; order Fabales; family Fabaceae; genus Vicia; species Vicia faba. The sequence continues at coordinate 698,240,891 of OX451738.1, read as the reverse complement.
TTTACGATAAAACGCAAACACCCAAGTCAGTTCTCCCACCGTATCACAGGGTCCATCTTAGAAATCAAAAATGTGTTATGAGTCAACATATATTATCTTAGCCGGCGAGTGTAATACCCCAAATTTGTCCTACTCCTTTTACTTATATCTGGCTTGTGCATCTCACATTTTTTATGTACATGACCTTCATTAGGTCTTCTAACACATCATGCATCATTCATCAATAAAATTTGGCATGAGACCAGAGATCTTGGAGAATTAGGGTTTTACAATGGATAAGGTGTTCGTATTTAATAAAGGTTGATTCCTTCTTCGAGCATTAAATAGAGGCATTAAGGTCGTGATTTATGGTTATTGAGATTTCTTAAGCTACAAAGATATTATTTTTGTATCAACAGCAGGTTGTAGGGTTGCCCTATTTAAAGCTATGTATCTAGGGTTTATATCCTATTATATGCAGGTTTGCCAACATTTTACTAGGTGTTTGATGGATAGAAAAGCATGAAGAAGGGTGTTGTGAATTCGTTGTGACCAAGGGTATTATTGTTCTTAATTGTTTGAGTGCTTGTATTGCAAGTCGGCTAGGGCATGAGAATTGAAATTAAGGTTTCTTCAAGACATGGTACTTTGTGAGGTCATCAGTTACCAAGGCAAAGGTTCAGGAGTTGAATTGTGAACACTAAATCATGAATCAGAGGATAATTTTGCGGGTTCATTATTACACTTGTAGCTCATGGAGCAAACAAATGTCAATTGAATGGTTTTGTTAATGGAGGTGTGGTTTAGAATTGCTCATCCGAGTTCATTATAGTGTGTTCCAAGTTCTGTTTATAATTCCATAAAAAATAAATATTAATAATCCAGAACCATTTCAATCTACTGTTAAAAATAAAACAAACATATTTTCATTACAAAGGCAGTCCAAGTACACCATTGTTACTTCAATCTATTTAAATAAAATGCATTCAAACAAAATTCCTAAATTCTAAACTTAAGCTCTATCTTTGTTATCCAACTATTCTTCATGCTTCTTTGTCAAAAATCTTTCCAAAATTCATTCTCTTAAAGGTCATTATATCAACAAAAGCCATGCTTATACTTGTTGCACATTAATCTTTCCTATCTACTTGCCAGACCATCAATTTAACCTGCATTCCATTTACAATTTAACCTGCGTTTTGAATTTTTTGTTCGCAAAATGTCGTGGTAAGCAAGAGTCGCCACTGACTTTTATTTCATCCAATTGGAAAGGAAAAAAGTACAGAAAAAATCCTTTTTCGAGATATTCTGAGTACGGGGGGTAGATTATAGAAAGGGAAGGTGTTAACACCCTTTCTATCCATGGTTTTCCATGGGCTCTTAGGCACTTGCTCATCTTTTAAAAATTACTTGTGTATGTGCTTTGTTTTTGAAAAGTTTGATTCGTGATAACCCTTGTATCAGTCCTCAAAGGTGTGACGAAGTTGTTTTGAATGTTTGTCTGAAAAGTGTAAGTGTGAAAAGTTTTGATTTGAGCAAGTACCTACTAGCATCTACCTACTTGAAAAAAGATCGTTTCTATTCTTGTTTCCTTTAGACAATGCTATCCTACTATTGAGAAATAGGTAGCACCGTCGTTGGAGTTTGTAAGGGTCAATTTGAAAGGGACGTACGATCACTAAAGCAATGTTAGGACATCTTAGTAATAACCCTAAAGTCTTAAGATCATATTCGAGGCAACATTGTCGAGGCAACATTTCCGAGGCAACATCCGAACGAGACATTTGATCTTTTCAGACAAGAGGGCAACCACTAAGACACCCTATACTTAATGATTGTTTACCGAAGGAAACCGAAGTGAGAGTATACCCTAAGAGTGATATGTGTGAGTGATTTGTTTTCAGTTATTTAATCTTTGCACATTAGGGTTTTCTAACCATATTAATTTGCCATGCATTCTTGTCATACAATCCTATTAGCATACATCTAGACAGTTAAATATTTGCGGGAATTGAAAATGCGAGAAAGTAAATCTATGCTATACAAGGCTTCGGGGAGGGGGATTAATTACATATCCAAAAACCCAGGAATTTAAACAGTAAATAAAACCCTAAATTAAACTATTACAAACCATGAACAGTTACAAAAATATTGGCAAAATAATAATAAGCGCGTGACGAATTAAATGCGAGGCGATTAGGGTTTTGACCCTTGACTAATCTTATTTGGTTAAAAAAAAGTTTTTGTCATGTTTTGTTATTTGAGAAAATAATGAAAGAATTGAGTTAAAAAGAAAATCCTAAGTTCTAATTAATTTTAAATTAAGAAGAAAAAAAAGTAATTCATTCTAAAAACCTAATTTTGTATTTTTATTTTATTTGAGAAAGGAAGAAAAATTAAATCAAGAATTAACCTAATTTTCTAATTGAATTTTAATTTTGATAGAAATTAAAGTTGCCCTAAATTAATTAAACTAATTAATAAAAAAAATTTATTAAGAAAACAAATATTTTTTTTGTGATTTTTTATTGGTTGATTTAAAATAAAATATCTTTTGTGTTGATTAAAAAAACAGAATAATTAAAGAAAATAAATTAAAGAAAGAAAAATAATGGAAATAACCGAGTGGGCCTGCTGTCAGCAGATCTGGTTCTGGCTGATGGATCCAGAAGATGGTGACCCTCAGAAGATGGGGGGCGTTGTATCTGATCCCGACTGGTGGATCAGAAGATGCTGCTCTTCAGAAGATGAGGTGCATTGGATTTGATTCTGGCTGATGGATCCAGAAGGTGATGCGCTGGATCTGGTCCTAGCTAGTGGATCCGAAGATGCTGCTCCTCAGAAGATGCACGTGCTGGATCTGGTGAAAACAAAGGAGAAAATACCAAAAGCTCATGCCTGGGCTCGAACCCAGAATAATGAGCTTCTGACTTCCTTCTTCTTACCAACTGCGCTGGACATTAACTTGTTAATACAATAAAAACAAACAGTATATCAGAAAAACAAGTTTCTGGCCAAAGTAATGCGCCAAAATTTGAATCAGCCAATCAGGTTGTGACACGTTGTTGTCTTCTTCGCTGGAACCTTCGTTTTAGGTTCTGAACCTTTACCTACAGACGTAGGCCTGTTGCTGCAACCTGTGTCATTCAAGAATCAAGCATATGCGATATAAATTCAATTGGGGACCATGGATCAGCTGGGTTTGAAATTCTGATCTTCATGGTACCCATTATCCGGTTTAATTTCGCTTGAAAACCGAAACCTCAAATTGGAGAACGAAACCCTAACAAAGGAAAAAAGCTTATTCCTGCACTGTAACTCAAATCAAACTATCCAGAAACATTGCAAACATGATGATGAACACAAATATGTAATTTAAACATGCCAAATATGCAAAAATTACAGTAATCAAATTTGGATATTTGTGCAAACCATAAGAATGCTAGGCAGTGATTTTGGATGTTCTGATGCCTGCAAACGATTGGGATTGCTTCCTGAGATATTCTAGAATAGGTTGCTGGCCTTGAATTGTTCTCAAAGATCCTCTATCCTTAAATCATAACTTCACTTTTGTCAAGATTTTTGAGTTTTGTTCTTCTAGTCTCACGCCTCCATCCTCTTTCTTTTGATCTGCCAAGCTTTCTTATATAACCTAGAGTGAATTAGGTTAACAAATTTGGATTGAATCTTGAAGCTTTGATGAGATTTGATTTGACTTTTAATTTGTATGATATCCTTCCAAATTTGGCCTAACCATGCCAATTTCGTGCCAATCAGCCTTGATATGATCTGATTCTGATGTGCCAGCATAATGAGCTTATGATTCTATCCAAAAAATCCAATCCAAACAAATCTTTGCTATTATTTACCAATTATTTGTTTTAATTCAATTTTTAATAAATAAAAACCAAAAATAAAATAAATAATGAAGAAAATAACATGTGAGTGAGTATTTTGGTCGTGGACAATGTAATAAGCAAGATTCAATCGTGAAAAACTAGGCCCATTTGACAAAAAATGTATTTTTTGAGCACATTTAACTTTTGGCAATTTTGCAAAAAAGGTCAATTTGGCCAATGCATAACTCTGTCAATTTTGACCCTAGAGAGGTGTTCTTGGACTTTTTAGAAAGCTTAGGATGTCCCCTAAGCAACCCTTTTGGTATCATCTCAATTGAGTCTTCCATTTTCATGTATGAAGCTTTGACCCAAAAGATGTTTTTTGTTGACTTTTCAAAATGACCTATAATGTCAAAATTCATATCTTCTTGTGAGTGCATATTTTGAACTTGGGAGCTGAAGATGAATTGTATGGAATTTCATCCTATTAAAAATGAGATTTGGATGGGTCATTTCTAATAAAGTATGAGAAAGTTATGCTTGGTCAAAGTTGAGTTGACTTTTCCTACAAAACCCTAATTTAGCAACTTTTATGTTTTAATGAATTGTGAGCAATCCTTGAGGAATCATGATAAACCCTTGATCAAATGATGAATAATACTTTAAAATGACGATTTTGACCAAAAATCTTGAAGTTTAACTGTATGTGGGCCACAATTGACTTTTAACCTATCATAGTTGATTTTCAGGCATTTGAGCAATTGACTGAGCAAACTTCTTGTGAAAGGCTTGAAACTTGACATGGATGATCTTGAGAACATATTAGGAAAATGGTGAGCATTTGAGTCCTTTGTGGTTCATATATCATGATGAAAAATGAAACCCTAATTTGAGGTGGACGGCCTTAGGAGGGAGTTTGTCTGGTCAACTCTTGACTTTCCTTGAACAATTTAGGGACCTCACTTGCCATGTGTTGAGAAATATGGGAGGAAAAATTTTGGGGTACAACAGCTGCCCCTGTTCAATCTTCTTAAACCTGGGGATATAGATTGGCTCGTTTGCCTTTCGTGATCTAAAGGTGGAAGATGATTGAACACTAGAGTGCCCAGAAATTTGCACCCGCATGAAGTGATACCTGATTTGTGATATCGGGAATGGGCTTATAGATGCCATTTGGAAGTCGATGATGAAATATGGGATTATAAATATTCTCTGAAGAGGTGTCGATCGCATAAGAGATTCCTTTGCGAGAACCTGTATACCTGTTGTTTGAGGAGGACTCCGCTAGGGAATGCTGGTCTTTGTCTTAAGAGAAATGGAGTTTTAGGAGCTTCTGTTGTCCGTTACTCTACTGAGGAATAATTCCGGTTTGGGAAGCGGAAGTGAACTGTGTGTTTGGTCAGGGTATATGTTACACCGCGACTTTCTGGGGAAATGTGAAACCAATTATATTTGATCGGGTCTCGGTCTTGCAGTGTTGTGGACTGCTGTCTGGGGATAAGAGAGGAAGAACCTGGATAGTAAGTTTATGAGAAGTGTGATACGGTGGGAGAACTGACTGTGTGTTTTGCGTTTGTTTTCGCAAATGTTTCGGTTGAGCAAGAGTCGCCACCGACTTTTTATTTTATCCTAAGGAAAGGTTTAAAAAGCACAACAAAAACCTTTGAGATATTTTCTTGGGTTCGGGGAGTAGATTATAGAAAGCGAAGGTATTAGCACCCTTTCTATCCATGGTTATCCATGGGCTCTTAGGTACTTGCTTAGATCAACTTGCCTTGGTTTTCAATTGTTTGAAATGGTGTTTTGTTTGTGAGTTTTGAAAATGTTTTGAAAAAGATGCCTTGTCTAGGCTACCCTTGTAACAATTCTTTACTCGAATGTTTTACAAAAGGTGTTTTGTCTTTTTGAAAAGATGTTTCAAGGTTTTTTTGAAAGTTTGTTTTGAAAGTGTTGGTGAAGTGTGGTTTGAAAAATAGGCAAGTGCTTTGGTTTTGCAAGTTGACAAGTACTTAAGAGCTATCTACCCTAAAGTTCTCAAAGATTTTTGTTATGTTTTAACCCTTTTAACAATTTTGTTCCACCATTGCATTTGGTGGACAATCTTGTGTTAGGATGTGAAAGGGACGGGCGCGGGTCATCGTTTAGACCATAATTGCAATGGTGCTAAGTATCTTTGGGCAATTTTTCCTTGAAAGGGACTTGATCATTTTAGGCAACTTTTCGAAAGCGTCGTCGAGGGACTATGATCATTTGAATTGTTTGTTTTGCCCAAAGAGACCTAACATGCAATATGGCCCATTATTGAAGGCAACAAGTGGAATACCCTAGGGGTGCAAGTGTGATTGGTGTTGTCCATTTTCATGCTTGATTATCTTGAAATTAGGTCAAACTATTTTTGTTCTTTTTATTTGCATACAAACCCTAATTCTAACGTGGTATATTTAGAAAGCATTAAAGTGCGAAAAATAAAGTTCTAAACTATTACAACACAATATGGGAAGGGGGTACAAATGTTCAAATGGGGGGTATTTGACAAGGAATTTAAACCTAGCTATTACATCAATTTGGAATTATTTACAAAATATTTAATTGCACAAATTAAATAGAAATAGAATGAATATGCAAAATGTAAAAAGGGTTTTTATATGTATGAAAAAAAGGTATTTTTTTATGTCAAATAAACAAAATAAAAAAAAGTATTATTTTTTGGAGTTTTTTATGTTTTAAGGGCAAAACCCTAATTTATTAAGTAAATATATTAATTATTTAATATGTACAAGTATTTATTTATTATATACAAAAATAAAATAAAAATGAAGTATATTTATAACAAAGTATTTTTTGAGGTCAAATATTAATAAAAGAAAAAAAGTATGTATTTTTGTATTATTTACTAGATATTCTAATAAATATATATATATATATATATATATATATATATATATATATATATATATATATATATATATATATATATATATATATATATATATATATATATATATATATATATATATATATATATATATATATATATATATATATATATATATATATATATATATATATATATATATATATATATATATATATATATATATATATATATATATATATATATATATATATATATATATATATATATTTGTATTATTTTCTAAATATGTATTATATAAATATAATAATAATATTTAATATTTATAAAAAAAAAGTATATTTTATATAACATATTTTCAGAAGATAAAACAAAATAAAAATGAAAATAAAATGTGTTTACATTATTTTTTCTATTTATTCTAAATAATAATATTATGTACTTATTTACATACAAATATCAATATAATCAAATAAATGCCTAAAAAATATAAAAATGGTGTAAAAAATATTTTTTATGTTTTTAATACTTTTATCAAAAATAAATAAATCAGAATAAAAAAGGAAAAGTCAAAAAATCATTAAAACAAACAAAATGGGCTCAGGGGGTGTGAAAGTAATAACATGGTGCAAATAAGAAATATAGTACAAGCCCAGCCCAATAGGTTCTTCTTCAACCTCTGGCCAGAACTGTGACAAAAACGCGCGCTTGGAACACTGGTTCAAACACCTGGATTCTTTGACTTTTTGCACAAACTTACAACACCAAAAATGTTAAGCATTGAATCACGATTCTGGATATGTAAAGAACTCCTCCTAACTCTCAAAAATGAGAGAGAATTTTATCATTCCCAAATCTTAACCTAACTTTTTATCAATATTCAGACCTTAAATTCTCACAGCATATGCAAAATAAATGAAAAGTAAAGGTATGTACAGTTTTAGGGGCATGAGTAGAACACTTCTTATTCACAAACCTAGAGCTAACAATGCCTACATTAAGAGTTAGAAGTTCAAGAATATACATGTTCAGTTGAAGTTGTATCTGATGATGGAGGTACTTTCAGAGCAAGGTGATGATTGGTACAGCTTCCTTGATGTCCAGGGATGCTATTCCAAGATTTACTTTGTCTTGAAACCTTTTGAATCGTCCTATGGAACTTCAGCTGCAAAACAAGAAAATGAAAATGGTGGTGTTGCCTGGGAATGTTACAGGTCGTGTTTGAGGTTTGGATTAGCTTCAAGGGATGTTGTGGGGTGTGTTTGATGTGGTTTTAGCAAGAATGTATGAAAGGGATGAGAGTTGGAACTCAAACTGCAGCAGGCCCTGTTTTTGTGCAGTTCAATGGTGATTTTGTGAGTGAGAGTGTTTGGGACTTGGTTAGCTCGTGTTCTAGCTTAGGATGGATGTTTAGGAAGTGTACAAAGTATTTTCTTAAGCTTTTTTGTGTTGAGATGAAAGTTGTGTGTGTTATGCTAGCTTTCTTCACACTTAAGCAAGCAAATGTCCACTTGAGTTTTAGACATCTAGAGGCCCCCTAATGTGCTGCAAACCTTGGCATTGATCAGTGTGATTAGTCCTAAACTTGTGCCAAAGAGATTTCAAATGTACTTGCTGATTTGCAACTTTGACATAAAGTTTAACTTTTCAAAAATGGATATTATGCTTTATCTAAAAATGGCTTAATCTTGCAAATAATGTTTGGACACACAAAATAAGGATTTGGCACAATGAGTATGCATTAAATTATTGAGTGCAAATGGGATTAGAGGCCTGTAATGTAGCATAAACCAAGCTGACTTGAAAATGGTAATGTGTATGAACATGTCTTGGTCAAGAACAAAAGTGACTTTTGCCCAACTTGCCAAATTCGATTCTCCCTAACCATGAGGTTGTTTGATGAGTTCTTGGACATTTTGGAAAGCTTGGAATGTGTACTACAATCCATATTTGAAATTCAAATTGAAATTCCAAGTGGAAGTATGTGAAAAATGGTCTTGAAGTTAGGTAAAAACCTTGCCTAAAATAGGTCAAATTTTCACTAAGTTAAGAATGGTTTGATACCCTTGTTCCAAAAATTGTAACTTGAGCTACAAGCTTCTTTTGGGAAAACTTTGTGAATCAAAGTTGTAGATTATGCAATAGGCTACAACTTTCATGTTTTGAATTTTGTTTGAATCCAAATGAATCTTGGTGAGAAAGTGGGGCAAAGTTGGGAAAAAATTAGGATTTTCCATAACTTAGAAAAATTCTAAGTTATGAAAAATCTTCATTTCAAACCCTAATTTGCAATTCTTGGTTTCTTGGTGAACAAGTTTCATGATTTGGCATGTTTTGATGAAAAATGAATCTTGACTCTTGATTTTGACCAAAAAGTCAAAGTTTGACTTTTCAGTATACAGTCAAAATTGATCAATTGACTGGGAAATTCAACTATCAATCTTGTGCATTTGGGATCTTTTGAACTTGTTGATCATGTCAAGACAATTCCATGGGGTCCTTGAGTCCATATGTGAGTTTGGTTTGCCATTGGTTAGGTCAAACAGTCAAAAATTGCCTTTGTGCAGTCAAAACCCTAAAAATGACCATTTTGCCCTTTTGATGATCTGATCAAATTTCTTATGGAATTGTGATCCAAACTTGATCAAATGGTCCATGTGAGTTCATAATGTTGATGTGGGTCAATTTTCATGAGATTTGACTATCAATTGGCCACAGTTGACTTTTTCCCCAATACAGCTGATTTCTAGGTCAACTGTCCAATTGACTGGGCAAAACTTGGAATCAAGACTTGAAACTTGGTATGGATAAACTTGGGAGCCCAATATGAAGCATGAAAGTCATCTTAGGAATTTTTGGCCAAAACATCTTTGTACAAACACAAACCCTAATTTGGGTCAACAGTGCAAGGAGAATTCTTGAGCAGATGAAACCCTAACTAGATCTTGAGCTCCAAGGGCTTTGTGATGAGAAATCATTGAGAAATGGGAGGGAAAATTTTGGGGTACAACAGTTTCCCCTGTTCAATCTTCTTGAATCCGAAGAGTTAGATTGGCAGGTTTGCCTTTCGTGACTCGAGGGTAAAAGGAGATTGGACACTAGAGTGCCCTTAAATTTGCACTTGTCAAAGCAATGGATGCGGGAATGGGCTTAGAGACGCCATTTGGAGATGGGCTTAACGATGCCATCTGGAAGAGTGACAGAAACTTGTCGGGGATGGGCTTAAAGATGCCATCTGGAATGAGTATCAGAAATGTGTCCATGTTTTGGACCATCTCTGAACTGGGGGTCTGAATAAGCAATAGATTGACATCCGTTGTTGGGAGGAATCCGTAAAATGTTTTCAAAAATTGCATCTGAACAAGTTGACAGATTAACATCCGTTGTTGGGAAGAATCCATAAACTGTTTTCAGAAGTCTGGAGAAGAATCTGAACAAGCGATAGGTTAACATCCGTTACTTGGAGAACCCGTGAACTGTTTTCAGAAATCTTGCAGTTGAATAAGCAATAGAGCAGCATCCGTTGTTGGGAAGCATCCGTAAACTGTTTTCAAAAGTTGCATCTGAACAAGCGATAGATTAACATCCGTTGTTGGGAAGAATCCATAAACTGTTTTCAGAAGTCTTGAGAAGAAACTGAACAAGTGATAGGTTAACATCCGTTACTTGGAGAACCCGTGAACTGTTTTCATAAATCTTGGAGTTGAATAAGCAATAGAGCAGCATCCGTTGTTGGGAAGCGTCCGTAAACTGTTTTCAAAAGTTGCATCTGAACAAGCGATAGATTAACATCCGTTGTTGGGAAGAATCCATAAACTGTTTTCAGAAGTCTTGAGAAGAAAACTGAACAAGTGATAGGTTAACATCCGTTACTTGGAGAACCCGTGAACTGTTTTCAGAAATCTTGGAGGTGGAGGAAGAACCGGTGTAGGGTTTCCTGATGATGAGCTCGTATAAAACTGCATCTGGATGAATCTGGAATAAGCATTAGAATGTTGCCATGTCTGGGTCACATCTGAACTATCCCTGGAAAGACTCTCGGAAGATAATGATTTTGTCTGTCGACTGATCTTACCTGAAAAGGTAGAGAGTTAGTTATATGCAATGTCATGATGTATGATGCAATGTATGTCGTATGATATGAATGTAAATGAATGCGCATGTAAGCTGGAGAGTTGTCTTGCAAAGGATAGACGAATCCGCGATGGCTGAAGATAGAAGCATCTTGACTGCTGCCAGGAAGAATAATTCCTTGGCTGCTGCTGGGGAAGAGAATTCCTGATGACTTCTACTGGGGAGTTCCAATCTAATAGACTCATGCTGGGGAGGTAAGACTGAGAATCTTCAGTTTGGTGGGAAGCATCTCTGTGGGGAGAAGGTTCACTAGTCTGGTTCCGCTGGGGATACTGAAACTTAGTTCTGAGGGGAATTGAGTTCCGGAGGATTCTCTGGCTGGGGATTGTATTGATAAGCTATGTTGGGGAACTCTGATGAACTCCACTGGGGATAGGAAGAAATTTTCCGAGTGCGATCTTCCGTGGCAATAAGCTGAGGATAACCCAGTTATAAGCCCTTGTGAGGAATAACCTTGAATAAAGCTCGGGAGAGACGTCCGTACTCTGCAGGGGATAAGCCTCCAAAATCTACTGGGGATAAGCCTCAAGACTTGCTGGGGATATGGATTCCAAATCTCCTGGGGGTTTCCTTTGAAAGGGTATCAAGATATCCAACTGCACCTGCAACCTATCAGTAGTCCTCTTTCTTGATTCATAAGGAAATGATTATGTTCAAATGCATATGCCTGTTTAACAAAACATTGGACGTTTCTCAAAATAAAACAATTAGTGCAAGAGAAAAAGAACAAGGAAAAGACACAAATTTCTGGGAAAAGTATTTGTATTAACTTTCTCTGAGTATATTTGTACAAAGGAGACAATCATCCTAGTAAGAGGATTTTGTCGTAAATATTGAAAGATTTATACAAAATAAAGATGGCTATGTGAAATAATTTCGTGGGATTCCATTCCGCTATAGCCTTCACAACTCTGAATATCTGTCCATTCAATGCTTCGTTTGCCGATGACTGGATTGATCAGAAATCTGGGACTGGTTGATGAAGAGATTGTCTTTGAAGTGATCCGACGAGACATAGTCATACGCTTTAATTCCCTAACTTTTGCCTGAATCGCCCTTTCGGGTTTTCGATCCACCGGGAAACCACTTTTTGCCCAAGCCGCCCTTTCGGGTTTTCAACTTGCCGGGTGTACAGATTTTTTTGTTTTTATCCCTAATTTTTGCCTGAACCTCCCTTTCGGGTTTTCGGTTCACCGGGATGCCCATTTTTTCCCAAGCCGCCCTTTCGGGTTTTCGACTTGTCGGGTTATTTTATGCGTAGTATCTTTTGACTATGTCTGCGTTCGCAGGGTGCAGCAAATCATCGCCGTCCATGGTGGTCAGGATCATTGCACCACCAGAAAATATGCTCTTGATCACAAATTGTCCTTCATATGTAGGAGTCCATTTGCCCCTGGGATCACTTTGCGGCAAGATAATCCGCTTGACTACTAGATCTCCGACTTGATACACTTGACATCTGACTTTCTTATTGAAGGCCTTGATCATCCGTTTTTGGTACGTCTGACCATGGCATATAGCAGTGAGTCGCTTCTCGTCGATCAAATTGAGTTGATCAAGTCGGGTCTGCATCCAATCATCTTCATTCAAACCTGTGTCCTTCATAATCCTTAGAGAAGGAATCTGAACCTCCATAGGTAGGACAACTTCCATGCCATATACCAAAGAAAATGGGGTTGCCCCAGTTGAAGTACGTGTCGTCGTACGGTATCCGTGTAGAGAAAACGGTAACATCTCATACCAGTCTTTGTAAGTGACTGTCATTTTCTGAATGATCTTCTTAATGTTTTTGTTCGCAGCTTCAACAGCACCATTCATCTTCGGCCGATAGGGAGATGAATTGTGATGATAAATCTTGAACTGTTCGCACAATGCGGTGATCATTGTGTTATTCAGATTTGTACTGTTGTCTGTGATGATCATGTCTGGAACACCATACCGACATATGAGATTTTGCTTGATGAAGCGGGCAACCATATTCTTAGTAACAGAGGCGAAGGAAGTTGCTTCGACCCATTTGGTGAAATAGTCAATGGCAACCAGGATGAAGCGATGTCCGTTGGAAGCCGTGGGCTTGATCTCTCCAATCATGTCAATGCCCCACATTGCAAATGGCCAAGGAGCAGTCAGAACGTTGAGAGGAACCGGAGGGATATGAACTTTATCAGCATAGACTTGACATTTGTGGCAAGTACGGGAATGTTGATGGCAGTCAGCTTCCATGGTAGACCAGTAATAGCCTGCCCTTAGGATCTTCTTAGCCATTGTATGCCCGCTCAAGTGAGTGCCAAATGTGCCGTTGTGTATCTCATTCATGATCAACTCTGCTTCAGCTTTGTCTACGCATCGGAGTAATACACAATCATGGCTTCGCTTGTAAAGGATGTCGTTGCTCAGGAAGAATTTGGCAGCAAATTTCCTTAAGAACTTCTTGTCATTTACGGAAGCTCCTTCGGGATAATCTCTAGTCTCGAGATACCTTTTGATTTCATGGAACCAAGGTTGTTCAACTACTTCTTCGGTATTAATCTCGTGACAATGTGCCGGTTCATCCATTCGCTCGATGGTGATTTGGGGAGCCTCGTTATCCCAGTTGAGTTTAAACATGGAGGACATTGTTTCCAGAGCATCTGCTAGCTGATTCTCTTCTCGCGGGAAATGCTCGAAGGTAATTTGCTCGAAATGAGGCAACAATGTCAAGACATGTTCTTTGTATGGGATAAGATTAGGATGCTTGGTATCCCACTCTCCTTTGATTTGACTGATAACCAAAGCCGAGTCCCCAAATACGATCAAAGATTTGATCCCCAAGTCTATAGCAGCCTTGAGACCAAAGATGCAAGCTTCATATTCAGCCATGTTGTTTGTGCAGCTGAAGCAAAGTCGGGCCGTGAAAGGTGTGTGACAGCCTTCCGGAGAGATGAGCACTGCACCGATACCGTTTCCAAGTGCGTTTGAAGCACCATCAAAGTACAGGGTCCATCGGGATCCCTTTTCGGGTCCGTCATACTGTCCGTTACCTTCAATGTTGTCCAAATTCATGATGTCCTCGTCTGGGAAGTCAAACCTCATGGGTTGATAATCTTCGATAGCTTGATGAGCCAGGTGGTCATCTAGTACACTCCCTTTTATAGCTGTTTGGGTGGTGTACTGGATGTCATACTCAGTTAGGATCATCTGCCATCTGGCTATTCTTCCAGATAAAGCGGGATTTTCGAAGATATACTTGATAGGATCCATTTTGGAAATCAACAAGGTAGTATGAGTCAACATATACTGCCTTAGTCGGCGAGCAGCCCATACCAAAGCGCATCAATTTTTCTCGAGCAGTGAGTAGCGAGTCTCACAGTCGGTAAACTTTTTGCTAAGGTAATAAATAGCATGCTCTTTTCGACCAGACTCGTCATGCTGGCCCAAAACACACCCCATTGAGTTATCCAAGACGGTCACATACATGATCAATGGTCTTCCTTCGACGGGTGGCATCAGAATAGGAGGTTCTAGCAAATAATCCTTGATTTTATCAAAAGCAGCTTGGCAACCGTCGTTCCATTCGACTACCTGATCTTTCTTTAAGAGTTTGAAAATTGGCTCACAGGTAGAAGTCAGATGAGAGATGAATCTGGCAATATAGTTCAAGCGCCCCAAGAACCCTCTAACCTCCTTTTCAGTACGGGGAGCAGGCATCTCTTGTATTGCTTTCACTTTTGCTGGATCGACTTTAATGCCTTTGTTGCTTACAATGAATCCTAGAAGTTTACCAGACCTAACTCCAAAAGTGCACTTACTTGGATTCAGCCTGAGTTTGTATTCTTTCAACCTGGCAAACAGCTTTTCTAGATGCTCAAGGTGCTCTTCCTCTGTTTGTGACCGAGATATCATATCGTCTACATAAACTTCAATCTCATGATGTATCGTATCATGAAACAAAGCTACCATGGCGCGTTGATAGGTTGCCCCAGCGTTCTTCAGCCCGAACGGCATCACCTTGTAACAGAAAAGTGCCCCATTGTGTGACAAAAGTTGTTTTCTCCATATCCTCGGGGGCCATTCTGATTTGATTGTAGCCCGAGAATCCATCCATGAAGGAAAACACTTTGTGCTGCGCTGTATTGTCGATCAAAATGTCAATGTGTGGAAGCGGAAAATCATCTTTGGGGCTGGCCCTATTCAAATCCCGGTAGTCCACACACATCCTGACTTTGCCATCTTTCTTAGGTACTGGCACGATGTTAGCGACCCATTGAGGATAGGACGTAACAGCCAGAAAGCCAGTGTCGAATTGTTTCATCACTTCTGCTTTGATCTTTTCAGACATGTCAGGCCTCATTCGGCGGACTTTTTGCTTGATCGGTGGACAATCCTCTCTTGTGGGGAGACGGTGAACCACGATGTCCGTGTCTAAACCCGGCATGTCTTCATAAGACCAAGCGAAGATTTCAACATACTTATTCAACAACTGTATCAGGCGTTCCTTGACACTTGGTTCTAGATTGGCACCCACTTGCACCTCCTTCCGGTCTTCCTCGGTCCCCAAGTTGACAGTTTCCAATGACTCTTCGTGCGGTAAGATGGCCCTTTCCTCTTGCTGTAGAAGTCTGGCTAGTTCCCCTGGTACTTCACAACCTTTGTCATCTTCGTACTCGGCTTGATTGACCAGATCTTCAGAGTTATTGAAGGATATAGCAGAATAGTCACCCATGGAATCCGGAGTGGATGGGTACCTGCATTAGTGAGTGTGGGTGTGTGTAAGGGATAACCATCCTTAAACAAAAAATGCAAAAGGAAAGAAAATGAACACAAGCAGTTTATCAAATGAAAAACGTCCAATGAATCATTAAACATGGCATATGGATATGAAAAATAATCAAAACCCTTACAAATGGACCTACATGCCCCGGGCAAGGCATGAGGTGAAAAAGATAGTGTACGGATTGTTTGAAAATAAATATTACAGACCGAATAGGAAATGTTTGACAAATAAATTACTGATGAATAAAAGTGATGGGAACAAAGTCCTTTGCCTCCCAGTTGCATAATCCTCCTTTGACAGTTGGGTAAATCCACTCTTCGATGTTGCTCTCTTTGCCTTCATCCTCCAAAGCGTTGATTCCGTAGGGAGAAATTTTGACTGGCGCTCTTTCAATCTTCGAATGGCGCATAGCTTTCTGGCCCGCGGTAGTGAACCCTAATCCAAATTTGTCGGTCTTATGTGGAATATCAGGCAACTGCCCCCATGCTGAATTCTTCCCCTCCTTTATTGCGGCCCTTGCGTCCTCCAGAGATGCCATCCTGGCCATCTTCCTCGGTGTCTCAGCTTCCAACTTTGCTACTATTATTTCAGGAAGGACTTCTTCGAAATGTTGGAAAGGCGTCTCAGTGAACTCCCCTTCTACCTCCACATACCGGAAGGAGTTCAAGTGGCTGATCATGTACTCCTCTTCGCCATGGACGGTTATGATCTTCCCCTTGACAGGGTACTTCAACATCTGATGTAAGGAGGAGGTGACTGCCCCAGCATGGTGTATCCAAGGCCTACCCAACAAGCAAGAGTATGACGGACGGATATCCATCACATAGAAAGTAGATTTAAACACCTCAGTGCCTATCTTGATGGGAATTTCAACCTCCCCATGGACCATTCTCTTCGAACGATCGAAAGCTCTGACAACAATATCACTCGGTTTCAACTCTAACCCTTCACAATCTAGTTGGTCCAAGGCCTTCTTAGGCAGTACATTCAGCGACGAACCAGTGTCGACCAAGACATGTGCGAGAGTAGTTCCTCGGCACTCGACTGAAATGTGCAAAGCATCATTGTGGTTTCTACCTTTGGGATTTAGGTCGGCATCAGAGAAGCCTAATCCATTGTCCGCAGTAAGGCTGGCCACGCAATTTTGTAATTGATCTGCGGAGGTTCCTGGGGCACATGGGCTGCCTTCAGGAATTTTATCAGAGCTTTAGCGTGCGCTTCCGAGCAAAGTTGTAGTGCCAGCATGGAGATCTTTGAGGGGGTTTGCCCCAGTTGTTCTACCACATCGTAATCGCTCCTTTTGATTATCTTCAAGATCTCATCCATTTCCTTCTTGGAGGTTTCCGGGATGACCAAGGGTTGAGCCCTCGTCCTGACGAGCTCATCTTGGATTCCCTTACCTTTATCAGCAGCGGTAGGAGGGACAGTACTAGGAACAACAACATCTTCAATCAAAGGGGTTCTAACGGAGAGTTTTATTGGTGCAGGGATGACCTTGTCAGCAGATGAGGTTCCAAAGATTGCTCTTGGAGGGGCAATCTCTGGAGAAAATATTCTCCCGCTCCGGGTGATTTTGCTCATGCCTACAATGTTACCAATGCTGGCTTCTTCATCATCCGAACTTTCTTCAGTTATTTCGATTTGTTTAATACCACGGTAGTAAACGTCACCGCCATAGTTCCATGGTATTGACTTCTCAGAAACATAGGGGACAGGCCCCGACATTGTTATCTTCAAAGGAACAGATTTCGTAACTGGTTTAATCTTAACAGGCTTTTTGACGGCCTTGGAAACATTTGCGTGAGTGGTTATGATTGAGACATCTTCAGTATGGGTTGGAGTAGCAGAAACTTTTTCAAACAAAATTTGTCGACTGTCCATTAGGCCTTGGATGCCTTTCTTCAGTAACGGACAATCAAACGGAAGAGAGTAACAACAAAAGCAGTCTTCTTTACATCCCGGGAAGATCCCGGCCTTTAACAGATTCAACTTGATGGTTAATAAAGGAGTTATCAGATCATTGACATCAGCAACATACAAATCTTCTTCAATGGCATTGACATTTCGGTCGTGCTTCGGCATGGGAGCAGATATCACATTAGGCTTCTCCGGAGCGTCTAACTCTACCTCCTTCGCCTCTATCAGGTCTTGGATTTTATGCTTGAGTGCCCAGCAATCATTGGTGTCGTTCCCGATACTGTCAGAATGGTAGGCGCATTTAGCATTAGGGTGATAATGCGGAGATGACGTATTCACATTCTTTGGTGCCTCTTTGATAGTGGCGAGATTCAACTTCAACAGATGGGGAAGCACTTGCGCTGGAGTCATATTAATACGGGTGAACTGTCGTTGTGGCCGTTCTGCCCGTTTCTGATTTGGTCTGGACTGGTTATAACGAGGCTGCTCACTTGAAGGATTTTGAATCATTACGGCCCCCACGGTTGGCCGGCGCTCAGTCTTCCCTGCTCTTCTTTGGGAGTATACAACAGCCGTTTCCTTTTTCAAAGGTTTCTTCTCAACACTTGCAGTAACACCCTTCTGAATCTTTCCTGACTTGATGCCAGCTTCTATTCTTTCGCCTGTTAAGATCAAATCGGTAAACCCCGCGGAAGAGTTACCAATCAGATGATTGAAAAATGGCCCAGATAGGGTCCCTAGAAACATATCAACAAGTTCACGGTCGGTTAAAGGAGGCTGCACCCTGCCATCCAAATCCCTCCATTTTTGTGCATATTCTTTGAATCCTTCGCCTGTTCCTAGTGACATACCCTGAAGTTGGGTACGAGTAGGAGCAAGGTCAGAATTGTACTGATATTGTTTGTAAAAGGCGGTGGCCAAATCTTCCCAATTTCGGACGCTGGTTCCCTCTAGCTGATAAAACCACTCCAGTTGAGTCCCAGAAAGGCTGTCTTGAAAGAAATGAATCCAAAGGTTTTTATCTCCCGTATAGGGTTGGATCTTTCTTACGTAGGACCGGAGATGCATTTTTGGACAGGACAGCCCATCATACCTCACAAAAACTGGAACTTTTAACTTTGGGGGAATCACAGTCCCGGCAACCAAACCCAACTCTTCAAAATCCAAACCCGGTACTCTCTGTAGCTCCATGGAGGCCAATCTGTCTTCTAAACCTTTGTATTTATCATCAGCTGGAGGGTATTGTTGATCAGAGTAATCTTCATCCTCTTCGACCTCTTCTTCTTCCACATCGGACTCGGAAGGTACCGCAGCCCCACCTCCTTTACTGGTCCCTTCATCAGAAATAGGAGGGAATTTAAGCACTCTCTTGGCCTCTCCGTCAAATCTTCTCCCTAAAGTAGCCACCCCGAGTCTCTTTTTCTTCTTTTTCACTGGGTCTTTATTCCCCAGCAAGGTCTTGAGATCCTCCTGACCTTTAGCCAAGGACGTCAGGAGTTGCTGGAACTGTGCATTCTGAGCTTGTAGGTCTTTGACTGTTTGCTCGAGATCCATCCTACTGAAATAAACAGCAGACATATAAGGAAACCTGGAGTGAGACCTGCTTATGCACATGATGAATGATATGCTTATGTATGCAATGCATTCAAGGATTTTGGAACATTCAAAATTGTTGTAGACGAAAAAGGAACGCACGTCATATTAATAAGAAGAAATTTGTTAGTACATAAATTCCCCATGGGCCAAATATTACAAAAACAACTTCTCAAGGTAAAAAGACATTGCGCATCCTCTTTGGTGCGATGTAGGTGTTAAGGGCCTCTTGCTCATGGAGTCGGCGGGTAAGCTCTAGAACCTTCTTCTCACTGGCGTAGAAGCTAGCTTCAAAAGTGTTCCGTTCCTCCTTGAGCTGAATCCAACTTTTCTGCATTTCCTCCCACGATGTAGGCATGTTAGGATGTAGGATGGTGTAGGGAACCTCTCCTTCCTTGACGGGCTCTTTAATCACAGGGAGTACATGAGGGTAAGGCATCATTAGACTTTGGGCTCGGGCTCGTACCCACTTGAGATAAGGCTCAAGAGGGATGGAGTTCTTGTGTCCCAGAGTCTTGTTATCAACCTTGTTGGGCCTCCCCCAAGCTCTGATGAATCTTTGGCGAAGTCCTTGCGCATCGTTGTCGAAGTCAAAAACTAGGTCAGGAATCAACATGTCATGAGGGCCATCCCTCCGTGCATATCCAAATTGCCTCAAAGCTAGGAAAAGGTTGTAGGTGATACCTCCTCTGGTTCCAAGTAAAGGAACATTAGGAAATTCTCCACAACGATCGACGATGATGACATTTTCTCTGGACCGAGAACGCCAATGTACATCAGAGTGAGTAAGAGTCATCAATCGTTGGGACCACCTTGAGCCTTGGTCATTCTTCAAGACAGATTGTGGAAGGTGAGAAATAAACCACCTTGCAAGGAGAGGAGTACAGCACATGAGAACACCCCTTTGTCTCATTGTTCGTGTGTAAAATGAGTGAAGGATGTCCCCAAGCAATGTTGGTATCGAATTTCTGGACAAGAAGATTTTGACGGTGCTGACATCTACCAGCTGATCAGGATTTGGGAACAAGACCAACCCATAGATAAAGAGTGCCACAATTTCTTCAAAGGCTTGTAGGTCCAATGAATTCCAACACTCTTGTGCTTTCTCAAACAAGAGTTTTGCTAAGAATCCTTTGACGCCACTTCTGGTTTCCCAATGCCCCTTGATGTCGGATGGTTGTAGATGTAATGCTCGAGCAACATCTTCCGGCTTTGGTTCCTTTTCCGTACCGTTGAAGGGTAGTTGATTAAGGATAGGGATTCTTAGGAGTTGAGAAAACTCCTCCAAAGTGGGCACCAACTGGTAATCAGGGAAAGTGAAACAGTGGTGAAGAGGGTCAAAGAACTGGAATAGAACTTTCATCATGTCTTCTTTAATGTTGGTGTTGACTAAGCTGAGCAGTCTAGCGTGTCTTTCACTGAAGGATGAGCTTTCCGGAATTCTTGAGGTGAGCTCCTTGAGTTGAGGAGAGATTCTCACAGGGTTGACTTGGATGGTTTTTCTGCGAGGAATTTCCGTGACCTACAAAACAAGAACAAAGATGAAGATCCAAACCCTTGAAATGGTTAGTGAATGCCTATGATGCTTTATGATGTTTATGATGTATGCACAAAACATATATACAAGCAATTCACACCAAACCCTAGTTTCAGGCTTGCATGAGGTTTCATAGGTAAGTACCCTCTTGAGTGAAGTTGGCTTAAAAACTTGTCCTATAAATAGTAACCGGGTTCTAAGGAGCTCAATATCACTGGATTGTTTTCATTGTTCATTGTTTTGGTTTAGCCACTTAACTAGCGACCAAAATATTCCAAGAAAACAACCCTCAATGAGTGTAGTATCGAGTATCTACCAACTTCAGACTGCACCAAAGCCGGTCATCTCACTACCCCTAATAAAAGGCCAAGATGGTCAAGTAATGTTCTAGGTCATTAGTGCTTAGTGACATCACTCAGCGGCCCCGTACTCTCCTTGATTGAACTCAAAGGTTACCGGTACTCACAAATATGTCGCACTAATATAGCTATTGCTTCGACCGTGTCGGTATACCCTGCACAGTTTCCACAACGTATTGCTATCTATGAATGTTTCCCAAAATCCGGGTGTAGGATTGCAAACCCAAACAAGAGAGCCAAGATATAAAGCAATCAAGACAAACAATTAATCATGCAAGAGGGTGATCTAAGCCCTAAGGTTACTCCACTTTTAAAATTTTCCCCAGCAGAGTCGCCAGTTCTGTGATACGGTGGGAGAACTGACTGTGTGTTTTGCGTTTGTTTTCGCAAATGTTTCGGTTGAGCAAGAGTCGCCACCGACTTTTTATTTTATCCTAAGGAAAGGTTTAAAAAGCACAGCAAAAACCTTTGAGATATTTTCTTGGGTTCGGGGAGTAGATTATAGAAAGGGAAGGTATTAGCACCCTTTCTATCCATGGTTATCCATGGGCTCTTAGGTACTTGCTTAGATCAACTTGCCTTGGTTTTCAATTGTTTGAAATGGTGTTTTGTTTGTGGGTTTTGAAAATGTTTTGAAAAATATGCCTTGTCTAGGCTACCCTTGTAACAATTCTTTACTCGAATGTTTTACAAAAGGTGTTTTGTCTTTTTGAAAAGATGTTTCAAGGTTTTTTTGAAAGTTTGTTTTGAAAGTGTTGGTGAAGTGTGGTTTGAAAAATAGGCAAGTGCTTTGGTTTTGCAAGTTGACAAGTACTTAAGAGCTATCTACCCTAAAGTTCTCAAAGATTTTTGTTATGTTTTAACCCTTTTAACAATTTTGTTCCACCATTGCATTTGGTGGACAATCTTGTGTTAGGATGTGAAAGGGACGGGCGCGGGTCATCATTTAGACCATAATTGCAATGGTGCTAAGTATCTTTGGG
The DNA here is from genome assembly GCA_948472305.1 of Vicia faba. Taxonomy (NCBI): domain Eukaryota; kingdom Viridiplantae; phylum Streptophyta; class Magnoliopsida; order Fabales; family Fabaceae; genus Vicia; species Vicia faba. The sequence continues at coordinate 698,218,922 of OX451738.1, read as the reverse complement.
CAATTTTTCCTTGAAAGGGACTTGATCATTTTAGGCAACTTTTCGAAAGCGTCGTCGAGGGACTATGATCATTTGAATTGTTTGTTTTGCCCAAAGAGATCTAACATGCAATATGGCCCATTATTGAAGGCAACAAGTGGAATACCCTAGGGGTGCAAGTGTGATTGGTGTTGTCCATTTTCATGCTTGATTATCTTGAAATTAGGTCAAACTATTTTTGTTCTTTTTATTTGCATACAAACCCTAATTCTAACGTGGTATATTTAGAAAGCATTAAAGTGCGAAAAATAAAGTTCTAAACTATTACAACACAATATGGGAAGGGGGGTACAAATGTTCAAATGGGGGGTATTTGACAAGGAATTTAAACCTAGCTATTACATCAATTTGGTAATGTGTATGAACATGTCTTGGTCAAGAACAAAAGTGACTTTTGCCCAACTTGCCAAATTCGATTCTCCCTAACCATGAGGTTGTTTGATGAGTTCTTGGACATTTTGGAAAGCTTGGAATGTGTACTACAATCCATATTTGAAATGCAAATTGAAATTCCAAGTGGAAGTATGTGAAAAATGGTCTTGAAGTTAGGTAAAAACCTTGCCTAAAATAGGTCAAATTTTCACTAAGTTAAGAATGGTTTGGTACCCTTGTTCCAAAAATTGTAACTTGAGCTACAAGCTTCTTTTGGGAAAACTTTGTGAATAAAAGTTGTATATTATGCAATAGGCTACAACTTTCATGTTTTGACTTTTGTTTGAATCCAAATGAATCTTGGTGAGAAAGTGGAGCAAAGTTGGGAAAAATTAGGGTTTTCCATAACTTAGAAAAATTCTAAGTTATGAAAAATCTTCATTTCAAACCCTAATTTGCAATTCTTGGTTTCATGGTGAACAAGTTTCATGATTTGGCATGTTTTGATGAAAAATGAATCTTGACTCTTGATTTTGACCAAAAAGTCAAAGTTTGACTTTTCAGTATACAGTCAAAATTGATCAATTGACTGGGAAATTCAACTGTCAATCTTGTGCATTTGGGATCTTTTGAACTTGTTGATCATGTCAAGACAATTCCACGGGGTCCTTGAGTCCATATGTGAGTTTGATTTGCCATTGGTTAGGTCAAACAGTCAAAAATTGCCTTTGTGTAGTCAAAACCCTAAAAATGACCATTTTGCCCTTTTGATGATCTGATCAAATTTCTTATGGAATTGTGATCCAAACTTGATCAAATGGTCCATGTGAGTTCATAATGTTGATGTGGGTCAATTTTCATGAGATTTGACTTTCAATTGGCCACAGTTGACTTTTTCCCCAATACAGCTGATTTCTAGGTCAACTGTCCAACTGACTGGGCAAAACTTGGAATCAAGACTTGAAACTTGGTATGGATAAACTTGGGAGCCCAATATGAAGCATGAAAGTCATCTTAGGCATTTTTGGCCAAAACATCTTTGTGCAAACACAAACCCTAATTTGGGTCAACAGTGCAAGGAGAATTCTTGAGCAGATGAAACCCTAACTGGATCTTGAGCTCCAAGGGCTTTGTGATGAGAAATCATTGAGAAATGGGAGGGAAAATTTTGGGGTACAACAAGAAGGAACCTGGATAGTAGGGTTACTTCATAATGAAATCCTGGATAGTAGGGCTGGGAAAAGGAACCTGGATAGTAGGGTTACTTCGATATGAAAGTCGGGATAGTAGGGTTGCGAGAAGGAACCTGGATAGTGGGGTTACTTCGATATGAAAGCCGAGATAGTAGGGTTGTGAGAAGGAACCTAAATAGTAGGGTTGTGAGAAGGAACCTGAATAGTAGGGTTACTTCGATATGAAAGCCTAGATAGTAGGGTTGTGAGAAGAAACCTGGATAGTAGGGTTACTTCGAGATGAAAGCCTGGATAGTAGGGCTGTGAGAAGGAACCTGGATAGTAGGGTCACTTCGAGATGAAAGCCTGGATAGTAGGGCTGCGAGAAGGAACCTGGACAATAGGGTCACTTCGAGATGAAATCCTGGATAGTAGGGTTGTGAGAAGGAACTTGGGTAGTAGGGTTACTTCGAGATGAAAGTGTGGATAGTAGGGCTGTGAGAAGGAACCTGGATAGTAGGGTCACTTTAAGATGAAAGCCTGGATAGTAGGGCTGTGAGAAGGAACCTGGGTAGTAGGGTTACTTCGATATGAAATCCTGGATAGTAGGGTTGTGAGAAGGAACCTGGATAGTAGGGTTACTTCGAAATGAGTTTGGGTAAAACTGCAGAGGGAACCTAGGTAAGTTTGCTTTGTGATGAGTTTGTGTAGGACTTCTTTGAAGAACCTGCGTAAGGTTGCGTTTGTCGCGCCGATGATTATTCTATTTAGCTTCGAATGTTGATCATGGACCTGCTGGAAATTATTGATAATAATTGTCTTTCCTGAAAGAAATACATGGTTAGTTATGTGTGATGCATGAGATGCATTGTATGATGACGTTCTCGAAATAAATGATACTATGTTATATGTGATGCATGCACATGTCATGATGTATGAACATACATGCTGATGTAACAAATTGGGTTTGGGAAAATAAATCCCTGACTGCTGTAAAAAAAACCATAGTTCCTCTGCTTCTGTTGAGGATGGTGAACAAAGATGACTGTACTGGGGATTTGCCACTTGGCTGGCGAATATTCTGCCGGAAGAGACCCTGTCTGAGAATAACTCTGCGGGGAATAACTCTGTTAGAGAGGAGATACTTTGTTGATAGATCTGCTGACTTGGAGAAATAACTCAGCTGGGGATGAATTTTTGTTGCTGGTGATAATGAATTCTGTTGGAGATTGAATTTCTGCCTATGAGAGAAATAAACTCTGCTTGGGGAAAAATTTACCGACTCACTCGCGATTGTGAATCTTAATTGGGGAGAGTTATGTCCTGTTCAGGAAAGTTATCATCACTATTTTTGGATACTCTTTGCTCTGTGGGGAGTGTATGTACCACTACTCATCATTCTCAAGCTGACTCCATCCCAGTAACTGATGGGCAGAGTAACTGTAAGGTCTGGGCACTTCTTATTTTCCCCGTTCCTGGAATTACAAGTAATCGTCTTTCGTTTCTTATGTAAATATTTATGAGCAGCAATTATTTTCAAATACATATATCAAAAATGAATCATTGGATGTTCTTGCAAAACAAAACAGAAAAAGAAAAACAATTTGAAACTTTTTGTAAAAATGAATTGTATTGATTTTTGAAGTTGGCCTGTAATAGGCATTTTGTACAAAGAGGCTGACGCTCTAGTAATAGAACTCCGCCGAAAAAATAGTAATTAAAATTTGTGTAAAAGAAATAAACAGCTATGTGAAACAACCCCATTGGGTTCCAACTCTGCTATTGCCTTTATATCTTCAAGCGTCTCATCACTTTGCTGCTTGGCCGAAGGTGGATCAGATTGATTGGCGTCGTCCGAGCTTAATAGTCGATACCGAAGTCTGGTTTCAAGATGATCCAATGAGACATAATGTTACACTTCAATCCCTAATTTTTGCCTGGACCGCCCTTTCGGGTTTTCAGTCCATCGGGATACCCTTTTTTGCCCAAGTCGCCTTTTCAGGTTTTTGACTTGTGGGGTGTACAGTTTTTTTTTCATTTTCATCCCTAACTTTTGCCTGAACCCTTTTGGTTCGCCGGGAAGCCCTTATTTTTTCCTAGGCCAGTCAACCTAGTGGGTCTTTGATTATGCGTAGTATTTTTTCACTATGTCTGCATTGACGAGGTGAGTAAGGTCGTCACCATCCATAGTGGTTAGAATCATAGCTCCTCCTGAGAAAATGTTCTTAAGCACAAATGGCCCTTCATATGTAGGGGTCCACTTGCCCCTGGCATCACCTTGCGGTAGTATGATGCGTTTGATCACCAGATCCCCGACTTGATATTCTTGACGTCTGACTTTCTTGTTAAAAGCCTTGATCATCCGCTTTTGATACGTCTGACCATGACAGATAGTAGTAAGTCTCTTTTCATCGATTAGATTCAGCTGATTAAGTCGGGTTTGGATCCAGTCGTCCTTGTTCAAACCCGCATCCTTCATAATCCTGAGAGAGGGTATCTGGACTTCGATGGGTAGGGTTGCCTCTATGCCATATACCAAAGAGTAAGGTGTTTCCCCTGTCGACGTCTGTGCTGAGGTACGGTACCCATGAAGGGAGAATGGTAACATCTCGTGCCATTCTTTGTATGTCACCATCATCTTCTGCACAATATTCTTGATGTTCTTGTTAGCTGCTTCAACAGCCCCATTCATCTTCGGCGGTAGGGAGAAGAGTTATGATGCTGAATCTTGAACTGTTTTCAGAGCTCATTGTTTATCGTGTTATTGATATTTGTACCATTGTCATTAATAATCCTCTCTGGTACACCATATCGACAGATCAGATTGTGTCGGATGAACCGCGCCACGACGTTCTTGGTTACTGTACCAAAGGAAGCTGCCTCAACCCACTTCGTAAAGTAATCAATGGCTACCAGAATGAAGTGATGCCCATTAGACGCAGTAGGTATGATCTTGCCGATCATGTCGATGCCCCACCTTGCAAAGGGACAAGGAGCTGTCAAAACATTTAGGGGAACTGGAGGTACATGCACCTTATTAGCATAGACTTGGAACTTATGATAGATTCGAGAGTGCTGATAACAATCGGCTTCCATAGTGGACCAGTAATATCCTTCCTGTAGGATTTTCTTCGTCATGGTGTGTCCGCTAGAATGGGTTCCGAAAGTACCTTCATGTAACTCTGCCATGATCCTTTTTGCCCCGCTCTTGTCTACACACCGCAGTAAGGTTGAATCATGGTTACGCTTATAGAAGATCCCATTACTAATGAAGAACTTCGTAGCAAACCTTCTCAGAAACTTCTTATCGTTAACAGATGCCCCCTCGGGGTATTCTTGAGCCTCAAGATACCTCTTTACCTCGTGAAACCAGGGTTTATCTGCTACCTCTTCAGTCTCAATGTCATAACAATTTACGGGTTCATCCAACCTCTCAATGGTAATCTGGGGACCTTCATTGTCCCATCTAACTTTGAACATAGAAGACATGGTAGCTAGCGCGTCCGCCAACTGGTTCTCCTCTCGCAGGAAATGTTCAAAGGTTATCTCCTCAAAGTCTGGGAGCAATGTCAATACATACTCTTTGTAAGGAATATGATTCGGGTGCTTTGTATCCCACTCGCCTTTGATCTGACTTATCACCAGAGCGGAATCTCCGAATACACTCAAGACCTTAATCCTCAGGTCAATAGCAGCTCAAAGACCCATGATACACGCTTCATATGCCGCCATATTGTTGGTGCAGTTAAAACATAATCGGGCGGTGAACGGAGTATGACAGCCCTCAGGAGATATGATTACAGTGCCAATGCCATTACCCAATGCGTTCGAGTCTCCATCAAAATACATAGACCATCGGGATCCCTCCTCGGGTCCATCATCCATTCCAGGTTCTTTGTAGTCGGTCACCAACATGATATTCTCATCCGGGAACTCGAAATTCATGGATTGGTATTCATCCACGGCCTGATGCACCAAATGATTCTCCAATACACTCCTCTTGATTTCCTTTTGGGTTGTGTATTGGATGTCGTACTCGGTTAAGATCATCTGCCATCTTGGTATTCTTCCGGATAGAGCGGGCTTCTCGAAAATATACTTGATCGGATCCATCTTTGATATCAACAAGGTAGTGTGAGTCAGCATATACTGTCTCAGCCGGCGAGCAGCCCATGCCAAAGCGCAACAAGTTTTCTCAAGAAATGAGTATCGGGTCTCATAGTCGGTAAACTTTTTACTAAGGTAGTAAGTGGCATGCTCTTTTCGGCCAGACTCGTTGTGCTGCCCCAGCACACACCCCATTGAATTGTCTAGCATTGTCAATTATAATATCAAAGGTCTTCCTTCCACTGGAGGCATCAAAATTGGTGGTTCTTGAAGGTATTCCTTGATTCTTTTGAAAGCGGTCTGGCATTCATCATTCCACTTTACCACTTGATCTTTCTTCAGCAGTTTGAAGATTGGCTCACAAGTAGCTGTCAGATGTGAAATGAACCTGGCGATGTAATTCAGACGTCCCAAGAAACCTCTAACTTCCTTTTCTGTGCTGGGAGCCGGCATCTCTTGTATGGCTTTTACCTTTGCAGGATCCACCTGAATACCTCTGTCACTGACAACAAAACCCAGAAGCTTACCAGACCTTAACCCGAAGGTACACTTGTTCGGATTCAACCTCAACTTGTATATCTTCAACCTCTCAAACAGTTTCTGGAGATGATCAATGTGCTCATCCTCAGTCTGGGACCTAGCTATCATGTTATCAACATAAACCTCAATCTTGTGGTGAATCATATAGTGGAACAAAGAGACCATGGCGCGCTGATAAGTTGCCCCAACATTGTTCAACCCAAAAGGCGTTACCTTGTAATAGAAGGTGCCCCGCTATGTAATGAAGGTTGTCTTCTCCAAGTCCTCAGGAGCCATCTTGATCTGGTTGTAGCCAGAAAAACCATCCATGAAGGAGAAGATCTTGTGCTGCGCGGTATTGTCGACTAGAACATCAATGTGAGGAAGTGGGAAGTCATCCTTGGGGCTTGCCCTATTCAGATCTATGTAGTCCACACACATCTGTACCTTACCGTCCTTCTTAGGTACCGGAACGACGTTGGTAACCCACTGTGGATAGGAAGTGACAGCTAAGAACCCCGTGTCGAACTGTTTCATGACCTCTGCTTTGATTTTCCCTGACATTTCATGGCGCATACAACGAACCTTCTATTTTACCAGAGGGCAGTCTTCTTTAGTCGGCAAGCGATGTACCACAATATCAGTATCCAAACCAGGCATTTCTTTATAAGACCAGGAGAAGATCTCAACATAGTCGTGTAGCATCTGTATTAACCGTTGTTTGACACTAGGCTCCAGCCTTGACCCTATTTTAACCTCTTTCATGTCTTCCTCTGTACCCAAATTCATGGATTCAACTGCCTCTTCATGAGGCTATATGGCCCTTTCTTCCTGATGTAATAGTCTAGCAAGTTCTCCAGGCACCTCACAATCATCCTCACTTTCGTCCTCGGCTTGGTTGATCGGATTTTTGAAGTCATAACTGGTAATAGCAGAGCTGTTATCAATGGGATCCATAGTGGATATGGATCTGCATTATGATACGTGAGTGTGTGTAAGAGAATAGTTGTTTTGATAAAGGGAGAGACAGAAAAGAAAAACAAAGAGCGCAAAATTTGTAATGCAAGAAATGTCCAATGCTTTATTAATGATATATGAAATGACAAATAATAGCCCTCACAAGCAAAGCCATGGTGCCTCGGGCAAGGCATCGGGCCGTAAATTTTCAAACTGTTTATTACAAATCTTAAAAACAAAAGTCAATTACTGCGGAATAAAAGAAACAAGTATGAAGTCCTTCGTCGTCCAGTTATTCAGTCCACTGTTGGTTGTTGGGTAGATCCAGCTGTCGATGTCTGAATATTCTTCACTGTCCTCAATTGCATTAACTCCCCGATTGCTGATGTGTAGAGGAGGTCTTCCAATCCGTGCGTACCTAACATCCCTTTGAGCCCCTGTAGTAAAGCCCAAACCAAATTTGTCAGTTTTGTGAGTGAAATCAGGGACTTGAACCCAATTGGTACACCGACCTTCTTCAATCACAGCCCTAGAGTCCTTGAGAGAAGCCATCTTCAATGGAGGTTTGTCGGTAGTAACTTCAATTGATGCCAAGAACTGAGGGACCTCTTCGAAATTTTGACAAGGAGTTTCTATGAACTCCCCGTCTATTTCTACATAGCGGAAGGAATTGAGATGACTCACCATATACTCTTCTTCACCTTGTACCGTGACAATCTTCCCCTTCACCAGATATTTCAGCATTTGGTGGAGTGTGGAAGTAACTGCCCCAGCCTTATGAATCCAAGGACGACCCAGCAAGCAAGAATACAATGGCCTAATATCCATTACGTAGAAGGTGGACCCAAAGGTCTGAGAACCCACTTTGACAGAGATGTCCACCTCCCTGTGCACCATTCTTTTTATCCATCAAAAGCCCTTACCACAATGTTACTCGGTTTTAGAATCAAACCTTCATAATCCAGACGGTCTAACGCTTTCTTTGGCAGAACATTCAGTGAGGACCTAGTATCTACCAGCACATGCGCCATAGTGGTGCCCCTGCACTCAATCGAGACATGCATAGCATCATTATGATTCCTACCCTTCGGTGTCAGATCTGCATCTGAGAAACCTAGACCATTGTCAGAAGTCAGGCTAGCCATGCAATCTTTGAACTGATCTGCTGAAGTTTCTTGCGGCACATGTGCAGTCTTGAGAAATGCAATCAAAGCCTTCGCATGGGCTTCAGAATATAACAGCAGAGACAACATGGAGATCTTTGACGGGGTTTTCCCCAGCTTCTCGACCACATTGTAGTCGATTTTCTTGATAATTTTCAGGATTTCCTCTATTTCTTGTTTAGAGGCTTCCACAACGATTTTCTTAGGTGCCTCCGTCCGTGCAGGCTCACCTATAATTTCCTTGCCCCGAGTCCCAAATAGCTCAGCAGTAGGGGTGATAACTGGAGTAAGAACAGGAATAGTTGTAGGTGTATTAACTGGAGTAGGGACAGGAGAAATGTCAGGAGTGCTGGTTGGAGCAGCAGTTGGAATCATAGTGGGCTTGATGATAGTCTTCGGGGAAATCTCAGGAGAGAAGACCCTTCCACTTTAGGTAACTTTACTAGTCCCGACAATATTACTGACATTAGTATCAGCTTCTTCATTCTGCAGATCTTGCTTAATAACATGATATTACACATCAGCACCGTAATGCCATGGGACAACCTTATCTGAGGTGTACGGGATGGGACCAGGAATAGTGATTATAAGTGGAGCAATTCTTTGAACAGGTGTAATCCTAACAGGTTTTCTCGAGGAACCTTGGAAGGATTGGCGGAAATGGTTATAATGACAACGTCTTCATTTGGAACAACAGGAATCGTAGTCTTTTCAAACAAAATTTCTTTACTATCCATCAGGCACTGAATACCTGACTTCAACAAATGGCAACCAGAAGGTATAATCGAACACATGTGGCACCCTTCACCACAACCCGTAAATAAATCGGTCAACAGCAAATTCCTCTTAACAGTCATCAGAGGAGTAGAAATTTCTTCAACAGAGGTCACAAACAAATAGGTGTCAACAACATTAACTCCACGACCATGTTTGGGCATGGAAGCAGTTATAACATTAGGCTTTTCTGGAGCATCAAACTCTATCTCCTTGGCTTCAAGAAAGTCTTATACTTTGTTTCTCAGAGCCCAGCAATCATTTGTATCATGGCCCAGACTCTCAGAATGGTAGGCGCATTGCGCGTTAGGATTGTATATGGGAGAAGTAGTGTTTGGATTCTTGGGAGCCTCTCTCAAGGTCGCCAAGTTGGATTTCAGCAGGTGAGGTAATACTTCAGCCAGTGTCATGTTTATGCGGGTAAACTGCCCCTGTGGTCTTTCCACCCTTTGTTGATTGTTGCATTGTGGAGCAACTACGGGTCTTGGTATCACTACAGCATTTACTGTTTGATGGTGTTAAGATCTGCTTTGGCCCCTCGGGCTATAGACTGCACTAGCTTCCTTCTTTCCAACAAAAGGCTTCTTTACCGAACTCGAAGAGGTATCTTTCTGTATCTTACCACTTCGAATGCCAGCTTCTACTCTTTCCCCAGTCAAATTTAACTCAGTGAAACCAGATGACGAGCTACCGATTAATGATTGAAAAACGGACCAGATAGCGTCCCTAGAAACATGTCAACTAACTCCCTGTCAGACAAAGGGGTTTTGACTCTTCCAGCCAAGTCTCTCCACTTTTGAGCATAAACCTTAAAACATTCACCTGCACCCATAGACATACCCTGGAGCTGAGTACGAGTGGGAGCAAGGTCGGTGTTAGACTGATACTGCTTGTAGAAAGTAGCAGCAAGATCTTCCCAATTTCAGACACTGGCCCCTTCCAGCTGGTAGAACCATTCAAGCTGAGTCCCTGACAGACTATCTTGAAAGAAGTGTACCCATAAATTTCTATCAGCAGTGTGGGGTTGGATTTTCCTGACATAAGGTCGGAGATGGGGCTTTGGGCAGGATACTCCATCGTACTTGGCAAAAACCGGAGCTTTGAACTTATGAGGGATGACCACTCCCGATACCAGTCCCAATTCTCCGAAATCTAAACCAGGTATTTTCTAAATTTCCATAGCGCTCAGTAGGTCTTCTAGCTGCTTGTACCTATCCTCAGCAGGAGGATATTGCTCATTATGATACGTTGAGAGAACTGACTAGGGTTTTGCGTTTGTTTTCGCAAAATGTTTCGGTTGAGCAAGAGTCGCCACCGACTTTTATTTTATCCTAAGGAAAGGTTTAAAAAGCACAGCAAAAACCTTTGAGATTTTTCTTGGGTTCGGGGAGTAGATTATAGAAAGGGAAGGTATTAGCACCCTTTCTATCCATGGTTATCCATGGGCTCTTAGGTACTTGCTTAGATCAACTTGCCTTGGTTTTCAATTGTTTGAAATGGTGCTTGATGTGTGGTTTTGAAAATGTTTTGAAAAGATGCCTTGTATAGGCTACCCTTGTAACAATTCTTTACTCGAATGTTTTACAAAAGGTGTTTTGTCTTTTAAAAAGATGTTTCAAGGATTTTGAAAGTGTTTGTGAACTGGGTTTTGAAATTAGGCAAGTGTTTTCTTTGCAAATTGGCAAGTACTTAAGAGTTATCTACCCTAAAGTTTTCTCAAAGTTTTTTGTTATGTTTTAAACCTTTTGACAATTTTGTTCCACCATTGCATTTGGTGGACAATCTTGTCTTAGGAGGTGAAAGGGACGAGCGCGGGTCATCGTTTAGACCTTAATTGCAATAGTGTTAAATGTCTTTGGGCAATTTTCTTTAAAAGGGACTTGATCATTCATTTAAGCAACATTTTGTGGGACTATGATCATTTGATTGTTTGTTTTTACCCAAAGAAATTCAACATACAATATGGCCCAATTATTTGAAGGCAACAAAGTGGAATACCCTAGGGGTGCAAGTGTGAAATGTGTTGTCCATTTTTCATGCATGTTTGTCTTGAGATTAGGTCATAATTATTTTGTTCATTTTATTCGCATATAAACCCTAATTCTAACATTGTATATTTAGAAAGCGATAAAGTGCGAAATTTAAACTCCTACGCTATTACAACACAATAATATAGGGAGGGGGGTACAATGATTCAAATGGGGATTTTGACAAGGAATTTAAACCTAAAACTATTACATCAAGATTTGAATTATTTACAAGATGATTTAATTGCATAAATAAAATAGAAATAGAACAAATATGCAAGAATGCAAAAAAAGGGTTTTTTATATGTATGAAAAAAAGTATTATTTATGTAAAATAAAAAGAAAATAAAAAGATATTATTTTTGGAGTATTTTCAAATTTAGGGCAAAACCCTAATTTTTAATCAAAGGGGTATTAATCAATTAATTCATATAATACTTATTATTTATATACAAAAATAAAATAAAATATGGTATATTTGTAAAAAAGGTATTTTTTAGTATTAAATATTAAAAAATAAAATATGTACATTTTTTGGCATTTTACCCTAAATGTATTAATATATATATATATATATATATATATATATATATATATATATATATATATATATATATATATATATATATATATATATATATATATATATATATATATATATATATATATATATATATATATATATATATATATATATATATATATATATATATATATATATATATATATATATATATATATATATATATATATATATATATATATATATATATATATATATATATATATATATATATATATATATATATATATATATATATGTATATTTGTATTATTTACAAGATATGTATTATTTAATTAATAATATTTAATATAAAAATAAAAAGGGTATTTTTTATACAAAATATTTTCAGGAAGTAAAAATAAAATAAAAGTGTATAAAAAAATATATTTGTATTATCTTAATATTTTAAACAAAAAAAGTATATATGTATATTTATTTATTTATGTACAAAACACTCAAATAAATACTTAATAAATTCAAAAAATGATGGGAAAAATATTTTTATATTTTTAATATGTTGAGAAAAAATAAATGAGTCAGTTAAAAAAAGAAAAAGTCAAAAAATATTAAAAATGAAGCAAATGGGCTCAGGGGTGTAAAACCAAAAAGGGTGGTGTGAAAAGGAAAGTCAACATAGGCCCAGCCCATGAAGACCTTTCTTCAACCTCTGTACAACAACATTCAAAAAACGCGCGCCCTGTTCCTCATCTTCCAACTCTTGATTCCTGGCTTTTCAATGCAAACTCATAACATAAAAGATGTTCAGCATGAAGAGACGATTCTAACCATATGCATAACTTGATCTAACTCTCTAAGATGAGGGAGAATTTCTCCTCCCCCAAATCCTAACCTAGATTTTCTGCCATTTTTAAACCTCAAATTCTCACAGCTCAAGCAAAAGAAATGAAAAGTAAAAACATGTACATGTTCAGTGGCATGAGTAGAATCTTGTTTATTCACAAACTTAAAGCTACTGATGCATAATAAGAGAGATACGAGTTCACCAAGATACCTGTTCAGCTGAAGTTCTATCTTGCAATGAGGGAGCTTTCAGTGCAAGGTGATGATTGGAAAAGCTTCCTTGAGGTCCAGGGATGCTATTCCAATGTTTACTTTGTCTTGAAAGCTTCTGAATCGTGCTAGAGCACTTCACCTGCAAAACAAGAAACTGAAAATGGTGGAAGTGGTTAGAGGGATTACAGGTCGTGCTTTTGCTTTTGGTTAGCTTGCATAGATGGTATGGAAGGTATGTGAACTGGTTTGGGCAAGAGAGCTTGAGAGAAATGAGAGATAGCACTCAAACTGCAGGGCCTGCCCTGTTTTTGCAGTTTGAGAGTGATTATGGCAAGGGGAGTGTTTGTGAGGTGCAAGGGTCGTGCAAAAGCTTGGTTCTGATCTTTGGAATGTGTTTGATAACTTTGTCTAAGTGTCCCTAAGCTGATATGAAAGATGTCTTATGTTATGGCACTTTACTTCACACTTAAGCAAGCAAAACCAACTTGGTGTTTTAGGCAAGTAGGGGACCTCTAATGAGCTGCATAAACTCTCCTTGATCAGAGTGATTTGTCCATAATCCTGTGCCAATTGGATTTGGTTTGTACTTGTGGATGTGCATCATGACATAAAATGGAACTTTTGCAAAAATGGAAAGAATGCTTTATCTAATTTGGGATTAATCCATCATACAATGCTTTAGCTCATGAAACAAGGTCTTAACAAAATGAAAATGCATTAAATTATTGAGTGTTGGAGAGTTTTAGGACCTGTAATCAAGGGCATGCTGGTTTTGAGAAGTTTGCACAACTTATGAACATGAAAAATGGCCAATTCAAAAGTGAGTTTTTGCCAAATTGTGAAATTCGAATCTCCCAAGTCATGAGGTTGTTTGATGAGTTCTTGGACATTTTGGAAATCTTGGAATGTGTACTACAATCCATCTTTGAAATGCAAATTGAAATTCCAAGTGGAAGTGTATGTAAAATGGCCTGGAAGTGGGGTAGAAAACCTTCTCAAAATAGATCAAAAATTCACTAAGTTAAGAATGGTTTAGTGCCCTTATTCAAAAATTTGTAACTTGAGATACAAGCCTCAAATGGGAAAACTTTGTGAATCAAAGTTGTAGATTATACAACAAGCTACAACTTTCATGTTTTGACTTTTGTTTGAATCCAAATGGATCTTGGTGAAAAAGTGGGGCAAAGTTGGGAAAAAATTAGGGTTTTTTATAACTTAGAAAAATTCTAAGTTATGAAAAATTCAAATTTCTAACCCTAATTTGCATTTTGTGATTTCTTGGTGAACAAGTTTCATGATTTGGCATGTTTTGATGAAAAATGAATCTTGACTCTTGATTTTGACCAAAAAGTCAAAGTTTGACTTTTCAGTATACAGTCAAAATTGATCAATTGACTGGGAAATTCAACTGTCAATCTTGTGTACTTTGGATCTTTTGAGCTTGTTGAGCATGTCAAGATAATTCCATGGGGTTCTTGAGTCCATATATGAGCTTGGTTTGCCATTGGCTAGATCAAACAGTCAAAAATTGCCTTTGTGCAGTCAAAACCCTAAAAATGACCATTTTGCCCTTTTGGTGATCTGATCAAATTTCTTATGGAGTTGTGATCCAAACTTGATCAAATGGACCATATGAGTTCATAATTTTGATGTAGGTCAATTTTCATGAGGTTTGACTGTTAATTAGCCACAATTGACTTTTTCCCCAATACAGCTGATTTCTAGGTCAACTGTCCAATTGACTGGGCAAAATTTGGAATCAATGTTTGAAACTTGGTATGGATAAACTTGGGAGTCCAATATGAAGCATGAAAGTCATCTTAGGCTTTTTTAGGTCAAAGCATCTTTGTGCAAACACAAACCCTAATTTGAGTCAACAGTGCAAGGAGAGGCCTTGAGCAGATGAAACCCTAACTGGATCTTGAGCTTCAAGGGCTTTGTGGTGAGAAATCAATGAGAAATGGGAGGGCAAATTTTGGGGTACAACAGTTGCCCCTGTTCAATCTTCTTGAATCCGAAGAGTTAGATTGGCAAGTTTGCCTTTCGTGACTCGAGGGTAAAAGGAGATTGGACACTAGAGTGCCCGGAAATTTGCACTCGTCAAAGCAATGGATGCGGGAATGGGTTTAGAGATGCCATTTGGAGATGGGCTTAACGATGCCATCTGGGAGAGTGACAGAAATCTTGTCGGGGATGGGCTTAGAGATGCCATCTGGAAGGGAATATCAGGAAGGTGTCCAAGCTTTGGACCATCTCTGAACTGGGGGTCTGAACAAGCAATAGATTGACATCCGTTGTTGGGAGGAATCTGTAAACTGTTTTCAGTGGTTTTGAGAAGAAACTGAACAAGAGATAGGTTAACATCCGTTTACTTGGAGAACCCGTGAACTGTTTTCAGAAATCTTGAAGTTGAGTAAGCAATAGAGCAGTATCCGTTGTTGGGAAGCGTCTGTAAACTGTTTTCAAAAGTTGCATCTGAACAAGTCGATAGATTAACATCCGTTGTTGGGAAGAATCCATAAACTGTTTTCAGAAGTCTTGAAGAAGAATCTGAACAAGTGATAGGTTAACATCCGTTTACTTGGAGAACCCGTGAACTATTTTCAGAAATCTTGAAGTTGAATAAGCAATAGAGCAGCATCCGTTGTTGGGAAGCGTCCGTAAACTGTTTTCAAAAGTTGCATCTGAACAAGTCGATAGATTAACATCCGTTGTTGGGAAGAATCCATAAACTGTTTTCAGAAGTCTTGAAGAAGAATCTGAACAAGTGATAGGTTAACATCCGTTTACTTGGAGAACCCGTGAACTGTTTTCAGAAATCTTGAAGATAATGATTTTAGACTGTCGACTGATTTTACCTGAAAAGATAAAGAGTTAATTGTATGCAATATCATGATGCATGATACAATATATGTTATATGATATGAATGTAAGTGGATGTGCATGTAAGTTGGAGAGCTGTTTTGCAAAGGATAGATGAATTCGAGATGGCTGAAGATAAAAGTATCTTGACTGTTGTCGGGAAGAATAAATCCTTGGCTGCTACTGGGGAAGAGAATTCCTGATGACCTTTACTGGGGAGTTCCAATCTAATAGGCTCATGCTGGGGACGTAAGACTGAGAATCTTTAGTCTGGCGGGAAGTAACTCTGGCGACTTCACTGGGGAACTTAAGATTTGCCCTCCCAAAACTCTGTGGGGAGAAGGTTCATTAGTCTGGCTCCGCTGGGGACACTGAAACTTAAACTCTGAGGGGAATTGAATTCCGGAGGATTCTCTGGCTGGGGATTTGCAAAGATAAGTTACTGCTGGGGAATTTTGATGAACTCCGCTGGGGATAGGAAGAATTTTGGCGAGTGCGATCTTCCGTGATTGTTAGCTGAGGATAACCCAGTTATAAGTCCCTGGGAGGAATAACTTTGAATAAAACTCGGGAGAAACGTCCATTCTCTGCGGGGGATAAGCTTCCAGAATCTACTGGGGGTTTCCTTTGAAAGGGTATCGGGTATCCAACTGTACTTTTGACTTATCGGTAATCCTCTTTCCCGACTCATAAGAAAATGATTATGTTTCAAATGCATATGCCTATTTTAACAAAACATTGGACGTTTCTCAAAATAAAACAAATAGTGCAAGAGAAAAGAAAAGGAAATGACACAAATTTCTGGGAAAAGTATTTGTATTGATTTTCTTTGAGTATATTTGAACAAAGGAGACAATCATCCTAGTAAGAGGATTTTGCCGTAAATATTTGAAAAATTTATACAAAATAAAGATGGCTATGTGAAATAATTTCATGGGATTCCATTCTGCTACAGCCTTCACAACTCTGAATATCTGTCCATTCAATGCTTCGTTCGCCGACGACTGGATTGATCAGAAACCCGGAACTGGTTGATGAAGAGATTGTTCTCGAAGTGATCCGACGAGACATAGTCATATGCTGTAATTCCCTAACTTTTGCCTGAATCTCCCTTTCGGGTTTTCGATCCACCGGGAAACCCCTTTTTGCCCAAGCCGCCCTTTCGGGTTTTCGACTTGTCGGGTTATTTTATGCGTAGTATCTTTTGACTATGTCTGCGTTCGCAGGGTTCGGCAAATCGTCGCCGTCCATGGTGGTCAGAATCATTGCGCCACCAGAAAATATGCTCTTGATCACAAATGGTCCTTCATATGTAGGAGTCCATTTGCCCCTGGGATCACTTTGCGGCAAGATAATCCGCTTGATTACAAGATCTCCGACTTGATACACTTGACGTCTGACTTTCTTATTGAAGGCCTTGATCATCCGCTTTTGATACGTCTGGCCATGGCATATAGCAGCAAGTCGCTTTTCGTCGATCAGATTGAGTTGATCCAGTCGGGTCTGCATCCAATCATCTTCATTCAAACCTGCATCCTTCATAATCCTTAGAGAAGGGATCTGGACTTCCATAGGCAAAACAACTTCCATGCCATAAACCAAGGAAAATGGGGTTGCCCCAGTTGAAGTACGTGTTGTCGTACGGTATCCATGTAGTGCAAACGGTAACATCTCATGACAGTCCTTGTAAGTGACTGTCATTTTCTGAATGATCTTCTTAATTGTTTTGTTCGCAACTTCAACAACACCGTTCATCTTCGGCCGATAGGGAGATGAATTATGATGATAAATCTTGAACTGTTCGCATAATGCAGTGATCGTTGTGTTATTCAGATTTGTACCGTTGTCCGTGATGATCCTGTCTGGAACACCATACCGACATATGAGATTTTGCTTGATAAAGCGGGCAACCACATTTTTAGTGACAGAGGCGAAGGAAGCTGCTTCGACCCATTTAGTGAAGTAGTCAATGGCAACCAGGATGAAGCGATGTCCGTTGGAAGCCGTGGGCTTGATCTCTCCAATCATATCAATGCCCCACATTGCAAAGGGCCACGGAGCAGTCAGGACGTTGAGGGGAACCGGAGGGATATGAACTTTGTCAGCGTAGATTTGACACTTGTGGCAAGTACGGGAATGTTGATGGCAGTTAGCTTCCATGGTAGACCAGTAATAGCCTGCCCTCAGGATCTTCTTAGCCATTGTATGCCCGCTCAAGTGAGTGCCAAATGTGTCGCTGTGTATATCAGTCATTATCAACTCTGCTTCAGCTTTATCCATGCATCGGAGTAATACACAATCATGGCTTCGTTTGTAAAGGATGTCGTTGCTCAGGAAGAATTTAGCAGCAAATTTCCTTAAGAACTTCTTGTCATTTACGGAAGCTCCTTCAGGATAATCTCTAGTCTCGAGATACCTTTTGATCTCATGGAACCAAGGTTGTTCCACTACTTCTTCGGTATTAATCTCGTGGCAATGTGTCGGTTCATCCATTCGCTTGATGGTGATTTGGGGAGCCTCGTTATCCCAGTTGAGTTTAAACATGGAGGACATTGTGGCTAGAGCATCGGCTAGCTGATTCTCTTCTCGCAGGAAATGCTCGAAGGTAATTTGCTCGAAATGAGGCAACCATGTCAGGACATGTTCTTTGTATGGGATAAGATTAGGATGCTTGGTATCCCAGTCTCCTTTGATTTGGATGATGACCAAAGCCGAGTCCCCAAATACGATCAAATATTTGATCCCTAAGTCTATAGCAGCCTTGAGACCAAAGATGCAAGCTTCATACTCAGCCATGTTGTTTGTGCAGCTGAAGCAAAGTCGGGCCGTGAAAGGAGTGTGACAACCTTCCGGAGAAATGAGTATTGCGCCAATACCGTTTCCAAGTGCATTTGAAGCACCATCAAAGTACAGGGTCCATCGGGATCCCTTTTCGGGTCCGTCATACGGTCCGTCACTTTCAACGTTGTCCAAATTCATGATGTCCTTGTCTGGGAAGTCAAATCTCATGGGTTGATAGTCTTCGATAGCCTGATGAGCCAGATGGTCAGCTAGTACACTCCCTTTTATAGCTTTTTGGGTGGTGTACTGGATGTCATACTCGGTTAAGATCATTTTCCATCTAGCTATCCTTCCAGATAAAGCGGGCTTCTCGAAGATATACTTGATAGGGTCCATTTTGGATATCAACAAGGTAGTATGAGTCAGCATATACTGTCTTAGTCGGCGAGCAGCCCATACCAAAGCGCAGCACGTTTTCTCGAGCAGTGAGTAGCGAGTCTCACAGTCGGTAAACTTTTTGCTAAGGTAATAAATAGCATGCTCTTTTCGACCAGACTCGTCATGCTGGCCCAAAACACACCCCATTGAGTTATCCAAGACGGTTAAGTACATGATCAATGGTCTTCCTTCGACGGGTGGCATCAGAATAGGAGGTTCTAGCAAATACTCCTTGATTCTATCAAAAGCAGCTTGACAATCGTCGTTCCATTCCACTACCTGATCTTTTTTCAAGAGTTTGAAAATTGGCTCACAGGTAGAAGTCAGATGTGAGATGAATCTGGAAATATAGTTTATGCGCCCCAAGAATCCTCTAACCTCCTTTTCAGTACGGGGAGCAGGCATCTCTTGTATTGCTTTTACTTTTGCTGGATCGACTTCAATGCCTTTGTTGCTTACAATAAATCCCAGGAGTTTACCAGACCTAACTCCAAAAGTGCATTTACTTGGATTCAGCCTGAGCTTGTATTCTTTTAACCTGGCAAACAACTTCTCCAGATGCTCGAGGTGCTCTTCCTCTGTTTGTGACCGAGCTATCATATCGTCTACGTAAACTTCAATCTCATGATGTATCATATCATGAAATAAGGCTACCATGGCGCGTTGATAAGTTGCCCCGGCGTTCTTCAGCCCGAACGGAATCACCTTGTAACAGAAAGTGCCCCATTGTGTGACAAAAGTAGTTTTCTCCATATCCTCGGGAGCCATTTTGATTTGATTGTAGCCCGAGAATCCGTCCATGAAGGAAAACACTTTATGCTGAGCTGTATTGTCGATCAAGATGTCAATATGAGGTAGCGGGAAATCATCTTTAGGGCTGGCCCTATTCAAATCCCGGTAGTCCACACACATCCTGACCTTGCCATCTTTCTTTGGTACTGGCACAATGTTAGCGACCCATTGAGGATAGGACGTAACAGCCAGGAAACCAGCATCGAATTGTTTCATTACTTCTGCTTTGATCTTTTCGGACATGTCAGGCCTCATTCGGCGAACTTTTTGCTTGATTGGTGGACAGTCTTCTCTTGTGGGGAGACGGTGAACCACGATGTCTGTGTCTAGACCCGGCATGTCTTCATAGGACCAAGCAAAGATTTCAACATACTCATTCAACAACTGTACCAAGCGCTCCTTGACTTTTGGTTCCAGATTGGCACCCACTTGCACCTCCTTCCGATCCTCCTCGGTTCCCAAGTTAACAGCTTCCAATGGCTCTTCATGCGGTAAGATGGCCCTTTCCTCTTGTTGCAGAAGTCTGGCTAGTTCCCCGGGTACTTCACAACCTTCGTCATCTTCATACTCGGCTAGATTGACCAGATCTTCAGAGTTATTGAAAGATACAGCAGAATAGTCACCCATGGAATCCGGAGTGGATGGGTACCTGCATTGGTGAGTGTGGGTGTGTGTAAGGGATAGCCATCCTTAAACAAAAAAATGCAAAAGAAAAGAAAATGAACATAAGCAGTTTATCAAATGAAAAACATCCAATGAATCATTAAACATGGCATATGAATATGAAAAATAATCAAAACCCTTACAAGTGGACCTACATGCCCCGGGTAAGGCAGGAGGTGAAAAGATAGTGTACGGATTGTTTGAAAGTAAAATATTACAGACCAAATAGGAAATGTTTAATAGGTAAATTACTGGTGAATAAAAGTGATGGGAACAAAGTCCTTAGCCTCCCAATTGCTCAATCCTCCTCTGACTGTTGGATAAATCCACTCTTCAATGTTGCTTTCCTTGTCTTCATCTTCCAAGGCGTTGATTCCGTAGGGAGAAATTTTGACTGGCGCCCTTTCAATCTTCGACCGGCGCATAGCTTTCTGGCCAGCGGCCGTGAACCCTAATCCAAACTTGTCAGTCTTGTGCGGAAAGTCGGGTAACTGCCCCCATGCTGAATTCTTCCCTTCTTTTATTGTTGCCCTTGCATCCTCCAGAGATGCCATCCTGGCCATCTGTCTCGGTGCCTCAGCCGTCAACTTTGCTATTGCTATTTCAGGGAGGACTTCTTCGAAATGTTGAAACGGTGTCTCAATGAACTCTCCTTCAACCTCCACATACCGGAAAGAATTTAAATGGCTAATCATGTACTCTTCTTCGCCATGGACAGTGATGATCTTTCCCTTGACATGATACTTCAACATCTGATGTAAGGAGGAGGTGACTGCCCCAGCATGGTGTATCCACGGCCTACCCAGCAAGCAAGAGTATGACGGACGGATGTCCATCACATAGAAAGTGGATTTAAACACCTCAGTGCCCATCTTGATGGGAATTTCAACCTCTCCATGGACCATTCTCTTCGAACCATCGAAAGCTCTGACAACAATATCACTCGGCTTCAATTCCAACCCTTCACAATCTAATCGGTCCAAGGCCTTCTTAGGCAAAACATTCAGCGACGAACCGGTATCAACCAAAACATGTGCAAGAGTGGTTCCGCGACACTCGATTGAAATATGCAAAGCATCATTGTGGTTTCTGCCTTTAGGGGTTAGGTCGGCATCAGAAAAACCTAGTCCATTGTCTGCAGTCAGGCTAGCCACGCAATTTTGAAATTGATCCGCAGAGGTTTCCTGGGGCACATGAGCTGCCTTCAGGAATTTTATCAGGGCTTTAGCGTGCGCTTCTGAGCAAAGTAGTAGTGCCAGCATGGAGATCTTGGAGGGGGTTTGCCCCAACTGTTCCACCACATCGTAATCACTTCTCCTGATTATCCTCAAAATCTCGTCCATTTCCTTCTTGGAGGTTTCCGGGATTAACAAGGGTTGAGCCCTCGTCCTGACGGGCTCATCTTGGACTCCCTTACCTTTGTCAGCAGCGGTAGGAGAGACAGTACTAGGAACAACAATGTCTTCAATTAAAGGAGTTCTAGCAGAAAGTTTGATTGGTGCAGGGACGACCTTGTCAGCTGATGAGGGTCCAAAGACTGCTCTTGGAGGGGCAATCTCTGGAGAAAATATTCTCCCGCTCCTGGTGATTTTGCTGGTGCCCGCAATGTTACTAATGTTGGCTTCTTCATCATCCGAACTTTCTTCAATTACCTCGATTTGCTTGATACCATGGTAGTAGATGTCACCGCCATAGTTCCAAGGTATCGACTTCTCAGAAATATAGGGAACAGGCCCTGGCATTGTTATCTTCAAAGGAACAGATTTTGCAGCTGGTGTAATCTTAACAGGCTTTTTGACGGCCTTGGAAAGATTGGCGTGAATGGTTATGATTGAGACATTTTCAACATGAACTGGAACAGCAGAAACTTTTTCGAACAAAATTTGTCGGCTATCCATAAGGCCTTGGATGTCTTTCTTCAATAGCGGACAATCAAACGGCAGAGAGTAGAAACAATAGCAGTCTTCTTTACATCCCGGAAAGATCCCGGCCCTCAACAGATTCAATTTAATGGTTAGCAGTGGAGTAGTCAGATCACTGACATCAGTAACATACAAATCTTCTTCAATGGCATTGACATTTCGGCCGTGCTTCGGCATGGGTGCAGATATCACATTAGGCTTCTCTGGAGCGTCAAACTCTACCTCCTTAGCCTCTATCAGGTCTTGGATTTTATGCTTGAGTGCCCAACAATCATTGGTGTCGTGTCCAACACTGTCTGAATGGTAGGCGCATTTAGCATTGGCATGATAATGCGGAGAGGACGTATTCACATTCTTTGGCGCCTCCTTGATGGTGGCAAGATTCAACTTCAATAGATGGGGAAGCACTTGCGCTGGAGTCATATTAATACGGGTGAACTGCCATTGTGGCCGTTCCACTCGTTGTTGATTTGGTCTGGACTGGTTATAGCGAGGCTGCTCACTTGGAGTGTTTTGAATCATTACGGCCCCCACAGTTGGCCGACGCTCCATCTTCCCTGCTCTTCTCTGAGAATATACCATAGTTGTCTCCTTCTTAAAAGGTTTCTTCTCAACACTTGTAGCAACACCCTTCTGAATCTTTCCTGATTTGATGCCAGCTTCTATTCTTTCGCCGGTTAAGATCAAATCGGTAAACCCTGCGGAAGAGTTACCAATTAGATGATTGAAAAATGGTCCAGATAGGGTCCCAAGAAACATATCAACGAGCTCACGATCGGTTAAAGGAGGCTGCACCCTGCCAGCCAAATCCCTCCATTTTTGTGCATATTCTTTGAATCCCTCACTTGTTCCTAGTGACATACCCTGAAGTTGGGTACGAGTAGGAGCAAGATCAGAATTATACTGGTATTGTTTGTAGAAAGCGGTGGCCAAATCTTCCCAATTTCTGACACTGGTTCCTTCTAGCTGATAAAACCACTCCAACTGAGCTCCCGACAGGCTGTCTTGAAAGAAATGAATCCAGAGATTTTTATCTGCTGTATAGGGTTGGATCTTTATCACGTAGGACCTGAGATGCATTTTGGGACAGGACAGCCCATCATACCTCACAAACACTGGCACTTTGAATTTTGGGGGAATCACAATTCCGGCAACCAAGCCCAAGTCTTCAAAATCCAAACCCGGTACTCTTTGCAATTCCATGGCGGCCAATCTGTCTTCTAAACCCTTGTATTTATCATCAGCTGGAGGGTATTGCTGGTTAGAATAATCTTCATCCTCTTCAACCTCTTCCTCCTCCGCATCAGACTCGGAAGGCATCACAACTCAATCTCTTTTACTAGTCCCTTCATCAGAAGTAGGAGGAAATTCAAGCACTCTCCGAGCTTCTCTGTCAAATCTTCTCCCCAAAGTAGCCACCCCGATCCTCTTTTTCTTCTTCTTCATTGGGTCCTTATTCTCCAAATGAGTCTTGATATCCTCTTGACTTTTAACCAAAGTCATCAGGAGTTGCTGGAACTGTGCATTCTGAGCTTGTAGGTCTTTGACTGTTTTCTCGAGATCCATCCTACTGAAATAAACAGCAGACAGATAAGGAAACCTGGAGTGAGACCTGCTTATGCACATGATGAATGGTATGCTGATGTATGCAATGCATTCAAGGATTTAGAACATTCAAAATTGTTTCAGACAAAGAAGAACGCACGTCATATTAATAAGAAGAAATTTGTTAGTACATAAATGCCCCATGGGCCAAATGTTACAAAATAAACTTCTTAAGGCAGAAAGACATTGCGCATCCTCTTCGGTGCGATGTAGGTGTTGAGGGCCTCTTGCTCGTGGAGTCGGCGGGTAAGCTCTAGAACCTTCTTTTCACTGGCTTAGTAGCTAGCTTCAAAACTATTTCGTTCCTCCTTGAGCTGAATCCAACTTTTCTGCATTTCCTCCCACGATGTAGGCATGTCTGGATGTAGGATGGTGTAGGGAACCTCTCCTTCTCTGACGGGCTCTTTAATCACCGGGAGTACATGAGGATAAGGAATCATTAGACTTTGGGCTCAGGCTCGTACCCACTTGAGATAGGGCTCAAGAGGGATGGAGTTCTTGTGTCCCAGAGTCTTGCTATCAACCTTGTTGAGTTTTCCCCAAGCTCTGATGAATCGTTGGCGAAGTCCTTGCGCATCGTTGTCGAAGTCAAAAACTAGGCTAGGAATCAACATATCATGAGGGCCATCCCTCCGTGCATATCCAAATTGCCTCAAAGCTAGGCAAGGGTTGTAGGTGATACCTCCCCTAATTCTAAGTAAAGGAACATTAGGAAACTCTCCGCAACGATCGACGATGATGACATTTTCTCTGGACCGAGAACACCAATGCACATCAGAATGAGTAAGAGCCATCAACCGTTGGGACCACCTTGTACCTTGGTCATTCTTCAAGACAAATTGTGGAAGGTGCGAAATAAACCACCTTGCGAGGATAGGAGTACAGCACATGAGAACACCCCTCTTTCTCATTGTTCGTGTGTAAAATGAGTGAAGGATGTCCCCAAGCAATGTTGGTATTGGATTTCTGGACAAAAATATTTTGACGGCGTTGACATCTACCAATTGGTCAGGATTTGGGAACAAGACCAACCCATAGATAAGGAGTGCCACAATTTCTTCAAAGGCTTGTAGGTCCAATGAATTCCAACATTCTTGTGCCTTCTCAAACAAGAACTTTGCTAAGAATCCTTTGACGCCGCTTCTGGTTTCCCAATGCCCCTTGATGTCGGATGGTTGCAGATGTAATGCTCGAGCAACATCTTCCGGCTTTGGTTCCTTTTCCGTACCGTTGAAGGGTAGTTGATTAAGGATAGGAATTCTCAGGAGTTGAGAAAACTCCTCCAAAGTGGGTACCAACTGATAATCAGGGAAAGTGAAGCAGTGGTGAAGAGGGTCAAAGAATTGGAATAGCACTTTTATCATGTCTTCTTCAATGTTGGTGCTGACTAGGCTGAGCAGTCTACCATGTCTTTCACTGAAGGATGAATTTTCCGGAATTCTTGAGGTGAGCTCCTTGAGTTGAGAAGAGATTCTCACAAGGTTGACTTGAATGGTATTTCTGCGAGGAATTTCCATGTCCTACAAAACAAGAACAAAGATGAAGATCCAAAACCCTTGAAATGGTTAGTGAATGCATATGATGTTTTATGATGTTTATGATGTATGCACAAAACATATGTACAAGCAAATCACACCAAACCCTAATTTCAGGCTTGTATGGGGTTTCATAGGTAAGTACCCTCTTGAGTGTAGTTGGCTTAAAAACCTGTCCTATAAATAGTAATCGGGTTCTAAGGAGCTCAATATCCTTGGATTGTTTTCAATGTTCATTGTTTTGCTTTAGCCACTTAACTAGCGACCAAAATATTCCAAGAAAACAACCCTCAATGAGTGTAGTATCGAGTATCTACCAACTTCGGACTGCACCAAAGCCGGTCATCTCACTACCCCTAATAAAAGGCCAAGATGGTCAAGTAAGGTTCTAGGTCATTAGTGCTTAGTGACATCACTCAGCGGCCCCGTACTCTCCTTGATTGAACTCAAGGGTTACCGGTACTCACAAATATGTCGCACTAATATAGCTATTGCTTAGACCGTGTCGGTATACCCCGCACAGTTTCCACAACGTATTGCTATCTATGAATGTTTCCCAAAATCCGGGTGGAGGATTGTAAACCCAAACAATAGAGCCAAAGTATAAAGCAAGCAAATCAAACAATTAGTCATGCAAGAGGGTGATCTAAGCCCTAAGGTTACTCCACTTTAAAATTTATCCCCAGCAGAGTCGCCAGTTCTGTGATACGGTGGGAGAACTGACTAGGGTTTTGCGTTTGTTTTCGCAAAATGTTTCGGTTGAGCAAGAGTCGTCACCGACTTTTATTTTATCCTAAGGAAAGGTTTAAAAAGCACAGCAAAAACCTTTGAGATTTTTCTTGGGTTCGGAGAGTAGATTATAGAAAGGGAAGGTATTAGCACCCTTTCTATCCATGGTTATGCATGGGCTCTTAGGTACTTGCTTAGATCAACTTGCCTTGGTTTTCAATTGTTTGAAATGGTGCTTGATGTGTGGTTTTGAAAATGTTTTGAAAAGATGCCCTGTATAGGCTACCCTTGTAACAATTCTTTACTCGAATGTTTTACAAAAGGTGTTTTGTCTTTTAAAAAGATGTTTCAAGGTTTTTGAAAGTTGATTTTGAAAGTGTTTGTGAAGTGGGTTTTGAAATTAGGCAAGTGTTTTCTTTGCAAATTGGCAAGTACTTAAGAGTTATCTACCCTAAAGTTTTCTCAAAGTTTTTTGTTATGTTTTAAACCTTTTGACAATTTTGTTCCACCATTGCATTTGGTGGACAATCTTGTCTTAGGAGGTGAAAGGGACGAGCGCGGGTCATCGTTTAGACCATAATTGTAATAGTGTTAAATTTCTTTGGGCAATTTTCTTTAAAAGGGACTTGATCATTCATTTAAGCAACATTTTGTGGGACTATGATCATTTGATTGTTTGTTTTTACCCAAAGAAATTCAACATACAATATGGCCCAATTATTTGAAGGCAACAAAGTGGAATACCCTAGGGGTGCAAGTGTGAAATGTGTTGTCCATTTTTCATGCATGTTTGTCTTGAGATTAGGTCATAACTATTTTGTTCATTTTATTCGCATATAAACCCTAATTCTAACATTGTATATTTAGAAAGCGATAAAGTGCGAAATTTAAACTCCTACGCTATTACAACACAATAATATAGGGAGGGGGGTACAATGTTTCAAATGGGGATTTTGACAAGGAATTTAAACCTAAAACTATTACATCAAGATTTGAATTATTTACAAGATGATTTAATTGCATAAATAAAATAGAAATAGAACAAATATGCAAGAATGCAAAAAAAAAGGGTTTTTTATATGTATGAAAAAAAGTATTATTTATGTAAAATAAAAAGAAAATAAGAAGATATTATTTTTGGAGTATTTTCAAATTTAGGGCAAAACCCTAATTTTTAATCAAAGGGGTATTAATCAATTAATTCATATAATACTTATTATTTATATACAAAAATAAAATAAAATATGGTATATTTGTAAAAAAGGTATTTTTTTAGTGTTAAATATTAAAAAATAAAATATGTACATTTTTTGGCATTTTACCCTATTTGTAAAAAAGGTATTTTTTTAGTGTTAAATATTAAAAAATAAAATATGTACATTTTTTGGCATTTTACCCTAAATGTATTAATATATATATATATATATATATATATATATATATATATATATATATATATATATATATATATATATATATATATATATATATATATATATATATATATATATATATATATATATATATATATATATATATATATATATATATATATATATATATATATATATATATATATATATATATATATGTATGTATATTTGTATTATTTACAAGATATGTATTATTTAATTAATAATATTTAATATAAAAATAAAAAGGGTATTTTTTATACAAAATATTTTCAGGAAGTAAAAATAAAATAAAAGTGTATAAAAAAATATATTTGTATTATCTTAATATTTTAAACAAAAAAAGTATATATGTATATTTATTTATTTATGTACAAAACAATCAAATAAATACTTAATAAATTCAAAAAATGATGGGAAAAATATTTTTATATTTTTAATATGTTGAGAAAAAATAAATGAGTCAGTTAAAAAAAGAAAAAGTCAAAAAATATTAAAAATGAAGCAAATGGGCTCAGGGGTGTAAAACCAAAAAGGGTGGTGTGAAAAGGAAAGTCAACATAGGCCCAGCCCATGAAGACCTTTCTTCAACCTCTGTACAACAACATTCAAAAAACGCGCACCCTGTTTCTCATCTTCCAACTCTTGATTCCTGGCTTTTCAATGCAAACTCATAACATAAAAGATGTTCAGCATGAAGAGACGATTCTAACCATATGCATAACTTGATCTAACTCTCTAAGATGAGGGAGAATTTCTCCTCCCCCAAATCTTAACCTAGATTTTCTGCCATTTTTAAACCTCAAATTCTCACAGCTCAAGCAAAAGAAATGAAAAGTAAAAACATGTACATGTTCAGTGGCATGAGTAGAATCTTGTTTATTCACAAACTTAAAGCTACTGATGCATAATAAGAGAGATACGAGTTCACCAAGATACCTGTTCAGCTGAAGTTCTATCTTGCAATGAGGAAGCTTTCAGTGCAAGGTGATGATTGGAAAAGCTTCCTTGAGGTCCAGGGATGCTATTCCAATGTTTACTTTGTCTTGAAAGCTTCTGAATCGTGCTAGAGCACTTCACCTGCAAAACAAGAAACTGAAAATGGTGGAAGTGGTTAGAGGGATTACAGGTCGTGCTTTTGCTTTTGGTTAGCTTGCATAGATGGTATGGAAGGTATGTGAACTGGTTTGGGCAAGAGAGCTTGAGAGAAATGAGAGATAGCACTCAAACTGTAGGGCCTGCCCTGTTTTTGCAGTTTGAGAGTGATTATGGCAAGGGGAGTGTTTGAGAGGTGCAAGGGTCGTGAAAAAGCTTGGTTCTGATCTTTGGAATGTGTTTGATAACTTTGTCTAAGTGTCCCTAAGCTGATATGAAAGATGTCTTATGTTATGGCACTTTACTTCACACTTAAGCAAGCAAAACCAACTTGGTGTTTTAGGCAAGTAGGGGACCTCTAATGAGCTGCATAAACTCTCCTTAATCAGAGTGATTTGTCCATAATCCTGTGCCAATTGGATTTGGTTTGTACTTGTGGATGTGCATCATGACATAAAGTGGAACTTTTGCAAAAATGGAAAGAATGCTTTATCTAATTTGGGATTAATCCATCATACAATGCTTTAGCTCATGAAATAAGGTATTAACAAAATGAACATGCATTAAATTATTGAATGTTGGAGAGTTTTAGGACCTGTAATCAAGGGCATGCTGGTTTTGAGAAGTTTGCACAACTTATGAACATGAAAAATAGCCAATTCAAAAGTGAGTTTTTGCCAAATTGTGAAATTCGAATCTCCCAAGTCATGAGGTTGTTTAATGAGTTCTTGGACATTTTGGAAATCTTGGAATGTGTACTACAATCCATATTTGAAATGCAAATTTAAATTCCAAGTGGAAGTGTATGTAAAATGGCCTGGAAGTGGGGTAGAAAACCTTGTCAAAATAGATCAAAAATTCACTAAGTTAAGAATGGTTTAGTGCCCTTATTCAAAAATTTGTAACTTGAGATACAAGCCTCAAATGGGAAAACTTTGTGAATCAAAGTTGTAGATTATGCAACAAGCTACAACTTTCATGTTTTGACTTTTGTTTGAATCCAAATGGATCTTGGTGAAAAAGTGGGGCAAAGTTGGGAAAAAATTAGGGTTTTTTATAACTTAGAAAAATTCTAAGTTATGAAAAATTCAAATTTCTAACCCTAATTTGCATTTTGTGATTTCTTGGTGAACAAGTTTCATGATTTGGCATGTTTTGATGAAAAATGAATCTTGACTCTTGATTTTGACCAAAAAGTCAAAGTTTGACTTTTCAGTATACAGTCAAAATTGATCAATTGACTGGGAAATTCAACCGTCAATCTTGTGTACTTTGGATCTTTTGAGCTTGTTGAGCATGTCAAGATAATTCCATGGGGTTCTTGAGTCCATATATGAGCTTGGTTTGCCATTGGCTAGGTCAAACAATCAAAAATTGCCTTTGTGCAGTCAAAACCCTAAAAATGACCATTTTGCCCTTTTGGTGATCTGATCAAATTTCTTATGGAGTTGTGATCCAAACTTGATCAAATGGACCATATGAGTTCATAATGTTGATGTAGGTCAATTTTCACGAGGTTTGACTATTAATTGGCCACAATTGACTTTTTCCCCAATACAGCTGATTTCTAGGTCAACTGTCCAATTGACTGGGCAAAATTTGGAATCAAAGTTTGAAACTTGGTATGGATAAACTTGGGAGTCCAATATGAAGCATGACAGTCATCTTAGGCTTTTTTAGGTCAAAGCATCTTTGTGCAAACACAAACCCTAATTTGAGTCAACAGTGCAAGGAGAGGCCTTGAGCAGATGAAACCCTAACTGGATCTTGAGCTTCAAGGGCCTTGTGGTGAGAAATCAATGAGAAATGGGAGGGCAAAATTTGGGGTACAACAGTTGCCCCTGTTCAATCTTCTTGAATCCGAAGAGTTAGATTGGCAAGTTTGCCTTTCGTGACTCGAGGGTAAAAGGAGATTGGACACTAGAGTGCCCGAAAATTTGCACTCGTCAAAGCAATGGATACGGGAATGGGCTTAGAGATGCCATTTGGAGATGGGCTTAACGATGCCATCTGGGAGAGTGACAGAAATCTTGTCGGGGATGGGCTTAGAGATGCCATCTGGAAGGGAATATCAGGAAGGTGTCCAAGCTTTGGACCATCTCTGAACTGGGGGTCTGAACAAGAAATAGATTGGCATCCGTTGTTGGGAGGAATCTGTAAACTGTTTTCAGTGGTTTGGAGAAGAAACTGAACAAGAGATAGGTTAACATCCGTTTACTTGGAGAACCCGTGAACTGTTTTCAGAAATCTTGAAGTTGAGTAAGCAATAGAGCAGTATCCGTTGTTGGGAAGCGTCCGTAAACTGTTTTCAAAAGTTGCATCTGAACAAGTCGATAGATTAACATCCGTTGTTGGGAAGAATCCATAAACTGTTTTCAGAAGTCTTGAAGAAGAATCTGAACAAGTGATAGGTTAACATCTGTTTACTTGGAGAACCCGTGAACTGTTTTCAGAAATCTTGAAGTTGAATAAGCAATAGAGCAGCATCCGTTGTTGGGAAGCGTCCGTAAACTGTTTTCAAAAGTTGCATCTGAACAAGTCGATAGATTAACATCCGTTGTTGGGAAGAATCCATAAAATGTTTTCAGAAGTCTTGAAGAAGAATCTGAACAAGTGATAGGTTAACATCCATTTACTTGGAGAACCCGTGAACTGTTTTCAGAAATCTTGAAGATAATGATTTTAGTCTGTCGACTGATTTTACCTGAAAAGATAAAGAGTTAATTGTATGCAATATCATGATGCATGATACAATATATGTTATATGATATGAATGTAAGTGGATGTGCATGTAAGCTGGAGAGCTGTTTTGCAAAGGATAGATGAATTCGAGATGGCTGAAGATAAAAGTATCTTGACTATTGCCGGGAAGAATAAATCCTTGGCTGCTGCTGGGGAAGAGAATTCCTGATGACCTTTACTGGGGAGTTCCAATCTAATAGGCTCATGCTGGGGACGTAAGACTGAGAATCTTTAGTCTGGCGGGAAGTAACTCTGGCGACTTCACTGGGGAACTTAAGATTTGCCCTCCCAAAACTCTGTGGGGAGAAGGTTCATTAGTCTGGCTCCGCTGGGGACACTGAAACTTAAACTCTGAGGGGAATTGAATTCCGGAGGATTCTCTGGCTGGGGATTTGCAAAGATAAGTTACTGCTGGGGAATTTTGATGAACTCCGCTGGGGATAGGAAGAATTTTGGCGAGTGCGATCTTCCGTGATTGTGAGCTGAGGATAACCCAGTTATAAGTCCCTGGGAGGAATAACTTTGAATAAAACTCGGGAGAAACGTCCGTTCTCTGCGGGGGATAAGCTTCCAGAATCTACTGGGGGTTTCCTTTGAAAGGGTATCGGGTATCCAACTGTACTTTTGACTTATCGGTAATCCTCTTTCCCGACTCATAAGAAAATGATTATGTTTCAAATGCATATGCCTATTTTAACAAAATATTGGACGTTTCTCAAAATAAAACAAATAGTGCAAGAGAAAAGAAAAGGAAATGACACAAATTTCTGGGAAAAGTATTTGTATTGATTTTCTTTGAGTATATTTGTACAAAGGAGACAATCATCCTAGTAAGAGGATTTTGCCGTAAATATTTGAAAAATTTATACAAAATAAAGATGGCTATGTGAAATAATTTCATGGGATTCCATTCTGCTACAGCCTTCACAACTCTGAATAGCTGTCCATTCAATGCTTCGTTCGCCGACGACTGGATTGATCAGAAACCCGGAACTGGTTGATGAAGAGATTGTTCTCGAAGTGATCCGACGAGACATAGTCATACGCTTTAATTCCCTAACTTTTGCCTGAATCGCCCTTTCGGGTTTTCGATCCACCGGGAAACCCCTTTTTGCCCAAGCCGCCCTTTCTGGTTTTCGACTTGTCGGGTTATTTTATGCGTAGTATCTTTTGACTATGTCTGCGTTCGCAGGGTGCGGCAAATCTTCGCCGTCCATGGTGGTCAGAATCATTGCGCCACCAGAAAATATGCTCTTGATCACAAATGGTCCTTCATATGTAGGAGTCCATTTGCCCCTGGGATCACTTTGCGGCAAGATAATCCGCTTGATTACAAGATCTCCAACTTGATACACTTGATGTCTGACTTTCTTATTGAAGGCCTTGATCATCCGCTTTTGATACGTCTGACCATGGCATATAGCAGCAAGTCGCTTTTCGTCGATCAGATTGAGTTGATCCAGTCGGGTCTGCATCCAATCATCTTCATTCAAACCTGCATCCTTCATAATCCTTAGAGAAGGGATCTGGACTTCCATAGGCAAAACAGCTTCCATGCCATAAACCAAGGAAAATGGGGTTGCCCTAGTTGAAGTACGTGTTGTCGTACGGTATCCATGTAGTGCAAACGGTAACATCTCATGCCAGTCCTTGTAAGTGACTGTCATTTTCTGAATGATCTTCTTAATTTTTTTGTTCGCAGCTTCAACAGCACCGTTCATCTTCGGCCGATAGGGAGATGAATTGTGATGATAAATCTTGAACTGTTCGCATAATGCAGTGATCATTGTGTTATTCAAAAGTGAGTTTTTGCCAAATTGTGAAATTCGAATCTCCCAAGTCATGAGGTTGTTTGATGAGTTCTTGGACATTTTGGAAAGCTTGGAATGTGTACTACAATCCATATTTGAAATTCAAATTGAAATTCCAAGTGGAAGTATATGTAAAATGGCCTAGAAGTGGGGTAGAAAACCTTGTCAAAATAGATCAAAAATTCACTAAGTTAAGAATGGTTTAGTGCCCTTATTCAAAAATTTGTAACTTGAGATACAAGCCTCAAATGGGAAAACTTTGTGAATCAAAGTTGTAGATTATGCAACAAGCTACAACTTTCATATTTTGACCTTTGTTTGAATCCAAATGGATCTTGGTGAAAAAGTGGGGCAAAGTTGGGAAAAAATTAGGGTTTTTTATAACTTAGAAAAATTCTAAGTTATGAAAAATTCAAATTTCTAACCCTAATTTGCATTTTGTGATTTCTTGGTGAACAAGTTTCATGATTTGGCATGTTTTGATGAAAAATGAATCTTGACTCTTGATTTTGACCAAAAAGTCAAAGTTTGACTTTTTAGTATACAGTCAAAATTGATCAATTGACTGGGAAATTCAACTGTCAATCTTGTGTACTTTGGATCTTTTGAGCTTGTTGAGCATGTCAAGATAATTCCATGGGGTTCTTGAGTCCATATATGAGCTTGGTTTGCCATTGGCTAGATCAAACAATCAAAAATTGCCTTTGTGCAGTCAAAACCCTAAAAATGACCATTTTGCCCTTTTGGTGATCTGATCAAATTTCTTATGGAGTTGTGATCCAAACTTGATCAAATGGACCATATGAGTTCATAATGTTGATGTAGGTCAATTTTCATGAGGTTTGACTGTTAATTGGCCACAGTTGACTTTTTCCCCAATACAGCTGATTTCTAGGTCAACTGTCCAATTGACTGGGCAAAATTTGGAATCAACGTTTGAAACTTGGTATGGATAAACTTGGGAGTCCAATATGAAGCATGAAAGTCATCTTAGGCTTTTTTAGGTCAAAGCATCTTTGTGCAAACACAAACCCTAATTTGAGTCAACAGTGCAAGGAGAGGCCTTGAGCAGATGAAACCCTAACTGGATCTTGAGCTTCAAGGGCTTTGTGGTGAGAAATCAATGAGAAATGGGAGGGAAAATTTTGGGGTACAACAGTTTCCCCTGTTCAATCTTCTTGAATCCGAAGAGTTAGATTGGCAAGTTTGCCTTTCGTGACTCGAGGGTAAAAGGAGATTGGACACTAGAGTGCCCGGAAATTTGCACTCGTCAAAGCAATGGATGCGGGAATGGGCTTAGAGATGCCATTTGGAGATGGGCTTAACGATGCCATCTGGGAGAGTGACAAAAATCTTGTCGGGGATGGGCTTAGAGATGCCATCTGGAAGGGAATATCAGGAAGGTGTCCAAGCTTTGGACCATCTCTGAACTGGGGGTCTGAACAAGAAATAGATTGGCATCCGTTGTTGGGAGGAATCTGTAAACTGTTTTCAGTGGTTTGGAGAAGAAACTGAACAAGAGATAGGTTAACATCCGTTTACTTGGAGAACCCGTGAACTGTTTTCAGAAATCTTGAAGTTGAGTAAGCAATAGAGCAGTATCCGTTGTTGGGAAGCGTCCGTAAACTGTTTTCAAAACTTGCATCTGAAGAAGTCGATAGATTAACATCCGTTGTTGGGAAGAATCCATAAACTGTTTTCAGAAGTCTTGAAGAAGAATCTGAACAAGTGATAGGTTAACATCCGTTTACTTGGAGAACCCGTGAACTGTTTTCAGAAATCTTGAAGTTGAATAAGCAATAGAGCAACATCCGTTGTTGGGAAGCGTCCGTAAACTGTTTTCAAAAGTTGCATCTGAACAAGTTGATAGATTAACATCCGTTGTTGGGAAGAATCCATAAACTGTTTTCAGAAGTCTTGAAGAAGAATCTGAACAAGTGATAGGTTAACATCCGTTTACTTGGAGAACCCGTGAACTGTTTTCAGAAATCTTGAAGATAATGATTTTAGTCTGTCGACTGATTTTACCTGAAAAGATAAAGAGTTAATTGTATGCAATATCATGATGCATGATACAATATATGTTATATGATATGAATGTAAGTGGCTGTGCATGTAAGCTGGAGAGCTGTTTTGCAAAGGATAGATGAATTCGAGATGGCTGAAGATAAAAGTATCTTGACTGTTGCCGGGAAGAATAAATCCTTGGCTGCTGCTGGGGAAGAGAATTCCTGATGACCTTTACTGGGGAGTTCCAATCTAATAGGCTTATGCTGGGGACGTAAGACTGAGAATCTTTAGTCTGGCGGGAAGTAACTCTGGCGACTTCACTGGGGAACTTAAGATTTGCCCTCCCAAAACTCTGTGGGGAGAAGGTTCATTAGTCTGGCTCCGCTGGGGACACTGAAACTTAAACTCTGAGGGGAATTGAATTCCGGAGGATTCTCTGGCTGGGGATTTGCAAAGATAAGTTACTGCTGGGGAATTTTGATGAACTCCGCTGGGGATAGGTAGAATTTTGGCGAGTGCGATCTTCCGTGATTGTTAGCTGAGGATAACCCAGTTATAAGTCCCTGGAAGGAATAACTTTGAATAAAACTCGGGAGAAACATCCGTTCTCTGCGGGGGATAAGCTTCCAGAATCTACTGGGGGTTTCCTTTGAAAGGGTATCGGGTATCCAACTGTACTTTTGACTTATCGGTAATCCTCTTTCCCGACTCATAAGAAAATGATTATGTTTCAAATGCATATGCCTATTTTAACAAAACATTGGACGTTTCTCAAAACAAAACAAATAGTGCAAGAGAAAAGAAAAGGAAATGACACAAATTTCTGGGAAAAGTATTTGTATTGATTTTCTTTGAGTATATTTGTACAAAGGAGACAATCATCCTAGTAAGAGGATTTTGCCGTAAATATTTGAAAATTTTATACAAAATAAAGATGGCTATGTGAAATAATTTCATGGGATTCCATTCTGCTACAGCCTTCACAACTCTGAATATCTGTCCATTCAATGCTTCGTTCGCCGACGACTGGATTGATCAGAAACCCAGAACTGGTTGATGAAGAGATTGTTCTCGAAGTGATCCGACGAGACATAGTCATACGCTTTAATTCCCTAACTTTTTCCTGAATCGCCCTTTCGGGTTTTTGATCCACCGGGAAACCCCTTTTTGCCCAAGCCGCCCTTTCTGGTTTTCGACTTGTCGGGTTATTTTATGCGTAGTATCTTTTGACTATGTCTGCGTTCGCAAGGTGCGGCAAATCGTCGCCGTCCATGGTGGTCAGAATCATTGCGCCACCAGAAAATATGCTTTTGATCACAAATGGTCCTTCATATGTAGGAGTCCATTTGCCCCTGGGATCACTTTGCGGCAAGATAATCCGCTTGATTACAAGATCTCCAACTTGATACACTTGACGTCTGACTTTCTTATTGAAGGCCTTGATCATCCGCTTTTGATACGTCTGACCATGGCATATAGCAGCAAGTCGCTTTTCGTCGATCAGATTGAGTTGATCCAGTCGGGTCTGCATCCAATCATCTTCATTCAAACCTGCATCCTTCATAATCCTTAGAGAAGGGATCTGGACTTCCATAGGCAAAACAGCTTCCATGCCATAAACCAAGGAAAATGGGGTTGCCCCAGTTGAAGTACGTGTTGTCGTACGGTATCCATGTAGTGCAAACGGTAACATCTCATGCCAGTCCTTGTAAGTGACTGTCATTTTCTGAATGATCTTCTTAATTTTTTTGTTCGCAGCTTCAACAGCACCGTTCATCTTCGGCCGATAGGGAGATGAATTGTGATGATAAATCTTGAACTGTTCGCATAATGCAGTGATCATTGTGTTATTCAAAAGTGAGTTTTTGCCAAATTGTGAAATTCGAATCTCCCAAGTCATGAGGTTGTTTGATGAGTTATTGGATATTTTGGAAAGCTTGGAATGTGTACTACAATCCATATTTGAAATTCAAATTGAAATTCCAAGTGGAAGTGTATGTAAAATGGCCTGGAAGTGGGGTAGAAAACCTTGTCAAAATAGATCAAAAATTCACTAAGTTAAGAATGGTTTAGTGCACTTATTCAAAACTTTGTAACTTGAGATACAAGCCTCAAATGGGAAAACTTTGTGAATCAAAGTTGTAGATTATGCAACAAGCTACAACTTTCATGTTTTGACCTTTGTTTGAATCCAAATGGATCTTGGTGAAAAAGTGAGGCAAAGTTGGGAAAAAATTAGGGTTTTTTATAACTTAGAAAAATTCTAAGTTATGAAAAATTCAAATTTCTAACCCTAATTTGCATTTTGTGATTTCTTGGTGAACAAGTTTCATGATTTGGCATGTTTTGATGAAAAATGAATCTTGACTCTTGATTTTGACCAAAAAGTCAAAGTTTGACTTTTCAGTATACAGTCAAAATTGATCAATTGACTGGGAAATTCAACTGTCAATCTTGTGTACTTTGGATCTTTTGAGCTTGTTGAGCATGTCAAGATAATTCCATGGGGTTCTTGAGTCCATATATGAGCTTGGTTTGCCATTGGCTAGGTCAAACAGTCAAAAATTGCCTTTGTGCAGTCAAAACCCTAAAAATGACCATTTTGCCCTTTTGGTGATCTGATCAAATTTCTTATGGAGTTGTGATCCAAACTTGATCAAATGGACCATATGAGTTCATAATGTTGATGTAAGTCAATTTTCATGAGGTTTGACTATTAATTGTCCACAGTTGACTTTTTCCCCAATACAGCTGATTTCTAGGTCAACTGTCCAATTGACTGGGCAAAATTTGGAATCAAAGTTTGAAACTTGGTATGGATAAACTTGGGAGTCCAATATGAAGCATGAAAGTCATCTTAGGCTTTTTTAGGTAAAAGCATCTTTGTGCAAACACAAACCCTAATTTGAGTCAACAGTGCAAGGAGAGGCCTTGAGCAAATGAAACCCTAACTGGATCTTGAGCTTCAAGGGCTTTGTGGTGAGAAATCAATGAGAAATGGGAGGGAAAATTTTGGGGTACAACAGTTGCCCCTGTTCAATCTTCTTGAATCCGAAGAGTTAGATTGGCAAGTTTTCCTTTCGTGACTCGAGGGTAAAAGGAGATTGGACACTAGAGTGCCCGGAAATTTGCACTCGTCAAAGCAATGGATGCGGGAATGGGCTTAGAGATGCCATTTGGAGATGGGCTTAACGATGCCATCTGGGAGTGTGACAGAAATCTTGTCGGGGATGGGCTTAGAGATGCCATCTGGAAGGGAATATCAGGAAGGTGTCCAAGCTTTGGACCATCTCTGAACTGGGGGTCTGAACAAGCAATAGATTGACATCCGTTGTTGGGAGGAATCTGTAAACTGTTTTCAGTGGTTTGGAGAAGAAACTGAACAAGAGATAGGTTAACATCCGTTTACTTGGAGAACCCGTGAACTGTTTTCAGAAATCTTGAAGTTGAGTAAGCAATAGAGCAGTATCCGTTGTTCGGAAGCGTCTGTAAACTGTTTTCAAAAGTTGCATCTGAACAAGTCGATAGATTAACATCCGTTGTTGGGAAGAATCCATAAACTGTTTTCAGAAGTCTTGAAGAAGAATCTGAACAAGTGATAGGTTAACATCCGTTTACTTAGAGAACCCGTGAACTGTTTTCAGAAATCTTGAAGTTGAATAAGCAATAGAGCAGCATCCGTTGTTGGGAAGCGTCCGTAAACTGTTTTCAAAAGTTGCATCTGAACAAGTCGATAGATTAACATCCGTTGTTGGGAAGAATCCATAAACTGTTTTCAGAAGTCTGGAAGAAGAATCTGAACAAGTGATAGGTTAACATCCGTTTACTTGGAGAACCCGTCAACTGTTTTCAGAAATCTTGAAGATAATGATTTTAGTCTGTCGACTGATTTTACCTGAAAAGATAAAGAGTTAATTGTATGCAATATCATGATGCATGATACAATATATGTTATATGATATAAATGTAAGTGGATGTGCATGTAAGCTGGAGAGCTGTTTTGCAAAGGATAGATGAATTCGAGATGGCTGAAGATAAAAGTATCTTGACTGTTGCCGGGAAGAATAAATCCTTGGCTGCTGCTGGGGAAGAGAATTCCTGATGACCTTTACTGGGGAGTTCCAATCTAATAGGCTCATGCTGGGGACGTAAGACTGAGAATCTTTAGTCTGGCGGGAAGTAACTCTGGCGACTTCATTGGGGAACTTAAGATTTGCCCTCCCAAAACTCTGTGGGGAGAAGGTTCATTAGTCTGGCTCCGCTGGGGACACTGAAACTTAAACTCTGAGGGGAATTGAATTCCGGAGGATTCTCTGGCTTGGGAATTGCAAAGATAAGTTACTGCTGGGGAATTTTGATGAACTCCGCTGGGGATAGGAAGAATTTTGGCGAGTGCGATCTTCCGTGATTGTTAGCTGAGGATAACCCAGTTATAAGTCCCTGGGAGGAATAACTTTGAATAAAACTCGGGAGAAACGTCCGTTCTCTGCGGGGGATAAGCTTCCAGAATCTACTGGGGGTTTCCTTTGAAAGGGTATCGGGTATCCAACTGTACTTTTGACTTATCGGTAATCCTCTTTCCCGACTCATAAGAAAATGATTATGTTTCAAATGCATATGCCTATTTTAACAAAACATTGGACGTTTCTCAAAATAAAACAAATAGTGCAAGAGAAAAGAAAAGGAAATGACACAAATTTCTGGGAAAAGTATTTGTATTGATTTTCTTTGAGTATATTTGTACAAAGGAGACAATCATCCTAGTAAGAGGATTTTGCCGTAAATATTTGAAAAATTTATACAAAATAAAGATGGCTATGTGAAATAATTTCATGGGATTCCATTCTACTACAGCCTTCACAACTCTGAATATCTATCCATTCAATGCTTCGTTCGCCGACGACTGGATTGATCAGAAACCCGGAACTGGTTGATGAAGAGATTGTTCTCGAAGTGATCCGACGAGACATAGTCATACGCTTTAATTCCTTAACTTTTGCCTGAATCGCCCTTTCGGGTTTTCGATCCACCGGGAAACCCCTTTTTGCCCAAGCCGCCCTTTCTGGTTTTCGACTTGTCGGGTTATTTTATGCGTAGAATCTTTTGACTATGTCTGCGTTCGCAGGGTGCGGCAAATCGTCGCCGTCCATGGTGGTCAGAATCATTGCGCCACCAGAAAATATGCTCTTGATCACAAATGGTCCTTCATATATATGAGTCCATTTGCCCCTGGGATCACTTTGCGGCAAGATAATCCGCTTGATTACAAGATCTCCAACTTGATACACTTGTCGTCTGACTTTCTTATTGAAGGCCTTGATCATCCGCTTTTGATACGTCTGACCATGGCATATAGCAGCAAGTCGCTTTTCGTCGATCAGATTGAGTTGATCCAGTCGGGTCTGCATCCAATCATCTTCATTCAAACCTGCATCCTTCATAATCCTTAGAGAAGGGATCTGGACTTCCATAGGCAAAACAGCTTCCATGCTATAAACCAAGGAAAATGGGGTTGCCCCAGTTGAAGTACGTGTTGTCGTACGGTATCCATGTAGTGCAAACGGTAACATCTCATGCCAGTCCTTGTAAGTGACTGTCATTTTCTGAATGATCTTCTTAATTTTTTTGTTCGCAGCTTCAACAGCACCGTTCATCTTCGGCCGATAGGGAGATGAATTGTGATGATAAATCTTGAACTGTTCGCATAATGCAGTGATCATTGTGTTATTCAAAAGTGAGTTTTTGCCAAATTGTGAAATTCGAATCTCCCAAGTCATGAGGTTGTTTGATGAGTTCTTGGACATTTTGGAAAGCTTGGAATGTGTACTACAATCCATATTTGAAATTCAAATTGAAATTCCAAGTGTAAGTGTATGTAAAATGGCCTGGAAGTGGGGTAGAAAACCTTGTCAAAATAGATCAAAAATTCACTAAGTTAAGAATGGTTTAGTACCCTTATTCAAAAATTTGTAACTTGAGATACAAGCCTCAAATGGGAAAACTTTGTGAATCAAAGTTGTAGATTATGCAACAAGCTACAACTTTCATGTTTTGACTTTCGTTTGAATCCAAATGGATCTTGGTGAAAAAGTGGGGCAAAGTTGGGAAAAAATTAGGGTTTTTTATAACTTAGAAAAATTCTAAGTTATGAAAAATTCAAATTTCTAACCCTAATTTGCATTTTGTGATTTCTTGGTGAACAAGTTTCATGATTTGGCATGTTTTGATGAAAAATGAATCTTGACTCTTGATTTTGACCAAAAAGTCAAAGTTTGACTTTTCAGTATACAGTCAAAATTGATCAATTGACTGGGAAATTCAACTGTCAATCTTGTGTACTTTGGATCTTTTGAGCTTGTTGAGCATGTCAAGATAATTCCATGGGGTTCTTGAGTCCATATATGAGCTTGGTTTGCCATTGGCTAGGTCAAACAGTCAAAAATTGCCTTTGTGCAGTCAAAACCCTAAAAATGACCATTTTGCCCTTTTGGTGATCTGATCAAATTTCTTATGGAGTTGTGATCCAAACTTGATCAAATGGACCATATGAGTTCATAATGTTGATGTAGGTCAATTTTCATGAGGTTTGACTATTAATTGGCCACAGTTGACTTTTTCTCCAATACAGCTGATTTCTAGGTCAACTGTCCAATTGACTGGGCAAAATTTGGAATCAAAGTTTGAAACTTGGTATGGATAAACTTGGGAGTCCAATATGAAGCATGAAAGTCATCTTAGGCTTTTTTAGGTCAAAGCATCTTTTTGCAAACACAAACCCTAATTTGAGTCAACAGTGCAAGGAGAGGCCTTGAGCAGATGAAACCCTAACTGGATCTTGAGCTTCAAGGGCTTTGTGGTGAGAAATCAATGAGAAATGGGAGGGAAAATTTTGGGGTACAACAGTTGCCCCTGTTCAATCTTCTTGAATCCGAAGAGTTAGATTGGCAAGTTTGCCTTTCGTGACTCGAGGGTAAAAGGAGATTGGACACTAGAGTGCCCGGAAATTTGCACTCGTCAAAGCAATGGATGCGGGAATGGGCTTAGAGATGCCATTTGGAGATGGGCTTAACGATGCCATCTGGGAGAGTGACAGAAATCTTGTCGGGGATGGGCTTAGAGATGCCATCTGGAAGGGAATATCAGGAAGGTGTCCAAGCTTTGGACCATCTCTGAATTGGGGGTCTGAACAAGCAATAGATTGACATCCGTTGTTGGGAGGAATCTGTAAACTGTTTTCAGTGGTTTGGAGAAGAAACTGAACAAGAGATAGGTTAACATCCGTTTACTTGGAGAACCCGTGAACTGTTTTCAGAAATCTTGAAGTTGAGTAAGCAATAGAGCAGTATCCGTTGTTGGGAAGCGTCCGTAAACTGTTTTCAAAAGTTGCATCTGAACAAGTCGATAGATTAACATCCGTTGTTGGGAAGAATCCATAAACTGTTTTCAGAAGTCTTGAAGAAGAATCTGAACAAGTGATAGGTTAACATCCGTTTACTTAGAGAACCCGTGAACTGTTTTCAGAAATCTTGAAGTTGAATAAGCAATAGAGCAGCATCCGTTGTTGGGAAGCGTCCGTAAACTGTTTTCAAAAGTTGCATCTGAACAAGTCGATAGATTAACATCCGTTGTTGGGAAGAATCCATAAACTGTTTTCAGAAGTCTTGAAGAAGAATCTGAACAAGTGATAGGTTAACATCCGTTTACTTAGAGAACCCGTGAGCTGTTTTCAGAAATCTTGAAGTTGAATAAGCAATAGAGCAGCATCTGTTGTTGGGAAGCGTCCGTAAACTGTTTTCAAAAGTTGCATCTGAACAAGTCGATAGATTAACATCAGTTGTTGGGAAGAATCCATAAACTGTTTTCAGAAGTCTTGAAGAAGAATCTGAACAAGTGATAGGTTAACATCCGTTTACTTGGAGAACCCGTGAACTGTTTTCAGAAATCTTGAA
Organism: Vicia faba; assembly: GCA_948472305.1. Lineage (NCBI taxonomy): Eukaryota > Viridiplantae > Streptophyta > Magnoliopsida > Fabales > Fabaceae > Vicia > Vicia faba. Next base: position 698,175,867 of record OX451738.1, on the reverse strand, counting down.
GATAATGATTTTAGTCTGTCGACTGATTTTACCTGAAAAGATAAAGAGTTAATTGTATGCAATATCATGATGCATGATAAAATATATGTTATATGATATGAATGTAAGTGGATGTGCATGTAAGCTGGAGAGCTGTTTTGCAAAGGATAGATGAATTCGAGATGGCTGAAGATAAAAGTATCTTGACTGTTGCCGGGAAGAATAAATCCTTGGCTGCTGCTGGGGAAGAGAATTCCTGATGACCTTTACTGGGGAGTTCCAATCTAATAGGCTCATGCTGGGGACGTAAGACTGAGAATCTTTAGTCTGGCGGGAAGTAACTCTGGCGACTTCACTGGGGAACTTAAGATTTGCCCTCCCAAAACTCTGTGGGGAGAAGGTTCATTAGTCTGGCTCCGCTGGGGACACTGAAACTTAAACTCTGAGGGGAATTGAATTCCGGAGGATTCTCTGGCTGGGGATTTGCAAAGATAAGTTACTGCTGGGGAATTTTGATGAACTCCGCTGGGGATAGGAAGAATTTTGGCGAGTGCGATCTTCCGTGATTGTTAGCTGAGGATAACCCAGTTATAAGTCCCTGGGAGGAATAACTTTGAATAAAACTCGGGAGAAACGTCCGTTCTCTGCGGGGGATAAGCTTCCAGAATCTACTGGGGGTTTCCTTTGAAAGGGTATCGGGTATCCAACTGTACTTTTGACTTATCGGTAATCCTCTTTCCCGACTCATAAGAAAATGATTATGTTTCAAATGCATATGCCTATTTTAACAAAACATTGGACGTTTCTCAAAATAAAACAAATAGTGCAAGAGAAAAGAAAAGGAAATGACACAAATTTCTGGGAAAAGTATTTGTATTGATTTTCTTTGAGTATATTTGTACAAAGGAGACAATCATCCTAGTAAGAGGATTTTGCCGTAAATATTTGAAAAATTTATACAAAATAAAGATGGCTATGTGAAATAATTTCATGGGATTCCATTCTACTACAGCCTTCACAACTCTGAATATCTGTCCATTCAATGCTTCGTTCGCCGACGACTGGATTGATCAGAAACCCGGAACTGGTTGATGAAGAGATTGTTCTCGAAGTGATCCGACGAGACATAGTCATACGCTTTAATTCCTTAACTTTTGCCTGAATCGCCCTTTCGGGTTTTCGATCCACCGGGAAACCCCTTTTTGCCCAAGCCGCCCTTTCTGGTTTTCGACTTGTCGGGTTATTTTATGCGTAGAATCTTTTGACTATGTCTGCGTTCGCAGGGTGCGGCAAATCGTCGCCGTCCATGGTGGTCAGAATCATTGCGCCACCAGAAAATATGCTCTTGATCACAAATGGTCCTTCATATATAGGAGTCCATTTGCCCCTGGGATCACTTTGCGGCAAGATAATCCGCTTGATTACAAGATCTCCAACTTGATACACTTGTCGTCTGACTTTCTTATTGAAGGCCTTGATCATCCGCTTTTGATACGTCTGACCATGGCATATAGCAGCAAGTCGCTTTTCGTCAATCAGATTGAGTTGATCCAGTCGGGTCTGCATCCAATCATCTTCATTCAAACCTGCATCCTTCATAATCCTTAGAGAAGGGATCTGGACTTCCATAGGCAAAACAGCTTCCATGCTATAAACCAAGGAAAATGGGGTTGCCCCAGTTGAAGTACGTGTTGTCGTACGGTATCCATGTAGTGCAAACGGTAACATCTCATGCCAGTCCTTGTAAGTGACTGTCATTTTCTGAATGATCTTCTTAATTTTTTTGTTCGCAGCTTCAACAGCACCGTTCATCTTCGGCCGATAGGGAGATGAATTGTGATGATAAATCTTGAACTGTTCGCATAATGCAGTGATCATTGTGTTATTCAAAAGTGAGTTTTTTCCAAATTGTGAAATTCGAATCTCCCAAGTCATGAGGTTGTTTGATGAGTTCTTGGACATTTTGGAAAGCTTGGAATGTGTACTACAATCCATATTTGAAATTCAAATTGAAATTCCAAGTGGAAGTGTATGTAAAATGGCCTGGAAGTGGGGTAGAAAACCTTGTCAAAATAGATCAAAAATTCACTAAGTTAAGAATGGTTTAGTGCCCTTATTCAAAAATTTGTAACTTGAGATACAAGCCTCAAATGGGAAAACTTTGTGAATTAAAGTTGTATATTATGCAACAAGATAAAACTTTCATGTTTTGACTTTTGTTTGAATCCAAATGGATCTTGGTGAAAAAGTGGGGCAAAGTTGGGAAAAAATTAGGGTTTTTTATAACTTAGAAAAATTCTAAGTTATGAAAAATTCAAATTTCTAACCCTAATTTGCATTTTGTGATTTCTTGGTGAACAAGTTTCATGATTTGGCATGTTTTGATGAAAAATGAATCTTGACTCTTGATTTTGACCAAAAAGTCAAAGTTTGACTTTTCAGTATACAGTCAAAATTGATCAATTGACTGGGAAATTCAACTGTCAATCTTGTGTACTTTAGATCTTTTGAGCTTGTTGAGCATGTCAAGATGATTCCATGGGGTTCTTGAGTCCATATATGAGCTTGGTTTGCCATTGGCTAGGTCAAACAGTCAAAAATTGCCTTTGTGCGATCAAAACCCTAAAAATGACCATTTTGCCCTTTTGGTGATCTGATCAAATTTCTTATGGAGTTGTGATCCAAACTTGATCAAATGGACCATATGAGTTCATAATGTTGATGTAGGTCAATTTTCATGAGGTTTGACTATTAATTGGCCACAGTTGACTTTTTCCCCAATACAGCTGATTTCTAGGTCAACTGTCCAATTGACTGGGCAAAATTTGGAATCAAAGTTTGAAACTTGGTATGGATAAACTTGGGAGTCCAATATGAAGCATGAAAGTCATCTTAGGCTTTTTTAGGTCAAAGCATCTTTTTGCAAACACAAACCCTAATTTGAGTCAACAGTGCAAGGAGAGACCTTGAGCAGATGAAACCCTAACTGGATCTTGAGCTTCAAGGGCTTTGTGGTGAGAAATCAATGAGAAATGGGAGGGAAAATTTTGGGGTACAACAGTTGCCCCTGTTCAATCTTCTTGAATCCGAAGAGTTAGATTGGCAAGTTTGCCTTTCGTGACTCGAGGGTAAAAGGAGATTGGACACTAGAGTGCCCGGAAATTTGCACTCGTCAAAGCAATGGATGCGGGAATGGGCTTAGAGATGCCATTTGGAGATGGGCTTAACGATGCCATCTGGGAGAGTGACAGAAATCTTGTCGGGGATGGGCTTAGAGATGCCATCTGGAAGGGAATATCAGGAAGGTGTCCAAGCGTTGGACCATCTCTGAATTGGGGGTCTGAACAAGCAATAGATTGACATCCGTTGTTGGGAGGAATCTGTAAACTGTTTTCAGTGGTTTGGAGAAGAAACTGAACAAGAGATAGGTTAACATCCGTTTACTTGGAGAACCCGTGAACTGTTTTCAGAAATCTTGAAGTTGAGTAAGCAATAGAGCAGTATCCGTTGTTGGGAAGCGTCCGTAAACTGTTTTCAAAAGTTGCATCTGAACAAGTCGATAGATTAACATCCGTTGTTGGGAAGAATCCATAAACTGTTTTCAGAAGTCTTGAAGAAGAATCTGAACAAGTGATAGGTTAACATCCGTTTACTTAGAGAACCCGTGAACTGTTTTCAGAAATCTTGAAGTTGAATAAGCAATAGAGCAGCATCCGTTGTTGGGAAGCGTCCGTAAACTGTTTTCAAAAGTTGCATCTGAACAAGTCGATAGATTAACATCCGTTGTTGGGAAGAATCCATAAACTGTTTTCAGAAGTCTTGAAGAAGAATCTGAACAAGTGATAGGTTAACATCCGTTTACTTAGAGAACCCGTGAACTGTTTTCAGAAATCTTGAAGTTGAATAAGCAATAGAGCAGCATCCGTTGTTGGGAAGCGTCCGTAAACTGTTTTCAAAAGTTGCATCTGAACAAGTCGATAGATTAACATCCGTTGTTGGGAAGAATCCATAAACTGTTTTCAGAAGTCTTGAAGAAGAATCTGAACAAGTGATAGGTTAACATCCGTTTACTTAGAGAACCCGTGAGCTGTTTTCAGAAATCTTGAAGTTGAATAAGCAATAGAGCAGCATCCGTTGTTGGGAAGCATCCGTAAACTGTTTTCAAAAGTTGCATCTGAACAAGTCGATAGATTAACATCAGTTGTTGGGAAGAATCCATAAACTGTTTTCAGAAGTCTTGAAGAAGAATCTGAACAAGTGATAGGTTAACATCCGTTTACTTGGAGAACCCGTGAACTGTTTTCAGAAATCTTGAAGATAATGATTTTAGTCTGTCGACTGATTTTACCTGAAAAGATAAAGAGTTAATTGTATGCAATATCATGATGCATGATAAAATATATGTTATATGATATGAATGTAAGTGGATGTGCATGTAAGCTGGAGAGCTGTTTTGCAAAGGATAGATGAATTCGAGATGGCTGAAGATAAAAGTATCTTGACTGTTGCCGGGAAGAATAAATCCTTGGCTGCTGCTGGGGAAGAGAATTCCTGATGACCTTTACTGGGGAGTTCCAATCTAATAGGCTCATGCTGGGGACGTAAGACTGAGAATCTTTAGTCTGGCGGGAAGTAACTCTGGCGACTTCACTGGGGAACTTAAGATTTGCCCTCCCAAAACTCTGTGGGGAGAAGGTTCATTAGTCTGGCTCCGCTGGGGACACTGAAACTTAAACTCTGAGGGGAATTGAATTCCGGAGGATTCTCTGGCTGGGGATTTGCAAAGATAAGTTACTGCTGGGGAATTTTGATGAACTCCGCTGGGGATAGGAAGAATTTTGGCGAGTGCGATCTTCCGTGATTGTTAGCTGAGGATAACCCAGTTATAAGTCCCTGGGAGGAATAACTTTGAATAAAACTCGGGAGAAACGTCCGTTCTCTGCGGGGGATAAGCTTCCAGAATCTACTGGGGGTTTCCTTTGAAAGGGTATCGGGTATCCAACTGTACTTTTGACTTATCGGTAATCCTCTTTCCCGACTCATAAGAAAATGATTATGTTTCAAATGCATATGCCTATTTTAACAAAACATTGGACGTTTCTCAAAATAAAACAAATAGTGCAAGAGAAAAGAAAAGGAAATGACACAAATTTCTGGGAAAAGTATTTGTATTGATTTTCTTTGAGTATATTTGTACAAAGGAGACAATCATCCTAGTAAGAGGATTTTGCCGTAAATATTTGAAAAATTTATACAAAATAAAGATGGCTATGTGAAATAATTTCATGGGATTCCATTCTACTACAGCCTTCACAACTCTGAATATCTGTCCATTCAATGCTTCGTTCGCCGACGACTGGATTGATCAGAAACCCGGAACTGGTTGATGAAGAGATTGTTCTCGAAGTGATCCGACGAGACATAGTCATACGCTTTAATTCCTTAACTTTTGCCTGAATCGCCCTTTCGGGTTTTCGATCCACCGGGAAACCCCTTTTTGCCCAAGCCGCCCTTTCTGGTTTTCGACTTGTCGGGTTATTTTATGCGTAGAATCTTTTGACTATGTCTGCGTTCGCAGGGTGCGGCAAATCGTCGCCGTCCATGGTGGTCAGAATCATTGCGCCACCAGAAAATATGCTCTTGATCACAAATGGTCCTTCATATATAGGAGTCCATTTGCCCCTGGGATCACTTTGCGGCAAGATAATCCGCTTGATTACAAGATCTCCAACTTGATACACTTGTCGTCTGACTTTCTTATTGAAGGCCTTGATCATCCGCTTTTGATACGTCTGACCATGGCATATAGCAGCAAGTCGCTTTTCGTCGATCAGATTGAGTTGATCCAGTCGGGTCTGCATCCAATCATCTTCATTCAAACCTGCATCCTTCATAATCCTTAGAGAAGGGATCTGGACTTCCATAGGCAAAACAGCTTCCATGCTATAAACCAAGGAAAATGGGGTTGCCCCAGTTGAAGTACGTGTTGTCGTACGGTATCCATGTAGTGCAAACGGTAACATCTCATGCCAGTCCTTGTAAGTGACTGTCATTTTCTGAATGATCTTCTTAATTTTTTTGTTCGCAGCTTCAACAGCACCGTTCATCTTCGGCCGATAGGGAGATGAATTGTGATGATAAATCTTGAACTGTTCGCATAATGCAGTGATCATTGTGTTATTCAAAAGTGAGTTTTTGCCAAATTGTGAAATTCGAATCTCCCAAGTCATGAGGTTGTTTGATGAGTTCTTGGACATTTTGGAAATCTTGGAATGTGTACTACAATCCATATTTGAAATTCAAATTGAAATTCCAAGTGGAAGTGTATGTAAAATGGCCTGGAAGTGGGGTAGAAAACCTTGTCAAAATAGATCAAAAATTCACTAAGTTAAGAATGGTTTAGTGCCCTTATTCAAAAATTTGTAACTTGAGATACAAGCCTCAAATGGGAAAACTTTGTGAATTAAAGTTGTATATTATGCAACAAGATAAAACTTTCATGTTTTGACTTTTGTTTGAATCCAAATGGATCTTGGTGAAAAAGTGGGGCAAAGTTGGGAAAAAATTAGGGTTTTTTATAACTTAGAAAAATTCTAAGTTATGAAAAATTCAAATTTCTAACCCTAATTTGCATTTTGTGATTTCTTGGTGAACAAGTTTCATGATTTGGCATGTTTTGATGAAAAATGAATCTTGACTCTTGATTTTGACCAAAAAGTCAAAGTTTGACTTTTCAGTATACAGTCAAAATTGATCAATTGACTGGGAAATTCAACTGTCAATCTTGTGTACTTTAGATCTTTTGAGCTTGTTGAGCATGTCAAGATGATTCCATGGGGTTCTTGAGTCCATATATGAGCTTGGTTTGCCATTGGCTAGGTCAAACAGTCAAAAATTGCCTTTGTGCGATCAAAACCCTAAAAATGACCATTTTGCCCTTTTGGTGATCTGATCAAATTTCTTATGGAGTTGTGATCCAAACTTGATCAAATGGACCATATGAGTTCATAATGTTGATGTAGGTAAATTTTCATGAGGTTTGACTATTAATTGGCCACAGTTGACTTTTTCCCCAATACAGCTGATTTCTAGGTCAACTGTCCAATTGACTGGGCAAAATTTGGAATCAAAGTTTGAAACTTGGTATGGATAAACTTGGGAGTCCAATATGAAGCATGAAAGTCATCTTAAGCTTTTTTATGTCAAAGCATCTTTTTGCAAACACAAACCCTAATTTGAGTCAACAGTGCAAGGAGAGGCCTTGAGCAGATGAAACCCTAACTGGATCTTGAGCTTCAAGGGCTTTGTGGTGAGAAATCAATGAGAAATGGGAGGGAAAATTTTGGGGTACAACAGTTGCCGCTGTTCAATCTTCTTGAATCCGAAGAGTTAGATTGGCAAGTTTGCCTTTCGTGACTCGAGGGTAAAAGGAGATTGGACACTAGAGTGCCCGGAAATTTGCACTCGTCAAAGCAATGGATGCGGGAATGGGCTTAGAGATGCCATTTGGAGATGGGCTTAACGATGCCATCTGGGAGAGTGACAGAAATCTTGTCGGGGATGGGCTTAGAGATGCCATCTGGAAGGGAATATCAGGAAGGTGTCCAAGCGTTGGACCATCTCTGAATTGGGGGTCTGAACAAGCAATAGATTGACATCCGTTGTTGGGAGGAATCTGTAAACTGTTTTCAGTGGTTTGGAGAAGAAACTGAACAAGAGATAGGTTAACATCCGTTTACTTGGAGAACCCGTGAACTGTTTTCAGAAATCTTGAAGTTGAGTAAGCAATAGAGCAGTATCTGTTGTTGGGAAGCGTCCGTAAACTGTTTTCAAAAGTTGCATCTGAACAAGTCGATAGATTAACATCCGTTGTTGGGAAGAATCCATAAACTGTTTTCAGAAGTCTTGAAGAAGAATCTGAACAAGTGATAGGTTAACATCCGTTTACTTAGAGAACCCGTGAACTGTTTTCAGAAATCTTGAAGTTGAATAAGCAATAGAGCAGCATCCGTTGTTGGGAAGCGTCCGTAAACTGTTTTCAAAAGTTGCATCTGAACAAGTCGATAGATTAACATCCGTTTTTGGGAAGAATCCATAAACTGTTTTCAGAAGTCTTGAAGAAGAATCTGAACAAGTGATAGGTTAACATCCGTTTACTTAGAGAACCCGTGAGCTGTTTTCAGAAATCTTGAAGTTGAATAAGCAATAGAGCAACATCCGTTGTTGGGAAGCGTCCGTAAACTGTTTTCAAAAGTTGCATCTGAACAAGTCGATAGATTAACATCAGTTGTTGGGAAGAATCCATAAACTGTTTTCAGAAGTCTTGAAGAAGAATCTGAACAAGTGATAGGTTAACATCCGTTTACTTGGAGAACCCGTGAACTGTTTTCAGAAATCTTGAAGATAATGATTTTAGTCTGTCGTCTGATTTTACCTGAAAAGATAAAGAGTTAATTGTATGCAATATCATGATGCATGATAAAATATATGTTATATGATATGAATGTAAGTGGATGTGCATGTAAGCTGGAGAGCTGTTTTGCAAAGGATAAATGAATTCGAGATGGCTGAAGATAAAAGTATCTTGACTGTTGCCGGGAAGAATAAATCCTTGGCTGCTGCTGGGGAAGAGAATTCCTGATGACCTTTACTGGGGAGTTCCAATCTAATAGGCTCATGCTGGGGACGTAAGACTGAGAATCTTTAGTCTGGCGGGAAGTAACTCTGGCGACTTCACTGGGGAACTTAAGATTTGCCCTCCCAAAACTCTGTGGGGAGAAGGTTCATTAGTCTGGCTCCGCTGGGGACACTGAAACTTAAACTCTGAGGGGAATTGAATTCCGGAGGATTCTCTGGCTGGGGATTTGCAAAGATAAGTTACTGCTGGGGAATTTTGATGAACTCCGCTGGGGATAGGAAGAATTTTGGCGAGTGCGATCTTCCGTGATTGTTAGCTGAGGATAACCCAGTTATAAGTCCCTGGGAGGAATAACTTTGAATAAAACTCGGGAGAAACGTCCGTTCTCTGCGGGGGATAAGCTTCCAGAATCTACTGGGGGTTTCCTTTGAAAGGGTATCGGGTATCCAACTGTACTTTTGACTTATCGGTAATCCTCTTTCCCGACTCATAAGAAAATGATTATGTTTCAAATGCATATGCCTATTTTAACAAAACATTGGACGTTTCTCAAAATAAAACAAATAGTGCAAGAGAAAAGAAAAGGAAATGACACAAATTTCTGGGAAAAGTATTTGTATTGATTTTCTTTGAGTATATTTGTACAAAGGAGACAATCATCCTAGTAAGAGGATTTTGCCGTAAATATTTGAAAAATTTATACAAAATAAAGATGGCTAGGTGAAATAATTTCATGGGATTCCATTCTGCTACAGCCTTCACAACTCTGAATATCTGTCCATTCAATGCTTCGTTCACCGACGACTGGATTGATCAGAAACCCGGAACTGGTTGATGAAGAGATTGTTCTCGATGTGATCCGACGAGACATAGTCATACTCTTTAATTCCCTAACTTTTGCCTGAATCGCCCTTTCGGGTTTTCGATCCACCGGGAAACCCCTTTTTGCCCAAGCCGCCCTTTCGGGTTTTCGACTTGTCGGGTTATTTTATGCGTAGTATCTTTTGACTATGTCTACGTTCGCAGGGTGCGGCAAATCGTCGCCGTCCATGGTGGTCAGAATCATTGCGCCACCAGAAAATATGCTCTTGATCACAAATGGTCCTTCATATGTAGGAGTCCATTTGCCCCTGGGATCACTTTGCGGCAAGATAATCCGCTTGATTACAAGATCTCCAACTTGATACACTTGACGTCTGACTTTCTTATTGAAGGCCTTGATCATCCGCTTTTGATACGTCTGGCCATGGCATATAGCAGCAAGTCGCTTTTCGTCGATCAGATTGACTTGATCCAGTCGGGTCTGCATCCAATCATCTTCATTCAAACCTGCATCCTTCATAATCCTTAGAGAAGGGATCTGGACTTCCATAGGCAAAACAGCTTCCATGCCATAAACCAAGGAAAATGGGGTTTCCCCAGTTGAAGTACGTGTTGTCGTACGGTATCCATGTAGTGCAAACGGTAACATCTCATGCCAGTCCTTGTAAGTGACTGTCATTTTCTGAATGATCTTCTTAATTTTTTTGTTCGCAGCTTCAACAGCACCGTTCATCTTCGGCCGATAGGGAGATGAATTGTGATGATAAATCTTGAACTGTTCGCATAATGCAGTGATCATTGTGTTATTCAAAAGTGAGTTTTTGCCAAATTGTGAAATTCGAATCTCCCAAGTCATGAGGTTGTTTGATGAGTTCTTGGACATTTTGGAAATCTTGGAATGTGTACTACAATCCATATTTGAAATTCAAATTGAAATTCCAAGTGGAAGTGTATGTAAAATGGCCTGGAAGTGGGGTAGAAAACCTTGTCAAAATAGATCAAAAATTCACTAAGTTAAGAATGGTTTAGTGCCCTTATTCAAAAATTTGTAACTTGAGATACAAGCCTCAAATGGGAAAACTTTGTGAATTAAAGTTGTATATTATGCAACAAGATAAAACTTTCATGTTTTGACTTTTGTTTGAATCCAAATGGATCTTGGTGAAAAAGTGGGGCAAAGTTGGGAAAAAATTAGGGTTTTTTATAACTTAGAAAAATTCTAAGTTATGAAAAATTCAAATTTCTAACCCTAATTTGCATTTTGTGATTTCTTGGTGAACAAGTTTCATGATTTGGCATGTTTTGATGAAAAATGAATCTTGACTCTTGATTTTGACCAAAAAGTCAAAGTTTGACTTTTCAGTATACAGTCAAAATTGATCAATTGACTGGGAAATTCAACTGTCAATCTTGTGTACTTTAGATCTTTTGAGCTTGTTGAGCATGTCAAGATGATTCCATGGGGTTCTTGAGTCCATATATGAGCTTGGTTTGCCATTGGCTAGGTCAAACAGTCAAAAATTGCCTTTGTGCGATCAAAACCCTAAAAATGACCATTTTGCCCTTTTGGTGATCTGATCAAATTTCTTATGGAGTTGTGATCCAAACTTGATCAAATGGACCATATGAGTTCATAATGTTGATGTAGGTAAATTTTCATGAGGTTTGACTATTAATTGGCCACAATTGACTTTTTCCCCAATACAGCTGATTTCTAGGTCAACTGTCCAATTGACTGGGCAAAATTTGGAATCAAAGTTTGAAACTTGGTATGGATAAACTTGGGAGTCCAATATGAAGCATGAAAGTCATCTTAAGCTTTTTTATGTCAAAGCATCTTTTTGCAAACACAAACCCTAATTTGAGTCAACAGTGCAAGGAGAGGCCTTGAGCAGATGAAACCCTAACTGGATCTTGAGCTTCAAGGGCTTTGTGGTGAGAAATCAATGAGAAATGGGAGGGAAAATTTTGGGGTACAACAGTTGCCCCTGTTCAATCTTCTTGAATCCGAAGAGTTAGATTGGCAAGTTTGCCTTTCGTGACTCGAGGGTAAAAGGAGATTGGACACTAGAGTGCCCGGAAATTTGCACTCGTCAAAGCAATGGATGCGGGAATGGGCTTAGAGATGCCATTTGGAGATGGGCTTAACGATGCCATCTGGGAGAGTGACAGAAATCTTGTCGGGGATGGGCTTAGAGATGCCATCTGGAAGGGAATATCAGGAAGGTGTCCAAGCGTTGGACCATCTCTGAATTGGGGGTCTGAACAAGCAATAGATTGACATCCGTTGTTGGGAGGAATCTGTAAACTGTTTTCAGTGGTTTGGAGAAGAAACTGAACAAGAGATAGGTTAACATCCGTTTACTTGGAGAACCCGTGAACTGTTTTCAGAAATCTTGAAGTTGAGTAAGCAATAGAGCAGTATCTGTTGTTGGGAAGCGTCCGTAAACTGTTTTCAAAAGTTGCATCTGAACAAGTCGATAGATTAACATCCGTTGTTGGGAAGAATCCATAAACTGTTTTCAGAAGTCTTGAAGAAGAATCTGAACAAGTGATAGGTTAACATCCGTTTACTTAGAGAACCCGTGAACTGTTTTCAGAAATCTTGAAGTTGAATAAGCAATAGAGCAGCATCCGTTGTTGGGAAGCGTCCGTAAACTGTTTTCAAAAGTTGCATCTGAACAAGTCGATAGATTAACATCCGTTTTTGGGAAGAATCCATAAACTGTTTTCAGAAGTCTTGAAGAAGAATCTGAACAAGTGATAGGTTAACATCCGTTTACTTAGAGAACCCGTGAGCTGTTTTCAGAAATCTTGAAGTTGAATAAGCAATAGAGCAACATCCGTTGTTGGGAAGCGTCCGTAAACTGTTTTCAAAAGTTGCATCTGAACAAGTCGATAGATTAACATCAGTTGTTGGGAAGAATCCATAAACTGTTTTCAGAAGTCTTGAAGAAGAATCTGAACAAGTGATAGGTTAACATCCGTTTACTTGGAGAACCCGTGAACTGTTTTCAGAAATCTTGAAGATAATGATTTTAGTCTGTCGTCTGATTTTACCTGAAAAGATAAAGAGTTAATTGTATGCAATATCATGATGCATGATAAAATATATGTTATATGATATGAATGTAAGTGGATGTGCATGTAAGCTGGAGAGCTGTTTTGCAAAGGATAAATGAATTCGAGATGGCTGAAGATAAAAGTATCTTGACTGTTGCCGGGAAGAATAAATCCTTGGCTGCTGCTGGGGAAGAGAATTCCTGATGACCTTTACTGGGGAGTTCCAATCTAATAGGCTCATGCTGGGGACGTAAGACTGAGAATCTTTAGTCTGGCGGGAAGTAACTCTGGCGACTTCACTGGGGAACTTAAGATTTGCCCTCCCAAAACTCTGTGGGGAGAAGGTTCATTAGTCTGGCTCCGCTGGGGACACTGAAACTTAAACTCTGAGGGGAATTGAATTCCGGAGGATTCTCTGGCTGGGGATTTGCAAAGATAAGTTACTGCTGGGGAATTTTGATGAACTCCGCTGGGGATAGGAAGAATTTTGGCGAGTGCGATCTTCCGTGATTGTTAGCTGAGGATAACCCAGTTATAAGTCCCTGGGAGGAATAACTTTGAATAAAACTCGGGAGAAACGTCCGTTCTCTGCGGGGGATAAGCTTCCAGAATCTACTGGGGGTTTCCTTTGAAAGGGTATCGGGTATCCAACTGTACTTTTGACTTATCGGTAATCCTCTTTCCCGACTCATAAGAAAATGATTATGTTTCAAATGCATATGCCTATTTTAACAAAACATTGGACGTTTCTCAAAATAAAACAAATAGTGCAAGAGAAAAGAAAAGGAAATGACACAAATTTCTGGGAAAAGTATTTGTATTGATTTTCTTTGAGTATATTTGTACAAAGGAGACAATCATCCTAGTAAGAGGATTTTGCCGTAAATATTTGAAAAATTTATACAAAATAAAGATGGCTAGGTGAAATAATTTCATGGGATTCCATTCTGCTACAGCCTTCACAACTCTGAATATCTGTCCATTCAATGCTTCGTTCACCGACGACTGGATTGATCAGAAACCCGGAACTGGTTGATGAAGAGATTGTTCTCGATGTGATCCGACGAGACATAGTCATACTCTTTAATTCCCTAACTTTTGCCTGAATCGCCCTTTCGGGTTTTCGATCCACCGGGAAACCCCTTTTTGCCCAAGCCGCCCTTTCGGGTTTTCGACTTGTCGGGTTATTTTATGCGTAGTATCTTTTGACTATGTCTACGTTCGCAGGGTGCGGCAAATCGTCGCCGTCCATGGTGGTCAGAATCATTGCGCCACCAGAAAATATGCTCTTGATCACAAATGGTCCTTCATATGTAGGAGTCCATTTGCCCCTGGGATCACTTTGCGGCAAGATAATCCGCTTGATTACAAGATCTCCAACTTGATACACTTGACGTCTGACTTTCTTATTGAAGGCCTTGATCATCCGCTTTTGATACGTCTGGCCATGGCATATAGCAGCAAGTCACTTTTCGTCGATCAGATTGACTTGATCCAGTCGGGTCTGCATCCAATCATCTTCATTCAAACCTGCATCCTTCATAATCCTTAGAGAAGGGATCTGGACTTCCATAGGCAAAACAGCTTCCATGCCATAAACCAAGGAAAATGGGGTTTCCCCAGTTGAAGTACGTGTTGTCGTACGGTATCCATGTAGTGCAAACGGTAACATCTCATGCCAGTCCTTGTAAGTGACTGTCATTTTCTGAATGATCTTCTTAATTTTTTTGTTCGCAGCTTCAACAGCACCGTTCATCTTCGGCCGATAGGGAGATGAATTGTGATGATAAATCTTGAACTGTTCGCATAATGCAGTGATCATTGTGTTATTCAAAAGTGAGTTTTTGCCAAATTGTGAAATTCGAATCTCCCAAGTCATGAGGTTGTTTGATGAGTTCTTGAACATTTTGGAAAGCTTGGAATGTGTACTACAATCCATCTTTGAAATGCAAATTGAAATTCCAAGTGGAAGTGTATGTAAAATGGCCTGGAATTGGGGTAGAAAACCTTGTCAAAATAGATCAAAAATTCACTAAGTTAAGAATGGTTTAGTGCCCTTATTCAAAAATTTGTAACTTGAGATACAAGCCTCAAATGGGAAAACTTTGTGAATCAAAGTTGTAGATTATGCACCAAGCTACAACTTTCATATTTTGACTTTTGTTTGAATCCAAATGGATCTTGGTGAAAAAGTGGGGCAAAGTTGGGAAAAAATTAGGGTTTTTTATAACTTAGAAAAATTCTATGTTATGAAAAATTCAAATTTCTAACCCTAATTTGCATTTTGTGATTTCTTGGTGAACAAGTTTCATGATTTGGCATGTTTTGATGAAAAATGAATCTTGACTCTTGATTTTGACCAAAAAGTCAAAGTTTGACTTTTCAGTATACAGTCAAAATTGATCAATTGACTGGGAAATTCAACTGTCAATCTTGTGTACTTTGGATCTTTTGAGCTTGTTGAGCATGTCAAGATAATTCCATGGGGTTCTTGAGTCCATATATGAGCTTGGTTTTCCATTGGCTAGGTCAAACAGTCAAAAATTGCCTTTGTGCAGTCAAAACCCTAAAAATGACCATTTTGCCCTTTTGGTGATCTGATCAAATTTCTTATGGAGTTGTGATCCAAACTTGATCAAATGGACCATATGAGTTCATAATGTTGATGTAGGTCAATTTTCATGAGGTTTGACTATTAATTGGCCACAGTTGACTTTTTCCCCAATACAGCTGATTTCTAGGTCAACTGTCCAATTTACTGGGCAAAATTTGGAATCAAAGTTTGAAACTTGGTATGGATAAACTTGGGAGTCCAATATGAAGCAAGAAAGTCATCTTAGGCTTTTTTAGGTCAAAGCATCTTTGTGCAAACACAAACCCTAATTTGAGTCAACAGTGCAAGGAGAGGCCTTGAGTAGATGAAACCCTAACTGGATCTTGAGCTTCAAGGGCTTTGTGGTGAGAAATCAATGAGAAATGGGAGGGCAAATTTTGGGGTACAACACTCATCATTGTAATCAGTATCGTCTTCAGAAACTGCAGGACTAGGGTCCTTTTCCCTTTCTTGATTCTCCCCTTCTTTGGATGAGGCGGTCAGATCAGCTGGTTGCCTCAACCTTTCTCCGAATCTTCTACCCATATTCAGAATACCGGTCTTCTTCTTCTTTTTCTTCTCTTTCAGAATAAGGGTCTTCAGATCCTCTTTCCCTTTAGCTAGACTTATGAACATCTTTTGGAACTGGGCGTTCTGCTTCTGAAGATCTTTGATGGCTTGATCGGAAGACATTATTGTTGAAATAAACAGCGAAGAAGATGAGAAACATGCAGGGGTACCTATAATGGTGTGCATGATAATGGGATGTGCATGTAATGATTTCAAAGACTTTGGGAGATTTAAATTTGCAAACCAAAATAAACGAAAACTTTATTAGTTTAAACTTGAAGGGTTCAACAATGCCTTTAAGGCGTTACAAAGAAGTAAATAAAACAAATCTAAAACTAGAAAAATCAAAATCAAAAGTCCCATGGTCGCTTCCTCTTTGTGCTGATGTAGTCATTGATCACTCTTTCTTCCTCGAGCTTCCTGGTGAGCTTTAAAATCTTCCTTTCTTGCTCATGGAACTTCTCCCGGTAAGTATCCCGCTCATTCTTCAGCTGAATCCAAGACCTCTACAACTCTCCAGGATCAGTAGACATGTAAGGATAGAGAACCGTGTAATGAATGCCTTCTTCATTAGTGGGCTCAACAATCACTGGTAATACGGCCTCATAAGGCATCCCAAGCTTCTGGGCACGAGCTCGGACCCATTGGAGATAAGGCTGCATAGGAAGGGAAGTCTTCGGTCCCAACTCTTCAAGGTCAGATCTGTTTACCATGCCCCAAGCTCGTATAAACCTCCAGCGATGATCCTTAATGTCATCCTTATAGTCAAATATAATGTCCTAGAGAAGTAACTCATGGGGACCATCTCTTCGAGCACGACCAAATTGTTGTAAAGCTAGACAAGGATTGTAAGTTATACCCCCTCTGATTCCAAGAAATGGGACATTAGGGTATCCCCCATAGCGATCAATAACAGCGGTGTCTTCCATATCCCGGGAACACCAATGAATATATGTATGAGCAAGTGAAATTATTCTATAGGACCAACCTAAATCTTCTTCGTTCTTCAGCACAAACTTAGGGAGGTGAGAAATAAACCACCTTGACAACAATGGCATGCAGCACATAAGAGTCCCTCTTCTCTTCATAGTACGGGTATGGAGGGCATGCAAGATATCTCCAATCAAGGTAGGCACAGGGTTGCGAGAAAGGAAAATCTTGACAGCATTCACATCTACAAAGGAGTCTGGATTAGGGAAGAGAACCAAACCATAGATAAGAAGAGCCAAGAGTTCTTCAAAAGCCTGATAATTCAAATCATCCCAAAATAGTTGAGCCTGGTCCATCAGAAATTTGGCTAGAAAACCTTCGACCCCACTTCGAGTTGCTCAATTGGATACCATATCAGCCTGTTTCAAATGCAAAGCTGAGGCGATGTCTTCTGGCCTAGGAACTTCTCCCATACCTGTGAAGGGTACCTGTTCAAGAATGGATATGCCCAATAGATGAGAGAACTCTTCCAAGGTGGATACCAGCTGGTAATTTGGAAAGGTGAAGCAATGATGCTCGGGATCAAAGAACTGAAATAGTACGCTCATCATCTGTTCATCAAGATTTGAAGTAACTAGGCTGAGAAGTTGACAGTGTCTCTTAATGAACATAGAAGTCTCAGAAACTCTTGAGGCTAGCTCTTTAAGTTGGGCAGGTATCTGCACAAAGTTGACCCGGATGGTATTTCTGCGCACGGAAGCCATGATCTGCAAAACAGAACAAAGATAAATTCCCTTGGTCTTTGAAATGATTAGGGTAATGAAGCATGAATGCCATGTTATGATGCATGATGTCATGATAAACCACATGTATAGAAAACATAGATGTTGCAAATACAGTCAAATCACACAAATCCCTTAGGTTTAAGGCTTGCATGAGGTCAAAGGTAATACCCTCTTGAAGTTAAGTTGGTTCCAAACCTGTCCTAGCAAAGTAACCGAGTTCTAAAGGATCTCAATATCATTGACCATCCTCCATCGGTCATGGTTTCAGCTCATGCAATCTTTTCATGCGGCCGGAACTATTCCAAGAGTATGGTCTCAATGAGTGTAGCATCTATTATCAACCAGTTCTCAGCTCTACACCGAGGCCGGTTATCTCGCTACTTTCTAATGGCCAAGTTGGGCGATTAAAGGTTTTAAGGTCAGTTGATGCTTAACAAAACCACGCAGCGGCCCCGTATTCTCCTCGTATCTCCACAAGGGATATCGGTACCAACCAAAGTGTCACACCAACATAGCTACTACTTCAACCATATCGGTCTACGCTGTACAGTTCCCTCACAGTCTATTGCTACTTACCTAAAAACTATTCCCCAGATCCGGGTGTAGGATCTATAGTAACCCCAAACAAAATCCTCAAAAATAAAGCAAACAAAGAAATCAAGAGAAGCAATTATGATGAACTAGATCCTAAGGTATACCCCACTTATAACGTCCCCAGGAGAGTCACCAGTTCTGGGATATGGTGGCAGAGCCGACTGTTTGACGCTGGTTTGCGTTTTGCGTTTTTTGTTTGCAAAATGTCGCGGTAAGCAAGAGTCGCCACCGACTTTTATTTCATCCAATCGAAAAGGAAAAAAGTACAGAAAAAAATCCTTTTTCGAGATATTCTGAGTACGGGGGGTAGATTTTAGAAAGGGGAGGTGTTAGCACCCTTTCTATCCATGGTTTCCCATGGGCTCTTAGGCACTTGCTCATATTTTAAAAATTGCTTGTGTATGTGCTTTGTTTTTGAAAAGTTTGACTTCGTGATAACCCTTGTATCAGTCCTCAAAGGTGTGACGAAGTTGTTTTGAAAGTTTGTCTGAAAAGTGTATGTGTGAAAAGTTTTGATTTGAGCAAGTACCTACTAGCATCTACCTGCTCGAAAAAAGATCGTTTCTATTCTTGTTTCCTTTAGACAATTCTATCCTACTATTGAGAAATAGGTAGCACCATCGTTGGAGTTTGTAAGGGTCAATTGAAAAGGGACGTACGATCACTAAAGCAATGTTAGGACATCTTAGTAATAACCCTAAAGTCTTAAGATCATATTCGAGGCAACATTTCCGAGGCAACCTTTCCGAGGCAACATTCCGAGGCAACATCCGAACAGGACATTTGATCTTTTCAGACAAGAGGGCAACCACTAAGACACCCTATACTTAATGATCGTTTACCGAAGGCAACCGAAGTGAGAATATACCCTAAGAGTGATATGTGCGAGTGATTTGTTTTCAGTTATTTAATCTTTGCACATTAGGATTTTCTAACCGTATTAATTTGTCATGCATTCTTGTCATACAATCCTATTAGCATACATCTAGAAAGTTAAATATTTACGGGAATTGAAAATGCGAGAAAGTAAATCTACGCTATTACAAGGCTTTGGGGAGGGGGATTAATTACATAGCCAAAAACCCGGAAATTTAAACAGTAAATAAAACCCTAAATTAAACTATTACAAACCATGAACAGTTACAAAAATATTGGCAAAATAATAATAAGCGTGTGACGAATTAAATGCGAGGCGATTAGGGTTTTGACCCTTGACTAATCCTATTTGGTTAAAAAATGTTTATGTCATGTTTTGTTATTTGAGAAAATAATGAAAGAATTAAGTTAAAAAGAAAATCCTAAGTTCTAATTAATTTTAAATTAAGAATAAAAAAAAAGTAATTCATTCTAAAAACCTAATTTTGTATTTTTATTTTATTTGAGAAAGGAAGAAAAATTAAATCAAGAATTAACATAATTTTCTAATTGAATTTTAATTTTGAAAGAAATTAAAGTTGCCCTAAATTAATTAAACTAATTAATAAAAAAATATTTATTAAGAAAACATTTTTTTTTGTGATTTTTGATTGGTTGATTTAAAATAAAATATCTTTTGTGTTGATTAAAAAAATAGAATAATTAAAGAAATAAAAATAATGGAAATAACCAAGTGGGCCTGCTGTCAGCAGATCTGGTTCTGGCTGATGGATCTAGAAGACGGTGACCCTCAGATGATGGGGGCGATGTATCTAATCCTGGCTGGTGGATCAGAAGATGCTGCTCTTCAGAAGATGAGGTGCACTGGATTTGATTATGGCTGATGGATCCAAAAGGTGATGCGTTGGATCTGGTCCTGGCTAGTGGATCAGAAGATGTTGCTCCTCAGAAGATGCACGTGCTGGATCTGGTGAAAACAAAGGAGAAAATACCAAAAGCTCACGCCTGGGCTCGAACCCAGAACAATGAGTTTATGACTTCCTTCTTCTGACTAACTGCGCTGAACATTAACTTGTTATTACAATAAAAACAAACAGTATATCAGAAAAACAAGTTTCTGGCCAGAATAACGCGCCAGAATTTGAATCAGCCAATCAGGTTGTGACACGTTGTTGTCTTCTTCCCTGGAACCGTCGTTTTAGGTTATGAACCTTTACCTAAAGAGGTAGGCCTGTTGCTGCAACCAGTGTCTTTCAAGAATCAAGCATATGCAATATAAATTCAATTGGGGACCATGGATCAACTAGGTTTGAAATTCTGATCGTCATGGTACGCATTATTTGGTCTAATTTTGCTTGAAAACTGAAACCCCAAATTGGAGCACGAAACCCTAACAATGACAAAAGCTTATTCCTGCACTGTAACTCAAATCAAACTATCCAGAAACATTGCAAACATGATGATGAACACAAATATGTATTTTAAACATGCCAAATATGCAAAAATTACAGTAATCAAATTTGGATATTTGTGCAAACCGTAAGAATGCTAGGCAGTGATTCTGGATGTTCTGATGCCTGCGAACGATTGGATTGCTTCCTGAGACGTCCTGGAACAGGTTGCTGGCCTTGAATTGTTCTCAAAGATCCTCTTTCCTGAAATCAGAACTTCACTTTTGTTAAGATTTTTGAGTTTTGTTCTTCTAGTCTCACGCCTCCAGCCTCTTTCTTTTGATCTGCCAAGCTTTCTTATATAACCTAGAGTGAATTAGGTTAACAAATTTGGATTGAATCTTGAAGCTTTGATGAGATTTGATTTTACTTTTAATTTGTATGATATCATTCCAAATTTGGCCTAACCATGCCAATTTCGTGACAATCATCCTTGATATGATCTGATTCTGATGTGCCAGCATAATGAGCTTATGATTCTGTCCAAAAAATTCAATCCAAACAAATCTTTGCTATTATTTACCAACTATTTGTTTTAATTAAATTTTTAATAAATAAAAACCCAAAATAAAATAAATAATGAAGCAAATAACATGTGAGTGAGTATTTGGGTTGTGGACCATGTCATAAGCAAGAGTCAATCATGAAAAACTAGGCCCATTTGATAAAAAATGTATTTTTGAGCACATCTGACTTTTGGCAATTTTGAAAAAAAGTGGTCAACTTGGCCAATGCATAACTCTCTCAATTTTGACCCTAGAGAGGTGTTCTTGGAATTTTTAGAAATATTAGGAGGTCCCCTAAGCAACCATTTTAGTCTCATCTCAATTGAGTCTTCCATGTTCATGTGTGAAGCTTTGACCCAAAAGGTGTTTTTTGTTGACTTTTCAAAATGACCTATAATGTCAAAATTCCTATCTTCTTGTGAGTGCATATTTTGAACTTGGGATATGAATATGAATTGTAGGGAATTGTATCCTCTTCAAAATGAGCTTTGGATGGGTCATTTATGATAAAGTATGAGAAAGTTATGCTTGGTCAAAGTTGAGTTGACTTTTCCTACAAAACCCTATTTTAGCAACTTTTGAGTTTTGATGAATTGTGAGCAATTTTTGAGGAATCATGATTAAACCTTGATCAAATGATGAATAATACTTAAAATGAGGATTTTGACCAAAAATATTGAAGTTTAATTGTATGTGGGCCACAGTTGACTTCTGACCTAGCACGGTTGATTTTAGGGCATTTGAGCATTTGACTGAGAAAACATCTTCTGCAAGGATTGAAACTTGACATGGATGATCTTGAGAACATATTAGGACAATGTTGATCATTTGAGTCCTTTGTGGTTCATATATCCTGATGAAAAATGAAACACTAATTTGAGGTAGACTGCCTTAGTAGGGAGTTTGTCTGGTCAACTCTTGACTTTCCTTGAACAATTTGGGGACCTCACTTGCCATGTGTTGAGAAATATGGGAGGGAAAATTTTGGGGTACAACAGCTGCCCCTGTTCAATCTTCTTAAACTTGAGGATTTATATTGGCTCGTCTGCCTTTCGTGATCTGAATGTGGAAGATGATTAAACACTAGAGTGCCCAAAAATTTGCACTCGCATGAAGTGATACCCGATTTGTGATATCGGGAATGGGCTTATAGATGCAATTTAGAAGTCGATGATGAAAGATGGGCTTAAAGATGACATCCGAAGAGGTTTCAATCGCATAAGATATTCCTTTGCGAGAACCCGTATACCTGTTGTTTGAGGAGGACTCCGCTAGGGAATGCTGGTCTCTATCTTAAGAGAAATGGAGTTTTAAGCGCTTCAGTTGTCTGTTACTCTACTGAGGAATAATTCCGGTTTGGGAAGCGGAAGTGAACTGTGTGTTTGGTCAGGGTATATGTTACACCGCGACTTTGTATGGAAATGTGAAACCAATCGTATTTGAGCGGGTCCCGGTCTTGCAATGTTGTGGACTGCTGTCTGGGGATAAGAGAGGCAGAACCTGGATAGTAAGGTTATGAGAAGGAACCTGGATAGTAGGGTTACTTCAAAATGAAAGCCTGGATAGTAGGGCTGGGAGGAGGAACCTGGATAGTAGGGTTTGTAGTTTTTTAGTTATTGGCTTGCATTTTTGGTAAAACCCAAGTGTATGTGTGAATGTCATGACTGATGTCATAACATTCTAGTTTAGTTTGTACTGATTCATTTGGTACCTTTGCAGAAAAATATTGTCATACAGGTACTGATGTTTATAAGTGTGTATCTGAGCATTTTGCAAAATGATCACATTTACCTAAATCAGTAGACAGGTTTTCAGATGTCATAACAGATGTTAAGACATCCTGTTCTGAACTAACAGGTATGCAATTTGGTTAATTCTGAGTTTTTTCAGGAAAATGACTCAGTCTTTCCAGAACAGAATCCTGCGTTTTCTTTGGGTTAACCTAGCTCAACCCCAACCTGGTAGTCAAACGAAATTAACCCTAGCTTTTTGTGGAAACCCTAACTGAAGTTGCAGCTGCTATATATTCAACAGGGCTGCTGTTTTGAAAGCAATCCCTTTTTGACAGAAGATCATTTAGAAGCTGTATAGTTTTTACTATTGTAATCCAAGCAATTATCATTGTGATAAGTGACTTGGAATAGGTTTTAATTGTAAGGGTTGTGTAACACTCAAAGCTTTGAAGCAAGAGTGTTTGTATGTCTCTTGACTAAAGCTGTGAAGCAAAGTCAAGTTAGGTTTGTGTATCACTTAAAGTTGTGAAGCAAGAGTGTTTGTGTTGCTTGATTAAAAAGCTGTGAAGCATAATCAAGTGTATGTTTTGAAGAGTGTCTTCAACAATTCTTTAGTCAAATTGTTTCTATGTATCACTGCTGTGATTGAGGGGGAGTGAGTAGGAACTCAGGTTTAAGTTGTACTTAGATTGAAGTTGCATTGGGTATGTCTTAAGTGAAGGAGATAAACTGGTTGGTTTATTCCTGAATTAATATCTCTTATAGTGGATTTCCTCCCTGGCTTGGTAGCCCCCAGAGTAGGTGTTGTTGCACACTGAACTGGGTAAACAATTGACTGTGTTCTTTACTATTTTTGTATTTACTGTCTTATAGAAAGTCAGATACGGTGTCATAACATTGAACGTGACATTGAGTATCTGCAGCCAGAATTTCAATTGGTATCAGAGCAGGCACCCTGCCTGTATTACTGGGTGAGATCTAGGGATATCACTTTCTGGCACTATGGACAAAGAAGGAGTTTTTGGAAATAGACCACCCATTCTGGATGGAACTAATTATGACTACTGGAAACCTCATATGATTGTCTTCTTAAAATCTCTGGACAAAAAGGCTTGGAGAGCTGCTGACAAAGGATGGATCCATCCCACCATAACTGAGAAAGATGGGACAATCAGTTTGAAGCCTGAGGAAGATTGGAGTAAAGAAGAAGATGAGTTAGCCCTGGGAAATTCCAAAGCCTTAAATGCCTTGTTCAATGGAATTGATAGAAACATTTTCAGACTAGTACATCAATATGAACTGGCCAAGGAAGTTTGGGACACTCTCAAAACTACCCATGAGGGCACTTCCTAAGTAAAAATGTCAAGGCTTCAGATGTTGACTACCAAGTTTGAGAATCTAAAAATGATGGAAGATGAAACCATTCATGAGTTTCACATGAACATCTTGGATATTTCCAACACCTCAGGAGCACTGGGAGAAAAGATGTCAGAAGAAAAATTGGTGAGAAAGATTCTCAGATCCTTGCCTAAAAGATTTGCAATGAAGGTAACTGCCATAGAGGAAGCCCAGGACATCAGAAAGTTGAAAGTGGATGAACTTATTGGGTCTCTTCAGACTTTTGAGATGGGGATCACTGATAATGGTGACAAGAAGAACAAGAGCATAGCACTTGTATCCAACAATGATGTTGAAAACAAGGAGGATGAAGAAGAAAATATTTCAGAAGCTATAGCCATGCTTGGAAGACAGTTCAACAAACTCATCAAAAGAATAGATCCAAAGTCAAGGTCTAATGTTCATAACATTCCCTCTGACATTGACAGTTCCAGCAGAAGACCAAGGTCAGAAGAGAATGGAAACCAAGGCAGAGGTATTCAATGCCATGGCTGTGAAGGATATGGGCATATTCGAGCTGAATGTCCTACCTTTCTTAAGAAACAAAAGAAAGGAATGACTGTTACTTGGTCTGACTGTGATTCAGAAAGTAATTCTGAAGAAGAATCTGCCAAACTAGTTACTGCTCTAACTAGTGTTTGTACCTCTGAAAGTGACACTAGTGATGAAGAAGTGACATTTGAAGAACTGGCTGATACCTACAAGAAATTGTGTATCATAAGTGCTGAAGTCTGTGTGCAGAATGAGAAACAAGCAAAACTCATCATAAAATTGGAGGCTGAAAAAATGGCAGATCTTGAAACTATAAGTCATCTAGAAGGGGAAGTTCAATTGCTGAACTCACAACTGAACCAAATGACCAAATCTGTCAAGATGCTGACTAATGGAACAGATAAATTGGAAGAGATTCTTCAGGTTGGACAAAATGTGGGAAACAAATCTGGACTAGGATTTGTGGAAGCAAAGAACTCTGGTACAGATAAGAAGATCATGCCTGATAAGCAAATGTCAAAACAGATGTCTCAACATAACTCTCAACATCAGGAACAGAGACATATGAAGAAAAGGCACCAAAGATGGAGATGTCATCATTGTGGGAGATATGGCCACATAAAGCCCTTCTGCTTCAGATTGCATGGATACCCCAATCAAAACTCAGGTGTCAAACCTAAGTCTAAAAAGGTACCACATACTCCTCAATGGAAGAAAAAGGCTACTGCCCTGATAGCCCATACTTCCTTGAGAGTGTCTGCAAAGGAAGGCTGGTACTTTGACAGTGGGTGTTCTAAACACATGACTGGAATAAAGAACATTCTCAATCATGTTAAACCTCACAACACTAGTTATGTGACCTTTGGAGATGGTGCTAAAGGTGAAATCAAAGGAGTTGGTAATTTGGACTGCCCTGAAGTTCCAAGGCTGAGTGAAGTATTGCTGGTAAAAGGGCTGACTGCTAATCTCATTAGTATCAGTCAACTGTGTGATCTAGGATTCAAGGTCAATTTCTCAAAATCTGAATGTCTTGTAATCAATGAAAAACAAGAAATTGTAATGAAAGGAGTCAGATCCAAAGATAATTGTTACTTGTGGCAGCCTGAGAACACTAATAACTCCACTGTGTGTCCAATTACCAAAGAAGAAAAAGAGATGAAACTGTGGCACCATAAGCTTGGTCATCTTCATCTAAGAAGAATGAAAAGAGCTATCTCTATGGAAGCAGTCAGAAGGACTCCAAGACTACAGATTGATAAAAGAAGGGTTTGTGGTGAACTTAAAATTGAAAGGCTTGGTAAAAAGAAACATGTCTATGATGTGGTGGATAAACTTGAAGAAGGATGTGTTGTCCGAACCAGAAGTAATCATGACAAGGATTTTGGAAACAACAAGTCTAATAAATTCTGTTTCCCAGAAGAAATGAGTTGTGAATTCTCTTCTCCTATAACTCACCATCAAAATGGAGTTGACAAAAAGAAAAATAAGATCATTCAAGAATCAACCAGAACTATGATTCATGTCAAAAGAATGCCTTCCCAACTTGGTGCTGAAATGGTTGCAGCTAGTAGTAACTGTTCTCAAAATATCTGGACAAAGCAGATGCTCACTGAGTATAATGTCTCACAAGATGTTGTGACATTGTATTGTGACAATCTAAATACAATCAATATTTCCTTGAACCCTATTCAGCATAGCAGGACCAAGCACATTGACTTTGTTGAGAAGAAGTCAATTAAACTGGAACATGGTATCATTAAGCTTCAGCTGGCTGATTCCTCTACCAAGGCTCTTGTTGGAAATAAACTTGAAAAACTTAGGGGCAGGTTGGGTATTTGCCAACATGAGAAATTGTAGCAATTAATTTTGCTTAAAACAAGGGTTGAAGGAGTTAATTTTGTTAAGTCTAATTTTAGTGGGTTAATCATATGTTTTCCCAATTCTTTCAAAATCTTTAAGAAGTTGAAAAGACTCTCTTTTGCCTCCTACCTCTCTCGTCTTTGCAACCTGTTCCCTTCTCTCAATCAAAGTTTTTTCTCAAATTGCTACTGGTGCTCTAAGTCAATCAAAATGTCTCAAACATCATCTTCAACCAAGGCGACCTCATCATCTTCATCATCTGACCAAGACTCTCGAGCAATCACCACATGCATAGAATCTGAAGTTCTTGAGATCACTCCTCTCAGAGAGATGGCTACTGACCCCGCCAAAGTCAAAAAGCTGAGAACTAGACATGCAGGAAGAGCTCAAGCTGCTGCCTCTAGTAATCCTTCTCATCCTTCTTCTTTTGTATCAAATAGAGAAGGATCAGTTCAAGTTCATCAAGCAATTGCTAGGCTAGTGACAAGTATACTAAGCGGAAACCAATCTGTACCGGGGATTTCTGTCCCTTTAAATCAATCAGGAAGCCCAAATGTGGATGTCTCTGAGAATGTAGATGTCTCTGAGAATGTTATGACACAAAATGACAACATTCAGAACCCTTCAGAAAAGACTGCTGATCCACCTATCATTGATGTGGATGAGGAATACTCAGACAATGATCTGATTGCCAATATAAACCCTAACATAGCTAGGAGAATGATGAAAAGGAAGAATAATCAGAATGCTGGAAAATGTTTGACAAAAGATAAACCTGCTAATAAGAAATCCAAGGCTGAAGGCATGGCTGGGGTAGAATCTGTGAAAATTGTTCAGTCCAAAGGGAAGGTGAAAGCCCAGGTGCATACTGATAGACAACCAATTTCAGAGAAGAGAAAAGAACCTGAATCTTCTGATTCTGATGACGAGTCAGAGTTTGAGATTGATGCTGAAGAAATTCCTATCAGAAGGAAGCTCCCCTCCAACAAAATTGCTAGGGTTCCTGAAGTCCCAACAGACAACATCTCTTTTCATCATCCTGACAATGCAAACAGATGGAAGTATGTTTGCTTGAAGAGAATAGCTTTAGAAAGAGAGCTAAACAATGATGCCATGGAGTGCAAAGACATCATGGACCTGATCAAGAATGCTGGATTGATGAAGACAGTGATAAAATTTAACAAGTGTTATGAAAATCTGGTCAAGGAGTTCATAGTTAACTTGTCTAATGATTGTGCTGATGGAAGGTCAGCTGACTTTGAAAGTGTTTTTGTTAGAGGAAGAAGGGTTAATTTCTCTCCATCAAAAATTAACAACTTTCTTGGAAGATCAAATGAAGATTGTCCTGATCTGGAAGTCACTGACAATGAAGTTTGTCAAACCATCACAGCAAGGCAAGTGAAGTGCTGGCCCTTGAAAGGCAAGCTGAATGCCAGCAAACTTAGCATGAAATTTGCCATCCTGCACAAGATTGGTGCAGCCAACTGGGTCCCTACAAACCATAAATCAACTATCTCCACAGGATTGGGGAGATTTATTTATGCTGTGGGAACCAAGACTGCTTTTGACTATGGCAGGTATATTTTTGAACAAACTTTAAAACATGCTGGTAGTTATGCTGTCAAAGGACCAATTGCCTTTCCCTCCCTCCTTTGTGGAATTATCCTTGCACAATACCCTGATATCCTGGTGGCAAGAGATACTGCTTGCAAAAGAGCTCCTGCCCTTGGGTTGCACTACAAACTATTTCAGGGATCTCATGCTCCTGATATTGTCATAACATCAGCTGAGACATCGTCTGTGAAGACCCAGTCCAAAACATCTGATGTCATAGCTGTATTAAAAGAGACCTGCAAAGAACTGGAAGCTAGGAAAAAGACCCTAGGAAACCTAATTGCCAGGTTAGAAAAGGAGGAAGCTGAAGGAAACAGAAGGGAAGAGGGTGTAGAAGCTGAAGGTCATCTCAATATTGAGGAAACTAGCTCCTCTGAGTCTGATGACAGTGCTTAAAGGTTGGTGGAGTTGCTGATTGGTGGAGTTGGTGCTGGTACCTGGTAGAGTTTGGAAGGGTTTTCAGTTTTTTTTAATTCTGCTCTCATTACTTTTTCTGGATGACTGTATAACTTTTAAGAACATGTATCTTTGGCCCGTTTGTGGCTAAAGAGGGGGAGATATATTTTGGTACTTACTTAATTAGACATTCTATTTTTCTGCAGTCATTTCTTTCTGCTGCTATCTATCTCTGATTGCTTAGGGTCTTTAGCCAAAAATCTGCCAAAGGGGGAGTTTGTAGTTGTTTAGTTATTGGCTTGCATTTTTGGTAAAACCCAAGTGTATGTGTGAATGTCATGACTGATGTCATAACATTCTAGTTTAGTTTGTACTGATTCATTAGGTACCTTTGCAGAAAAATATTGTCATACAGGTACTGATGTTTATAAGTGTGTATCTGAGCATTTTGCAAAATGATCACATTTACCTAAACCAGTAGACAGGTTTTCAGATGTCATAACAGATGTTAAGACATCCTGTTCTGAACTAACAGGTATGCAGTTTGGTTAATTCTGAGTTTTTTCAGGAAAATGACTCAGTCTTTCCAGAACAGAATCCTGCATTTTCTTTCGGTTAACCTAGCTCAACCCCAACCTGGTAGATAAAGTCCTGTGACCTAGTCTTAAGGTCAAACGGAATTAACCCTAGCTTTTTGTGGAAACCCTAACTGAAGTTGCAGCTGCTATATATTCAACAAGGCTGCTATTTTGAAAGCAATCCCTTTTTGACAGAAGATCATTTTGAAGCTGTATAGTTTTTACTATTGTAATCCAAGCAATTATCATTGTGATAAGTGACTTGGAATAGGTTTTAATTATAAGGGTTGTGTAACACTCAAAGCTTTTAAGCAAGAGTGTTTGTATGTCTCTTGACTAAAGCTGTGAAGCAAAGTCAAGTTAGGTTTGTGTATCACTCAAAGCTGTGAAGCAAGAGTGTTTGTGTTGCTTGATTAAAAAGCTGTGAAGCATAATCAAGTGTATGTTTTGAAGGGTGTCTTCAACAATTCTTTAGTCAAATTGTTTCTATGTATCACTGCTGTGATTGAGGGGGAGTGAGTAGGAACTCAGGTTTAAGTTGTACTTAGATTGAAGTTGCATTGGGTAGGTCTTAAGTGAAGGAGATAAACTGGTTGGTTTATTCCTGAATTAATATCTCTTATAGTGGATTTCCTCCCTGGCTTGGTAGCCCCCAGAGTAGGTGTTTTTGTACACTGAACTGGGTAAACAATTGACTGTGTTCTTTACTGTTTTTGTATTTACTGTCTTATAGAAAGTCAGATACGGTGTCATAACATTGAACGTGACATTGAG
This sequence comes from Vicia faba, assembly GCA_948472305.1. Classification (NCBI taxonomy): domain Eukaryota; kingdom Viridiplantae; phylum Streptophyta; class Magnoliopsida; order Fabales; family Fabaceae; genus Vicia; species Vicia faba. Next base: position 698,146,215 of record OX451738.1, on the reverse strand, counting down.
TATCTGCAGCCAGAATTTCAGGGTTACTTCGATATGAAATTCGGGATAGTAGGGATACGAGAAGGAACCTGGATAGTGGGGTTACTTCGATATGAAAATCGGGATAGTAGGGTTGTGAGAAGGAACCTGGATAGTAGGATTGTGAGAAGGAACCTTGATAGTAGGGTTACTTCGATATGAAAGACTGGATAGTAGGGCTGTGAGAAGAAACCTGGATAGTAGGGTTACTTCGAGATGAAAGCCTGGATAGTAAGGTTGTGAGAAGGAACCTGGATAGTACGGTTACTTCGAGATGAAAGCCTGGATAGTAGGGCTGTGAGAAGAAACCTGGATAGTAGAGTAACTTCGAGATGAAATCCTGGATAGTAGGTGTTGTACCCCAAAATATTCCCTCTCATTTTATCAAGATTTCCCCTCACAAGACTCTTTGGACTTAAGACCAAATTAGGGTTTTGCTTTGCTCAAGACATCTCCTTGCATTGATGACCTGAATTAGGGTTTGAGTTTGCACAGGGATTTTTGGACTTTCAATGCTCAAAGTTACTTTCATACTTCATGTTGGACTCACAAGATTACCTCTACCAAGTTTCAAGCCTTGAATTAAATTTTTACCCACTCAATTGGACAGTTGACCTAGAAATCAACTGTATTGGGGAAAAAGTCAATTGTGACCAATTTACAGTCAAAACTCATAATTTGTGATCCACATCAACATTATAGACTCATATGAATCATTTTATCAATTTTGGACCACAACTCCTCAAGAAATTTGATCAGATCATCAAAAGGGCAAAATGGTCATTTTTAGGGTTTTGACTGTATAAGGGCAATTACTGATTTTTTTCACCTAGCCAATGTCAAATTGGGTTAAAGCATGGATTCAAGGACTCAATGGCATCATCTTGACTTATTCACAAGGTTCAAAAGATCTCAAATTCATTGGATTAACAGATGAATTTTTTAGTCAACTGATCAAAAATCAATTGTACACTGAAAAGTCAAACTTTGACTTTTTGGTCAAAATAAAGTGCCAAGGGTCATTTTTCATCAAGATGTGTCAAAACATGAAACTTGTTCATCAAGAAACCCAATTTTGCAAATTAGGGTTTAAGATTGAAAATTTTCATAACTTAGAATTTTCCTAAGTTATGAAATTTCCTTAATTTTTCCCAACTTTGCCCAACATTTTCACCATGATGAAATTGGATTCAAACAAAACTTCCAACATGAAAGTTGTAGTCCTCCACAAAGTCTACAACTTTTATTCACAAAGTTTTCCCAAAAGAAGCATGGATCTTAATTTATGATTTTTGGAACAAGGGTCCATTAAACTTTTAACTTAGTGAAATTTTGCCCTAGTTTAGGCAGGATTTTGACCTATCTTCATGACCATTTTTCACATAGTTCCACTTGGCATCTCAAAATTAATTTCAAAGATGGATTGTAGAGCATGTTACAAGCTTTCCAAAATGTCAAGGAAGTCTCCAAAATCATTTATGGTTAGTGAGAATCGAAGGTTTGAATTTGGGAAAAACTCACTTTTGATCCATGGCATTTTCATGTTGATACAAGTTACAACTTCTGTCCAGCTTCATTTGTACTTGATTACAGGTCCCTAAAACCTTTCATACTCAATAATTAAATGCAAATCCATTTGTTTGAGGCTTTGTTCTGATCATGGGAGGATTACACAAGAGATTAATCCAAAAATAGCAAAAAAGAAACATTGCCATTTTTGTCAAAATTGCTTTATGTCAAATTGCATTCTTGAGCCTTAAACCAAATCTGATCCAGCAAACCAAATCCACAAACTTGGGGCCAAGCTTACACAATGTATGCAGGGTTAGAGCTAGCTTGTACAGGCCTGCTCTTTGTCACTTCTCATTTTTTGCTTCATAACCAAGAAACTTGCAAAAATCACATAACTTGCATATCTGTTAGAACCAACTCTTGCAAGCATTGGAGATAAGTTTTACACATTCCCTTGAGCAAGAAACACGAGCCATTGATCCCTCAAACACTCTTGAATATCAAAACACCAAAAACTTGCAAAACAGGGCACTCCCTGCAGTTTCACTTCCATCTCACAAGTTACTCGTGCATTTTGCCCCAAACTTGTTCCAATACATTCCATATAACCTATCCTAGATATCCCAATCATTGGCCACTGACTGTAACTCCGTTTGCAAGCTTCACCATTTCTGTTTTCAGCTTGTGCAGGTTGACTTCTGCAAGCTTGTTCAAGCACATCCAAAGCAAACAAAGTATTGGGGAAGGTCAGAGGAAGTTCAAGCAAGCTCAAAAGAAGTTCAGGCCTCACTGAAAAGCTCCACATTGCCATACACGAGTTCATCTGAAACAGGTATTTGGAAACTTCCTATCTCTCTATTTAGGAATCATTAGGCTTAGGTTTGTGAATAAAAAATGTAGAACTCAAATCCCTGAAGCTGTACATATGCTCAGTTTTCATTTAAGTTAAGCGTGTTAAGAGAATTTGATTCATGAACTTTCTGAAAAAGTTAGGTTAGAAATTAGGGCCAGAGAAATTCTCTCTAGTCTTTGAGAGTTAGATTAAGTTCTTTATATGGTTGAAATCGTCTTAACAAATGCTACAACTTTGGTGTTATGAGTTTTTGCATTAGAGCACGTATGCAGGATCTGGACATTTGTACAGGGCGCGCGTTTTGGTTTGACAAAGGTTGAAGATAAAGTTCAGTGGGCTGGGCTTTGGCTTGGTTCACTTTTTGCACCTCCAGCTCTACTGATTGCACCTCCATTGGCCCATTTCTATTATTTTACATATTTTTTATATTTCTATTTTATTTTCTGACTTTTATTTATTTTATAAACATTAATATCATCAAAAATATTTTATTTAATTTTCACATTTTTATTTTATATTTTTTTATTATTTTTCTAACATGAAAATAATTTTTAGATAATATACCTTTATTTTATTTAATAAAAACATGAAAATGATACATAAAAATATTATGCCTTTATTTTTATTATTTATACTTAAATAATATTTTTTCTAATATATTTTTATTTTTGTATGTATTTTATTTTATTTTTATTGTACATAAATAATATAATTAATATATATACTTTCTTAAAGAAAATTAGGGTTTTTACCCTTAATAAAAAAATAACCTTTTATTTTCTTTCTTTTATATACATTAAATATTTTATTTTTACATACATAAAAATAAACAAAAACATTTTTTTGCATATTCATAATATTTTGCATATTTATTTAATTGACCATTTAAATACTTGCCTATTTATTTATCTGTACCATTTATTCAATTTGGATGTAATAGTAAATATTAGGGTTTTATTTTCTTGCAAATACTCCCCCATTCAAAATTGTATCCCCCCTTCCCATATCAAATGTTGTAATAGTGTAGATTCATTTTACGCACTTTATGCTTTCAAATATGCCATGTTAGAGATTAAGGTTTGTATGCAAAAATCCAAAATCAAAACAAATAGCTTGACTAATACAAAGACAAAAAGCATGTAAATTGATAACACAATGCACACATGCACCCCTAGGGTTTCATCCACTTGTTGCCTTTAAAATGGTTATCTTGGCAAAACAAAAACAAAACAAAAAGATCATAGTCCCTCGATGACATTATCTTGGTTGCCTATATAAAAATGATCTAGTCCCTCAAAAATTTGCTAAAGATACTTAGCATAATTGCTATCATGGTCAATAAGATGACCCGCGTCTATTCCGTTTAACATCCTAATACAAAGTTGTTTACCAAATGCAATGGTAAAACAACACTGTCAAAAGGGTTAAAAATGTGTAGGAAAGATCTTGAGTAGATAGGGTAGACAACTCTTAGTTACTTGATCAAAACTTGCAAAAACATCCTTGATATTTTCAAACACGCATCACAACACAATTTCAAAACATTTCCAAAAACAAACTTTCAAACATTGAAATATCTTTTCAAAAGACAAACATCTTTGTATATATTCAAACAAGAATCATTACAAAGGTTGCCACAACGATGGCCTCTTTTTAAAGCATTTTCAAAAACCACACACAAAACACCATTTCAAACAATTGAAAAGAAAAAGCAAGTGATCTAAACAAGTAACTAAGAGCCCATGGATAACCATGGATGAAAAGGGTGCTAGCACCTTCACTTTTCATAATCTACCCCCCGAACCCAAGAAAACATTTCAAAGGTCTTTCTTGTGCTTTTTGACCTTTCCTTTGGATAAAATAAAAATTCGGTGGCGACTCTTGCTAAACCAAAACATTTGCGAACACAAACGCAAAACTTCAAGTCAGTTCTCCCACCGTATCACAGTAGGGCTGTGAGAAGGAACCTGGGTAGTAGGGTTACTTCGAGATGAAAGCCTGTATAGTAGGGTTGTGAGAAGGAACCTGGATAGTAGGGTCACTTCGAGAAGAAAGCCTGGATAGTAGGGCTGTGAGAAGGAACCTGGGTAGTAGGGTTACTTCGATATGAAAGCCTGGATAGTAGGGCTTTGAGAAGGAACCTGGATAGTAGGGTTACTTCGAAATGAGTTTGGGTAAAACTACAGAGGGAACCTGGATATGGTTGCTTTGTGATGAGTCTGTGTAGGACTTCTATGAAGAACCTGCGTAAGGTTGTGTTTGTTGCACCGATGATTACTCTATTTAGCTTCGAGTGTTGATCATGTACCTGTTGGAAATTGTTGATAATAATTGTCTTTCCTGGAAAAAAATACATGGTTAGTTATGTGTGATGCATGAGATGCATTATATGATGATGTTCTCGAAATAAATGAGACTATGTTATATGTGATGCATGCACATGTCATGATGTTTGAACATGACATGTTGATGTAACAAACTGAGTCCGGGAAAATAAATCCATGACTGCTGTAAAAAAAACCATAGTTCATCTGCTTCTGTTGAGGATGGTGAACAAAGATGACTGTGTTGGGGATTTACCACTTGGCTGGCGAATATTCTGCCGGAAGAGACCCTGTCTGAGGATAACTCTACGGGGAATAACTCTGTTGGAGAGGAGATACTTTGTTGATAAATCTACTGACTTGGAGAAATAACTCAGCTGGGGATGAATTTTTGTTGCTGGTGATAATAAATTCTGTTGGAGATTGAATTTCTGCCTATGAGAGAAATAAACTATGCTTGGGGAAAAATTTACCGACACACTCACGATTGTGAATCTTAACTGGGGAGAGTTATGTCATGTTTGGGAAAGTTATCATCACTGTTTTTGGATACTCTTTGCTCTGTGGGGAGTATATGTACCACTACTCATCGTACTCAAGCTGACTCCATCTTGGTACCTGATGGGCAGAGTAACTTTTAGGTCTGGGCACTTCTTATTTTTCTCGTTCCTAGAATCACGAGTAATCGTCTTTCGTTTCTTATGTAAATATTTATGAGCAGCAATTATTTTCAACTGCATATATCAAAAATGAATCATTGGATGTTCTTGCAAAACAAAACAGAAAAAGAAAAATAATTTGAAACTTTTTGTAAAAATGAATTGTATTGATTTTTGAAGTTGGCATGTAATAGGCATTTTGTTTAAAGAGGATGACGCTCTAGTAAGAGAACACCGCCGAAAAATAGTAATTACAATTTGTGTAAAAGAAAGAAACAGCTATGTGAAACAACCCCATTGGGTTCCAACTCTACTATTGCCTTTATATCTTCAAGCGTCTCATCACTTTGCTGCTTGGCCGAAGGTGGATCAGATTGATTGGTGTTGTTTGAGGTTGATAGTCGATACCGAAGTCTGGTTGCAAGATGATCCAATGAGACATAGTGTTACGCTTCAATCCCTAATTTTTACCTGGACCTCCCTTTCGGGTTTTCAGTCCACCGGGATACCCTTTTTTGTCCTAGTCGCCTTTTCAGGTTTTCGACTTGCTGGGTGTACAGTTTTTTTCTTCATTTTCATCCCTAACTTTTGCCCGAACCCTTTTGGTTCACCGGGAAGCCCTTATTTTTGCCTAGGATAGTCAACCTAGCGGGTCTTTGATTATGCATAGTATTTTTTCACTATCTCTGCATTGACGGGGTGAGGAAGGTCGTCAATATCCATGGTGGTTAGAATCATAGCTCCTCTTGAGAAAATGTTCTTAACCACAAATGGCTCTTCGTATGTGGGGGTCCATTTTCCCCTGGGATCACCTTGCAGTAGTATGATGTGTTTGATCACCAGATCCCCGACTTGATATTCTTGACGTCTGACTTTCTTATTAAAAGCGTTGATCATCCGCTTTTGATACGTCTGACCATGACAGATAGCAGTAAGTCTCTTTTCATCGATTAGATCCAGCTGATCAAGTCGGGTTTGGATCCAGTCGTCCTCGTTCAAACCCGCATCCTTCATAATCCTAAGAGAGGGTATCTGGACTTCGATGGGTAGGATTGTCTCCATGCCATATACCAAAGAGTAAGGTGTTGCCCCTGTCGACGTCTGTGCTGAGGTACGGTACCCATGAAGGGAGAATGGTAACATCTCGTGTCAGTCTTTGTATGTCACCGTCATCTTTTGCACAATCTTCTTGATGTTCTTGTTAGCTGCTTCAACAACCCCATTCATCTTCGGCCAGTAGGGAGAAAAGTTATGATGTTGAATCTTGAACTGTTTGTAGAGCTCGGTGATTATCGTGTTATTGATATTTGTACCATTGTTAGTAATAATCTTCTCTGGTACACCATATCGACAGATTAGATTGTGTCGGGTGAATCGCGCCACGACATTCTTGGTTACTATAGCAAAGGAAGCTGCCTCAACCCACTTCGTAAAGTAATCAATGGCTACCAGAATGAAGCAATTCCCGTTAGACGCAGTAGGTCTGATCTCGCCGATCATGTCGATGCCCCACATTGCAAAGGGCCAAGGAGATGTCAAAACATTTAGGGGAACTAGAGGTACATGCACCTTATCAGCATAGACTTGGAACTTATGACAGGTTCGTGAGTGCTGATAACAATCGGCTTCCATAGTGTACCAGTAATATCCTGCCCATAGGATTTTCTTCGCCATGTTGTGTCCGCTAGAATGGGTTCTGAAAGTACCTTCATGTAACTCTGCCATGATCCTTTCAGCCTCACTCTTGTCTACACACCGCAGTAAGGTTGAATCATGGTTACGCTTATAGAGGATCCCATTACTGATGAAGAACTTCGCAGAGAACCTTCTCAGAAACTTCTTATCGTTAACAGAAGCCCCCTCGGGGTATTCTTGAGCCTCAAGATACCTCTTTACCTCGTGAAACCAGGGTTTATCTGCTACCTCTTCAGTCTCAATTTCATAGCAATGTGCGGGTTCATCCAACCTCTCAATGGTAATCTGGGGAGCTTCATTGTCCCATCTAACTTTGAACATAGAAGACATGGTAGCTAGCACGTCCGCTAACTTGTTCTCCTCTCGTGGGAAATGTTCAAAGGTTATCTCCTCAAAGTGTGGGAGAAATGTCAGTACATACTCTTTATAAGGAATAAGATTCGGGTGCTTTGTATTCCACTCGCCTTTGATTTTACTTATCACCAGAGCCGAATCTCCAAATACACTCAAGACCTTAATCCTCAGGTCAATAGCAGCTCGAACACCCATGATACACGCTTCATACTCCGCCATATTGTTGGTGCAGTTAAAACATAATCGGGCGGTGCACGGAGTATGACAGTCCTTAGGAGATATGATTACAGCGCCAATGCCATTACCCAATGCGTTTGAGGCTCCATCAAAATACATAGACCATCGGGATCCCTCCTCGGGTCCTTCATCCGGTCCAGGTTCTTCGCAGTCGGTCACCGACATGATATTCTCATCCGGGAACTCGAAATTCATCGACTGGTAGTCATCCATAGCCTAATGCGCCAAATGCTCCGCCAATACGCTCCCCTTGATTGCCTTTTGGCTTGTGTATTGGATGTCGTACTCAGTTAAGATCATCTGCCATCTTGGTATTCTTTCGGATAGAGCGGGCTTCTCGAAAATATACTTGATCGGATCCATCTTTGATATCAACAAGGTAGTGTGAGTCAGCATATACTGTCTTAGCCGGCGAGCAGCCCATGCCAAAGTGCAGCAAGTTTTCTCGAGAAATGAGTATCAGGTCTCACAGTCAGTAAACATTTTGCTAAGGTAGTAAGTGGCGTGCTCTTTTCGGCCAGACTCGTCATGCTGCCGCAGTACACACCCCATTGAATTGTCTAGCACTGTAAAGTATAATATCAAAGGTCTTCCTTCCACTAGAGGCATCAAAATTGGTGGTTCTTGAAGGTATTCATTGATTCTTTCGAAAGCGGTCTGGCATTCATCATTCCACTTTACCACTTGATCTTTCTTCAGCAGTTTGAAGATTGGCTCACAAGTAGCAGTCAAATGTGAAATGAACATGGCGATGTAATTCAGATGTCCCAAGAAACCTCTAACTTCCTTTTCTGTGCGGGGAGCCGGCATCTCTTGTATGGATTTTATCTTTGCAGGATCCACCTGAATACCTTTGTCACTGACAACAAAACCCAGAAGCTTACCAGACCTTACCCCAAAGGTACACTTGTTCGGATTCAACCTCAGCTTGTACGTCTTCAACCTGTCAAACAGTTTCTGGAGAGGATCAAGGTGTTCTTCCTCAGTCTGGAACCTAGCTATCATGTCATCAACATAAACCTCAATCTCTTGGTGAATCATATCATGGAACAAAGCGACCATGGCACGCTGATAAGTTGTCCCAGCATTCTTCAACCCAAAAGGCATTACCTTATAACAGAAGGTGCCCCACTGTGTAACGAAGGTTGTCTTCTCCATGTCCTCAGGAGCCATCTTGATCTGGTTGTATCCAGAAAAACCATCCATGAAGGAGAAGATCTTGTGATGTGCGGTATTGTCGACTACAACATCAATGTGAGGAAGTGGGAAGTCATCCTTGGGGCTTGCCCTGTTCAGATCTCTGTAGTCCACACACATATGTACCTTACCGTCCTTCTTAGTTACCGGAACGACGTTGGCAACCCACTGCGGATAGGAAGTGACAGCTAAGAACCCCATGTCGAACTGTTTCATGACCTCTGCTTTGATTTTCCCTGACATTTCATGGCACATACGGCGAACCTTCTATTTTATCGAAGGGCAGTCTTCTTTAGTCGGCAAGCAATGTACCACAATATTAGTGTCCAAACCAGGCATGTCTTCATAAGACCAGGCAAAGATCTCAACTTAGTCGTGTATCATCTGTATTAACCGTTGTTTGACACTAGGCTCCAGACTTGCCCCTATTTTAACCTCTTTCATGTCTTCCTCTGTACCCAAATTCACTGATTCAACTGGCTCTTCATGAGGCTGTATGGCTCTTTCTTCCTGCTATAATAGTCTAGCAAGTTCTCCAGGAACCTCACAATCATCCTCACCTTTGTCCTCGGCTTGGTTGATCGGATTTTTGAAGTCATAACTGGAAATAGTAGAGCTGTTATCAATGGGATCCAGAGTGGATATGGATCTGCATTATGATACGTGAGTGTGTGTAAGAGAATAGTTTTTTTGATAAAGTGAGAGACGGAAAAGAAAAACAAAGAGCGCAAAATTTGTAATGCAAGAAATGTCCAATGCTTTATTAATGATATATGAATGACAAATAATAGCCCTCACAAGCAAAGCCAAGGTGCCTCGGGCAAGGCGCCGGGCCGTAAAGTTTCAAGCTGTTTATTACAAATCTTAAAAACAAAAGTCAATTACTATGGAATAAAAGAAACAAGTATGAAGTCTTTCATCGTCCAGTTATTCAGTCCACCGTTGGTTGTTGGGTAGATCAAGTTGTCGATGTCTGAATCTTCTTCACTGTCCTTAATTGCATTAACTCCCCGATTGTTGATGTGCAGAGGTGGTCTTCCAATCCGTGCGTGCCTAACAACCCTTTGAGCCCCTATAGTAAAGCCTAAACCAAATTTGTTAGTTTTGTGAGTGAAATTAGGGAGTTGACACCAATTGGTACACCCACCTTCTTCAATCACAGCCCTAGCGTCCTTGAGAGAAGCCATCTTCAACGGAGGTTTGTCGGTAGTAACTTCAGTTGATGCCAAGAACTGAGGGACCTCTTCGAAATTTTGACAAGGAGTTCCTATGAACTCCCCGTCCATTTCTACATAGCGGAAGGAATTGAGATGACTCACCATATACTCTTCTTCACCTCGTACCGTGACAATCTTCCCCTTCAACGGATATTTCAACATTTGGTGGAGTGTGGAAGTAACAGCCCCAGCCTTATGAATCCAAGGACGACCCAGCAAGCAAGAATACGATGGTCTAATATCCATTACGTAGAAGGTGGACCCAAAGGTCTGAGAACCCACTTTGACAGGGATGTCCACCTCCCCGTGCACCATTCTTTTTGATCCATCAAAATCCCTTACCACAATGTTACTCGGTTTTAGAATCGAACCTTCACAATCCAGACGGTCTAACGCTTTCTTTGGCAGAACATTCAGTGAGGACCCGGTATCTACCAGCACATGCGCCATAGTGGTGCCCCTGTACTCAATCGAGACATGTAGAGCATCATTATGATTCCTCCCCTTCGATGTTAGATCTGCATCTGAGAAACCTAGCCCATTGTCAGCAGTCAGGCTACCCACGCAATATTTGAACTGATCTGTTGAAGTTTCCTGCGGCACATACACAGTCTTGAGAAATGCAATCAAAGCCTTCGCATGGGCTTCAGAACATAACAGCAGAGACAACATGGAGATCTTTGACGGGGTTTGCCCGAGCTGCTCGACCATATTGTAGTCGCTCTTCTTGATAATTTTCAGGATTTCCTTTATTTCTTGTTTAGAGGCTTCCACAACGATTTTCTTAGGTGCCTCAGTCCGGGCAGGCTCACCTATAATTTCCTTTCCCCGAGTCCCAGATAACTCAGCAGCAGGGGTGATAACTGGAGTAAGAATAGGAATAGTTGCAGGTGTACTAACTGGAGTTGGGACAGGAGAAATGTCAGGAGTGCTGGTTGGAGCAGCAGTTGGAATCACAGTGGGCTTGATGATAGTATTCGGGGAAATCTCAAGAGAGAAGACCCTTCCACTTCAGGTAAATTTACTAGTCCCGACAATATTACTCACATCAGTATCAGCTTCTTCATTCTGCAGATCTTTCTTAATACCATGATAGTACACATCAACACCGTAATGCCATGGGACAGCCTTATCTGAGGTGTACGGGATAGGACCAGGAATAGTGATTATAAGCGGAGAAATTCTTTGAATAGGTGTAATCCTAACAGGTTTTCTCGAGGAAACCTTTGAAGGATTGGCGGAAATGGTTATAATGGCGACGTCTTCATTTGGAACAACAGGAATCGTAGTCTTTTCAAACAAAATTTCTTTAATATCCATCAGGCGCTGAACACCTGACTTCAACAAACGGCAACCCAGAAGGTATAATCGAACACATGTGGCAACCTTCACCATAACCCAGAAATAAACCGGCTAACAGCAAATTCCTCTTAACAGTCATCAGAGGAGTATAAATTTCTTCAACAGAGGTCACAAATAAATCGGTGTCAATAGCATCAACTCCACGACCATGTTTGGGCATGGGAGCAGTTATAACATTTGGCTTTTCTGGAGCATCAAACTCTATCTCCTTGGCTTCAAGAAAGTCTTGTACTTTGTTTCTCAGAGCCCAACAATTATTTGTATCATGGCCCGGACTCTCAGAATGGTAGGCGTATCGCGTGTTGGGATTGTATCTGGGAGAAATAGTGTTTGGATTCTTGGGAGCCTCTCTCAAGGTCGCCAAGTTGGATTTTAGTAGGTGAGGTAATACTTCAGCCAGTGTCATGTTGATGTGGGTAAACTTCCGCTGTGGTCTTTCCACCCTTTGTTGATTGTTGTGTTGTGGAGCAACTGTGGGTCTTGGTATCACTACAGCATTTACCGTTTGACGGTGTTCAAATCTGCTTTGGCCCCTCGGGCTATAGACTGCACTAGCTTCCTTCTTCCCAGCAAAATGCTTCTTTACCGAACTCGAAAAGGTATCCTTCTATATCTTACCACTTCGAATTCCAGCTTCTACTCTTTCCCCAGTCAAAATTAACTCAGTGAAACCAGATGACGAGCTGCCGATTATATGATTGAAAAATGGACCAGATAGCATCCCTAGAAACATGTCAACCAACTCCCTATCAGACAAAGGGGTTGGACTCTTCCAGCCAAGTCTCTCCACTTTTGAGCATAAACCTTAAAACCTTCACCTACACCCATGGACATTCCCTGGAGCTGAGTACTAGTGGGAGAAAGGTCGGCGTTGTACTGATACTGCTTGTAGAAAGCAGTAGCAAGATCTTCCAAGTTTTGGACACTGGCCCCTTCCAGCTGGTAGAACCATTCAAGTTGAGTCCCTGACAGACTATCTTGAAAGAAGTGTACCCACAAATTTCTATCAGTAGTGTGGGGTTGGATTTTCCTGACATAAGATCGGAGATGGGGCTTTGGGAAGGATACTCCATCGTACTTGGAAAAAACCGGAGCTTTGAACTTATGAGGGATGACCACTCCCGATACCAGTCCCAATTCTCCGAAATCTAAACCAGGTATTTTCTAAATTTCCATAGCGCTCAGTAGGTCGTCTAGCTGCTTGTACCTATCCTCAGCAGGAGGATATTGCTCATCATTGTAATCAGTATCGTCTTCAGAAACTGCAGGACTAGGGTCCTTTTCCCTTTCTTGATTCTCCCCTTCTTTGGATGAGGCGGTCAGATCAGCTGGTTGCCTCAACCTTTCTCCGAATCATCTACCCATATTCAGAATACCGGTCTTCTTCTTCTTTTTCTTCTCTTTCAGAATAAGGGTCTTCAGATCCTCTTTCCCTTTAGCTAGACTTATGAACATCTGTTGGAACTGGGCGTTCTGCTCCTGAAGATCTTTGATGGCTTGATCGGAAGACATTACTGATGAAATAAACAGCGAAGAAGATGAGAAACATGCAGGGGTACCTATAATGATGTGCATGATAATGGGATGTGCATGTAATGATTTCAAATACTTTGGGAGATTTCAATTTGCAAACCAAAATAAACGAAAACTTTATTAGTTTAAACTTGAAGGGTTCAACAATGCCTTTAAGGCGTTACAAAGAAGTAAATAAAACAAATATAAAACTAGAAAAATCAAAATCAAAAGTCCCATGGTCGCTTCCTCTTTGTGCTGATGTAGTCATTGATTACTCTTTCTTCCTCGAGATTCCTGGTGAGCTTTAAAATCTTCCTTTCTTGCTCATGGAACTGCTCCCGGTAAGTATCTCGCTCATTCTTCAGCTAAATCCAAGACCTCCGCAACTCTCCAGGATCAGTAGGCATGTAAGGATAGAGAACCATGTAAGGAAGGCCTTCTTCATTAGTGGGCTCCACAATCACTAGTAATACGACCTCATAAGGCATCCCAAGCTTATGGGCACGAGCTCGGACCCATTGGAGATAAGACTGCATAGGAAGGAAAACAATACAGAAAAAAAATCCTTTTTCGAGATATTCTGAGTACGGGGGGTAGATTATAGAAAGGGAAGGTGTTAGCATCCTTTCTATCCATGGTTTTCAATGGGCTCTTAGGAACTTGCTCATCTTTTAAAAATTGCTTGTGTATGTGCTTTGTTTTTGAAAAGTTTGACTTCGTGATAACCCTTGTATCAGTCCTCAAAGGTGTGACGAAGTTGTTTTGAAAGTTTGTCTGAAAAGTGTAAGTGTGAAAAGTTTTGATTTGAGCAAGTACCTACTAGCATCTACCTACTCGAAAAAAGATCGTTTCTATTCTTGTTTCCTTTAGACAACGTTATCCTACTATTGAGAAATAGGTAATACCATCGTTGGAGTTTGTAAGGGTCAGTTCGAAAGGGACGTATGATCACTAAAGCAATGTTAGGACATCTTAGTAATAATCCTAAAGTCTTAAGATCATATTCGAGGCAACATTTCTGAGGCAACCTTTCTGAGGCAACATTCCGAGGCAACAACGAAACGGGACATTTGATCTTTTCAGACAAGAGGGCAACCACTAAGACACCCTATACTTAATGATTTCTTACCGAAGGCAACCGAAGTTAGAGTATACCCTAAGAGTGATATGTGCGAGTGATTTGTTTTCAGTTATTTAATATTTTCACATTAGCGTTTTCTAACCGTATTAATTTTTCATGCATTCTTGTCATGAAATCCTATTAGCATACATCTTGACAGTTAAATATTTGCGGTAATTGAAAATGCGAGAAAGTAAATCTACGCTATTACAAGGCTTCGGGGAGGGGGATTAATTACATAGCCAAAAACCCGGGAATTTAAACAGTAAATAAAACCCTAAATTAAACTATTAGAAACCATGAACAGTTACAAAAATATTGGCAAAATAATAATAAGTGCGTGACGAATTAAATGCGAGGCGATTCGGGTTTTTACCCTTGACTAATCCTATTTGGTTAAAAAAAAGTTTCTGTCATGTTTTGTTATTTGAGAAAATAATGAAAGAATTGAGTTAAAAAGAAAATCCTAAGTTCTAATTAATTTTAAATTAAGAAGAAAAAAAAAGCAATTCATTCTAAAAACCTAATTTTGTATTTTTATTTTATTTGAGAAAGGAAGAAAAATTAAATCAAGAATTAACCTAATTTTCTTATTGAATTTTAATTGTGAAAGAAATTAAAGTTGCCCTAAATTAATTAAACTAATTAATAAAAAAATATTTATTAAGAAAACAAATCTTTTTTTTGTGATTTTTGATTGGTTGATTTAAAATAAAATATCTTTTATGTTGATTAAAAAAACAGAATAATTAAAGAAAAGAAATTAAAGAAAGAAAAATAATGGAAATAACCGAGTGGGCCGGCTATCAGCAGATCTGGTTCTGGCTGATGGGTCCAGAAGATGGTGACCCTCAGAAGATGGGGGCGCTCTATCTGATCCTGGCCGGTGGATCAGAAGATGCTTCTCTTCAGAAGATGAGATGCACTGGATTTGATTATGGCTGATGGATCCAGAAGGTGATGCGTTGGATCTGGTCCTGGCTAATGGATCAGAAGATGCTGCTCCTCAGAAGATGCACGTGCTGGATCTGGTGAAAACAAAGGAGAAAATACCAAAAGCTCACGCCTGGGCTCGAACCCAGAACAATGAGCTTCTGACTTCCTTCTTCTGACCAACTGTGTTGGACATTAACTTGTTAATACAATAAAAACAAACAGTATATCAGAAAAACAAGTTTCTGGCCAGAATAACGCGCCAGAATTTGAATCAGCCAATCAGGTTGTGACACGTTGTTGTCTTCTTCCCTGGAACCGTTGTTTTAGGTTCTGAACCTTTACCTACAGACGTAGGCCTGTTGCTGCAACCTGTGTCATTCAAGAATCAAGCATATGCGATATAAATTCAATTGGGGACCATGGATCAGTTGGGTTTGAAATTCTGATCTTCATGGTACCTATTATCCGGTCTAATTTCGCATGTAAACCGAAACCCCAAATTGGAGCACGAAACCCTAACAATGGCAAAAGCTTATTCCTACACTGTAACTCAAATCAAACTATCCAGAACATTGCAAACATGATGATGAACACAAATATGTAATTTAAACATGCCAAATATGCAAAAATTATAGTAATCAAATTTGGATATTTGTGCAAACCCTAAGAATGCTAGGCAGTGATTCTGGATGTTCTGATGCCTGCGAACGATTGGGATTGCTTCCTGAGATGTCTTGGAACAGGTTGCTGGCCTTGAATTGTTCTCAAAGATCCTCTATCCTGAAATCAGAACTTCACTTTTTGTTAAGATTTTTGAGTTTTGTTCTTCTAGTCTCACGCCTCCAGCCTCTTTCTTTTGATCTGCCAAGCTTTCTTATATAACCTACAGTGAATTAGGTTGACAAATTTGGATTGAATCTTGAAGCTTTGATGAGTTTTGAGTTTACTTTTAATTTGTATGATATCCTTCCAAATTTGGCCTAACCATGCCAATTTCGTGCCAATCAGCCTTGATATGATCTGATTCTGATGTGCCAGCATAATAAGCTTATGATTCTGTCCAAAAAATCCAATCCAAACAAATCTTTGCTATTATTTACCAATTATTTGTTTTAATTCAATTTTTAATAAATAAAAACCCAAAATAAAATAAATAATGAAGAAAATAACTTGTGAGTGAGTATTTGGGTCGTGGACCATGTCATAAGCAAGATTCAATCATGAATAACTAGGCCCATTTGACAAAAAATGTATTTTTGAGCACATTTGACTTTTGGCAATTTTGCAAAAAAGGTCAACTTGGCCAATGCATAACCCTCTTAATTTTGACCCTAGAGAGGTGTTCTTGGACTTTTTAGAAATATTAGGATGTCCCCTAAGCAACCCTTTTGGTCTCATCTCAATTGAGTCTTCCATGTTCATGTATGAAGCTTTGACCCAAAAGGTGTTTTTTGTTGACTTTTCAAAATGACCTATAATGTCAAAATTCATATCTTCTTGTGAGTGAATATTTTGAACTTGGGAGATGAGGATTAATTTTAGGGAATTGAATCCTCTTAAAAATGAGCTTTGGATGGGTCATTTATGATAAATTATGAGAAAGTTATGCTTTGTCAAAGTTGAGTTGACTTTTCCTGCAAAACCCTAATTTACCAACTTTTGAGTTTTGATGAATTGTGAGCAATCCTTGGGAATCATGATCAAACCTTGATCAAATGATGAATAATACTTAAAAATGATGATGTTGACCAAAAGTTTTGAAGTTTGACTGTATGTGGGCCACAGTTGACTTCCGACCTAACATAGTTGATTTTCAGGCATTTGAGCAATTGACTGAGCAAACCTCTTCTGCAAGGCTTGAAACTTGACATCGATGATCTTGAGAACATATTAGGACAATGGTGAGCATTTGAATCCTTTGTGGTTCATATATCCTAATGAAAAATGAAACCCTAATTTGAGGTAGACTGCCTTAGGAGGGAGTTTGTCTGGTGAACTCTTGACTCTCCTTGAACAATTTAGGGACCTCACTTGCCATGTGTTGAGAAATATGGGAGGGAAATTTTTGGGGTAAAACAGTCTCATAGGCTGATGTCCCTTACACATTCAGATATTCATTGGTGTTCATGATCCTCGAAGGATGTTACCATCATTGATCACTGTGGGAAATTCCCTAATGTCCCTCTGTTAGGCATTATGGGGGGAATCACTTATAGTCCTTGTTTAGCATTGCGAAAGTTTGGTTATGCTAGAAGGGGCAGTCCTCATGATGCACTCTTCCAAGGATTCATCTTTGACTATGAGAATGATGTTCAAGGTTATCGCAAAAGGTTCGTTCGAGCTTGGATAATGATAAATAGAGTTGACAGTAAGACAATGGGCCACAAGAATTCCATCCCTCTTGAGCCTTACCTCAAATGGGTGTGAGATTATGCTCAATGTCTTATGATGCCTTACCCCGCCATATTACCTATGATTATGGAGCCAGTTGCTGAAGGAGACACTACTTATGTTGTTCCTCATCCTGATACGCCAGTGAGAAGAAAGTTTGGGAACTCACTAAGAAGCTTCATGAGGAACGGAATCTAAACACTTACATCGCACCAAAGAGGATGCGTTCAACTTTTTTATCTTTAGATTTTTGTATTGTAAGCCCAAGGAGGCATGATGTACTCAGACATTGGATTTATTAATATAACATGCATTCCTTTTTTGTCTAAAGCAACTATAATCCATAATTTCCTTGAAATCATTTGCAGATGCATCTTCATTCATCATAACACAAACAGGTTTCTTACAACAGGTCTCCTTATCTTTTTACTGTTTATTTCAGTGAGATGGATATTGAACAGACAATAAAAGATCTTCAGGCGCAGAACGCTCAGTTTCAACAAATGTTCTTGACTCTAGAAAAAGGACAAGAGGAGTTGAAAACTCTGCTGATCAAAGAAAAGAAGAAGAAAGTGAAGAAATCCATCGGTGTTTTGAATCTGGGAAGAAGGTTCCAAGGACCAGCTAGACGGAACCTAGACTTTGCAACATCATCGAGTGAAGGGGACAATCAAGAAGGGAAAAACAAGGAAGTGACTGACCATCCAGAATATGAAGAGGAAGAAGAGGTTGATTACTATGAAGAGCAGTATCCTCCAGTTGACGACAAATACAAACAGTTGGAAGATCGCCTAAATGCTATGGAGATCCAAAGGATACCTGGATTAGATTTTGAAGAGTTAGGACTTGTCTCAAGGGTTCTCATACCGCAGAAATTCAAGGTCCCCACTTTCGTTAAATATGACGGTGTCTCTTGTCTAAAGTTACTTTTAAGGTCATACGTTAGGAAAATTCAACCCCATATTGTCGATAGGGACCTATGGGTACATTTCTTCCAAGAAAGCTTGTCAGGGACACAATTGGATTGGTTCTATCAGTTGGAAGGGACCAATGTTCATAATTGGGAAGAGTTGGCTTCCGCCTTTTATAAACAATACCAGTATAACACTGACTTAGCTCCAACTCGGACACAATTGCAAGGCATGTCCATGGGTACAGATGAAGGTTTCAAAACCTATGATCAAAAATGGGGGGATCTTGCGGGAAGAGTCCAACCCCCTCTATTTGACAGGGAATTGGTGGATATGTTCTTAGGCACACTATCGGGTCCATTTTTCAAACACCTGATCAGAAGCTCCTCAGTTGGATTTACCGAATTAATCATGACTAGTGAACGAGTAGAAGCGGGTATAAGAAGTGGAAAAATTC
Source organism: Vicia faba (assembly GCA_948472305.1). Classification (NCBI taxonomy): domain Eukaryota; kingdom Viridiplantae; phylum Streptophyta; class Magnoliopsida; order Fabales; family Fabaceae; genus Vicia; species Vicia faba. The sequence goes on along the minus strand of OX451738.1, from coordinate 698,127,457 downwards.
AAAGAGATGCATCCTCGAGCACAATGAAGAAACCATTTGTTGGGAAAAAAGAGGTTGGTGTTGTGTACCATCAAAGGAAATATGAAAGAACTGAACACCGTCCAGCGGTAGGGGCTGTCATGATCTCTAAGCCTGCACCTACTCAACAAAAGAATAGTCTGTCGAGAATAGAAAGGCAGGTAAGACAGTTTACCTGGATAAATATGACGTTGTCTCAAGTCTTGCCACATTTGTTGAGATCTAATCTGGTAACCTTGCGGGAAGCTCTGAAGAATCCCAACACTGCCTCTCCCCGTTACAATCCAAATGCTCGTTCTGCTTATCATTCGGAAAGTCCAGGTCATGATACAAACGACTGCTGGGCTTTGAAAAACAAGGTGCAAGACCTTCTCGAGGAAAAGGAAATTGAATTTGACGCCCCCGAGATCCCAAATGTTATCACTTCTCCTATGCCCAAGCACGATCGTGGTGTTAACGCCATTGGAGATGATGTATTTGTTACTATTGTTGATGAACTTGTTACTCCTCTCCTGACCATCAAGAGGAACTTGTTGAAGGTCGGTTTATTTTCGGGCTATGGCGAAGGTTGCCACCTCTGTTTATCTTTACAGACTGGTTGTCATTTATTAAAGGCAGGTGTCAAGCGCCTGATGGATTACAAAGAGATTTTTTTGAAAACACTCCCATTCCAAACATCTCTTACAAGGATGTTTCAATAATAACCATTTCCTCCAATCCTCCCAGGGTCTCCACCAAAGAGACCCGTCAGGACTACATCCATTCAGATAAAACTGTTCCCTAGAACTATGGGGGTGGCGTCTACTACCATGGCGTCAAGCAAGATTGGCTGGCTGATGAAGACTCGATTTTTGAGAAGGTTGACCCCGACATTGGAAACATTGTGGAAACCAGCAAAATAACCAGAAGTGGAAGAGTGTTCTCCCCTGAGATTTCTCCTCTGAAAGTTGTGACTGGTCATGTGATTATTCTTGCTAATACTACTACTACAGTTCCTGTGATCACCCCTGCTGACATCCCTATCACCGAGTCGACCGAGACTCGGGGCAAAGGCATTTTGGTTGAGCTTGTCCGGACGAAGGCGCGGCCAGTATCTATCCCAGAGGCTTCCAAGAAGGAGATGGATGAAATTTTTAAAATTATAAAGAAAAGCGATTACAATGTATTCGAACAGCTAGGGTAGACCCCTTCAAAGATTTTTATGCTAGCTTTGTTGTTGTGCTCCGAAGCTCATGCGAAGGCTTTGGTGAAATTTCTTAAAACTGCCCATGTGCCACAGGAAACCTCTGCTGACCAATTTGAATATTGTGTGGCTAGTTTGACAGCGTATAACGGTTTGGGCTTTTCTGATCCTGATCTGACGCCTATAGGGAGGAAACACAATGATGCGTTGCATGTCTCTGTCGAATGCAGGGGAACTACTTTGGCCCATATCCTAGTAGATACTGGTTCATCACTGAATATGCTGCCTAAGAAGGCTCTGGATAGACTAGACTATGAAGGTTTGACCTTAAAACCCAACAACATAGTGGTAAGGGCCTTCAATGGTTTGAAGAGAATGGTGCACGGGGAGGTGGACATCCCCATCAAAATTGGTCCTCAGATCTTTGATTCAACTTTCTATGTGATGGATATCCGCCCTTCCTATTCATGTTTGTTAGGCCGACCTAAGATCCATGGTGCTGGTTTCGTCACCTCTACGTTACATCAAATGTTGAAATACACGATCAAGGGAAAGATCATCACTATTCACGGGGAGGAGAAATATATGGTCAGTCATCTTAACTATTTTAGGTACATGGAAATGGATGGTGAGTTCATCGAAACTCCGTGTCAGCATTTCGAGGAGGTCCCACAAATAGTTGTGACATCCAAGACTGCTACCAAGACTCCAAGAGCTACCATACCACCATTGAAAATGGCCTCGTTGAAGGATGCTAGAGCAGTGATTGAAGAAGGCGGATGTACTATCTGGGGTCAACTTCCAGATATTCCTTACAAATCCAACAAATTTGGTTTGGGCTTCACCTCGGAGGCACAAAAGGTTGTTCGATGAGCTCGCACCGGGGGGCCACCTTTACATATCAGCAGTCAGGGAGTCAACGCGGTGGAAGACAGTGATGGTAGTTGTGACCTGGACGAGTGGATCTCCCCTATTACTTTTCTTCAAGATTAATTGTCTTTCAATTTTCATCAGATTTGTAATAATTAAACAATTTAGGCTTTAAAACCTTGTGTCTTACCCGAGGCACAACGGTCCATTTGTGAGGTTGTTACTTCATATTCATATGTCATTAATAAATCATGGACGTTTTTGCATACAAATTTTTTTACGCTCATTTTTTTTCTATTTTTTAACCTTTATCATTTTTCAAAGATATTTATGCTCTTACACACACTCACATATCAAAATGAAAATCCACATCCACTCAGGATCCCATGGGTACCGATTCTACTATGACCTATCATGACTTTGAAAATCCAATCTACCAGGCCAAAGACGAAGGTGAAGAAGATTGTGAGGTACCTGGGGAACTATCCAGGTTATTGCAACAAGAAGAAAGGACCATACAGCCCCTCGAAGAGCAAGTGGAAACAATTAACTTAGGTAATGAATAGGACAAAAAAGAAGTCAAGGTAGGTGTGAACCTGGAGCCTAGTGTAAAGAAGCGCTTAACTCAGTTACTACATGACTATGTTGAGGTTTTTGCTTGGTCATACGAAAACATGCCAGGACTCGACACTGATATCGTGGTTCATCATCTGCGGACAAAAGAAGACTACCCTCCGATAAAACAGAAAGTTTGTCGCATGCAGCCAGAAATGTCAGAGTAAATCAAGACTGAAGTCATGAAGCAGTTCAACACTGGATTCTTAGCTATCACCTCCTATCCATAATGGGTTACCAATGTTATTCCAGTGCCTAAAAAGGATGGTAAGGTACGTATGTGCGTGGCCTACAGAGACCTGAATAGGGAAAGCTCCAAGGATGACTTCTCGCTTCCCCATATCGATATTCTGGTTGACAACATCACACAGCATAAAGTATTTTTTTTCATCGAAGGTTTCTCCGGATACAACCAGATCAAAATGGCACCTGAGGACATGGAAAAAAAGACCTTCATCATACAGTAGGGTACATTCTGTTACAAGGTAATGCAATTCAGGTTGAAGAACATTGGGTCAACCTATCAGCGTACCATGGTAGCTATATTTCACGACATGATCCATCACGAGATAAAGGTCTATGTGGATGACATGATAGCCAGATCTCAAACTGGAGAGAAGCACCTTGACCATCTGCAGAAACTGTTTGAAAGACTGAAGAAATACAAATTAAGGTTGAATCCGAATAAGTGCACTTTTGGAGTGAGGTCTGGTAAACTCTTTGGCTTCATTGTCAGCGGAAAAGGTATCGAAGTGGACCCCGCAAAGGTTAAATCAATACAAGAAATTCCCGCTCGTCGCACTGAGAAGGATTTTAGGTAATTCTTAGGACGGCTGAACTATATCGCCCGGTTCATTTCCCATCTAACCGCTACTTGTGAACCAATCTTTAAATTACTAAAGAAAGATCAAGTGGTGGAATGGAATGACGACTTCCAGACTTCCTTCGACAGGATCAAAGAATATCTTCAAAAGCCTCCATCTTTGATGCCGCCAGTCGAGGGAAGACCATTGATCATGTATCTAACTGTCTTGGAAAAATCAATCGGGTGTGTGATGTGGCAGCATGACGAGTCTGGCCGAAAAGAGCATGTAATATACTACCTGAGCAAAAAGTTTACCGACTGTGAAACCAGATATTCATTGCTCTAGAAAACTTGTTGTGCTCTGGCATGGGCTGCTCGCCTACTAAGACAGTAAATGTTGACCCATACTACCTTATTAATATCCAAGATGGATCCAATTAAATACAAATTCGAGAAGCCCGCCCTCTCTGGGAGAATAGCAATATGGCAGATGGTCTTGACTGAATACGACATTCAATACACTACCCAGAAAGCCATAAAGGGAAGTGTATTAGCCGATCACCTTGCTCATCAGGCTGTGGATGACTATCAGTCCATGAAGTTCGAGTTCCCAGATAAAAACATCATGTTGGTAGACAATTGTGAAGAGTTAAGACCATATGACGGACCTGAAAAAGGATCCCGATGGACCTTGGTTTTTTACGGGACTTCAAATGCACTCGGCAATGGCATAGGTGATATGATCATATCCCCTGAATGATGTCATACTCCCTTCACTGCTAGGTTGTGTTTCAAATGTACCAATAATATGGCAGAATATGAAGCGTGTATTTTGGGTCTCAAAGCTGCCATAGATTTGGGAATCAAGTCCTTAAGTGTATTTGGAGATTCAGCCTTAGTCATCAGTTAGATCAAAGGAGAATGGGACACAAAACACCCTAATCTCATCCCTTACAAAGAACATATGTTGACATTGATCCCACATTTTGAAGAAATTACCTTTGAGCATTTTCCACGAGAGGAAAATCAACTAGCAGAGGCGCTAGCAACTATGCCATCCATGTTCAAAGTCAGATGGGATAATGAGGCTCCTCAGATCACCATCGAGAGAATGGACGAACCAGCTTACTGTCACGAGATCGACACTGATGATGTAGTGGACAAGCCTTGGTTCCATGAAATTAAGAGATATCTCGAGGCCCAAGAGTATCCGGAGGGAGCTTCAGTCAATGAGAAGAAATTCCTGAGAAGATTCTCTGCTAAGTTTTTCCTTAATAATGGCATTTTCTACAAGCACAACCACGACTCTACTTTGTTTCGATGCATAGACAAGAGTGAGGCAGACAAGATTATGGATAATTTACACGAAGGCACTTTTGGCACCCATTCTAGTGGGCACACGATGGATAAAAAGATCCTACGGGCAGGGTACTACTGGTCTACCATAGAAGCAGATTGTCATCAGCATTCACGAACCTGTCACAAGTATCAGATCTATGCTGACAAAGTACTTGTGCCTCTAGTTCCTCTAAACGTCCTAACCGCTCCTTGGCCATTCGTGATGTGGGGCATCGACATGATTGGAGAAATAAAACCTACAACTTCTAATGGACACCGCTTCATCTTAGTTTCCATTGACTACTTCACGAAGTGGGTTGAGGCAGCATCCTTCGCTTCTGTCACCAAGAATGTTGTGGCCCGATTCGTCAAGCAGAATCCTATCTGTCGATATAGTATTCCAGAAAGAATCATCACAGATAACGGTATAAATCTCAACAACATTATGATCACTGCATTATGCGTAAAATTTAAAAATCCAGCATCATAACTCTTCTCCTTATCGGCCGAAGATGAATAGCATTGTAGAAGCGGATAATAAAAACATCAAAAAGATCATACAAAAAATGACATTAACCTACAAGGACTGGCATGAGATGTTACCATTCGCTCTCCACGGTTACCATACCACGGCGCGCACATCAATAGGGGCAACTCCCTTCTCCTTGGTATATGACATGGAAGTTATTCTACCAATTGAAGTTCAAATACCTTCTTTGAGAATCATAAAGGATGCAGGGTTGAGTGAAGATGAATAGACTCAAACACGATTTGACCAGTTGAACTTGATTGATGAGAAGAGGCTTACGGTTGTCTGCCATGGTCAGTTGTACCAAAAACGTATGATCAAAGCTTTCAACAAGAAGGTCAGACGTTAGGAATATCAAGTTGGTGACCTGGTAATCAAGCATATCCTACTACCACAAGGTGATCCCAGGGGCAAATGGACTCCTACATACGAATGATAATTTGTGATCAAGAGCAAATTTTCTGGTGGGGCAATGATCTTAACCACTATGGACGGTGAGGATCTTCCACACCCTGTAAACACGGACATAGTTAAAAGATACTATGCATAAACAAATACCCGCTAGGTCGACTGGCCTAGGCAAAAATCAGGGCATCCAGAGAACTAAAAGGGTTCAGTTAAAAATTAGGGATAAAATACAAAAAAAAATTATACACCCGACAAGCTGAAAACCCGAAAGGGCGGCTTCGGCAAAAAAGGGTATCCCGGTGGGCTGAAAACCCCAAAGGGCGGTCCAGGAAAAATTTAGGGATTCAAAGTGTATGCCTATGTCCCATTAGATTACCTTACAACCAATCTTCAACATCAATCGTCAAACTCAAACAGTACTAATCAATCCAATCAGCTTCGTACAAAGCAGCAAATGGATGAGACGCTCATAGACATCAAGGATATAGCAGAATGGGAACCCCATGGGATTATTTCACATAGTTTCTCCTTTCTTTGTATCAATTATCATTTTTTACAACGAATTTCTCTTACTAGGATGTTTGTCTCTTTGTACAAACACTTATTCAAGTTAATACAAAGATACTCCTTTGAAAGTGAAAAACTATATGTTTCTTCTTTTAATGTTCCCGTTTTGTTTACGAAAACGTCCAGTATTTATTTTTGAGCTTATGCATTTAAATGTAATTACTATTTATAAATGAACTCGTAAAAAATAAAACTAAACAAAAGACAATTACTAATGGCTTTAAGAAACAGGACAACATTTGTGAGCCATTCTATAAAACCCCCACAGGTATTTTCTCCAATAGGGGCAGAAGCAGGAACGTCTCGCTACCGGATCTTCGTAAAATCCCTAGCATGTAGCATATTGGTTCCTTTTGCCTTCATATCCCCGATAGAGCAAAACTTCCACTTGCCACCTCTAAAATTTCCCTAGCAAAAGTCATTAAGCTTCTCAGGATTTCATAAGGCCTACAAGCAATACACGAAATTTATCTTCCCCGACAGAGTTTATTTCTCTGGTTATGGAAACCCATCCATCAACACTTCAATTTCAACAAAATATGAAGACTTACACTCCTCATTCCCAGCGGTAGTTAGGGATTTATTTTGCCAATCCGACAACATTGCAGCAGAACAGCTTGCATGCGCATACATCACATCCAGGCATCATGAGCATCAATGGAACAAATGCATATATCACAATCTCATTGCACTATACATTTCATACATCATAGCATTACATAAAATTAACTCTTCGCCTTTTTAAGGAAGGATCAAACCACAAAAAGTTATTATCAACAAGACAAGGCAAAAATCTATGAAAAAATCAATTGTATATTCCCGAATCAAGACAGGGTGACTATCTATATGACAGTTACTTCCTCCAGACTTCTATCGGTTCAGTTAAATCTCTCAATGGTTTATCCTGATTTTCTTTCCCGCAGACATCTTCTCTGGTTCAGATAAGCCGCTCCAAGATTTATTATGATTCTTCTCCAGACCACTGCTGGCTCAGTTAAATCTCTCAATGGTTTATCCTGATTTTCTTTCCCGCAGACATCTTCTGTGGTTCAGATAAGTCGCTCCAAGATTTATTCTGATTGTTATCCAGATCGCTGATGGTTTAGTTTAAATCTCTCAACGGTTTATTCTGATTCTTTCCCGCAGAAATCTTCTCTGGTTCAGATAAGTTACTCCAAGATTTATTCTGATTCTTCTCCAGACCACTGTTGGTTCAATTTAAATCTCTCAACGATTTATTCTGATTCTTTCACGCAGACATCTTCTCTGGTTCAGATAAGTCGCTCCAAGATTTATTCTGATTCTTCTCCAGACCACTGCTGGTTCAGTTTAAATCTCTCAACGGTTTATCCTGATTCTTCACGTAGACATTTTCTCTGGTTCAGATAAGTCCCTCCAAGATTTATTTTGATTCTTTCCATTTAAAGAAAATTTAAGACCTCTACTGGTTCAGTTTAAATCTCTCAACGGTTTATCCTAATTCTTTCTGGTAGACATTTCTTATGGTTCATATAAATAGCTCCAAGATTTATTCTGATTCTTTTCCAGTTGAAGTCAAGTTTAGACTTACTCTAATTTCCGTCAATAATCACCTTCAGATGGCATCTATAAGCCCATCTCCAACAATTATCCATCATTTCTCCAAATGGCATCTTTTAAACCCACTCCCTACATAATCAACCACGACATCATCAAGTGCAAATTTCTGGGCACTCTAGTGTTCAATCATCTTCCACCTTCAAGTCACGAATGGCAGATTCACTAATCTAACTCTTCAAGCGTAAGAAGATTGAACAGGGGAAGTTGTTGTACCCCAAAATTTTCCCTCTCATTTCTAAAAGGATCATCCTGGACCCTCAGGTTTGCTTCCATTCAATTTCAAGCCTTGAATTACAAATTTTCCAAGAAAGTCATTCACAAGGGCAAAATGGTCATTTGCATACTAAAAACTCAAACTTTGACTTTTGGATCAAAATCAAGTATCAAGAATCATATTTCATCAAGGCATGAAGTTTGTTTCATCAAGAAAATCAGAAGTCAATATTTATGTTGAAAAAGTCAAAATTCTAAATAATTAGAAATTTTGCCAAGTGTTTAAGAATTATGATAAATTCAGAACTTCTGACCAGATTATCACCATGATGCAAGTTGATTCTGGAAGACCTTATGACACAAGAGTTGTAGATATCAATGATATCTAAAACATTTTAGAATAGAACTTCTAGAAATGCTGGGATTTCAAGTTATACGTCTTCAAAGACACTTCCCTGAAACTTAGACACAAAGTAAATTCTGAGCATTTTCAAATCAGAATTTGTTTACAACTTCTCGGCCAGTTTTCACGTAGTTTTAGCCAGAATTTGCAAGAGTAAATAAAAGAGGGCTTACAAAGCTTGTTATAAGCTTTCTGGAAAGTCTGAGAACTCACTCAGAACATGTTGGAGCAAAGAGATTCAAGGATCAAAAGTTGGATGTTTGTTCTAAGTTGCCCTGATGCTGAACTTCTGACCCAAAATTAAGCTATGATGCATAATCTCATATTGCAGGATTTCTGGTTTGATAAATCTCATCATCATTTAATGCTCACAACCACTTTTGAGTTTTTATCCAAAGGATTTCCGCACGTGTGGCATAGAAGTACATTATTGACCTTGAAAAATCAAACTTTTGTACAAGAGTATGTTCGGCCCATGATTTTCTTTTGCTTCTGAGGTTACTTTTCCTTAATTCATGCTTACAAATCCAGCTTAGGCACAGTTAAAAGCTGCTAACCACCATACTTGTTTAACTTGCTTCAAGAACAAGTCAGCACCCTAGCATGATGGTGGTACTCTTGACTTCTCCAAGCTACAAAATTCTTGCCTATAAATTGAACTTCATTTGCAACTATGAAAGGGTCAAAAAAATTGGAAAAGAAAAAGCCTTGAAACCCTGCTAAAATTCCAAGAATACAAAAACCTAATAGCTTTTAATTCCTGCATTCAAACTCCATTTTTTTCCTCAAGTTTTTCTTGATCAAATCATCCATACAACTTCTGATATACGGTTAGAAGCTTCCCTCACTTCTATTTTCAGACTGTAACACGTTCTCCATCAATATCCACCACAAAAAGTCAGAACCTTGCTCCTTGGTTGTTCCAGAATTTTCCAGCCGTTTCATAGCCAAAGTTAAAGATCGTTCTAGCCTGTTGAGCACGTGAGGAACCTGGTCAGAACATCACAAGCAGTCAGAACCAGATTCCAGTTGACAGAGCATTTTTCAACTGCAAGGTAAGTTTCTTCCGGCCCTCATCATATTACTCAGACATTGTCAGATTTGCATACAATGTAGACATCCTAATTCTAACGTTGTATATATTCTAAGTTTTCATGTATTTTATGCCTAAGTAGGGAGAATATCAGTTCATAACTTCTTAAGGAAATTAGGATTAGCAGATACATGCTTATTTCTGATTTACAGTCTTGATTTTTTTTTATGTTTCTGGAACCATGATGGAAACCTGCCATAATTGTTATGTTTGTGTTTTATGTTCTGTTAGGAAATGACTAAGTTGCAGATGTTCTGATTAGCATGAAGAAAGAGGTGGAGTTCATCATCAGAGTTTACTTTGTGACACATATTTATGCTTTTGCTTCTAATACGGGATGTATAGCCACCCCAGTGGTAGACAGTGTGTGCGCAAAAGACATTAGTGCTAAGGGTCCTAGGTTCTAGCCCCAAAAGCATCTTTTTTAGGTTTATTTAGTGACCTTTTCACCCATTTATCTGTCAAACAATATTCCTAAATTATAACTTCTAGGCAACCTCACCCAACAGCATTACCACCTCACTCTCTCAAATAGCCAGAACTTCTGATTTGCCAGTGACATTAGAACTTCTAGATTCCCAGTCGTACCAGAGTTCCTAGACTCCCTCAGCAATCAGAGCTTCTAGGTTTTCCTTTGTTCCCAACAATCTCAGGACTTGGTATACCCAGGCCCAGAACTTCGGACCTTTTACTTTCCTACTAACATTTTTTCTCTTGCAGCGTATCAGAGTCAGTACTTTTGTTCCTTCTCATTTCAGCAACGTGTTGATTCTGACTCCCTTTTCTTTTATTTATCTTATTTTAGATTTAATAACCAAAAAGACACCAAAATCATTTTATATTTACATACGTTATTTCACCCCTTTCAAAAGTCAAAGATCAAAAATGTTTTCTTAAGCAAACTTATTTCTTTTTTTAACAAAAACAAAACTAGTCCATTTTACATTTTTTGTACATTATTTCAATATGGTTGTAATAGGTAACTAGGACTTTAATTTCTCGCAATCCCCATCGTAAATTCGTACACCCCATCCCCTTAATGATGTAATAGAATAGAACTTTACTTTTCCGCATTTTTATTGCTTTCATATTTTCTAGTAATTAGGTGTATATGGCAAGATAAAAACAACAAATAGACAACCCAAAAATTAAAGACTAAATGCATGCAATCAAATAAACTTGGCACAGATGCACCCCTTAGGGTAATCCCACTTGTTTCCTATCGGAAAAAATAGTCATGTCTCACGTACATGGGCGTTTTAGTAAAGACCCTTCATAAAAGATCGTAGTACCTCGATAACCCTCGATGTTGGCCTTCGGTAAGCGATCTAGTCCCTAAACGACATTGCTAAAATGTCCCATAGGTTGCCTTCTATGACTATACAAATGTCCCATGCCCGTCCCTTCACATCCAACGATGGGGCTTCTTACCAAAACAATGGTAAGATAGCAACATTTAAAGGAGGAGGAAAAGAACATCTAAGACCTTTTGAGTAGGTGGATTTTCTCCTAGTTTCTCGCTTGCTCACAACAAAAACATTTCATACACAAACACTCTCATTTGAAACATTTTTCAAAATATAAACACTTTGTATGTGTTCTTATAGAAACGAGAGCCATTACAAAGAAGACACCTTTTCAAAATATCTTTCTAAAACACACTCCACAAACACCTCTTTTAACTATTTTTCAAACAATACTTTATACGCGTTCTTATAGAAACGAGAACCATTACAAAGACATTTTCAAAATACTTTCAAAACCCACACCACAAGCACACATTCAAACAAAAGCAAGTTGATCTACCAAGAAACTAAGAGTCCGTATATAACTACAGATTAAAATGGTGCTAATACCTTTCCTTTTCATAATCTAGCCCCCGAACTCAAGAAAAAATCTCTAAAGGTATTTCCTGTTCTTTTCAGCCTTTCCTTATTGGATAAAAGAAACGTCGGTGGCGACTTTTTCTATCTGCAACAATTGCAATTAAACACAAAACACCCAAGTCAGTTCTCCCACCGCGTTACACTCGTCTTCATTCCATGTAACTTCCTCTGCAATCCCTCTTTCATTATCATCCTTAACTCAACCTCCAATTCACCTTCATCCTTATTTTTCAATTGGTGGAATAATCTTCAATCTCATATTCACCAGTCAACCTTCGTCCTCTATAATCGTTCTTCAACATCTCCAATTCTCTAAAAAAATCACTATAAAAAACATAAGAAAAATCTCTCTCTAAATCAGTTCCCTGCACCTCTTCCATAACCATATTCTCTCGTACAATTACTCCATCATCTTGTATCATCACCATCATTCAATCATAAATTGTGTGTTCATCAATTCCTATGCAGCGAGTCATCAACAAGGCATCAACAACTACAATCATCAATTAATTTCAAGAAGGTTACGAAAACACTTAGCACATAATCAAAGGCAAAGAGATGGAGTTGTAGAAGAAGAAAGGTACACACCTGCAATTCTGGTTTTTTATGCGAATCGTCGTAACTGAATGATTGTCTTCTCCGACAGAAGAAGTTTGAATCAGAGGAGATAAAATTATGGTGAGTCGCGACGGGTTGACGGATCTGGAGCGAACCAATGGATAGGAAAGCGGTAACACTATGTTGTCTTCGTCGGAAATGATGAAGGATTAGAATTAAACAAAGAAGTCTGAGACGGTGAGACCTTGGTATAGCACGATGGTGATAATTATAAGCCAACATCAAGGAAAAATGAAGATTAAGCGGAGATCTGAGACAATGCAAAGCTTGTTGAGAAGCTTCGAAGACTGAGGCCGATTGAAGGAGAGGATGGCGGAGAGAATATATGCGGCACCATTCGTGCTTCGCAGAGAAGGGGAACGACGGAGGTTGATCGTCACAGTACTAAATCCATAAATCCTCTTTATTTTTCTTAATTGTATTATTTTTCTTTTTTTTAAATGATCAGTGTGACAAAAAAACATAGGGATAATGGGCTGAAATCTGAATTGGGTTTGGATGATGATTGAATTGAGTGGACCAATACTCTCTTTCCCTAAGTCCATTCCACCATTTTTGGGGAACCTGTCAATATTATACTTAAAAAACGGCATTGGGCTTCATACTAACCAGGCCAGCACCCAACTTGTTGGGCCATACCTCCTGGCTTCGATTGCACCCCCCTGATTCTCTTATTTTCTTTTCATAATTTTTTTTAATTTTTATTCTTTCTTTTATGGTTTTTTTATATAACAAAAATACATAATAAAAAATGGTAAAAAAAATGTTATAAGGCATTTTAGAAATTAATTTGGAATTTATTTCCCCTTTTTCCTAACTTTTAGTCAATTTTAATACTAGTTTTACTCATTTTATGCCATGTATTTCGTTTGCGATTTTTGGTATCGACTGTATACAATACTTTGATACTTGCTACAAATTTTACTCGTTTGTATAGTCTTTCATGATCCCTTAGGATTTTGGTTCAAATTTAATCTTTGATTTAATTGAACTAAAATTAGACATTAGGCTTCTAAATCTAAGTATGTAAATATTAGGTAGAATTTCCTCGAAATTCCAAGTTTAGGTCCTCGTTAACCCCTCTGAGCCTTCGAAGTAGGAGTTTCTTTTTTGTTCAGAAAAAACCCTCATTTTAACCCTGGGTCGGGTAGTGTTCAGTTAATCTGATCAAACATTCAGAACTCATCAAGAGTGTGCATCCAAGGATACAATAATGGTTATCCATCAATAGGTTGAGGAAAGTCAAAACCACGATGGTTAACCCTCATCTATTAACAACGTGCATCAATTAAAAATATCCCAATGGGTATCTCTCGCACAACAGGAGGTCAACAGATGACGATAAAAAATGGCTATCCCTCATCTACCAAAGACTCAGACAGTCACGGTCACTTCCAACAAATCAAAAATAACGTGAAGATCAACAACTTGTTCAAAAAAGAAAAGCATGAATAAGAAAGAAACAAAAAGCCCTGCTAAGTTGAAACTTGGAAACAAGTCGCTTAGGCAAAAGTTGGGGTATCCCGTTGGACTTCAAAATCAAGATTCAAAAGAACTTATCCAGACAAAAGCAAGAAAGGTATTGAAAAGCCTAAAAGGCGATAAAAGGATCCTTATCGAGAGAACAAGGTCGTGTGATCAAACACCAAAAGTAAAAGGGGAAGTGACTGTCGTGTCCAAGAGGCCACAATGGTTCCTCAACCATTGCATAACTCAACACAAATTCTTTCAAAAATCCCACAGACAGGGGCATTCCTCGTCTGTAATCGCAAAGTTGTTTAAGCCAATTATGTTGTACGAGACGACTACAATCAAGCTAAAAGCGCCATAATGGTCTCCCTAACTTGGCAATTTCATGAAGTCTCCTTCATCAGATACAGAAAACTTCAAACCTGATTCCCCAAGTGAATTTTGAAATTTTGGAGTCACCGTTTGACTTGGCACACACAAGTGTACGCCCTCTGAAAGCTAAACCAGGGAATTCACGGAGCTGAATCAAATGCATCCCCAGTGGAGTTAATCAAGTGCATCCCAGTAGAGCTAAACCAGGGCATTCACAGAGCTAAGCTGGGGAATTCACAGGAATCCATGCCCATCTTTTATCCCCAAGTGATACAAGAGGTAATTCCCCAGTGTGGCATAAACTTGGGGCCCGTATTCGAAGAGATCCGCATAGTGTTCAATATCCATTCTTCGGCATATTCAGTTCTATCACCCTCTCAACAGTTTAGGTTGTATAGGAGTCTGGCCAAATTATCTCTTCCCTAGAAATTCTATTCGAAATTCATTGGTGTACCTGTAAACTCGCACCGTCAGCAATTCAGTCTTCAGCAGAGTCATCAATAATTTGCGATATCGTGAGCCCCCAATGCGAATTCTTACCAGTATCCCCAACAATCCTTGATACTGCAGATTTCTAGCGCCAATATGTATTGGCATTCCCAGTGATGAGCAACAGCTCTTAACAAGCCTTTTCTTATCTCCAAGAAGTCTATTTCTTTGTGTTGCATATAGTTATCATTACATAACATTGCATCTTTAAAAGCGCGTAGCTGATCCATCAGAGTGGATCTTTGTGGCAAAAGAAATTTAAACATGCATATGAAGCATAAGCCAGATCATGTACCTTACGCAAAAGACCTGAATTATTCAAGGACAACAATACATCCCCATAAGAGGACATTATTCCCAAATCTCCAACTAAAATCCTTCACCCTCATAATTCCCGGCAAAATCAATACACCTTGTCATAGGTTCCCTGGTAGATCGTCTGTAGATCTCACTTTAGAAACTGATATTTCCCGTAGGCTAGGTTCTTCCTTAGATCATCACTGAACCTGAGATCGCCCGTAGGCTAGGTTCTTCCTTAGATCATCGTCGAACCTAAGATCGCCCATAGGCTAGGTTCTTCCTTAGATCATTATCAAACCTAAGATCGCCCATTGGCTAGGTTCCTCCTTAGATCATCGTCGAACTGGAGATCGCTCGTTGGCTAGGTTCCTCCTTAGATCATCATCGAACCTGAGATTTCATGTTGGCTAGGTTCCTCCTCAAATCACGTCGAACCTGAGATCGCCCATTGGCTAGGTTCTTCCTCAGAAGGTCGTAGAACCTGAGATCGCCTGTTGGCTAGGTTCTTCCTCAGATCGTCTTAGAACCTGAGATCGCCTCTTGGCTAGGTTCTCCCATAGATCATCCTCGAACCTGAGATAGCCTCTTTGCTATGTTCTTCCCATTGATCATCGTCAAACCTGAGATCTCCCATAGGCTAGATTCTTCCCATAAATCATCATCGAACTAGAGATCGCCTGTTGGCTACGTTCCTCCTCAGATCATCGTCGAACCTGAGATCTCCCATTGGCTAGGTTCCTCCATAGATCATCGTCGAACCTGAGATCTACCATTGGCTAAGTTCTTCCTCAGACCGTCGTAGAACCCGAGATCGCTCGTTGGCTAGGTTCTTCCTAAGATTGTCTTTGAACCTAAGATCGCCTCTTGGATAGGTTCTTCCCATAGATCATCGTCGAACCTGAGATTGCCTCTTGGCTAGGTTCTTCCCATAGATCATCGTCGAACCTGAGATCTCCCGTAGGCTAGGTTCTTCCTTAGATTACCTTAGAACCTGAGATCTCCCGTTGGCTAGGTTCTTCCTATAGATCATCGTAGAACCTGAGATCTCATGTTGGCTAGGTTCTTCCTGTCAGTCACCTTAGAGTCTAAGATTGCCCGTTGGCTAGGTTATTCCCACAATTCTTGGCTTAAAACATGAGATCACCTATAGGCTAGGTTCTTTGACAAATCACTCTCATTTTTTACCTTAGGATCATAGTTTTTCCGTAGACCTTATCCGTTGTCTTTTCGTACCAATGTTTATCTTGTATTGGCATCACGCCATGTCGTATGTCCAACCTCCACTCTGTATTAGCCTCTGTCGCCATGTTACAAGTCCAATCTTCGTCTTTTCACTTCACCGAAAAAGTCTTTCCTCAGCAGATACCACAAAAATAAATAAAAATACTCATTATCACTTTTTCCCAGAACAAATTTTTGGCATTGGTACTTAATCATCTTCTACCTCGAACTTCCGAAAGGCACGCGCCAATCGTACTTTCAGGTTAGAGACGATTAAATAGGGGCAGCTGTAATACCCCAAATGTGTCCTACCCTTTTTACTTATATCTGGCTTGTGCATCTCGCATTTTTTATGTACATGACCTTCATTAGGTCATCTAACACATCATGCATCATTCATCAATAAAATTTGGCATGAGATCAGAGATCTTGGAGAATTAGGGTTTTATAATGGATAAGGTGTTTGTATCTAATAAAGGTTGATTCCTTCTTTGAGCATTAAATAGAGGCATTAAGGTTGTGATTTATGGTTATTGAGATTTCTTAAGCTACAAAGCTATTATTTTCGTATCAACAGCAGGTTGTAGGGTTTCCCTATTTAGAGCTATGAATCTAAGGTTTATATTCTATTATATGTAGGTTTTCCAACATTTTACTAGGTGTTTGATGGATAAAAAAATATGATAAAAGAAGGGTGTTGTGAATTCGTTGTGATCAAGGGTAGTATTGTTCTTAATTGTTTGAGTGCTTGTATTGCAAGTCAGCTAGGGCATGAGAATTGAAATTAAGGTTTCTTCAAGACATGGTACTTTGTGAGGTCATCGGTTACCAAGGCAAAGGTTCAAGAGTTGAATTTCAAACATTGAATCATGACTCAGGGGATAATTTTTCGGGTTCATTATTACACTTGTAGCTCATGGAGACAATAGATGCCAATTGAATGGTTTTGTTAATGGAGGAGTGGTTTAGAATTGCTCATCTGAGTTCATTATAGTGTGTTCCAAGTTCCAATTATAATTCCATAAAAAATAAATAATAATAATCCATAACCATTTCGATCTACCGTTAAAAATAAAAAAAACATATTTTCATTACAAAGGCAGTCCAAGTACACCATTGTTACTTCAATCTATTCATATAAAATGCATTCAAACAAAATTCCTAAATTCTAAACTTAAGCTCTATATTTGTTCTCCAACTATTATTCATGCTTCTTTGTCAAAAATCTGTCCAAACTCCATGCTCTTAACAGTCATTATATCAACATAAGCCATGCTTAGACTTGTTGCACATTAATCTTGCCTATCTGCTTGCCAGACCATCAATTTTACCTGCATTCCATTTACAATCAGCATGTATATATATGTGTGTATATGCACCATAACCAAATTCAATCAAACTATATCCATAAAAAATGTTTACAAAGATTTTGGTAGGTTGGAAGTATGGCAAACTCATCAGAATCAAAGATTCTAAAGAATTTGGTTCACGGTAACCGTAGTGATCAATAAGACTCGGAGAAAGAAGAAGAGGTTGCTTAGTCTGAATCTCAATGGCTTTCTCATCTACAAAATTCATATTCTTGATTACTTCAGATGCATTTTCATTCCGAGTTGTGTGGATGATTACCGATTTTAGGCACTATGCTTTTAAGAGGCCGCTTAGCGAAGAGCTCATGAAATTAAATTTTGCATACAAAAATCTCAAGTTGCAGCCTGGTTTTCTGCGAAGAAGAATAATGTGCATGGTGCTTTAAAATGTGATAGAAGTATATATAAGCTGCTAGTTACTTGAGATCAATCCCATTGTAACAACGTTGGGTATGAATCTCTGATGACTACCTGTAAAAGGAAATAACAGTTAACAACTTCCTCTAACTGAAGCCTAACAGAACTCCAATTTCTCAACAGAATTTCTAACTTCCATTAACCATAATTAATTCAACCAATTGTCAAAATAGAATAACCCCCTCAAAAACCCCTAACTGTTTTCCCTAACAGTTTCCAACCTCTCAACAAACTAACCAAAAACCTAACTGTCCATAACAAAAAAATCTCCAAACAGAATTCCACCTAATTTTTCATAACTGATAGCTAACAGTTTTTCAGCTTCCTAACTAACCTTCTAAAAACTTTTCTCAACATCCCATAACAGTATAACTAACCATAACAGAATTTACCCATACTTCCTAACTAACATACAGTTTCAATTACATAACTGCCTCAACAGAAAATCTATATAACAGAACACCAGAAAAGGAGGAAGGGAGAATAATTATTTAAGAGAGAAGGAAAATTCATGATTGATAAACCAGAATAAAAAAAAACTCACCTCTATACTCTTCCTCGGTCTTCATTTGTTCAATAGCCTTCTGAAAAAACAACATTCTTCAACCATTCTCTGCATGAGATATCATTATTCACGCATCCTCATCTTCATTCCCTGTAACTTTCTCTGCAATCCCTCTTTCATCATCAACCTTAACTCAACCTCCAATTCACCTTCATCCTTATTTTTCAATTTGCAGCATCATCTTCAATCTCATATTCAATAATCAACCTTCATCCTCTATAATCGTTCTTCAATCTCTCCAATTCTCTAAAAAAATCACTATAAAAAACATCAGAAAAATCTCTCTTTAAATCAGTTCCATGCACCTCTTCCATAACCATAATTCTCTCGTATAATTCGCTCCATCATCTCGTATCATCACCATCATTCAATCATAAACTGTGTGTTCATAAATTCCTACGCATCGAGTCATCAACAATGCATCAACAGCTACAATCATCAATTAATTTCAAGAAGGTTACGAAAACTCTTAGCACAGAATCAAAGACAAAGAGAGGGAGTTGTATAAGAAGAAAGGTACACACCTGCAATTCTGGTTTTCTATGCGAATCGTCATGGTTGAATGAGTGTCTTCTCCAGAAGAAGAAGTTCGAATCAGAGGAGATAACATTGTGGTGAGTCGCGATGGGTTGACGGATTGGGAGCGAACCAATGGATAGGAAAGTTGCGGCACTATGTTGTCTTCTTCGAAAATGATGAAGGATCAGAATTGAACGAAGAAGTCTGAGACAGTGAGACCTTGGCATAGAACGATGGTGATAATCAGAAGCCAGCATCGATGCAAAATGAAGATGAAGCGGAGGTCTGAGACAACGCAAATCTTGTTGAAAAACTTCAGAGACGGAGGCCGATTGAAGGAGAGGACGTCGGAGAGAATAGATGCGGCACCATTCGTGTTTCATGGAGAAGGGGAACGACGGAGGTTGATCGTCACAGTAATAAATCCATAAATCCTCTTTCTTTTTCTTAATTGTATTATTTTTCTTTATTTTTAAATGATCAGCGTGACAAAAAAAACATAGGGATAATGGGATGAAATCTGAATTGGGTTTGGATGATGATTGAATTGAGTGGACCAATACTCTCTTGCCCTAAGTCCATTCCACCATTTTTGGGGAATCTGTCAATATTATACTAAAAAAACAGCATTAGGCTTCATACTTACCAGGCCAGCGCCCAACTTGGTGGGCCATACCTCCTGGCTTCGATTGCACCCCCCCTGTTTCTCTTATTTTCTGTTCATAATTTTTTCTTTTTAATTTTTTCTTTTATGGTTTTTTTATATAACAAAAATACATCATAAAAAATGGTAAAAAATGTTATAAGGCATTTTAGAAATTAATTTGGAATTTATTTCCCCTTTTGCTAACTTTTAGTCAATTTTAATCACTAGTTTTACTTATTTTATGCCATGTATTTCGTTTGCAATTTTTGGTATGGATTATATGCAATACTTTGATACTTTCTACTAATTTTACTCGTTTGTATAGTCTTTCATGATCCCTTAGGATTTTGGTTCAAATTTAATCTTCAATTTAATTGAACTAAAATTAGACATTAGCATTCTAAATCCAAGTATGTAAATATTAGGTAGAATTTCCTCGAAATTCCAATTTTAGGTCCTCGTTAACCCCTCTGAGCCTTCGAAGTAGGAGTTTCTTTTCTATTCAGAAAAAAACATCATTTTATCCCTGGGGCGGGTAGTGTTCAGTTAATCTGATCAAACATTCAGAACTCATCAAGAGTGTGCATCCAAGGATACAACAATGGTTATCCATCAATAAGTTAAGGAAAGTAAAAACCACAATGGTTAACTCTCATATATCAACAATGTGCATCAATTAACAATATCCCAATGGGTATCTCTCTCACAACAGGAGGTGAACAGATGACGATACAACAATGGATATCCCTCATCTACCAAAGACTCAGATAGTCACAGTCACTTCCAACAAATCAAAAATAACGTGAAGATCAACGACTTGTTCAAAAACAAAAAGTATGAATAAGAAAGAAACAAAAAGCACTGCTAAGTCGAAACTTGGAAACTAGTCGCTTAGGCAAAAGTTGGGGTATCCCACTGGACTTCAAAATCAAGATTCAAAAGAACTTATCTAGACAAAGGCAAGAAAGGTTCTGAAAAGCCTAAAAGGAGATAAAAGGATCCTTATCGAGAGAACAAGGTCGTGTGATGAGACACCAAAAGTAAAAGGTGAAGTGAATGTCGTGTCCAAGAGGCCACAATGGTTCCTCAACCATCGCATAACTCTTCTCGAGAGATGAATGCTTGTTTCGGGTTAATTGAACTTAGGAATGGAGAACATCATGGAGAATGGGTGGGCACCAAATAATTTTGAGCCTCAAATCCTTTTTTCTTAAACCGTGAACCAGGTAACATTACAACCCATAAAAGTCCTAACTGAAGCATGGGTCAATTTGAAAGTGTGCTACAACGAGATAGCATATAATTAACTCCTAAGAGGTATGTTTAAATTTCTTTGTTGGCATCATATGCTTGCATTATCTTTCATAAAAAAGAATTTGCAAATGTTGCTCTCTAGCTAGTGACTCGTTCACAACAGAGTTGCGACATCATTTCCTTCAAAGTTTTCTCAAACTTCAAGACTTACGTACGTGTTACATTAGAATTATCATTCTCATGATAAGCATTCTTATGCATACAAAACAACTGATTGATATCAAGTAAGTCTACACAATGAACAATCGGTAAAGATCTCAATCTTGTCAGAGGAGAAAGACATGAATACTCTGTTAAAGTAAGAGTCAGCTATCACAAGAGAAATGAATTATCCAGGGGCTTGTTAACCAGTGATTATGTCAAGAGAAAGCATCTTGGTGCTTCACGGTCTGAGTACCCTTTAGGGATGAAGTTAGCATATTTTTCCAATCTGGGGCAATCAAGTCGAGAGTCGATCCCTTCGCACTCAGTAGAATCTGGGGTATTCCTTCAAGCTATCAATCAGAGGTTATCACGTCGATAAATCTCTTCAAGTTTCCATCAACTTAGGGCAATCAAATCAATAAATCTATTCAGAATTCATTCAACCTGGGGCAGTTAGGTCGAAATTCGACAAATCTCTCTAGTAAAGCTGTAATCAAGAGCAATTTATTTCGTGACTCAAGACATTAGGGCAGGCCACCTCATGTCGTGTTGTGTCATGAATGTTTCGATCTTCTATTCAGCAAAAATTCTTTCAAAAATCCCACAGACATGGGCATTCCTCATTCGTACTTGCAAAGTTGTTCAAGCCAATTATGTTGTACGAGATGACTACAATCAAGCTAAAAGCGCCATAATGGTCGCCCTAACTTGGCCAGTGCACAAGTTCGCCTTCATCTGATACAGAAAAATTCAAACCTGATTCCCCAAGTGAATTTGGGAGGTTCAGAGTCTTCGTTTAACTTGGAACACAGAAGTGTAAGCCCTCTAAAAGCTAAACCAGGGCATTCCTGATCTAAATCAAGTGCATCCCTAGTGGAGTTAATTAAGTGCATCCCCAGTAGAGCTAAACCAGGGCATTCGTAGAGCTAAGTCGGGGAATTCATAGGTATCCATGCCCATCTTGTATCCCCAAGTGATTCAAGAGGTAATTCCACAGCGTGGCATAAACTTAGGGCCCGTATTCGAAGAGATCTGCACGGTGTTCAGTATCCATTCTTCGGCATATTCAGTTCTACCATCCTCTTAACGGTTTAGGATGTATGGGAGTCTGGCCAGATTATCTCTTCTCCAACAATGCAATTAAGAATTCAGTGGTGTACCTGTAAACTCGTATCGTCAATAATTCAGTCTTCAGTAGAGTCATCAATAATTTGCAGTATCGTGAGCCCCCCAGTGCGAATTCTTACCAGTATCCCCAGCAATCCTTGATACTACAGGTTTCTAGCGCCAATATGTATTGGCATTCCAAGTGATGAGCAACAGTTTTTAACAAGCCTTTGCTTATCCCCATGAAGTCTATTTCTTTGTGTTGCATATAGTTATCATTACATAACATTGCATCTTCAAAAGCGCGTAGCTGATCCATCAGAGTGGATATTTGCGGAAAAAGAAATTTAAACATGCATACGAAGCATAAGCCAGATCAAGTACCTTACACAAAATACCTGAATTATTCAAGGACAATAATACATCCCCACAAGAAGACATCATTCCCAAATCTCCAACTAAAAGCCTTCACCCTTGCAATTCCCGATAAAATCAATACACCTTGTTATAGGTTCCCTGGAAGATCGTCCATATATCTCGCTTTATAACCTGAGATCGCCCGTAGGCTAGGTTCTTCCTTAGATCATCGTCGAACCTGAGATCGCTCGTAGGCTACGTTCTTACTTAGATCATTGTTGAACCTGAGATCTCTCGTAGGCTAGGTTCTTCCTTAGATCATCGTTGAACTGGAGATCGCCCGTTGGCTAGGTTCCGTCTTAGATCATCTTCGGGATAGAGATCTCTCGTTGGCTAGGTTCCTCATCAGATCATCGTCGAACCTGAGATCGCCTGTTGGCTAGGTTCCTCATCAGATCATCGTCGAACCTGAGATCGCCCATTGGATAGGTTCTTCCTCAGACCGTCGTAGAACCCTAGATCGCCCGTTGCTAGGTTCTTCCTCAGACCATCTTAGAACCTGAGATCGCCTCTTGGCTAGGTTCTTCCCATATATCATTGTCGAACCTGACATCGCCTCTTGGCTAGGTTCTTCACATAGATCATCGTCGAACCTGAGATCGTTCGTAGGCTAGGTTCTTCCCATAGATCATTGTCAAACTGGAGATCGCCTGTTGGCTAGGTTCCTCCTTGGATCATCATCGAACCTGAGATCTTCCATTGGCTAGGTTCCTCCTCAAATCATCATCGAACCTGAGATCTCCCATTGGCTAGGTTCTTCCTCAGACCGTCGTAGAACCCGAGATCGCCCGTTGGCTAGGTTATTCCTCAGATCGTCTTAGAACCTGAGATCGCCTCTTGTCTAGGTTCTTCCCATAGATCATTGTCAAACCTGGGATCTCCTTTTGGCTAGGTTCTTCCCATAGATCATCTTAGAACCTGAGATCTCCCGTAGGCTAGGTTCTTCCTTAGATCACCTTAGAACTTGAGATCGCCCGTTGGCTAGGTTCTTCCTATAGATCATTGTAGAACCTGAGATCTCCTGTTGGCTAGGTTCTTCCTATCAGTCACCTTAGAATCTAAGATCTCCCATTGGCTAGGTTCTTCCCACAAATCTTTTCTTAAAACCTGAGATCGCCTATAGGCTAGGTTCTTTGACAAATCACTTTCATGTTTCACCTTAGGATCGTAGGTTGTTCGTAGACCTTATCCGCTGTCTTTTAGTACCAATGTTTGTCTTGTATTAGCATCATTCAATGTCGTAAGTCCAACCTCCACTATGTATTAGCTTTTATCGCCATGTTACAAGTCTAATCTCCATCTTTTCACTTCACTAGAAAAGTCTTTCCCCAGCAGATACCACAAAAATAAATAAAAATACTCATTATCACTTTCTCCCACAACAAATTTTTGGCATTGGTACTTAATCATCCTCTACCTCGAACTTCCGAAAGGCACACGCCAATCGTACTTTCAGGTTTAAGACGATTAAATACGGGCAGCTGTAATACCCTAAATTTGTCGTACCCCTTTTACTTATATTTGGCTTGTGCATCTCGCATTTTTTATGTACATGACCTTCTTTAGGTCATCTAACACATCATGTATCATTCATCAATAAAATTTGGCATGAGATCAGAGATCTTGGAGAATTAGGGTTTTACAATGGATAAGGCGTCCATATCTGATAAAGTTGACTCCTTCTTCGAGCATTAAATAGAGGCATTAAGGTCGTGATTTATGGTTATTGAGATTTCTTAAGCTACAAAGCTATTATTTTTGTATCAACAGTAGGTTGCAGGGTTGCTCTATTTAGAGATATGAATCTAGGGTTTATATCCTATTATATGCAGGTTTTCCAACATTTTACCGGGTGTTTGATGGATAGAAAAACATGATAAAAGAAGGGTGTTATGATCAAGGGTATTATTGTTCTTAATTGTTTGAGTGCTTTTATTGCAAGTCAGCTAGGGCATGCGAATTGAAATTAAGGTTTCTTCAAGACATGGTACTTTGTGAGGTCATTGGTTAGCAAGGAAAAGGTTCAGGAGTTGAATTGCGAACATTGAATCATGACTCAGAGGATAATTTTGCGGGTTATTTATTACACTTGTAGCTCATGGAGCAAACGAATGCCAATTGAATGGTTTTGTTAATGGAGGAGCGGTTTAGAATTGCTCATCCGAGTTCATTATAGTGTGTTCCAAGTTCCGATTATAATTCCATAAAAAATAAATAATAATAATAATAATCCAGAACCATTTCGATCTACCGTTAAAAATAAAACAAACATATTTTCATTACAAAGGCAATCCAAGTACACCATTGTTACTTCAATTTATTCATATAAAATACATTCAAACAAAATTCCCAAATTCTAAACTTAAGCTTTATCTTTGTTCTCCAACTATTCTTCATGCTTCTTTGTCAAAGATCTGTCCAAACTCCATGCTCTTAACGGTCATTATATCAACATAAGCCATGCTTAGACTTGTTGCACATTAATCTTGACCATCCTACCTGCATTCCATTTACAATTAGAATGTATATATATATATATCTGTATATGCACCATAACCAAATTCAATCAAACTATATCCATAAAAAATGTTTACAAATATTTTGGTAGGTTAGAAGTACGGCAAACTCATTAGAATCAAAGATTCTAAAGAAATTGGTTCATAGTAACCGCAGTCATCAATAATACTCGGAGAAAGAAGAAGAGGCTGCTTAGTCTGAATCTCAATGGATTTCTAATCTGCAAAATTCATATTCTTGATTACTTCAGATGCATTTTCATCTCGAGTCGAGTGGCTGATTACCGATTTTAGACACTATGATTTTAAGAGGCCGTTTAGCGAAGAGCTCATGAAATTAAATTCTGCATACAAAAATCTCAAGTTGCAGCCTAGTTTTCTGCGAAGAAGATGAATGTGTGTGGTGCTTTAACATGTGATAGAAGTATATATAAGATTCTAGTTACTTGAGATAAATCCAACTATAACAATGCTGGGTATAAATCTCTGATGACTACCTGTAAAAGGAAATAACAGTTAACAACTTCCTCTAACTGAAGCCTAACAGAATACCAATTTCCCAACAGAATTTCTAACTTCCATTAACCTTAAATAATTCAACCAACTGTCAAAACAGAATAACCCCCTCAAAAACCCCAAACTGTTTTCCCTAACAGTTTCCAACCTCTCAACAAACTAACCAAAAACCTAACTGTCCATAACAGAGAAATCTCCAAACAGAATTCCACCTGATTTTTCATAACCGATAGCTAACATCTTTTCAGCTTCCTAACTAACCTTATAACAGCTTTTCTAAACATCCCATAATACTATAACTAACCATAACAGAATTTACCCAAACTTCCTAACTAACATACAGTTTCAATTCCATAATTTCCTCCACGGAAAATCTATATAACAGAACACCAGAAAAGGAGGAAGGGAGAATCATTATTCAAAAGAGAAGGAAAATTCAAGATTGATAAACCAGAAGAAAAACTCACCTCTCTACTCTCCCTCAGTATTCATTTATTCAATAGCCTTCTGAAAAAACCTCATTCTTCAACCATTCTCTGCAAGAGATATCATCATTCACGCATCCTCGTCTTCATTCCCTGTAGCTTCCTCTGTAATCCCTCTTTCACCATCAACCTTAACTCAACCTCCAATTCACCTTCATCCTTCTTTTTTAATTGGAGGCATTATCTTCAATCTGATATTCAACCATCAACCTTCATCCTCTATAATCTTTCTTCAATCTCTCCAATTCTCTAAAAAATCACTATCAAAAACATCATAAAAATCTCTCTCTAAATTAGTTTCCTGCACCTCTTCCATAACCACAATTCTCTCGTACAATTCATTCCATCATCTCGTATCATCACCATCATTCAATCATAAACTGTGCGTTCATCAATTCCTACGCAGCGAGTCATCAACAAGGCATCAACAGCTACAATCATCAATTAATTTCAAGAAGGTTACGAAAATGCTTAGCACAAAATCAAAGGCAAAGAGAGGGAGTTGTAGAAGAAGAAAGGTACACGTCTGCAATTCTGGTTTTCTATGCGAATCATCATGGTTGAATGAGTGACTTCTCCAGTAGAAGAAATTCGAATCAGAGGAGATAACATTATGGTGAGTCGCGACGGGTTAACGGATTAGGAGCGAACCAATGGATAGGAAAGCGGCGGCGCTATGTTGTCTTCATCGAAAATGATGAAGGATCAGAATTGAACGAAGAAGATTGAGATGGTGAGACCATGGCATAGCACGGTGGTGATGATTATAAGCCAGGATCGAGGAAAAATGAAGACGAAGCGGAGGTCTGAGACAACACAAAGCTTATTGAGAAGCTTCGAAGACGGAGGCCAATTAAAGGAGAGGACGGTATAGAAAATAGATGCGGCACCATTTGTTCGCGGAGAAGGGGAACAACGGAGGTTGATCGTCACATTACTAAATCCATAAATCCTCTTTCTTTTTCTTAATTGTATTCTTTTTCTTTTTTTTAAATAATCAGTGTGACAAAAAAACTTAGGGATAATGGGCTGAAATCTGAATTGGGCTTGGATGATGATTGAATTGAGTGGACCAATACTCTCTTGCCCTAAGTCCATTCCACCATTTTTGG
This sequence comes from Vicia faba, assembly GCA_948472305.1. Classification (NCBI taxonomy): domain Eukaryota; kingdom Viridiplantae; phylum Streptophyta; class Magnoliopsida; order Fabales; family Fabaceae; genus Vicia; species Vicia faba. Next base: position 698,100,332 of record OX451738.1, on the reverse strand, counting down.
GGAACCTGACAATATTATACTAAAAAAACGGCATAGGGCTTCATACTAACCAGGCCAGCACCCAACTTGTTGGGCCGTACCTCCTTGCTTCGATTGCACCCCCCTGATTCTCTTATTTTATTTTCATAATTTTTTAATTTTTGTTCTTTCTTTTATGTTTTTTTATATACAAAAAATACATAACAAAAAATGGTAAAAAAATGTTATAAGGAATTTTAGAAATTAATTAGGAATTTATTTCCCATTTTTCTAACTTTTAGTCAATTTTAATCACTAGTTTTACTCATTTTATGCCATGTATTTCGTTTGCGATTTTTGGTATGGATTGTATGCAATACTTTGATACTTGCTACAAATTTTACTCGTTTGTATAGTCTTTCATGATCCCTTAGGATTTTGGTTTAAATTTAATCTTCGATTTAATTGAACTAAAATTAGACATTAGGGTTCTAAATCCAAGTATGTAAATATTAGGTAGAATTTCCTCGAAATTCCAATTTTAGGTCCATGGTACATAATAACATTAGGTTTAGAAATAGGCTAGTATCCCTTTTAATTTTTTTCTCCTTTTTGCTTATGCATTTAAAACAAAAAAAAAACTTATTTTTCCTTTCAAAATTCAAAACACTTTAAAAATCACTGATGAGAATCATACTGTTGTTGAGTATGAGAAATGATAAGTGGGTCTCTTCTTGATCTTATTATTCTTCCATCTCTAACCTAGGTGTGGTTCAAGTCTCAAAGACTCCTTTCATGGATAAGTGGAAAACTGGCTAATATCTCTCTTGAGATAAACTAGTCATTATCTGCAACAAAATACAAACCAACTCAAACCTTTTTGTGCGCTCAAGCACCTTTTCTCAAAACCCTTTTCAGGTAAGGACATGATTAATTTACTTTTGTGCCAATGCATAAGTATCCAAAGGTTGAGCTGTGGCAGAAGGCGGAATTAACATCGTTCATAAAAAACACAACACAAACAAAAACATGTGAGCCGAACTACGGTAGCTCTGATTCCTCAAAAAGGATGCGTAGGCATTGGGGTAGGGCCCAAGAGAGTACAATTTTACTTTCCCTACATTCTTTTCTCATTTGCATGCATTCTTCCTTAGCAGTAAATAGTAAGCATAGATTAAACACACCCATAAGATAGATAACAAGAGTGGATACCGTAGAGTACTACGGGCGTGTGGGGTGCTAATACCTTCCCCTCACGTAACAGACTCCCTTACCCGATCTCTCGGTTGCAAGACCGTGGCTTCTCCCTTCTCATGTTTTCTCAATGTTTACCTTTCCCTTCATGTGGGATAAAATATGTTCAATGGTGACTTCATTGTTTTATGATTTTCAGCCAATTGTATCAATGAGCAGCCCATGCCAGAGTGCAGCAAGTTTTCTCGAGCAGTGAATATCTTGTTTCACAATCGGTAAACTTTTTACTCAGGTAGTATATTGCATGCTCTATTCAGCTAGACTCATCATGTTTTCCCAACACACACCCCATTGAATTCTCTAATACAATCAAATACATAATCAGAGGTCTTCCTTCAACCGGAGGCATCGGGATGGGAGGTTCTTGTAAATATTCCTTGATCTTGTCAATGGTTGCTTGATAGCCATCGTTCCATCTGACTACTTGATCTTTCTTTAAGAGTTTGAAGATTGGCTCACAAGTAGCAGTCAAATGATATATGAAACGAGCGATGTAGTTAAGTCAACCTAAGAAACCCCTGACCTCCTTCTCAGTACAGGGAGCTGACATTTCTTGTATGGATTTGACTTTTTCAGGGTTGACCTCAATACCTTTTCCACTGACGAAAAACCCTAAGAGTTTCCCAGATCTTACCCTGAAGGTGCATTTATTGGGATTCAGCCTTAGCTTGTATTTCTTCAAAATTTCAAATAACTTGTGAAGATGATCAAGGTGTTGTTCCTCAGTTTGCAACCTTGCAATCATATCATACACATAGACTTTATCTCAAGATGTATCATGTCATGAAATAGGTCTACCATAGCTCGTTGATAGGTTGCCCCTGCATTCTTCAAACCGAAAGGCATGACCTTGTAACAAAAGTTCCCCACTGTGTAACAAAAGTGGTTTTCTCTATGTCTTCGAGATCCATTTTAATTTGATTATAGCCAGAGAAGCCATCCATGGAGGAGAAGACTTTATGTTGAGCAGTGTTGTCGACTAAGACGTCAATATGCGGTAGTGGGAAATTATCTTTGGGGCTTGCCCTATTCAAATCTCTATAGTCTACGCACATACGGACCTTTCAATCCTTCTTTGGCACGGGGACCACATTTGCCACCCATTGGGGATATGACATCAATTGTTGCAGATAGGAAGAGTCGCCACCAACTTTTTTTATCTAATAAAGGAAAGGGATAAAAGAACAGGAAAGACCTTTTGAGAATTTTCTTGAGTTTGAGGGGGTAGGTTATGAAAAGGGAAGGTATTATCACCCTTTTCATATGTAGTTATCTACGGGCTCTTAGTTGCTAGCTCACTTTTAAATGCTTTGTTTGAAATGTGTTTATGGTTTTTTTTAAAGTATTTTTGAAAAGTTCCTTCGTTTAGGAGAACTTTGTAATGATTCTCGTCTTTATAAGAATGCATACAAAGTGTTGACTTTTGAAAATATTTCATTTGAAAGTGTTGGTGTGTTTGAAAGATGTTTTTAAAGATGGTTGTAAGCAAGCAACTACGAACGTTCTACCTACTCAAAAATTCTTATTTCTTTTCCTCCTCCTTTAGATATTGCTATCTTACCATTGATTGATAAGAAGCCTTATCATTGGATGTGAAGGGACAAGCGTGGGTCATCGTATAATCATAGAAAGAAATATTGTAGGATACCTTAGCAATTTATGTAAGGGTCTAAGATCATTTATGAAGGCAACATTTGAAGGGTCATCGATGGACTATGATCTTGTTTTTTATTGTTTTTGTTAAAGTATCTCATCTTTGCGTAACATGACTATTTATTCTCAAGGAAACAAGTGAGGTTAATCCTAGAGGTGCAAGTGTTCAAAGTATTTTTTTCATGCTCTTTGTCTTTGAATTAGGGTTTTCTACTTGTTGATTTTATGTCTTGCCATACAAACTCTAATTACTAGCATTTTTATTGTAAATGATAAATTGCGGAAATGTAAAAATCTACGCTACTACATCATTTGGGGATGGAGGTACAAATTTACAAATGGGGAGAGACAAATAATTAAAACCTAATTAATATTACAACCCAAATTGAATATGAATAAATAATATACAAGAATGTGAGAGCAATATACAAAGAAATGGAAATTATTTTTGTTTAAGTTTTTGTTATGAAAAAGTTTTTAACCTAATGAAATTAAAAGAAGACAATTAATTAGTTTAAGAGAAAAACTAAGCCTAAATTAATTAAAAAATAAAAAATTAGATTTGATTGAGAAAATAAGTTTTTAGGGATTTATGAAAAAGCTTTAATTTAATTAAACTATATATAAAAAAAGAGAAGAAATTAACTAATTAAAATACTAAATTATAAGGTAATCAAATTAGAAAGTAAGATTGAAATAAAACAAAGTCTAAATGTTTTAATAAGAAAAAAAATTTGGTATTTTTTGCTTTTAAAAGAAATAAAATAAAAATACTAGATCTTCTAAATAAAATATAAAATATTTTTGGGGTTTTTGATTAATAAAATTAAAAATAATAATAATAATAATAATAATAATAATAATAATGATAATGAAAATAAAATAAAAATAAAATATAAAAATAAAGTCAAGGGGTTTAAAAATGGAAAAGTGGTTTAGAAGTAAAAACAATTTTATTTTGTGATTAGGCCCATTATGATTTTTTTGTAATCAGAAAAAAAAGAATAAAATAATGGGTTGCGTTGTTGTTAGTAGACCGGGGTGTTAGGGGAGTAAAATGGTACAAATTCCACTTGCTAGAGGCCCAAGCGCTATTTCAAACAAAAAAAAGTGAAAACAAAAGAAAAAAAAGTGTAAAACAGACGTTGGGGCTCATACCCAGGTCCAAGAGGTAACAGGCGCGCGCTTTAACTACTGGGTTGGTGATACATCTTTTTATTAATACAAATCCATAAATATATATTTGAAAACTCATCCTAGGTATGTGTCATCTTCTTCCTCGCGTCAGCTTCCATGAACAACATTTTCGAATTATGTAAGTTGCTCGTTTCTCAACCATTCTCAAAAGTGCAAACGTCAAACTTGTTAGAAATTTCACCACGATTCCAATTATGTAAACTAATTAACCTAACTCTCAAAGATGAACACGAATTTTATTGGTACCAAATTTTGACCTAAATATTTTAGAAACTTCAAGACTAAAATTTACACTACTCAGGAAATATAAATGAATTCCAAGGACATGGTCAGTTTCAGGGCTATGATATCTATATTTTATCTTCACAAATCAAAATCAAATGATCCTTGTATGAAGAGATAGAAGTTAAGAAAACTCACCTTGCTGATGGAGATCGTGTTTTGAGTTTGAGCAACTTTTAAGGTGTTGCAATGATCTAGTTAGCTTCCTTAAACCTCTAGGAAGCTAAAGCAATGCTTAGCTTGAGTTATGGATGGTTGAATGTGCTATAGAAGTCAAAGTCCAACACTCTTTTTGGTTATGGAGGATGGTGAAGATGGAGTTACAGTTGTATAGTAGGTGTTGAGATAAGTTGTAGTTGATACAAGGAAGCTTTTGAGATGATTTAGAGAGGAAACGCACAAATGGTTTAAGAGATGGACGTTCTTGGGCAGAATTGTGGTAACAATGGAGTTTTTGTGAAATTTTTGGTTTTCAGGGAGTTTGGGTAAGTTTTAGTGCTTGATAATTCGTGTCTTAGCTCACAAATAGTGTCTCTATTTATAAGCAAGAATTTTGGATGCTTGGAGAAGTCAGAAGTCAAGAATCACATGTTTTGGCCATGTGACTTGATTTTGAAGCAAACATGAAATGCATAGTTTCAATGTAAAGCACAAAGGCTTGTAGGGTGGTTAACAGGTTGTAGATATGTTTCTTCTTTCTTTGAAATGTTTTGGAATCAGAATCAATAATTTATGGGCTCAAGGAGAGTTGACATTGTGTATAAAGTCACTTTTGAAGAATGGCATGGTTACTTTCTTCCCAAAATGGCAATTTGGTTTGGATAATGCTTGAATCAATTGGATAATGGCTCAATCAATTGTGTAAACCATTCATTATGGTGTGAAACACAAGTTTTAAGCCTCCAAATAATATATTATACAACATGGTTATGGATTTGGTCAAGTGTTCATCACAAAATTGACTTGTAATTCAAGTTTGAAACCCTAACTTCATCTCTTCGATTCTCTTAGCTCAAAAATGATCTCATTGAGTTATTGGACATTTTGAAAATATTGGAACATTTTATACAACTTTCATGTTGGACATTTTGATAAAATCATCTTGGATCTTAGTGAAAATTGGCCAAGAAGTTAGGTCAAAAATGTGCCTAAACTAGGTCAAATTTTCACTAAGTGTTTAAGAAAAAGTGTATGACTTTGTGAATTTATAACTCAAGATCCAAGAATTTCTAGGACTTGATAAGTAAAGAAAGGTTGTTGATATCATCAAAATCTACAACTTTCATGTCGAAAGTTTTCTTTGAATCATCTTGCATCTTGGTGCAAAGTTGGCATGAAGTCATGAAAAAAATAAGACTTAAAACACATGGAAAATTTCTAAGTCTTGAAAACTTTGACTTTTCAAAATGACTTTTTACTTTCTTGATTTCTTGATGATCAAGTTTCATTTTTTTAAATGTATTGATGAAATTTGATCTTTGAAACTCAATTTTGATCAAAAAGTCAAAGTTTGACTTTTGGTGTATTAGTTGACTTTTCATCAGTTGACTGAATTTCAACTATCAATCAAATGATCTTGAGAAATGTCTTGAGCCATGAAATTAGACAAATATGTTGTATTTGAATCCTTGACATTATGCTTCAAACCATTGGATCATGTATTAGGTCAAGAACCCTTGATTAGCCAAATACAATCAAAACCTAATTTTGACCATTTTGCCCTTTTAATGATTTGAACAATTTTCTTGAGGAATTGTGGTCCAAACTTGATCAATTGATACTTATGACTTCAAAATGTTGATATAGGTCCAAAATATTGAAGTTTGACTTTAGGTTTACCATAGTTGACTTTTTACCAAATACAGCTGATTTTAGGTCATCTGATCAATTGACTGAGCAATTTTGTGATCCAAGATTTGAAACTTGACATGAGCAATCTTAAGGGTCCCTAATGATCCATGAAAGTAATTTGAATATTAGAAGTCCATTGTACTTGTGCAAACTCAAACCCTAATTTGAAGTATCAGTGTCGAGGAGATGGTTTGACCTAGTCAATACTTGTGCAAGCTTGAGCTTTTGAAAATCTTTGTGAGAAATGTCTTGAGAAAAGAGAAGGCAAATTTTGGGGTACAACACATACCAATACGCATATAACATTCTCATTTATTTTGAGAGCATCATTACGCAATGCATTACATACATCATGACATTGCATAAAGCTAACTTTGTCTTTTCAGGTAAAGTTCACAAACAGACGAATATCCTTAAAAATTTTCAAACAGGTCAGAGATTAATTCCCGAAATAGGAGAGGCAACTATCTATATGACCAGGCGGTATGAATTCCTGAAACAAGACGAGTTTACCAATGAAAAACATGTCGCAGATTAATTCCCGAAACAATACGAGGAAACTATCTATATGACCAGGCGGTATGAGTTCCTGAAACAGGATGAGTTTACCAACGAAAAATAGGTCGCAGATTAATTCCCGAAATAGGATGGGGAAACTAACTATACAACCAGGTGGTATGAATTCCTGAAACAGGACGGGTTTACCAACAAAAAATAGGTCAGAGATTAATTCTCGAAATAGGACGGGGCAACTATCTATATGACCAGATGATATGAATTCCCGAAGCAGGACGGGTTTACCAACAAGAAAGCAGGTAAGAGATTAATTCCCAAAACAGGGAAACTATCTATATGACCAGGCGGTATGAATTCCTGGAATAGGACGAGTTTACCAACAAAGTTCCGAGTTTAATTCCCGAAACAAGATGGGGCAACTATTTATATGACCAAACAGTATAAATTTCCGAAGCAGGATGGGTTTACCAACAATAAAGCAGGTCAAAGATTAATTCCCGAAACAAGACGGAGCAAATATATATATGACCAAGCCGTATGAATTCCCAAAACAGGACGAGTTTACCAAAAAAAATAGTTTGTAGATCAATTCCGAAACAGGACGGGGCGACTATCTACTTGACCAAATGTTTTCCTTCAGAGACGGAATTCTAACAAGCATTCCCCTTCAGAGACCAAATTATAAATATCATCTCCTTCAGGGCCTCCATTCTGAAAAAGAATTCCCCTAGTGGATGAACTATGGGGAGCATTCACCTTCTGAAAAGCATTCTTCAGATACAGTCAGGCATAGACTCATTCTGATACTCCTATCAAATTTTACTTTGGATGACATCTATAAGCCCATCTCTGATGGTATCCCTTCACCTTTTCCAAATGGCGTCTTTAAGCCCATTCCTGATACAATCAACAAATAACATCACTTCGTGCACATGTGAGTGCAAATTTTTGGGCACTTAAGTGTTCAATCCTCTTCCACCTCCAGATCACGAATGGCGGACATGCCAATATAACTCTTCAGGTTTATGAAGATTGAACAGGGGAAGCTGTTGTACCCCAAAATTTTCCCTCCCATTTTTGAAGACAGTTAATTCAAGACACCTCCTCATGCTCATGAAGGTCTCAAGTACTCAAGGATACTCAAGGGTTGACCAGTTAAACCTCCTCCTAAGCAAATGACCTACAAATAGGGTTTTGTGTTTCTCAAAGAAAATTGAGCCTCTAATTCCTCAAGTGAGTTTCATGGTTCGTCATATGCTTCAAGGTACCCTCATGACAAGTTTCAAGCCTTGCATCATAAGTTTTCTCAGCCAATTGCTCAGATGGTTGAAAATTAACTATGTTGGACAAAAAGTCAATTATGGTCAACATACAGTCAAACTTCAAGATTTTTGGTTAACTACAACATTTTGAAGTCATGTTCATCATTTGACCAAGAGTTGATCATGATTCATCAAGAAAACTCTCAATTCATCAAAATTCAAAAATTACCAAATTAGGGTTTTCTTAATTATAAGTCAATTGAACTTTTACCAAACATAACTTTCACATGTTGTATCAGATTTTTCTCAACCAAAGCTCATTTTGAAGGAAATTCAATTGTCTACAACTGTCTCTATAATCTCAAGTCTAAAAAATGCTTCATTTGAGAGATATGGGCCAAAACATTATAGGTCATTTCAAAAGCCAACAAAAAGACACTTTTTGTCAAAGCAACCTACATCAAGGTAAAGTCTTCAAATGAAAAATGATCAACATAGAGATTGTAGGGGATATATTGAGCTTTCCAAAATGTCAAAGATCACCCTCAAATGATGAAATTTGAGAGAGTTATAATAGTGCAACTTGAGCAAATTTTGAGAAATGTATAAAACTTACATTGATCAATTTTGAAATTGTGGACTAGTAGAGCTATCTTATAAGGTCTAAACATTTTCATTACCTTATAGAGGACTCCTAAACTCATTCATACGTTACCATGATTTTTTTATATTTATATTTATTTTGATTTTTATTCAATTAAATACAAAATAAATTAAATTAAATAACAAATTATGGACCAAGGCATGTGGGCTTGCTTTTGGATCAAATTTGAGGCCCAATAACACATATCCAACTTGCCAAAACTATGGGAGGCAAGATTGGGACATAATCTTCTGAAAATAGAATGTTTGAAAACATGTTTTTTCTGTTTTGGCAAGGCATTGAGTACTTAGTCTTTTCCTATTTTGTCTTGATCTATTTTCTTCCTCTATAAATACACAAAACATCAGTGAACAAGACCACGAATTGCTACCTCAAGAGAAAGTTCCAAGAATCACAAAAAATTCTTAAGAACTGGGGCAAGCGTGAAACCATATTTATAGCCTATCCCAAGAAATTACAAGCATTCCATTACACTTCTGAAGATCCCAGGAGTCGTTTCCAGTGTTTCAACAAGCTAGAGACATCCTAAAACATGCTCTCTCAAGAACACCGGTTGGTTAACTTTTCCAAAATCCTAAACTTATATTTTATGCATTGTTAACTAATCTTGTGTGTTCATGCATGTTTACGATGATGTTTAGAACAGGTTGCGACCATTACATGGAGTTTATAACATCCAAATCATGATTGGCCATTGATGAACTCATTCCCACCCCATGCATTTTTTAGTTCCACTTATTTCCAACTTTCTTTCTTTATATTTTCTTGCTCATTTAATTAATTTCTATTAAATCAAAAAATTCAACAAAAATATAATAAAATCGAATTTAGACTTTTAATAGGGTAATTTAATTTTTGACAATATTTTTCATAATTAATTAATTAGACATAGGTCTTTTTATTATAATTAATTAAGTGTTTAATTAAGGTTTAAAATCTATTTATTTTATCATTCAAATCAAACCAAAAAATGAACAAAAAAATTAATTTCTAACATTTTAGATATTAGGACATTAAAAATAATTTACTAACATTTTATTTTATTTTTCTATTTATTTTATTAACAAATTGTATAGGATGTACAAATTTTGTAATAACCTAGTTTAAATTGCCGCACAATTTCTTTATCATGTAACTGCCCCAAGGCCCTATAATAGCGTAGGACTTTACTTTTTCGCACTTATTCTTTATGTCTTTTATATATAACTCTTAGCTAATAGGATTGTATGGCAAGATAATAATCAAACACTAGAAAAGCCTAATGAAAGATAAAATAATCGAATCAACACACTTGCACCTCTAGGGTAACCTCCCTCTGTTGCCTTCATAAAAATAACGGTCATGTCCCTCAAACGTAGGGATGCTTTAGAAAATACCCTCGAATAAAAGATCAAAGTCCCTCGATGACATTTTAACGTTACTTTTCGAAAAATGATATAGTCCCTTACAAAACTGCTAAAGCATCCTTACAAGTTACCTTCAATGGTTGTACGATGACCCTTCGCATGTTCCTTTACATCCAACGATAGGGCTTCCTACTAACTAATTGTATGTATAGAAATATCTAAAGAAGGAGGAAAAGTACAAGAACAACCTTGAGTGGGTAGATACTTTTAGTCGCTTGCTCACAAAAATAAAAACATATCACACTACACTCTCAAAAATATTTTCAAAACACTTTGTACGCATTCTTGAGGACCGGTACAAGAATCATTACAAAGTTTCGCTTTACATTGGCACTTTCAAAATATTTTTCCAAACACATACAAAAAGCAAATTTTCAAAGTGAGCTAAGAGATTAAGAGCGCGTAGATAACTACGAATGAAAATGGTGCTAACACCTTCCCTTTTCATAACCTACCTCCCGAACTCAAAATCTTAAAAGGTCTTTCCTATTCTTTTCACCCTTTCCTTATTAGATAAAAGAAAATTTGGTGGAGACTCTTGCTATACGCAACATTTGCGATAAAACAAAAAAAAAAGTCAGTTTTACAATCGTATTACAACTACCCTAGGAATTCGCTCTTGTCTGTCAATGATTTTCTTCAAGGCTAGAATAACTTGACTCATATATTCTCTTATTAAATCGACGTTACTTTTGACTTTTTCCAAATCCTTTTTGAATGCTGCTTGGTTTTCCTCAGTTTGTTCCATCACTCTCAGTTAATGAGCTTTTGTTCGGTACGGTGTTCAGAGAGATGGTGCTTTTCTTTTACCAATGGTTTAGCTGGAGAATTTTGAAAAATAAGTTTTTGTGTGCAAATGAAATATGCAAATGAAATACGGAACAAAATGCCTTTATTGAAAGTAACAAGTGTCTTTAAAAGAGAACATAATTCTGACATTGAAAGATATTACAACTTTAAATCAATAAACTCGCTGAAAGAAAATAAACAAAGGGAAACAGTCTTCTAAGCGCTCTTGTGGATGTCTACTCTGAAATAATCGACCATTATTCGGCATAACTTGAGAAAGTCTTCAACATCTTTTGGAAGAGGAACCATCACATTTTCTGCATCTCTCAAACTTCTAGGGATGTCTTCAACGAGATTGTTGGATAAGAAGAAGAGTCTTTCATACTTTTCTTTGTAGTATTGGTATTCTCGATAGAGATTAGAAATTATCTTGTGGTTATCCCTTCCAGCTTGGGAAATCTTCGCATTGTGCTCTTCCGAATATAATTTTTCAGCCCACATCTCCGTATAAAGTCTTTGTTGTATCAGGAAATCTTTTTGGAGTCCTTCTAACTCAAGGCATACTTGCTCGTATTCTTCAGTTTTCTGGGCAAGAAGCCTTTCTTCCCTCATCCTCTCAAGGTGTTCCCTTTTCTCCTATTTTTGGCTATCGTAGAGTCTGGTGGTGAGATACTTAATTTGACCTTCTTTATCTAAAGAGGATTTCACCAAACATTGGATTTGGGCCCTTAGATCTTCTTCCAGCACCTTCTTGTCTTGCATTACCTTTTCATACCATCTAGTTAATATCCTAATTTCACTAGCAGCATCTTCCAACCTCTGGTTGTGGGAGTCCAAATTGAAAGTAGCACTTAACAACCCTTTAGTCGTACGCTTCCGCTTAAGACTCTCCTTCTTAAATGCCTCGCGATCTCTCTAAATTTGTTGGTCTTTTGTTTCAAGTATGTGTTGCATTAGTCTTTTTTTCTTTGGTTAAGTTAAGGAGGTTAAGCTCCAATTTTTCCTTTTCCCACTGAGCTTGTTTCAAGGCTTTCTTCAGATCATCTATTTCTTCCAGGGACATAGGCGGAGCCTCTGAGACCTCTTGCTTGTATTCAAGATCTATGTCAAAAGGCAGCTTAACAATTTGTACCCTATCCAGAACCCATCGAGTGTAGGGTTCTTTTGCTACAGCATTCTTCCTTTCAGATTTTCTTTTATTAACCCTATTCTAGGCTTGGATGACTTTGTTGAGCAACTCTTGGTAGTTTTTCCATGTCATGAATGATCAATTGTTGGAGTTGTTCGACTGAAGGTTTATCTTCCAAAGGATGCCCTAATTGTCATAGGGCCAAGGTAGGGTTATAATTAATGCAACCTTGTGATCTGACCAGTGGAACATTTGGAAAGTCCCTGCAGCTATGGATAATGTCACCAATGTCTAGCTTCCTTGCATACCATAATACAAAATTAGCAGTAAGTGACCTTAATTTTTGAGGCCACTCATATCTTGTCAGATTTTGAATCATGTAGTCTTCTTTGTAGAGATGAGTCATAAACCAAGAATACATTAATGGAATGCAACAATTCAGAGTACCCCTTCTTTTTCGTAATGCATATGAAGTGTATAATAAATGTCAGTGTAATACGGTGGGATAATTGACTTTTTTGGTTTTATCCAAATGTGCGGATAGCTAGAGTCGCCACCAACTTTTCTTTTATCCAATATTTAGGAAAGGTGAAAAGAACAGGAAAGACCTTTGGTAGATTTTGAGTTCAGGGGGTAAGTTATGAAAAGAGAAGGTGTTAGCACTCTTTTCATCCGTATGGTCATCGTATGGTCATCAAAGGCAACATGTAAGGATACTTTAGCAATTGTATTGAAGGGACTAGATCATTTTCATAGGCAACTTCGAAGGGTCATCGAGGGATAATGATGTTTTATTCAGAAGGGTCTTTTGCTAAAGTATTCCTACTTTCAAGGGACATGACCAAGTATTGTAAGACAACAAGAGAGGATACCCTATAGGTGCAAGTGTGCGAAGTGTATTGATTCAATTATTTTATCTTGAGAATTTAGGGTTTTCTATGTCGTTTTTAGTCTTGCCATGCAAACCCTAGTTACTAGCAATTAAATATGTACATAAAAATTAAAGTGAAGAATGTAAAAACCTAAGTTATCACATGGCTTGGGAGAGATACATAGGTATAGAAATTTGCAGGAAAAAATAAACCTACGCTATTACATCCTCGGAGCAGATACATAATTAGAAATAGTGCGAGAAAATAAATCTACGCTATTACATCGATGGTACAACCTATACAGTTTGTCTAAGAAAATTAAATAGTAAGAAGAAAATAAGAAAATGTTTTGAAAAAAAGTTTAGAAGACTTAAAGTTCTAAGTATTAATAATATTATGGTATTTTATAAAAAAAAATAATTTAAGTGATAATAATTAATAAAAACCCTAAATTTCTAATTGATTTTAATATTTAAGAAAAAAGTTTTAGTTAATTAATTAATAAAATTAATTTAGTAAATAAAAAAATATCAATAAAATTAAATATTAGTTAAAACCCTAAACCTAATTTTATTAGTATTAAAAAAAGTCACGTTAGTTTTAATGATTGATTAAAAGTTAATTAGGGTTAGAAAAGAAAATAGAAAAGAAATTAGGTTTAAAAAAATAGGGTAAAAAATTGCATGGGGTGGGTGTTGAACCCACGCCCCTAAAGTAACATGCACGCTTCCTTGCCACTTAGCCATCTCGTTGGTGTTTGAAAATAGGAAGTGATGATTATATGTAAAAATTGCATATTAGTTTGAAAAAGAGAAAAAATAAATGTTGCAAGATAGGGATCGAACCCACGCCCTCTCGTTTAACACACGCGTTCTTCACCATTTGCACTGTGCTTTCAATATGTTAATATATTAGAAGCAAATAATTATATTATAAACCAGTGAACCGGAGAGGCGCCGGAGCCCTAGCTCTGGTCGTCTTCTCCGGCGATATCTTTCTTCCACCATCAAAAAAATCACGCGTTTGGAGGTTAAGAGGAACCCTATCCCCCTAATTTGGACCTTCTGAATCCAATGGTGGTATTGTTTTTGGCTAATTCATCCTGTATAATTAGATACAATTAAAATAGAGCAAAACGGTACAAACATGGTGATATAGTATTCTGGCATCATGGGCCTAGTGCAAGGGATAGAACCTGCACTAATTTGTCTCAGGAACACATTGAAATTGTTAGTTTGAATCAAAATATCGTAAATATTGAAAAATGAATTTCATAAAATATGTCAAACCGACGATTACATGAATGCATGTTTTAGGTACATTTGATCATCAAAAATGATCAAAGCTTACTCTATGATACCTCAGGAATCATTTTGAATGGTTATCTTGCTTTGAGGATGGCTGCAAATTGGAATTTGATTTCAACCTTCTTTGCAAATTTCAACTTCTAAAACCCTTGTTTCTTGGAAGCCACGTGTGTGTTTTTTGTCTGAATATGTAGTGTTTATAGGAGAAGAGATTAGGTTAAAAGATGGGCTTGGACATCATGTGAAACATATATTTTGATTATGTTTGAAAATAGGTTGGAATATTACAAAACTATGAAGATTTGATTGTAAAATAGGTGCACATTGTTTCTTGCTTGATCTTGGGCCTCCAAAATATTCAGATCTCAAGCCTTTTGTACCCTATACATTTATTCAATATTTATTTGATTTAATTTTTAATTTAAATGAATAAAAATAAAAATAAATGAAATAAAAATTAAAAGGATTCATGAATGGACTTAGAGGTCCTCTAAGGTATCATGAACACGTTTGGACTTTAAATGATAGGCTCATTAGTCTAAAAATTCAAGTTTGCTCAATTTGGATTTCATGTATTTTCTCAAAATTTCCCAACTTGCACCAATTATATATCACTCAATTTTTATTATATGAAGGTGATCTTTTACTTTTTGGAAATCTTAAGATGTCCCCTACAATCTTCATGTTGGTCAATTTTTCATTTGAATCCATTATCTTGATGTAAATTGCTTCGACAAATAGTGTGTTTTTCTTGACTTTTAAAATGACTTGTAATGTTAAGGCTCATATCTCTCAAATGAATCACTTTTTGGCCTTGAGCTTAGAGTCACAAAGTTGCAGAGAATGAAATTTAGTTCAAGATAGGATTTGGTTGAGGAATTTCTGATAAAGCATGTGAAAGTTATGCTTGGTCAAAGTTCAGTTGACTTCTCCTTAAGAAAACCTTAATTTAGTAACTTTTGACTTTTGATAAATATTGATTTTTCTTGATGAATCAAGATCAATCCTTGATAAAATTATGAATGTGACTTCAAAAATCTTGATTTTGACCAAAAATCTTTAAGTTTGACTGTAAATTGGTCAAAGTTGACTTCTATCCAATACAATTGATTTTTAATCATCTGGCTAATTGACTGGGCAAACTTATGTTGCAAGGCTTGAAATTTGGTATGAGGATTCTTTGAAGCATATGAGAAACCATGAATCCCACTTGAGACATTAGAAGTCCAGTTTTCCTTGAGAAAAACAAAACCCTAGTTATAGGTCAATGCTTAGGAGGAGGGTTTGTCTGATCAATCTTTGAGTAGTCTTAAGTGTTTGAGACCCTTAGGAGCATAAGGATGTATATTGAATTAATTTTACTTTAAAATGGGATGGAAATTTTTGGGGTACAACAGTCGGCAAGCAAAGCGGGAGTTTGATCCATATTAAAAGCTTTTGGGCCCCTGTTCGCAGTGATTTTTGGCGAAACAACCGCTAGTCTTCCAAACAAATTTGATATGTATGGTTACTCGCATAATCGACTGGATTGATCCTAGGACATTGTCTTAATGTTAATTGTAACACTTACTTGACGGTTTATGTTAAACACGACGTAGTGCTTGTGCATGTGTTTGTATAAAGGCTTAAAATACAAAGATTTTTGGAATTAAATTCAAATGTAAAGGTTTGGACGAAATGTCTTAATAAAAAAGGTTTGAACGTAAATACTTGACAATGAAAAGACTTAAAACTGGAAAATGAAGCAATTCGACAGAATGTAAAGAAATTAAGGACAATTTCAGGATTACGTAAAGGATTGGTTCAAAAGAAATTATATTGATAAGTGCATTTCAAAGATAAAATGTGTGAGGTCATGCGTACATTCTCAATGAAACTCTTTCTCTGTAACTTGGTACTTGAGTATTTTATGAGTAACTTTGTACGAATTATGATCCTCTTTCTTTCTAACACTAAGGAACCATTTATAATGTTCTAACCATAACGGCACTATTCTAATGAGAAGCCACGTCGCTTCTTGCATGTCTTTTGACACTCTAAGGCTTCCACGCGTCTTTCTTATCCAAAGAAACTATTTCGAATTTCAAACATTCCCGCTCAAGCCTCCAGCAACAACTTTCTCACGTGGCCGTCGAAACGCGTGTCTTTGACAAAACAAAAACACTTGTCCTTTCAAATTGTCTTCTTCGACTCAGATTGATCTTTCAAATTGTCTTCTTCGACTCAGATCCAGTAAAAACATACTTCGACTATAGCTTTTTCAAGCCATGTGGTGGAAATTTAAATGAATGATTCCTTTATTATCCTGGTCGAAATTCCCAGCCATCAAATTTCCCCCAATAAATGTCTGTTTCGAATATGTGCAGAAATAGGCATTTCTTATGATTTACGTTATTTCGACAAGGAAAGAGAATCTTTTCGTATTTTAATGATATCATCATGACATATCTTCCCAAAAAACGTCTCTTTAAGACGTGCATGCAGCAGTTACATTGATGAATAACCATTCTCAATGTCAAGTGACTTGACAAACTTCTCACCTTCTCCTTCAGGATGCAAACACGTGTCTTTTTGATGGACAATCACTCTTCACTATCAAAAAAGGTGGTTCTCCTTCCTCTCTCTTATTTTTACAAACTTCTCTTAGCCAAAACCTTTTCAGTTTCCGTAAAACCCTTTTCTTTCCAGAAAAACTCAAAAATCTCCAGAAAAAACCTAAAAGAATCTCAACAATGGCCTCTGATAAACAGCAAATCAAAATCAAAATCAAAAACCCTGGAGCTTTTACAGTTTCAACTTCTCAATCCATTCCAACTAGCAAAATAATCACGCATGAGAACAAGGAATTTATTACACCTTCGAAGCTGTCCAAAGAACAAAAATCCATTTACGCTTCCAAGGTATTAATCTCCTCTTCATTATCTGGTAAAACCCTAGGATTCCTAGGTCCTTTAGTTTCTACTGAACATTTGGAAGAATGTAAAATCTTTTTCCAACTTATCATACTGTTAGACCCATAGCTAATAAGGGAAATATTTCTGATGATTCTTCCAAATCCCCTAGAAATACATCTATAGAAAGTCCTAAAACAACGAATAGGGAACCTTTCCAAATGTATTATATTACTGAGAATTTCAGACCTTTTCGATCTTGTCCCACTTTAGACAGTCTTATTTGAATTGGCAAGGTAAAGTAGAGAAAAAGAAAAGCCAATTTTGGAAAGATTTGGGTATTTTCGACCTGATCCAGATGTCGAAATTAGGTTTTAGTTATTGCCAACCTTTACTTCTTGTGTCTCACTACTTTTGGGATACCACTTATAACACCTTCCATCTTCCTTGTGGGATGATAACCCCTACGCTGTTCGACGTAGGAGCCATCACAGGACTTTCTCCTATTGGAGAAACATTTGACCCTTTTCTCAATTCCGACAATACAATAGATTTCAACACAAAAAATGCTTCTTTCAATGCCTATATGGATTTTTATCACACGGATGGCGAAGAAGTTTCCGACATCGAACATATAGCTTTCTTAGCCTTATGGTTATCCAAACTTGTTTTCTGTTGCTAATCCCTCCAAGTAGCCAGAAGATTTTTAACTTTGGCTAACCAACTGCATTCTGGTAGAAAGGTTTGCCTTAGGGAATTATTACTAGTAAGTTTGTACGAAAGTCTAGGATCTGCTGTAACCAAGCTCAAAGAACATGAAGTTAGCAGTAACCTCCTTTTAGCCGGACCTTACTGGCTTCTTCAACTGTGGCTGAATGCCACCTTCGAACCATCTCTTTAAACTTTTGAAAATGTGAGTGAAGAAGACCCCATGATAGCAGCAAGAAGTATTGAAGGAACTAGGCTTCTGCTACTGACTCCCAGTGAAGACATGAATCTTCAATACAGCCTCACCAAATATATTTTGATGTTCTCAAAACATCATGCCTTTACTCCTGCCATGGCTCCCTTCGTCAAACGAACCCATGGCCCCTCCTGGTTTACTGCTTCGATTGAGGGAGCCATAAAGGATGCCAATATTGAAGTCGAAGATGTCTGGCGTGCATTTCTCCTACCCAAACTCCTTATTTCCAGGATTCTGCCTGTGAAGAGTTACGTGTGCATGTTAGCCTATTAACCAAACTTTGTCTCTCGATAATTTGGGTTGAATCAACTTGTCCCTGTATCTCTTTTTAACCGTAAGAAGGAAATCTTCTATGCCGGAATAGACTATGTTATGAGGGACGTGGCGAAGCATCAAGAAAATCATGCCGATTTTGTCGTCTTTAAACTTTCCCCTTTCGACCCTGCGATTTATATGACTAAAGGCTTTTACACTTGGTGGACATAGTTTTATTCTAACAACATGTTCGACAGCACTGAAATAAAAGATCAACTGACCCAAGCCTTTTCATCTTTGCAGGATCATGGACCCAAAGGTAAAACTACTCATTGCAAAGAAATAAAAGCTTTTTAGGATTATTTTAAAAGTGTCTATGATCCTACGCAGCTTAGTCGAACAGTCTATCAAGCGTCACTCATTTTGAAATAAAAATTTACAAAAACTCTTCCAAAATTAAAACTTCCCAAATCTATAAAACCTGAATTCAGGTATGATTTGGCCTTCGAACTGCAACCACCCAAATTTCCAAAATTACCACAGCAGACTTTGCTCTGGCATTTTCGCCACCTTATCCAGACTGGTTCGTCTGTGGGAACATTTTTCATGACTTACATAATGATAGTCAAAAACGTGCAAAAAGGGTTGTTTCGACTAAGTTCAATCTGGACAGTTTCGACGGTTTCCTACACCATGACTTGTCTGTTGTGAAAATCATTTCTCCAACACTTCAAGGTTCCATGTTGAAAGTGTACTTTAACTTTCTCATCTTAACATATTTCCTTCTAACTCTGTGAATTTTCAGTTGTCGAAAGAAAAACTCCCAAAAAAGGAAAACCCACATCAAAGACCATTCCAACTGGAACTTTAAAACCTACTTCTTCAAAAAATACTGCCAAAGCTTCTGAGGTCTTCATACTAAACTTTCCTTTCTGAAATTTCTTCTTGTTTTGCTTACTTATCAAAATTTGATGTTTTCTGCAGGATGGAAATTCTCCAATCGCCAAGGCGAAGAAGAGAAAAAATGCTTCTGAAAAAGAAGTACTTACAATCGAAGGTAGCAGCGCTGATGGCTCTCCTCCTCCTCTGAAGAAGAAAAAGAAAAAGGTGTCGAAGGTTACTTCGTCCCAGGGCACTGCCCAAATGGAAATCAAAATTGCAACTCTCCCTACTTCTGCGAAAGAAGCTGGGCCTCCACCCTCTGGATCCAAAACTTCGGGCGTATTGGAAGCACTACCTCCACTGCTGATAAGGTATTTATTTTAGACTCTTCTTTTTATTTCCATGCACTTTGACATATTACATTTCCTGAACAAACATTGACATTCACTCTTGCAGGAAAAATCTGACAAGTCTCCCAAACCTTTTGATCCTTTCAGAAATTCGGCTGTCGAAGGAACTCCTTCACCCCCTTCCAACGGTGGAATTTCACAAAACAAAGGGTCCGCGACTGGCAACCCTCAACCTGAGTCGAAGGACGCAGAGGATCAGGAGAATTCTTCCCCTGAGGCAGATGCTCAAAAAAGAAACACTCCTTCTAAGACTGGCACGTCTGAGGTAATTGAAACGGATGAGGGCACAGAACGTTCCTCCGACATAGAAGGATTCTTCGATGGTAACAAAGGGATGGGAGATGACGAAGGAACCGTCGAAGAGTCAGAACAAAATCTCAGTAACAAATACTTGGATTCCGCTCAAGCCACTGGAGAGTCTAACCCTGTTTCGACACACAACCAGCCTTCTTCAAGTCATCCCACCATTGCCACTCTCTCAGAAGAGGAAAGAACTGCCCTCAAAGTAACGAATCCCTTAAAGTATGTCAAACTAATGATGGCTTTAAAGGATTCATCTCCTTCCAAAACATTTCCTGGTGCCTCTGCCCAAGCTGGTGTTGGTACCAAAGAAACTTCCTCTGATGCCATCTTGCAACAAGTGAAGCAAGTTGTCTTCGATGCTGATCTTTTTACCACCCTAAAGGAGGATTGCGCTGCTGGTTGTCGGATAAAGACACTGATCTCTCAGATACCCATCACAGCGTTTCCACCTGATGTGGGTGAAGCTTTAGTTGATGTACAACAGTTAATTGATCAAGTGAGTTCTTGTTATCCATAGGTAGAATAACTTTCCAAACTAAATCATTGGCAACGAAAGTTTTACCTTTCACCCTTTTGTTGTAGGCTCTAGCTACTTTTTCCTTCTTCCTTATTAACACTTCTAAGGCGTGCAACCTTTCTTTGTATAAATCTATCAATTCATTCAACATCATTTCCCAATAAATGTTTGGAGCCATCTCTTCCTTTTTTTAAATGCGAACTGACTGCAAAAAGATTTCGACTGGTAATACTGCATCATTCCCAAAGGTAAGTTGGAATGGTGTAGTATTGGTTACTTCTTTAGCTGACGTTCGACAAGCCCAAAGTGCTTGATCTAACGTTTTATGCCAGTTTTTAGGCTTCTTTCCGACATGCTTCTTGATTAAGCCTATTATGACTTTGTTGGCTGCTTCGAATTGACCATTTGTTTGAGCATAATATGGTGTAGATGTTAACAATTTGAACCCCAATTCTTTCGCGAATTCTTGCATCTTTCGACCAGTAAAAACTGACACTTGGTCTTTAGTTATACTTTTTGGGATTCCAAGCCTATATAGTATATGTTTTAGGACAAATTCAATGACTTTTTCTTGGTCTACATTCTCCAAAGGAATAACTTCTACCCATTTGGTGAAATAATCTATTCCTACCAATATATATCTTTGTCCTTTGGACGAAGTGGGTTGAATATCTCCTATTAAATCCAATGCCCATCCTCTAAAAGGCCATGGCTTAATGATTGAATGTAATTCACTTGCAGGGGAATGTTGAATGCTTGCATGCATCTGACATTCTTGACAACCCTTGGTGAAGTCTATACAGTCTTTCAATATAGTTGGCCAATACATTCCATATCTAAACAACAACCATCTCATCTTATGTCCTGCTTGATGGGCCCCACAAGCTCCACTGTGAACGCTTGATAATGCAAAATATGCTTCATTTTCTCCCAAGCATTTTAACAAAACTCCCTTAGGGGATTTTTGAATAATTCGTTTCCTATCAAGAAATAAGATAAAGTTCTGTATCTAACCTTTCTATCCGTATTGATCGAAGGGTCTTTTAGGTAGTTAATAATTGGGCTTCTCCAAACTATATCTGCCAGAGTACCTATATTTAGTACCTCAAACTCTTCTGGGGTGGCAAACCCTAGCCTAGTAGTTTCTAAGTTAATTGGGGATAAACTCGCAGCCAATGCTTTCCCTCTTATCTCAATCAATCCTTCTAATCTTTCCTTTGACACTTTGTACCCTGAGGCTATTTGTGCCAAGTCATTTGTTTCTTTGTTTTTTTGTTCGCAATGATTTCTGGCGAAACAACTGCTAGTCTTCCAAACAAATTTGATATGTATGATTACTCGCAGAATCGGCTAGATTGATCCTAGGAAATTTTCTTAACATTAATTGTAACACTTACTTGATGATTTATGTTAAACACGACGTAGTGCTTGTGCATGTGTTTGTATAAAGGCTTAAAATACAAAGATTTTCTGGAATTAAATTCAAATGTAAAGGTTTGGACGAAATGTCTTAATCAAAAAGGTTTGAATGTAAATACTTGACAATGAAAAGACTTAAAACTGGAAAATGAAGCAATTCGACAGAACATAACGAAATTAAGGCCAATTGCAAGATTACGTAAAGGAATGGTTCAAAATAAATTATATTGATAAGTGAATTTCAAAGATAAAATGTGTGAGGTCATACGTACATTCTCAATGAAACTCTTTCTCTGTAACTTGGTACTTGAGTATTTTATGAGTAACTTTGTACGAATTATGATCCTCTTTCTTCCTAACACTAAGGAACTATTTATAATGTTCTAACCATAACGGCACTATTCTAATGAAAAGCCATGTCGCTTCTTGCATGTATTTCGACACTCTAAGGCTTCCACGCTTCTTTCTTATCCAAAGAAACTATTTCAAATTTCAAACATTCCCGCTCAAGCCTCCAGCAACAACTTTCTCACGTGGCCGTCGAAACGCGTGTCTTTGACAAAACAAAAACACTTCTCCTTTCAAATTGTCTTCTTCGACTCAGATTGATCTTTCAAATTGTCTTCTTTGACTCAAATCCAGTAACAACATACTTCGACTATAGCTTTTTCAAGCCATGTGGTGGAAATTTAAATGAATAATTCCTTTATTATCCTAGTCGAAATTCCCAGCCAACAAATTGCCCCCAATAAATGTATGTTTCGAATAAGTACAGAAATAGGAATTTCTTGTGATTTATGTTATTTCGACCAGCAAAGAGAATCTTTTCGTATTTTAATGATATCATCATGACATATCTTCCCAAAAAACGTCTCTTCAAGACGTGCGTGCAACAGTTAGAATGATGAATAACCATTCCCAATGTCAAGTGACTTGACAAACTTCTCACCTTCTCCTTCAGGATGCAAACACATGTCCTTTTGATGGACAATCACTCTTCACTATAAAAAAGGTGGTTCTCCTTCCTCGCTCTTATTTTTAAAAACTTCTCTTAGCCAAAACCTTTTCAGTTTCCGTAAAACCCTTTTATTTCTAGAAGAACTCAAAAATCTCCAGAAAAACCAAAAAGAATCTCAACAATGGCCTCTGATAAACAGCAAATGAAAATCAAAATCAAAAACCCTGGAGCTTCTACAGGTTCAACTTCTCAATCCATTCCAACTAGCAAAATAATCACGCATGAGAACAAGGAATTTATTACACCTCTGAAGCTGTCCAAAGAACAAAAAGCCATTTACGCTTCCCAGGTATTAATCTCCTCTTCGTTATCTGGTAAAACCCTAGAATTCCTAGGTCCTTTAGTTTCTACTGAACATTTGGAAGAATGTAAAAACGTTTTTCCAACTTATCATGTTGTTAGACCCATAGCTAATAAGGGAAATATTTCTGATGATTCTTCCAAATCCCCCAAAAATACATCTATAGAAAGTCCTAAAACAACGAATAGGGAACCTTTCCAAATGAATTATATTACTGAGAATTTCAGACCTTTTCGATTTTGTCCCACTTTGGACAAGTCTTATTTGAAGTGGCTAGGTAAAGTAGAGAAAAAGAAAAGCCAATTTCGGAAGGATATAGGTATTTTCGACCTGATCCAGATGTTGAAATTAGGTTTTAGTTATTGCCAACCTTTACTTCTTGCATCTCACTACTTTTGGGATACCACTTATAAAACCTTCCATCTTCCTTGTGGGATGATAACCCCTACGCTATTCGACGTAGCAGCCATCACAGGACTTTCTCCTATTGGAGAAACATTTGACCTTTTTTCTCAATTCCGACAACACAATAGATTTCAACATAAAAACTGCTTCTTTCAATGCCTATATGAATTTTTATCACACAGACGGCGAAGACGTTTCCGACATTGAACATATAGCTTTCTTAGCCTTATGGTTGTCCAAATTTGTTTTCTGTTGCAAATCCCTCCAAGTAGCCAGAAGATTTTTAACTTTGGATAACCAACTGCATTTTGGTCGAAAGGTTTGCCTTAGTGAATTATTACTAGTAAGTTTGTACGAAAGTCTAGTCTCTGCTGTAACCAAGCTCAAAGAACATGAAGCTGGCAGTAACCTCCTTTTAGCTGTACCTTACTGGCTTCTTCAACTGTGGTTGAATACCACATTCGAACCATCTCTTCAAACTTCTGGAAATGTGAGTGAAGAAGACCTCATGATAGCAGCAAGAATTATTGAAGGAACTAGGCTTCTGCTACTGACTCCCAGTGAAGACATGAATCTTAAATCCAGCCTCACCAAATATATTTTGATGTTCTCAAAACATTATGCCTTTACTCCTGCCATGGCTCCCTTCGCCAAACGAACCCATGGCCCCTCCTGGTTTACTGCTTCGATTAAGGGAGCCATAAAGGATGCATATACTGAAGTCGAAGATGTCTGGAATGCATTTCTCCTACCCAGACTCCTTATTTCCAGGATTCTACCTGTGAAGAGTTACGTATACATGTTAGCCTATCAACCAAACTTTGTCTCTCGACAATTTGGGTTGAATCAACTTGTCCCTGTATCTCTTTTTAACCGTAAGAAGGAAATCTGCTACGCCGGAATAGACTATGTTATGAGGGACGTGGCGACGCATCAAGAATATCATGCCGATTTTGCCGTCTTCAAACTTGCCCCTTTCGACCCTGCGATTTATATGACTAAATGCTTTTACACTTGGTGGACATAGTTTTATTCTAACAACATGTTCGACAACACTGAAATAAAAGATCAACTGACCCAAGCCTTTTCATCTTTGCAGGATCATAGACCCAAAGGTAAAACTACTCATTGCGAAGAAATAAAAGCTTTTCAGGATTATTTTGAAACTGTCTATGATCCTACGCAGCTTAGTCGAACAGTCTATCAACCATCACTCATTTTGCAAGAAAAATTTACAAAAACTCTTCCAAAATTAAAACTTCCCAAATCTATAAAACCTAAATTCAGGTATGATTTGGCCTTCGAACTGCAACCACCCAAATTTCCAAAATTACCCACAGCAGACTTTGCTCTGGCATTTTCGCCACCTTATCCAGACTGGTTCGTCTGTGGGAACATTTTTCATGACTTACATAATGATAGTAAAAAATGTGCAAAAAGGGTTGTTTCGACTAAGCTCACTCTGGACAGTTTCGACGGTTTCCTACACTATGACTTGTCTGATGTGAAAATCATTTCTCCAACCATTCAAGGTGCCATGTTGAAAATGTACTTTAACTTTCTCATCTTAACATATTTCCTTCTAACTCTGTGAATTTTCAGCTGTCGAAAGAAAAACTCCCAAAAATGGAAAACCCACATCAAAGACCATTCCAACTGGAACTTCAAAACCTACTTCTTCAAAAAATACTGCCAAACCTTCTGAGGTCTTCATACTAAACTTTCCTTTCTGGAATTTCTTCTTGTTTTGCTTACTTATCAAAATTTGATGTTTTCTGCAGGATGGAAATTCGCCAATCGCCAAGGTGAAGAAGAGAAAAAATGCTTCTGAAAAAGAAGTACTTACAATCGAAGGTAGCAGCGCTGATGGCTCTCCTCCTCCTCTGAAGAAGCAAAAGAAAAATGTGTTGAAGGTTACTTCGTCCCAGGGCACTGCCCAAAAGGAAATCGAAACTGCAACTCTCCCTACTTCTGCGAAAGAAGCTGGGCCTCCACCCTCTGGAGCCAAAATTTTGGAGCGTATTGGAAGAAATACCTCCACTGTTGATAAGGTAATTATTTTAGGCTCTTCTTTTTATTTCCATGCACTTTGACATATTACATTACTTGAACAAACATTGACATTCACTCTTGCAGGAAAAATCTGACAAGTCTCCCAAACCTTCTGATCCTTTCGGAAATCCGGTTGTCGAAGGAACTCCTTCACCCCCTCCCGACGCTGGAGTTGCACAAAACAAAGGGTCCGCGACTGGCAACCCTCAACCTGAGTCGAAGGATGCAGAGGATCAGGAGAATTCTTCCCCTGAGGAAGATGCTCAAAAAAGAAACACTCCTCCTAAGACTGGCACGTCTGAGGTAATTGAAACGGATGAGGACACATAATGTTCCTCCGACATAGAAGGATTCTTAGATGGTAACAAAGGGATGGGAGATAACGAAGGAACCGTCAAAGAGTCAGAACAAAATCTCAGTAACAAAGACTTGGATTTCGCTCAAGCCACTGGAGAGTCTAACCCTGTTTCGACGCACAACCAGCCTTCTTCAAGTCAGCCCACCATTGCCACTCTCTCAGAAGAGGAAAGAACTGCCCTCAAAGCAACGGATCCCTTAAAGTATGTCAAACTAATGATGGCTTTAAAGGACTCATCTCCTGCCAAAACATTTCCTGGTGCCTCTGCCCAAGCTGGTGTTGGTACCAAAGAAACTTCCTCTGATGCCCTCTTGCAACAAGTGAAGCAAGATGTCTTCGATGCTGATCTTTTTACCACCCTAAAGGAGGATTGCGCTGCTGGTTGTCAGATAAAGACACTGATCTCTCAGATACCCATCATAGCGTGTCCACCTGATGTGGGCGAAGCTTTAATTGATATACATCAGTTGATTGATCAAGTGAGTTCTGAGTTCAATAGAGATTTCAATGCCTAGACGAAACTTCAAGCGGCAAAAAAGGCACAATCTCTTGAATATGAAAAAGCTTACAACGCCTACACTGCCTCTGAAACCCTCATGCAGTCGAAGAAGAAGGCTCAAGAGGAATACAATACCTATGCATCTTCTATTCAAGTTTGGGAAACTCAGATTTCAGAGTTGCAGGCGAGGATTGCTGAGGCGAAAGAGAGACAGGTTTCCATTCAAGGCTTGAATGACCCTCAGGCTGATCTCCTGGCGAAGGAAAGTGTTGCTCGCATAGAAGCGGCTACCAACATGGACAGAGAAATATCTAAGATCTAAGAGTCCAAAGCGGCTATCCAGTATAAACTAAGTTTGTCGAAGATTTAATATGCAAGGATAAAGAACAATCTTCCTTTCTAGCTTTTAGCTGTGCGCCTTAACTTTCTTGTTGTATTTCCCTTTAATTGTAATATTCGGATAAATGCCATTCTCCGGCACTTTTAATAAACTTTTGGAAATCTATGATATGCTACAATAGCCATTTTAGTATTTCCATCTTGGCTTCGTTTTACTTATTTGTTACTACTCTTTTCTTATTCTAATTCCTGCAGAAATGGTTTGTACTTCTTTATATATTTCCCATTTACCCTTAGGATACTTCGATCCTCTGTTAGTTCTTCCACCTCATACGCATTATTCGAAAATACTTTTAAAATTCAAAAAGGACCTTCCCAATGGGGAGACCACTTGCCTAAAGCTTGGTTCTTTAAATCCATAGGTAGAATAACTTTCCAAACTAAATCATTGGAAACGAAAGTTTTACCTTTCACCCTTTTGTTGTAGGCTCTAGCTACTTTTTCCTACAGCCTTATTAACACTTCTAAGGCGTGCAACCTTTCTTCGTCTAAATCTATCCATTCATTCAACATCATTTCCCAATAAATGTTTGGAGCTATCTCTTTCTGTTTTTGAATGCGAACTGACTGCAAAAAGATTTCGACTGGTAATACTACATCATGCCCAAAGGTAAGTTGGAATGGTGTAGTATTGGTTTCTTCTTTAGGTGACGTTCGACAAGCCCAAAGTGCTTGATCTAACGTTTTATGCCAGTTTTTAGGCTTCTTTCCGACATGCTTCTTGATTAAGCCTATTATGACTTTGTTGGCTGCTTCGACTTGACCATTTGCTTGAGCATAATATGGTGTAGATGTTAACAATTTCAACCCCGTTTCTTTCGCGAATTCTTGCATCTTTTGACCAGTAAAAACTGACACTTGGTCCATAGTTATACTTTCTGGGATTCCAAACCTATATAGTATATGTTTTTGGACGAATTCAATGACTTTTTCTTAGTCTACATTCGCCAAAGGAATAGCTTCTACCCATTTGGTGAAATAATCTATTCCTACCAATATATATCTTTGTCCTTTGGATGAAGTGGGTCGAATATCTCCTATTAAATCCAATTCCCATCCTCTAAAAGGCCATGGCTTAATGATTGAATGTAATTCACTTGCAGGGGCATGTTGAATGCTTGCATGCATCTGACATTCTTGACAACCCTTGGCGAAGTCTATACAGTCTTTCAACATAGTTGGCCAATACATTCCATATAGAAACAACAACCATTTCATCTTATGTCCTGCTTGATGGGCCCCACTGTGAACGCTTGATAATGCTAAATATGCTTCGTTTTCTCCCAAGCATTTTAACAAAACTCCCTCAGGGTATTTTTTGAATAATACGTTTCCCATCAAGAAATAAGATAAAGCTCTGTATCTAACCTTTCTATCTGTATTGATCGAAGGGTCTTTTAGGTAGTTAATAATTGGGCTTCTCCAATCTGTATCTGCCAGAGTACCTTTATTTAGTACCTCAAAATCTTCTAGGTTGGCAAACCCTAGCCTAGTAGTTTCTAAGTCAATTGGGGATAACCTCGCAGCTAATGCTTTCCCTCTTATCTCAATCAATCCTTCTAATCTTTCCTTTGACACTTTGTACCCTGAGGCTATTTATGCCAAGTCATTTGCTTCTTGGTTTTTTATTCTAGGGACATGTTTTATATCCACATATTCAAATTTCTTGAGCAATCTATTAACCAAGACGAAATACATAATCAAGTTCTCTTTTATGCATTTGTATTCTTTTGTTAGTTTCTTTATTACCAATTCAGAGTCACCTTTAATTTCGACTCTGGTTGCCCCCAATTCCAATAAATCTTCGAGTCTAGCAAGCAACGCTTCATATTCAGCTTCATTGTTTGAACAAAGAGGGCCTTCAATCTTATACTTAAGCTTTGTTGGAATTCCTTCAGGAGAAATCAAAAGTATTCCAACTCCGCTACCATTCCGGTGTGTTGAATCGTCGAAGAATAATCTCCAAGGTTTCAGCTCAACATAGAGTTAGCTTTCGACCACTGCATGGTCTACTATAAAATCTGATACTATTTGACCTTTCATTGCCTTTAAAGGAATGAAAGTTAAAGAATATTCTGTGAGGGCCAAAGCCCATTTGCCAATTCTGCCATGCATGATTGGCTTTGACAACATATGTTTTATAACATCACAATGAGATGAAACGAAAACATCTACTGGTTTTATATAATGCTTGAGTTTTGTACAGGAGAAATATAAACACAGACATAACTTTTCTATTGCAGTATATCTCGTTTCTGCATCATTTAAAACTCTACTAAGATAATAGATGTCTCTTTCGACGCAATTTTCGTCCTCTTGGGCTAATATACTACCTAAAGTAGTGTCAGAGGCTGATATGTAGAGTCTCATAGACTTCTTCCCATTTGGGGGTGACAGAATGGGTGATTGCACCAAGTATTGCTTGATCTTGTCAAAATCTTCTTGATGTTCCTTATTCCATTCAAAATTTCCTTGCTTTAGGCGTAGGATGGGGGAAAAAGCTTGTGTTTGACCACTGAGATTAGAGATAAATCTTCTTAGGAAATTTACCTTCCCCAATAGTGATTGTAATTCTTTTTTTGTCAAAGGTGCCTTTGTTTCCATGATAGCCTTCGTTTTATTCTGATTGATTTTTATCCCATTCTCATGGACCACAAATCCGAGAAAGTCTCCTTCCTGCACAAAGAAAGCACACTTAAGAGGGTTCATCTTCAAACCATGTTTTCTCATTCTTTCGAATGATTGGCGAAGATGATTCAGATGGCTTTCGTCTGATCCAGACTTCACTACAATGCCATCTATATACACCTGCATAAATGTTTCAATATAATCATGAAATATAGAGTTCATTTCTCTTTGGTACATTGCCCTAGCATTCTTTTGGCCGAAAGGCATAACAACCCATTCATAAGTGCCAATTTCCCCAGGGCATCTAAAGGCGGTTTTAGGAACATCTTCCTCAGCGATAAAGATATAATTATAACCTGAATACCCATCTAACATACTAAAGTATTCAAAACCTGCGGCTAAATCAACTAGCATTTCTGCCACTGACATCGAGTATTCATCGTTGGGGGTAGCAGCATTCAAATCACGAAAATCTATGCATACCCTCAAAGAACCGTTTTTCTTAATAACAGGTACTATGTTAGCAATCCATTCGACATACCCTGTGGTCCTGATGAAATTGCAATGCAAGAGTCTTTCGACCTCTGTCTTGATTTTTGAAAGGATTTTTGGGGCGAATCTCCTTGGAGCCTGCTTGATGGGCTTCTTACCATCCTTTATAGGCAGTCTTAGTTCGACCAGTTCCCTTTCCAAACCAGGCATTTCATCATAGTCCCAAGCAAAACATTCTTTATTTTATTTAAGGAGCGAAATAACTTTTGCCTTCAAACTGGGTTTCAGTTTAGCACTGATGTAAGTGATTCTTTTTGAACTCCCATCTCCAAGATCAATCTCCTCAAGGGGGTCTTGAGCCAACATCTTAGGACTTCACACTGTCGGATCTTTTTCGAACCCCAAGGGTTCTTCGTCATAAATGGTGTCTAATCTTTGACTTACCTGCTCACCTTAAACCTGTTCAACAGTTGGTTCTGAGTTGAGGTTTGCTCCAGATTCTTCCACTTTGGTTGCTTTGGTAGTGGCTTCGCCAGCCACATTTGTTGTTGCAGCTTCAACAGCCGTCTGTCTTTTATTCTCGACTACATAAGCCGAAAGTCTTTCAAAGAAAGAGGGTTCAGACATGATCAATGTCTGTGTCCCAGTCGGTTGGCTGTATTGGAGAACTTCTTTCGATATTCTCCTGATCGTCCATTTCTCCCATAATTTCCCTGTCCCAATGAAATCCATTTGGGAGCAAAGTTAGATAATATAACGCATTCTTGTTTGGTAAGTATAAATCTCCTACCACTCCACATGGTCCAATGTTTGCTAGATTTTTGTCAAAGCTGGTTTTGTCTACCGTGTTTACCTCTGACATATAGTAACCTTGATCCCCTTCGATGTTTTCTACAATTCCATCCTCTATCCATATGGTTAATCTTTGATGCATAGTCGATGGCACTGCCCCCACCCCGTGTATCCACTCTCTCCCTAGCAGCAAATTATAATTCTCTTTTGCAGGAATCACCATGAACATAGTTGGTCTTGTCACAGACCCAACTGTCAAGTTTACTTGAATTACCCCCAAGGTGTGACCTATTTTCCCTTCATAGTTAGACAGCACCATATTGTGAGGTTTAATGTCCGTGTCGAACATCCCTATTCTTTTCAACATATAATGAGGCATCAAGTTAACTACAGCCCCTCCATCCACCAGTACTTTGTTAATACCAGTGTCTTCGATCTTGGCCCTTATATACAAAGGTTTTATATGGTTTTTCATAGCTCCATCAGGCCTTTCGAAGAAGGCATTTTTCTCTTCGACTGCTCCATTATTAAGGATGTAGCAACACACTGGTCTATGTTTCGCCATCTCCTCTTCACCAGCTTCTTCGCAGTCTTCAACTTCAGTTTCCTGATAGTACTCATGGGGGATAACGGATACCACGTTGAAATTCATGTTCAGAGACGAAACGCCATCAGATTCGAAATCGTCTGTCAACATATCTTCAGACCTCATGGGATTTTCTTGAGTCACTTCTTTCGTTTTCTGCTGTTCCTCAGTGAACAGCCTTCGTCCTACCGGCGGTTTTACGAATGTCGATGTTCCAGATACTGCTTTGGTATTGCTTGATTCACCTACCTCTTTCTGCTTTGATTCCCTTTCTGTGTTCCTCTCTCTCTCTGGTGTCTACGCCACTGGGATCTTGACATGGGGTTTTTTCCTTTGTAATTGTCTAGCCTATGAGCCTCCCTTGTTGATGCCTGGAATTGCCTTCTATAGGAGAAAGTTGTTCTGCCTCCCTTGTCGAAACTCCTCCATTTTGATTTTTCATCATTAACATGCATCCATCGATCAGTTGGTATCTCAGCAGGTAATTTGAACGAGACTCTTCTTGCCTTGGGATGTGGGCTATCTGGCCTTTTCAATGTTCCCCTTTTGTCAAACACGTAGATCCTTGGGTTTTCTTCCCTTGGCTCCCAGCTACCATGGAAAGGGTTTCGTTCAAACATTTCAGCAATCTCCTTGTCATATACTGTGCCACATCTTGGGCACATCAGGATTTCTGATTCTGCTTTGTAACATCGGAGTATGAAAACCAAAAGCGTTTCGCCTGGCCTTGGGTATACTCTCATTAGTTGACTTTCTTGGCGCCAATTTCCTTGGGTGTTGAGGTGGACCCTCTCATAATTTTCAGCCACTCTTCGGCTCAGCTTAATGGAGCACCTTGGGCACAGCAACTTCCTGTGGGCATTCCTCTCATGGCATCTCCACAATTATTCGCGAAGATTCTCATTTGCCTTTGGGTAG
The DNA here is from genome assembly GCA_948472305.1 of Vicia faba. Lineage (NCBI taxonomy): Eukaryota > Viridiplantae > Streptophyta > Magnoliopsida > Fabales > Fabaceae > Vicia > Vicia faba. Next base: position 698,068,103 of record OX451738.1, on the reverse strand, counting down.
CCAAAACTCTTCTTCTTTTGTTGCATCAGCAGACAGTTTTCGAATTCTTCCATCTTTGAAGCAGGTTGATCCAGATTGACCATGTTGACTCCCATGGGTACTTCAGAGATTTCCATTTCTTCGAACCTAACTCTGAGACCTTCAGTAGTCTCATTAGTAATTTTCAAAGAACCCTCAGTAGTCCTAACTTTGATTTGTCCAGCCTGGGGGTCTTCAACGTCAGTGTCAAAGGATCCACTGGTGTTTAGGCTATCAGTAGCCTGCTTTCCATCTTCCACGATCTTTGCATGGTCAGTGTTGACTATGTCCACCATATTGATATCCAAAGGTTCAACGTAGTTGGTGGCATCCACATTCAAAGGATCAACATCCACCTTCATAGGACCTTTTCCTTTATCAGCGAATTTCAAACGTCCATCCTTGATAGCATTCTGAATTAAATCCCTGAAAAGAAAACAAGATGATGTTTTATGTCCAAGAAAAACATGGTATTTTCAATAACCTCTTTTCTTACGTTGTTCTAACGGAGGAACTTTAGTGTTAGGAGGCACTATCATTTGGCCATCCTTTACCAGTAAATCAAATATTTTGTCACATTTAGTGACATCAAAAGTGTAAGTTCTTTTAGGATATTTATCACTCTTTTTCTCTTCGACGGGGTTCTTCCCATTCGAAGGTGTTAACATTTTACAAGAGTAAGGGGGGTGCCTCTTTTAATTCAGCCAAATCTATTTCTACTTCTTCAACACCATAAGGGTTGTTATGCGGCTCATATTCTTCATTTTCGGCTTCGACATATGCTACCCTTTCTTTTTTATGATTTTTACTTGCCCTGGCCTTTTCAGCTTTCAGTCGTTCGACCTGTCGAACTCTATCTGCCAACTGGGCCATATCTCTCAAGTGTTGAGTATCTAACTTCTTTGTAATGGAATAATCTAATCCATCTCCAGCCATTTCGACTAACTCATGCTCAGGCACCACAGTAAAGCATCTAGATTTCAGAAGACTGAACCTATTCAGGTAGTCATCTATGGGTTATGTGAATTTCCTCTTTACGCTTGCCAATTTCTTCAAACTTATCTTTGTTTGTCCCACGTAAAACTGTTCATGGAACAGTTTCTCTAAGTAAGACCACGTATCTATGAAACTAGGAGGTAATGTGGTGAACCATGTAAAAGCATTTTTGGTTAGTGAACTAGGGAAATATTTTATTCTTAGGTCTTCATTATTTGCCAAGTTTCCTAATTCTGTCAAATATCTGGCTATGTGCTCAATAGTGGATTCATTTGTATCCCCTGAAAAATTGGTGAATTTCTGAATCTTTTGACCCCTTGGCAATTCCATCTGCAGAATAAATTCCGCTATAGGGGAAGTGTAGTTGGGGCGTCGAAACCCTGTGTTTAAACCATTATTAGCCATGATTCTTTCGACTATATTTGTTATATTATTTTCGAACCACAGGTTGTCTTATCTCATTCTATGAACAACTTCATTTGCATCTTGGCCTCTATTGACCATGGCTATTCTCCTGGGTGGTTCCTCAGGATCTGGCTGTCGAATACCTACTAGTTCAACTCTTGGTTCTTCGACAATATTTTTTCTAGGTTGTTGAACCTGGTTTATGGTTGGTTCTTCTTGAACTCCTATGATATTCTGCCTGCGTCGAACAGGTGGTTGGGGGTTCCCAAAGAAATCTGCTATTCGCGCCATATGCGCTGACAACTGTTGGTATGATTGGGTGTTTTCTTGATTGGTTCTGTTTATATTCTGGATTAGGGGAGAAAAAATAGTATTCATTTCTCTCGCCAATATTCCAACCATATCATGGTTACTAGCGTTCATTTGTTGTCTAAGTGCTGCCTGGGTATTTGTTGTTAAAGCAGGCATCTGGGTTGACAAGCCTTGGTTTTGGGCGCTTCGACCAATTGAACCAACATTTTGAATTGGCAAAAAAGTATTTATGTTAGGTTGCATATATGCGAAAGCGCAATTGTGTAAACCACACATGAATGATGATGAGGGCCCTCCATATGATTGTTCTGTCCAAGGCCTAAAATTTTCGAACCCTTGTGGCCTGGGGGGTGTCGAAGGTGGTACTTGGCCTCCTACATATTTCAAAATAGGGCCATTTTAAGTATTCGAAAGAGACTCTGATGTACCCCCAAAGGGGGGCAAGTTGGTCATACTACCCCCAGAAGCAGTTCCTGTGTAACGTGGATTCTAATTAGTGGCGGCCATTGATCCTATTGATGTTGGAATGGCCTGGGAACTGGTTGTCGAATTTGTACCGACCGTTCCTGATCCTTGTGGAGGATTTTGTCCTCCTTGATCATTAGTTGTGTTAACCACTCTTTTGGTATGTTTTTCTTAGGTATTGATTGAGATTCACTAATAATTCTTCCACTCCTAAGGTTCATACAACGCTTTTGTGTATTTTACCAGAAAATAGTCTTTTAAACCGCCTGTTATGATTACAACTGGTTTTTTCTTAACACGTTATGACACAGTCCCACCAGGTGTGCCAATTTGTTCGCAGTGATTTTTGGCGAAACAACAGCTAGTCTTCCAAACAAATTTGATATGTATGGTTACTCGCAGAATCGACTAGATTGATCCTAGGACATTGTCTTAACGTTAATTGTAACACTTACTTGACGGTTTATGTTAAACACAACGTAGTGCTTGTGCATGTGTTTGTATAAAGGCTTAAAATACAAAGATTTCTGGAATTAAATTCAAATGTAAAGGTTTGGACGAAATGTCTTAATCAAAAAGGTTTGAATGTAAATACTTGACAATGAAAAGACTTAAAACTGGAAAATGAAGCAATTCGACAGAACGTAAAGAAGTTAAGGACAATTGCAGGATTACGTAAAGGATTGGTCCAAAAGAAATTATATTGATAAGTGCATTTCAAAGATAAAATGTGTGAGGTCATACGTACATTCTCAATGAAACTATTTCTCTGTAACTTGGTACTTGAGTATTTTATGAGTAACTTTGTACGAATTATGATCCTCTTTCTTCCTAACACTAAGGAACTATTTATAATGTTCTAACCATAACGGTACTATTCTAATGAGAAGCTACATTGCTTCTTGCATGTCTTTCGACACTCTAAGGCTTCCACGCGTCTTTCTTATCCAAAGAAACTATTTCGAATTTTAAACATTCCCGCTCAAGCCCCCAGCAACAACTTTCCAACGTGGTCGTCGAAACGCGTGTCTGTGACAAAACAAAAACACTTGTCCTTTCAAATTGTCTTCTTCGACTCAGATTGATCTTTCAAATTGTCTTCTTCGACTCAGACCCAGTAACAACATACTTCGACTATAGCTTTTTCAAGCCATGTGGTGGAAATTTAAATGAATGATTCCTTTATTATCCTGGTTGAAATTCCCAGCCAACAGCCTCAAAATACGCTAATAGTCGCAGAGTCAATATAGTCTAAAGTTCATGAAAATAAAATTACACTGAATACAAGCAGTCTTAAACAATCAATACAAGACTAAAATTCTTTGTTATTAGCAAAATCCAAAGCCTTAGTCTCCAAGTAGACTCTCTTAATCCCTCATATATCACCTTCATTCTTGTAATTAGGTGACAATTCAGGATATGGGATCCCTAAACCTCCTGCCAAGATTTTGACGTCAATAGTTTGTCATATACCCACATAAGCTTTCTCTTCAGGAAAGTTCAGAATTCTATCTAATTCTCCCAGAGTCGGGGCTAGCTAGAAGTCTTTAAAGGTGAAGCATCTCAGTGGAGGGTCGTAAAACTGAATTAGGGCAGAAACAACATCCAGTTGTACTTCTAATTTGGTCAATTCAAGGATATCTCCATAGCGATGGGTGAACATTTTCAGAGCCCTTTCAGACAGTTTTTCTTTTATAGCCTTGATTATTGTCATTTCTGGCTTGATGGCATTGATATAGACAAGTTGTTTCCCTTTGGTATTCATCTTTAAGAAACTCACCAAAACCTTTGACTATTATATTTTTTTAACCCTGTGGATAAGTCAAACAAAAGAAAAATAGAGGATAATGAACATATTAAATGAAAAAATGTATGAATGCATGAATGTAGGGCTTAGTGACGGGACTTTTGAATGGTACCCTTAGCAGGTAGGCTCCTATTTTTAGCCTACGAATATTCTACCCTCCCCATAAGGTGGTTTCCTTAAGGGAATCATGAATAACACTAGAGGGAAAGGCACATGGGCCTCCCTCAAGTGGAGCCTTTTTACAGACCAAAACTTTTGTCTATAGGTCATGAAAGGTCTCATCATGAGATTTTGGATTAAAGGTTGTACAAAGAGTCATAGGTTTCACTCCAAAGTCCTACTTCCCAAGAGGATGTCTCTTGATACATATTCCTTTCGCAGAATTCCATCGACTCTAGGCGAATTCGTCACATAAACTCATATGGCTGATATAACCCCTTGGCTAATAGACGAACCTTCTTTCTAAGGGTTTTTGAAAATATTTTTTGCAAAATTTAAATCCCACCACAATTATAGTAACATGATAAAAATAACAATAAACAAATGAATAAAATAAATAAACCAATATAAAAAAACCCCAAAATCAAGAAAGACCCTAAAAACCCTAAAACTAAAAGGAAAGGCTTCTAAACCTAGGGTTAAGTCCCCATCAGAGTCACCAGTTGTTGTAACCATTTTTAAAATATATATTCGTCACCCTTAATTTTTATCCTAAGGAAGGGGATATAAAGGATAACCCTAACATGGACAGAGATTGTACATTGTTGACTCGGTTTTAGACGAAGGGAAGGTGTTAGGCAGCCCCCATCTACCTTGTTCACAAGGATACTAGGGTTAGAAGCGCGATTTTTAGGAAATATAGTCTTAGTTTTTTATTAGGTGAACTCGCCATGATTTTAGTCGTATGCATATGTATCCTCTTATGAGGAATCAGAGTCCCAATTCGTAGTTCATGGTTGGTTTGTATTTTTTTATGGATTACGAAGATATTTGAATTTCCTGCATACTTAGTCTAAGTGTGTGAATAGTAGAGATATTAGGCAAAGTGCGCAGTCGATTTAATATATATTTGTAACCCTTTTTGAACAAAATGATTGTTGTTTAAATTGATTATGAAAATGATTTGGTGTTGGTTAAATGTGTTTTAATGTATTAATTGTAAAAATATTTTATTAATGCATGCTAAAAAATATTTTTAATGCAAATAAATAGAATAGAATATTTGATGAGTTTTAGAAGAAATAAAATTTGATTTATTATAATAATAGTAAATATAATATTAAGATAATTTATAAATATGTAAAACATAAAATATAAAAAATAAAATAAAGTATAAAAGATAAAATAATTAAAAATGCAGGGGGTTCAAATTAGGTTGGGCTAGTAAAAATGGGGGTGTAAGTATTAGGGTCCTGAATTCAGATATTGAATTCAGGCCAAATAAGACAGGAGGGTTTGAATTTGCGCGTGTTATTAAATCTTGGAGGTGTAAGCAGTAAGGGCCCATGTCCAGATTTTGGACTAGGCCCATTAGGCGGGGGGTGCTAGTTTCAAACGTAATAGCATAAATAAATAAAAAAGCAGGGGTGTTTTTGGTAATGGGTCGGGCCCAAAGGTGTTTGGGGAGTCCTATTAGACTCCATGCGGACAAGTGTACGGTAATGTCGTGGGCACGTGCATCAGGGATGTTAAATTGAGATCATGTGGACGTGATAGAGAGTGAATGATAACGAACATGGTATTGTGTGCATAGGATTGTTAGACATATTATATTTTCATTTTTCAAAACTATTACTTCATTTCGTTTATCTCGTTCTCTCTCTCGGACCCGTTTTCTCTATTCTTTCTCTACCCTATAACAAAACCTAACACCAAACTAACCCTAATCTGCCACCTCTCTCACCACCTCCAATCGGTGGCAGTTTTCTCAAATTTCAACCCCAAACATAACCCTAATCCACAAATCCCTCAATGATTCCACAAAATAGAAATTAAATCACAAAAGCTAAGTCATTTTACCTCCGGTTGTGAATGTTCTCTGTGCTTTGTGTTCTCTTCCGGACTCTCCGATTTGCTAATCCCTTTCTCTATGTTTTACAGGTTCAGCGGCAATGAAGATGATGGCGACGGCAGTGACATAACTAGGGTCTCACATTTTGAAAACCTAGGCGGCGATGAATTGGAAAACTCTCTTTGTTCTTCGTCTGTTACAATTTTTTTCTCTCTAATAACTTTCCTCTCTGTAAATTCCCCCCCTCTGTACATTTTTTCCATCCTTTTTTTGTATTAGTTTCTTAGGCTTTATATTATTTTAGGATTTATATAGTAGGAAACAATTTCAATGTTTATCGTTAGCCTTTAGCAGATTAGGGAATTATGGATTTTGTTCTAATTTTGTTTGTAATTTGTTTGCGGTCTATATTGATTTTGTCCCAATTTAGTTTGATTTTGTTTCCATATATTACGATTTAAATTCTGTATTTGGTTTGTACAGTTTTGATTTTGTATCAATTTTAATTATGTCTGTGTTTTATGAACTTAATGCAAAGAGATTTGATTTGAACAGTAACGCTTTCTAGCCTAAAACGTGCGATATTTTTCACTGATCTAAACAGTACATTTTTTTAGGCTTGAATTAGGTTTGGACTTTGTAATTGACTGTGCAAAAAAAAGCCTTTTTCGCTAACATTTTTCTTCTAATAAATAGAACAAATAAATTTTTTTTATTAAGTTCTAATAATAATCAGTAATAATAATTATGTAATAATTTAGTACAATTTAAAACAAAAATTTGAAATGGGCCACTTTATCAAAACATACCCCCCCCCCTCTCTTTTCTGTATGCAAATGGACCGAATGTCTTACTTTATTGGGCCTTAAAATGAAATGCTCATGGCCCTTATTATTAGAACATACACCGCCTCTCTTATTTTAAATGGACTAAAACTTATGGGGCTTTCTGATTTAGGAAGGTCCGAGAATTCTTGACAATAAACCTTTCAAGACTTGAAATTTTACATGGGCTTTTACGATTTAGAAAAGCCCATTAATTCTCTAATAGGAAAATGATAACTATAGAGTTTGATAGAAAATGATTGGAAATTAGTAGGGAAAATTTGGGGTATGACACTTTGCAGTGGCAGATTATCCACCTTGGATAGCTAACATTGTAACAGTGCCCAAAAAGGATGGCAAAGTAAGCATGTGTGTAGGTTATCGGGATCTGAATAAAGCAAGTCCCAAAGAAGATTTCCCATTATCGCACATAGATGTTTTGGTGGATAATACAACTCAAGCTTCAGTATTCTCATTCATGGATGGTTTATCACGTTATAATCAGATCCTTGGGGCACTTTCTGTTACAAGGTGATGCCTTTCAATCTAAAAAATGCAAGGGTAACTTATCAACGGGCTATGGTCACACTATTTCATGATATGATCCATAAAGAAGTTAAGGTATACGTAGATGATATGATTGTCAAATCTCATACATAGGAGGATCACATCATACATTTACAAAAGTTATTTGAGGGTCTGCGAAAGTTCAAACTGAGGTTGAATCCAAACAAGTGTACATTTGGTGTCAGGTCAGGCAAGCTATTGGGTTTTATTGTAAGTCAACATGGTATTGAGGTAGATCCCGACAAGGTGAAAGCCATACAAGAAATGTTAGCTCCAAGGACAGAAAAAGAGATTTGTGGTTTCTTAGGAAGATTGAATTACATTTCGAGGTTCATATTGCACCTAACTTCTATGTACGAGCCTATATCCAAATTACTTAGAAAAGATCAAACAGTGGTGTGGAATGATGATTTTCAGACAGCCTTCGAGACAATAAAGCAATATTTACAAGAGCCACCAATCTTGATGCTTCCAGTTCCTGGAAGACCGCTCATCATGTACTTAATAGTACTTGAAGAGTCAATGGGATGCGTATTAGGACAACATGATGAAACGGGTAGAAAAGAGCATGCAATTTAATACCTCAGTAAGAAATTCACGGACTATGAAACCAGGTACTCACTTCTCGAGAATACTTTTTGCATTTTGGCTTGGGATACTAAATGGTTAAGGAAGTATATGTTAACTCACACCACGTGGTTAATAGCAAGGATGGATCCTTTGAAGTATGTATTTGAAAAACCAGCTCTTACAGGAAGGATTTCCCGATGGAAGATGTTACTATCCGAGTACGACATCAAATATGTTACTCAAAAGGCCATCAAGGGTAGTGTACTAGATGACCATCTAGCTCACCAGTCGTTTCCAGAATATCAACCAATGAAGTTTGATTTTCCAAACGAAGATGTCATGGTTATAAGTGATTACGAAATACCAAGACTCGACGAAGGACTTGAAACAGGGGCACGTTGGACACTCACGTTTGACGGGGCTTCAAATGCACTAGGGCACAGTATTGGGGAAGTCTTGACTTCTCCGGAGATTTTTCACAAACCTTATACCGCAAGGTTATGTTTTGACTGCACCAAAAATATTGTCGAATATGAAGCTTGTATCTTCGGTTTAATAGCTGCTATCGATCTAAGAATTAAACATCTCGAAGTGTATGGAGACTCAACATTAGTCATATACCAGGTCAACAGTGAATGGGGCATTAAACATACCAAATTGATTCCATATCGGGATCATGTTTTGAATCTAGCTGTGGAATTTACTGAGATTACATTCAGTCATATTCTGCGAGAAGAAAATCAGATGGCAGACGCCTTGGCAACTTTATTAGCCATGTTCAAAGTGACCTGGCTAAATCATTAACCACACATTACAATTACACATTTTGAAGAACCTTCACATTGCCTTGCTATTGGAGAAGGACTAGATAACAAGCCTTGGTTCTATGAGATCAAAAGATATCTTGAGAAACAAGAATATCGAGAAAATGCCTCTGCAATTGAAAAACGAACTCTATGGAAGCTAGCTTTAAAGTTCTTTCTAAATGGTGATATGTTATACAAAAGAAACTATGACATGGTGTTGATCAAGTGCATGGAGAAACATGAATCAGATACACTTATGAGAGAAATCCATGAAGGCACTTTTGGAACTCATACAAATGGGCATGCCATGGCTAGAAAGATCTTGCGGGAAGGTTATTATTGGTTGATGGTGGAAGCTGATTGCTACCATTATACAAAGACATGTCATAAATGCCATATCTATGCTGACAAAGTGCATGTTCCACCGACTCCCTTGAATGTCCTAAGTTCTCCTTGGCCGTTTTCAATGTGGGGAATTGATATGATAGGAATGATCGAACCGAAAGCCTCTAACGGACACCGGTTCATATTAGTTCTTCACCAAATGGGTGGAAGTTGTGTCCTACGCAAATAAAACAAGACAACTGGTAACTCGGTTCATCAAACAAAATCTTATATGCAGGTATGGGGTTCCTAGAGAAATCATTACAGACAATGGGTCCAATTTGAACAATAACATGATGAAGGAGTTATGTGATGACTTCAAGATCGAGCATCATAATTCCTCACCATATCATCCCAAGATAAATGGGGACGTTGAAGCTTCCAATAAGAATATCAAGAAGATCATTAAGAAAATCGTGAAGACATACTAAGATTGGCATGAAATGCTTTCCTTCGCTCTACATGGCTATCATACTTTCATACGTACATCAATAGGTGCAACTCCCTTCTCTCTCATATATGGCATAAAAGCAATACTCCTTGTTGATGTAGAGATTTCATCGCTACAAGTTCTAATGGAAACAAAGCTTGAAGAATCAGAGTGGGTCCAAACGCGACTTAATCAGCTTAACCTCATTGAAGAGAAATGCTTGACAACTTTGTGCCACGGTGATACGATACGATATCACGGTTAGGTCCCCACTTCCTTTATCCTGCCTCGATGATACGATATCATGTTAGGTATCCCTCTCCTTATCCTAACTTGGTGCCATAATACCTAGATTAGGTGTGTGGTACTTGAGTGAGTGGATACTCCTTAACTGTTGTTTGTTTTTTTTAGTTTCGACTTTGTGTGATCTCACTTGTGTGTGTGTCTTTAGGTTTTGAACCTTTTCCATGCTCCCTTAGGATACACTTATTTTGTTTCCGATGTAACTTAGACATTAGGATTATAATCCATGCATGCTAACATAGGTAGATATTTCTCTTTTCAAACCTCAGCTATAAGACCAATCATTGTATGATAACATTAGTAATAGAGCTAGATAGTTTCTCATAGATGTTTTCTTTTCTTTTTGCATCCTTACAACTAAAATCTTTTTCTTGGAAAATGCATAAAGCACTATAACATTTTCAAATCCCTTTTCAAGGTAAAAAACATCTATCAATGCAAACTTTTTCCTCCTTCGGGTCTTTCTTCGAAACTTTCAAAAGGATGTGTTAATTCTACTATATGCAACACAATGCATAAATCCTCAAAGGTAGGGTGGCACTATGTCTAAATTGCTAGAGCATGAATGTAGCATTATCTGCTTTTGGGCACTTTTCTTTTGAAAAAACTTTTTCAGGTATAACATGTTAATTCATTTCTGTGCCAGAGTCTCCAAAGGTCGAGTTATAGGAGAAAGCGAAATTAATATTGTTCATAAAAAATACAAAATAAACAGAAACTATTGAGCTGAACTACGATGCTCTGATTCCTTAAAAAGGATACGTATGCATTTGGTCACGGGTCCCAGGCGAGCGAAACTTTGTAAATATTCATTCTTTTCCCCATATTTTCTTTTGCATGAATTCTCTCTTTGTATTGTTTCCTTAGCTCTTTAGATTTAGATTAGAACACACCCTTTGATTAGAACAACAAGAGTGGGTCCTATAGAGTACCACGGACGTGATGGGTGTTAATACCTTCCCCTTGTGTAATCGACTCCCTTACATGTATCTCTCGGTCATTTGACCTTGATTTCACCTTTCTCAGGTTTAGTTGATGTTCACCTTTCCCTTCCCGTGGGATAAAAACATTCGATAGCAAATTCATTGATTTCATCTCGATGATTTGTTATGTCGGTTGTTTCATCTGTTTCTTATCTTGTGGAATAATAAAGGAAAACTTGTCTACCATCTATTATTTTTTGTGTAAGGTAACTCTATTGAACCTTCAAACTTGATATCACGATCAAGTCTGTAAGGATAGTTCAGCTCTGTTGGAGAAGGTTTCTCAGGTGGGAAGATTATTGGAAATTTTAAAATGGTAGAGTTTTAAAGCTATAACTAGCAAGGAGAAAACTCAAGTGACAAAAGGCTATTTTTCGTTAAAAGGAATGTTGAGTTAAGGATGTTAATCTTAATGTTTCAACATTGTGTTAAACATCAGATTTCTCAAGCTAAAGGCAAATACTTGCACTGAAGTTATCTCTACTGTGAAAAATTGATCTTACAGTTCTCTTTGTTTTTCTTTGACTTCATAGAATATCAAATTCAGCATTGGCTAACCAAGCAATAGTTAAAACACAAGGAAGGTGATAATCACCTTACTTCCCATACCTTTCTCAGAACTTCAACTAAGATGATTGGTATTTTGGCGCTAACTAATCCAGACACTTGACTGCGGTAAAGGTGTTTTTAGTGAGTTGTTTAGTCTCATTTTATCAACTGTTATTGTTGTTATTGATGATAAATGGAAAGATTAAGGGCATTGGGTAGCTAAAAAAATACAGCATGGATTATCTAAGTTTTGGTAATATTCTTCTTACTAAAGGACTGATGATTATGGTGTTAAACATATGTCAGTTGTGTGATCAAGGTCTGAAGGTAAAGGTCATCAAGGGAGAATGTTTTGTCTCTAATGGGATATATGAAATTCTTATGAGGATTTAAAAATTGTTGCTATTTATGGACTCCACAAGTATTAAATTGATCCTCAGGTTTGATGTCAAGATGTCACACCAGAAGGTGCAACATCTGAAAATTGCGAAAGCTCTAGAACCTATTGTATGGATCTGATTAGTCCAATGTGTCATATCCCAAATATGTCCGCCTCAGTGCTGCAGTCAAAATTGTTTTAAAAATTAGATTTTAAAATTCTTTTGGTTCGTTTAAACTAACATTCTTTGATTTTTATAAATATTCATTTTTAAATTATTTTTCTTATTTAAAAATAAACGTAATAATTTATTTGTGTTTTTTAAAATAACAAATACTTGCTCCTCTTCATATACTTTCAATTGAGTTTTTATTTCAAATTAATAACATAACACAATTGGTAAGGAATAAAGCTTGCAAAAATAAGCTCATGGGTTCATATCTCACTTTGTGCATTTTGAATTTTTTTGTTTATATGTTACTAATTTTATTTCTATTTATATTTAAAAAATCATAAAAAAGACTATTTTTATTATTTAAATATTATTTTCATACTTTTAATTAATTCATTTTTTTAAAAAAAATATTTATTTGATTTTATGCACTTTTTACTAAAATTTAGTGCAAAAATGATAATAAATACCTAAAATATTTCCTTTTAAGTTTAATAGTTTTTCATTGGTCAATTAGTGTCAATTTGTGTCATATTCATCTTATGATTGGTTAGTTTGGTGATCAAAGAAATTTTGATTTGTCAATTAACTTTATTTCTTAATTTATTGACCTAATTATCACTATAAATAGGTCACTCTTTCACACTATTTTTCATCAACAAATCACTAGAGTTCTCCTAAAAGTTGTTGCTCTTCACATCAAATAACAACAACAAAGAAACCATGAAGTCTCAATCAACAATCATTTAGAGATCAACAATCTTATCAACAATTATTTTAAGATTCTGAACAGAACACCTAAAAATTTTCTCACAATTGAGAGACGAGTTTTCAAACACTATCAGATAACCTCTATAACTTTAACTAGACCAACCACGTACCACTCGTATCTGCTCTGTGGACGAACAAAATCACAAAGTAGCAACTACAATTCTCACGCTGCAAATTCACTATTAGTAATCTTTTTACTTTTTCATGTTTGCGTTTTCACCTTTAGATAGTTGTGGCTACTATTTTTTCCATTTGATGTGATATGTTTTGATGTTAGGGGATAAGGTTTGTGAGATAAACCATATTGGCTTGAGTTAGATTTGTTTTTCCTAGTCGATTGACTAATTCATAACATAATTATATTTATTATATTTAAGTATCATATTATTTGTTTAATTTTTATAATAATGGTTGTTTATCGTTTTATGATATGAGATAACGACCAACGAAGTCATATACTGCTAAGCCTTATTCTCTTTTATGTTATTTCTATTTTTATTTTCTTCTTTAATTATCATATGTCATGTGTCGTTTGAGGAGTGGCTGAAAATAAGTGGAGCATATTTGTTGAAAAGTTAAACAAGGTTTGTTTTCTACTAATATACAACGTTCAGTTTACGGCTTTCCATCTCTCACTATTATTATATTTATCTTTTTTTTTACAATTACTATATAATTATAGTACTAGTTAGTAGTTAAGATTTTGTGTATTTGATACAATCTTTTGTTTGATTTATTTAGTAGATTTAGTTTGGTTAATTTTATTTGGTTTAACTTTAGTTTATTGTGTCTTTTTTAATTAGTTATCATAAATAATAAAAATAAAAAGGTATAAAATACAAGAAATCTAAAAATATGTCTTTTATTTTATGTAATTTAGGTGAATTATTAGTTTTTTGATTTAATTATAATATTAAAATTTTTAAAAATCACCATATATCAAATTAATTACTTCGCCTAGAGTGACTTAATTCTGATGAAGACTCGACTTTCTCCAACGATTCAAAATTAATTTAAAACACTCAACCAATTCAAATCATTTTTTTCACTAACATAATAAAACCTCAAGATATTTTCCGAAAAAGGATTAAGGAGAATTACTATCAAAATTAACTGCAAATTACGTCTACGACCACTCACTTTTCAAACCCAGAAAAGATTCACAGATAAATTCGAAAACAATTTTATGCAATCTTATAAAAAACATCAACCAAACACTGCAAACTACGAAATGAGACTCTGATTCCTCATAAGAGGATACATAGGAATACTACTTAAAAACCGGGCGACTCCCCTAATTAAAAATTAAAATCGTTTTCCAAAATATACAATATTTAGAAACCTTAACTACCAAATTTATGATTTGCCCTGGACCTAAAAATGGAGCCCCTTGAGAACAAGGAAGATGAAGGGTGCCTAACACCTTCTCTTCGTCTAACCAAACTCGCGAATTTAGAATCTATGATCAAATTAGGATTATCTGTTATATTTCCTTCCTTAGGATAAAAATTAATGGTGGAAACTCTTCATATTTTTTGTCAGTTATTATAGTTGGCGACTCTGTTGGGGACACAACCCTAGGGTTTAGAGTTTACCCTTGTTTTAGGTCTAGGGTTTTTATAGGGTTTTCTCTTCTATTTATGGTATGCTATTATTTCCATATTTGTTATTTTTTGGTTTATTTATTTATCTTATTTATTTATTCATATTATTTGCTTATTATTTTGATTTGTTGGTCGGATCTCAAATTCGAAATTTTCAAAACCTTAGAAAGAAGGTTCGTCTATTGGCCAAGGTGATATATCATCCCCGTGATCTTTTGTGACGACTTCGCCTAGAATCGATGGAATTCCAAAAAGGAATATGTCTCAAGAAGTATTCTTTTGGTGGATAGGAATTTGGAATGACGCATATGACTTTTTGTATAACCTTAAACCAAAATCTCATGGCGAGACATTTTACGACTTTAGACACAAAAGTTTCGGTCTACAATGAGGCTCCGCTTAAGGGAGGCCCTTTTGCCTTTCCCTCTAGTGTAATCCATGGTACTCTTAAGGAAGCCACCTTTAGGGAGGGTAGAATATTCGAAGAATGAACTTATCAACCCACGTACTGAGAAAACTATTGTCATCCCATCCTTCATAAGAACCCTTTCCGCGAGGGACATTCTTTTATAACTTTAAACCTACGTAGGGTTACCCCTTATTGTTATTATACCCTAAACTCGTAAGGTTATTCTTTTTTTTATACCATAGGGTTTTCTTCTGAGTCATGATTCCTAGCCTTTATGGATTTCATTTTTTTTTGTTATAATCCTTAGCCTGTAGGGATCCCATTTTGTTTGTCGTTATCCTTATGACGTCTTCGCTAATGCACGTCATGTGGCCTCTATCAGGCCATGGGATCTGGTTACTGTTGACGGTCACCATGTACTCTTCCATGTTATTCCCTAATTCAAACCATCATCTCAATTGTCCATTGGCTTATCATAATCCCTAGCTTGTAGTGGTTATCCTTTGTAAGTCATAATCCCTAGCCTGTAGGGTTATCTTTTGTCAGTCTTAATCCCTAGCTTGTAGGGGTTTCCTATGGTGTATAATAATCCCTAGCTTGTAGGGGTTTCACATTATATATATATATATATATATATATATATATATATATATATATATATATATATATATATATATATATATATATATATATATATATATATATATATATATATATATATATATATATATATATATATATATATATATATATATATATATATATATATATATATCCCTAAAACCCATGAGGGTGTCCTTAGTTTTATCTTCATTCTAACCTCGCACTGCATTGCGTCTCCGTGAAAATATTTTTGCATATCCTCAAAAGTCAAAAAAAATTTTTTGCATACCCATGCATTTCCATACATTAATACATTTTCATTTCATGCATTTCCATCTTCGCCCTTGGTCGCTATCAATCCAGCTAGCGAATTTCCTGATGCTCAAAGAATAAATTCCAAGCATGCTTCAAGAAAGCTGTGAAGGAATCCTAGATTAGTGAAGGAGAAGTCTAACATTGGAGACTCAATTGAGCTTGGTCCTACGAGTCTTACAAAGGAGAGAAAGAGGCCATACTTCATACAAGCCAAAGTCCTACACAACGCCCAAATTCCACCACTATGGGTGATCTCTCCCCATAAAGAGCAACTTCCTTATCAGTAGAGTTGGTATGACCAAAGAAAAGTCAAAGATCACCTCATACTTCTACAAGTCCAAGAACATCCAGAAAGTCACCTAAAGTCGGTGGATTAAAAAAAGAGCTTATCTCTAGGATCCTTAGACTTTATCAATTTCAAATTGTAATTTCCTAGTTGCTAAGTTGTATTTGGTATAAATTTGTATCTTTTGACTAGTGACTAAAATAAATAACCATGCATGTTTTTGAAATTGATTCATTCGTATTCACTCTTCTATCACTTTCCATGAATAATCAACGAATTTCCATTTTTACTCTTCTTTTCCATTTTCATTTTTCAACTTTAACAAACTTTAAGAAGATTGATGAAACTAAATAATTAAATTTTGCTAAACTATGCTTTCTATGTAAGACCGAGCTGATGATGTAAGGCATTGTTTTAAATCCTAAACAGTGGAAAAATAAGGGAGTTAATCGTTAGTCAACCCCCTCGAGCCAGGAGTTGGAGTTTTGTTTTATTTTCTAAAATAAAAAACCTTAATTTCAACCAGGGGCATGGTATATTTCGATTAATTCAATGATGCATTCAAATCCTAGGAGAATCGGGCCATTTGAGTAATGGTTCAAGCATATCTCTTTCCTCGATACATCATTGAGGGGACAATCTAAGCAAAAGCTCAAGAATGTCTCCTTCCTCGATACATCATTGAGGAAACGATCTAAGAAAAGTTTCAAGCACATCCTTTTTCTCACATTCATCATCCAAGATTGAGGAATCAATAAAGATAAAGTTTACGACATTCTTCCTCAGTACATCATTCAAGATCGATGAAACAACAAAGACGAAGCTTATAACAATCATGACAGTCACAAGTGTTCAAAATAAAATAAAATAAAATAAAATAAAATAAAAAAAATAAAGTCCACTAAGTCAAGTAAAAATCGAAAAAACTAAACTTATGCAAAATTTAGGGCATCTCGATGGACCACAAATTCAAAAGGATTTCTCCATGCAAAAATAAGGGATTGAAAACAAAAAAAGGAATATTGAAGAACAATCTTGTGATTGTCACCTCAAAAAAGGCTTCCCATCAATTTTTGGATCTTATCAAACTCGTTTCATCAATGCTTGGATCTTTATCTACGCTTCTCATCATATGTGCGACTGTAAAGTTTCCCTTGGAGATTGAACGCATCTGTTGCATTAATTGGATTTAGGATTGGAGAACATCAAGGAGAATGGGGTGGGCTAAATAAATTTTGAGCCTTATATCCTTTGTTTCTTGATGCACTAACCATGGCCATGTTACAACCTTCAAAAGTCCTAATTGAAGCAAGGTTAAATATGAAAGCATATTCGGCATAATTTGTGTTAAACTGACTTCTATGTTTATTAAAATTATTGCTAACCACTTTGCTTCTTCGAATCTCCACCTCTAATCATCCATTTCTATTCCATAACAAACTTAAATTTCAAAAATTGCATGTGCATCAAACATAATTACTTTTCAAAATGTATACTTTTATCTACGAATAGACACTTAGCATCAATGAGATCTCAAAAATTGGTTTAAACAAAAGCGATCATTTCCAGGAGACTCCTAGCTAGGGGCAAATCATCTAAGTAAAAACACTATAACCATAATCCAGACTAATGATCGTAGGGGTATATCACATGAAGATCCTATTGACAATGGGTTATCATTTTAAAATTCAATCAACTCGGGTCATGTTTCAAAGCGCCACTCAATCAGGGGCATACCTTTCGAAGGGGCATTCCTTAATTAAGTTCATATCACAACATGGTAGGACTCAGTTTCCTCTTTCGACAACTTCTCAAGGCTCTAATAATCGTGGGGAAACCTTCGAGACTCAAATGTTGGGGCAGTGCACATCAAGTTCATCCTACAGCATGTAAAGATCTAAGGTCCCTTTCAAGCCATTACAAGTACAAACTTTTCAAAGATTCAAATCTTGGGGCAGTCCATATCAGGTTCACATCACATCATGGTTAGGTCCAAGTTCTTTATGAGGGTAATCCCTCAAGATCCTAGATATTGGGGGGCATATCTTTAAAAATTAATGTTGGGGCAAACCACTGCAAGACTCGATCAAAAGGAGTTGGTTCAAAACAATTCATCAAGAGCAAATCATCCAAGAGTGGCTCCTCCAAATTATGGAGATTGAGGGTATAGTGTTTCAAAGTTAAAAATAGTGGGGTCATTCATATTATGATTGTTATACCCCAAAATTTGCCCTCCCATATTCCTCAAGAAATTGCCAAGCCAAGCTAGAAAATTCCCCAAGGGTTGCACAGTGTAACAGTCTCCCATACAGTCAAAACTAGGGTTTTGAGTCTGATCAAGAAAAGGTAGTTTTCAAAGGCTCAATCAAGTCTCATATGCTTACAAACATGGTCAAACATCCTCATATCAAGTTTCAAGGCATTCAGCTCAAGATTGCACAGTCAAAACCCTAAATTGCACTACAGTCAACTGTAGGGGCAAAATGGTCATTTGGCAGTCAAAAGTTCAAATTTTTGGTCAACATATCATTTTGAAGCCACAAACATCATTTGATCAATGCTTGATCATGATTCTCAAAATTTGGCTCAGAAATCATCAAAGATGCAAAAGTTGCTATATTTGGACAGCTGAAAAAGTCAACTGAAGTTGACCAGGGCATAACTTTCACATGGATTATCAGAAAAATTCCATCCAAAGCTCATTTTGAAGAGAAAGACATTTCCTACAACTCATCTTCATACTTCAAGTCCAAGAAATGCTCTCACAAAAAGTTATCAATTTCAACATTATAGGTCATTTTCAAAAGTCAACAAAAAGGGACTTTAAGTCAAAGGCCATAACTTGAGATTGGTAAATCAAAATGACATGGGACCAAAGGCATTGGTTAAAGGACTCAAAGACCTTTCCAAAATGTCCAAGAACATGTGAAAAGCTTAAAAATTGAGAAAGTTATGCCTTGTAGAAGTTGGGAAATTTTTGTGAAATGGCAAAAGTCAACTATCCTTGAAACTCCAATTTTTGACAAAAGGGCCCCATTTTTTCCACTTGGTCCATCCTTGTCATGCCACACACGTGTCCCATGGTTAATTTCAAGACCAAATATTGATTTTTTTATTTTATTTAATTTTTGATAATTTAATTCATTTTAAATCTTTGAAAATTCAAATAAAATTTAAAAACCAATGGAATAGTGTCATGTGAACTTGGACAATTTCTATGTATCATGGGCCAATTCAAAAACTCAGGCTAGGGTTGATTTGCACACTAAGTCTAGGTTTTGGCTAAAAAGGAGGAAAAATGGTTAAGAGTAAGAACCCTAGGACTAATTCCCTCCTAAGCATGGATTAAGGTCAAATAGCAAGCCAATTCTATTCCATTATGATCACTAAGTCAAACCCTAACCATAGGAGACCATATGCTGCGCTGAAGAGCCATTGGACAATTTGAAAATTTAGCCATATAAGCCAAATCTGAAATCAAGGTTAGGGGAGTTTTCAAGCCTTAATTCTTTTTCCATAAGCATCCTTAAGCATTCCTGAAGGTGTTCCAATCGAGATCAATCACAAAAGCTCAAAGAATTAGGGTACAGAACTCAAGAAAATTCCATGGAAACTTCAAAATCGTATTCTATATTTTACGCATTTTCATGACATTTCATTGATTGATTCGTGTTCCTCATGATGTTCTAAAGCTAACCATACTAATTAATTTCATTTTTGAGCAATACATGCGATTTGGCCATGAACGATAGTTAGGGTTACAGGTTTCTTGAATTGGGGCTTTGGCATAAGGGAAAAATTAGGACTCAGAAGCACCATGGTTGGATTCAGTGCCTCAAGACGAAGACATCTTGACCCTCGCGCCTAATTTCTGATCACCATAGCGCTAGTCGCTATTTCTCCATAGCCTGCCTAACACCACGGTTGCAAAACCGTTGCTTATTTGCTTTGTTTTACAGGGACGAAGAAGAAGGACTCGTGGCATGCAGGGATTGGGGAGATTTGAATTTCGCGCGCGCCCCAAGTGTTGTGCCATTTTTCCTTTATATTATTTATTTGACGTTATATATTAAATGAAACACAAATGGCTCAGTGGCCAAGGATACGCGCATGTGACCTTCAAGACCTGGGTTCAAGTCCCAGGTCTACACAATTTCATATTATTTTTCACTTCAAGTTTCCATGCAGCGCTGATGTTAAGTCACACCATATCCTCTCATCATCAAGCCCACACGTATCCCCTGAAGATGGAATCAATGGCATGGATTTGAGGAACACTATAAGCCCCAGTCAAAGCATCACACAAGATTGGAAAAGTCAAACGAATTCAAGCAAATGGGCCAGAAATCCCAGGCCTGAACCTCCTGATTTGGGGACTACCCCCCCCTGGTTTGCCTTATTATTTTTATTTTTTTATTCTTTCTTCAATTTTTCCTTTTATTTCTTTTTGCTATTTATTTAATTAATTATTTTTAACAAAATGCAAAAAACATTCAAAAATCAGAAAAAGACCAAAAATAATAATTTTTATATTATAATTATTTTCATAAAAAATGCTTATAATTATTTAGCTTTAATTTAGGTTTATTAAATGTTTTTCATAATAAAAATCCAAACATAGAATTTAGGTTTAATAACTTTTTATTTTCTTTTTTTAATTTCCCTTTTTTTCAGAATAATAATATTATTTATTTATTTTCATAAATTAAAAATTGTACATAAATTAATTTAGAGTTAAATTAGATTAAAAGTGAATATTTTCATAATAAACTTAAAAAACATTAGAACTAGGGTTTAGCATTAAAATTTTAATTAATTTTTTCTTTTTTCTTTTAAATCTAAAAAACACAAAAATACCATTTTTCATTTAATTTTAATTTTAGATAACTTAATTATTTTAATTCCTTTAAAGGGTCCAACGCCCTCGCATTGATTATTTTCTTTTTCGCGCGTTTCATTTATTTCTTTTGTGAATATAATGTACTTGTACCAAAGCCATGTAATAGCTATTAGACATTTCTTTTCTGCAATTTATTTTAAATCGGGTCTGGATTAATTTGGCGTTGTAGACCCGCGCCCTTTGTAATAGCGTAGGACTTTTATCTTTTCCGCACTTTAAATTCCCGCACTTATAACTGTTAACAATAACATGAAAGAATGAATGCCCAAAAATAAAATCGAATTGTTAGATCACCAATGCATGACAAGACAAAACAATAAACTGAAAATGACACACAATTCACACACCACCCCTAGGGTACGCCTCACTGTTGCCTTTCGAAAGGTGATCGTCGAGTAGAGGACGTCTTAGTAAGTCCTCATGATCCGGGAACCTGGCATGAGGGTAGCTTCTAAGGTGTCTTCCTATTGCTCTGGTGATCACCATGTCCCTACAAACTCGAATTGACCCGAACACCTCCAACGGTGGTGCTACCTACCTCTCAATGGTGGGATGGCACTACTTTAAAGGACATTTACACAGACGAATTCCTTAGGGTAGGTAGGTTCTCAAGGATACTTGCTCTAATTTCAAACAAAAATACTTTTCACACCAACACATTTTCAAAAGCTTTCAAAGCAAACTTTTCAAACACTCTGACGTACGAGTCGAACTGAAATTTTTCAAAGAAACTTTTTAAAACCCACAATTGAAAAGCAAGCAAACATTTTTGAAAACACAATGAGCAAGTACCTAAGAGCCCATGGATAACCATGGATAGAAAGGGTGCTAACACCTTCCCTTTCTATAACCTACCTCCCGAACCGAGAGCAATCTCTTTAAAGGAATTTTTCTGTGCTTTTGTCCTTTCCATTTGGAGAAAATAAAAGACGGTGGCGACTCTTGCTTCCGCGACATTTCGTGAACCAGCGTTAAACAGTCAGTTCCAGATCCACCGATCACAGAACTGGCGACTCTGCTGGGGACAAAAACTTAAAGTGAGGTATACCTTAGGGCTAGGTCATAACTATGTTTTCAATTGTTTTCCTTGTGTGCTTTAAATTGTGGGTTGCTTGGGAGTTCTATAGATCCTAACCCGGATCTGGGGGATACTTTCTTAGAAAGTAGCAACAAGGCTGTGAGGGAACTGTGCGGGGTATACCGACATGGTTGAAACAGTCTGCTACGTTGATGTGGCACTTTGGTGTGTACCGGTAACCCTTGAGTTCAGTCAAGGAGAGTACGGGGCCTCCATGTGGTGTCATGAAGCATCAACAGACCTTAGGAACCTTAATTGAACCATCTTGGCCTCTTTAGGGTAGTGAGATAACTGACTTTGGTGCAGTCCGAGGTTGGTTGATACTCGATACTACACTCAATTGAGGGTTGCTTTCCTGGAATATTTCGGTCGCCAGTTCAGTGGCTAAATCGAAACGATGAACAATGAAAGCAATCCCGTGATATTGGGAACCTTAGAACCCGGTTACTTTGATTAGGACAGGTTGAACCCACCAACTTCAATAGGGTAATACCTAGACTCCATGCTGGCCTAAACTTTAAGGGTTTCTCTTGTGTGACTTGTGTGCCTTCCTACTTGAACTACTTGCATGCTTATTACCTGACATTTGTCTCTTGCAGGTTGTGTTTGTAGTCCTTAATTAAGACTCATAACAGGGTATCCTAAGTTTCTTGCAGGTTTTTGCAGTCCTTAATTGGGACTCATAACAGGGTTACTCACATTACCCCATGCATATCATGACATCATACCATTGCATACATCCTAACCCATTTCAAGGATCTCAAGGGCTTGTGATACAGGTCATATAAATCAAACATCTAGCAAGGGGCAAAGAGGATTTATTTTCCTCTAGCCAATGTTGTCAGAGGCTATGACCCACTTGATATGGTGAGCTCTGACTCCTGAAGAAGGTTCCCTAACCAAGGTTGTTTGGAAATCAAAACCAGACATGATGACTAAAGTCAGGGGCTATGACCCACTTGATATGGTGAGCCTTTGACTCTTGAAGGAGAGTTCTCAATAACATGGGTGTCCTTCAATCAAGCTCTAAATTCCAATGCTAACAAATTTTCTTGTTTACCCCGCGAGATCCTTGAAAACATTGCATGCATATCATACTCATCCTTACATAACAGGTATCTTTGTTACAGGTCACTTACCATCTCCGCTGTTTATTTCAGCAATGGCTTCCCAACAAGACCACCAGGACCTTCTTGCTCAAGGGGCTCGGTTCGGGGAAATCCTTCTGAATCTATCCAAGGGGCAGGAGGAACTAAGGACACTTCTCATGGAGACCTTTGTCAGGAACAGTGCTGAGGATGAAAGGCTGAAACACCTACAAGCTGAGATGGATGCTATGAAAGCCCAAATGCTGGGGCAGAGGAACGCCATTCAGGGTTTAACTCAAAGACAGGATGAGCTCGGGATTCTCGTCAACAAACTGCTTCAGGGTAACCAACTGGGGCAAACATCTAAGGGTGAAAAGCCAATCATCGTTCAACCACTTTTGAGACAAAGAGGCAAGGAGAAAACTCCTCATATGGCTCCAGTATCACCAATTCAGCAACAACTTCACCAACTTCAGACAGACAAGCCCAGGAGGCAGTTCACCCCGCTCAATATGTCGCTGTTTCAAGCTTTACAACGCCTGTTGAGATTGAACCTGATCACATTAAGGGCTCATCCCCAGAACCTCAACACAGCACATCCTGCTTATGATCCCAATAAAAGGTGTGCCTACCACTCTGCCTGTCCAGGACATGATGCAAACGAGTGTTGGGCTTTGAAAAACAAGATCCAGGACCTGATTGATGAAGGAGCACTGGAATTCACACAAGATGGTCAGGCTGAATTTTTCTACCATCCCTCCAAGGCTCACCATTTGAAGTGACAAGCCCTGAGACTAGAGATTTTTGATCATTCGAATGTTCAAGTTGCAGTTTTCTCTTGTTCAAACATTTACTCATTGTTAAAACATTGTTATTTCATTAATGCATCGCTTATGTCTATTTTTGAAACAATATATTCGTATTCACTATATGCAAATTATTTTCATATTTTTTCTGATGTTAACTCTCGATTAATAATTCTAAGCCTCTTGAGGGAGGATGACGAAAACGATACCACGATCATTACATTATGCTTTTGAACAGACCCCGCTGGTAAGGTACAGGCATTGTTTCAATCCCTAAACACTGGAGCTATAAGGATGATAAACCCTCGTCAACCCATCTGAGCCAAAGAAGTAGGAGTTTTTATTTTCGAAAATTGAAACCTTTTATCATAACCCGGGGCAGGGTAGTCTTCTCAGTTGATCCAAGTGCATAACGAATGGCACCAAAGAGATCCTTACGAAAAACAGTGATGGCTCAGAACAATCAAAAGGACAGGCAGTCATTATCAAAAAAATTCATAAACGAAAAAGCCCAAAAAGTCTAAACCTACAAAGGGGACTTATGAAACTGGGGCATCCCGCTGACTGAAATTCCAAAAAAGGAAACAGTTCAGGCAAAAAAATAGGGATAACAAAATCAAAAAGAAAGAGGTCCCACAAACCCTCGACAAAAGATGATGACTGCCTATTCAGAATAAATCATCAATATCCGAACCATCACTGGAAAATCAGAACAAAGACTCAAACTAAGTCTAACCTATGATCAGCTGAGTTTAGGTTTGGAGAACATCACGAAGACCGGGTGGGTACAAATAATTCGAGCCTTTATCCTTTGTTTCTTAAACCGTGAACCAAGCCACGTTATAACCCTTAAAAGTCCTAGCTGAAGCATGGGTTAGTTCGAAAGCATACCGTACGAAAGGTATCCTGACTCCTTAAGGCTTACGGTAAAATACGGAGTTGACATCACGTTTTACAAACAATCATTTGATTTATGAAAGAAAATACATTTTCAAAATCTTTGAGACAGACATAAGCTTTGCATTTTTAACATAACTTTGTTTGCATATGACTTTTTGTTTGAACAGCAAGGAAATTCGCACGACGAATGCCTAATGAACAGAAGTACCTCTAATCAAGGGGCATGGCATGACTATTATCCATCATCTGGGGCAGTTAAGTCAAGATTCGGAGAATCTCTCAAAAAGGCCAACCAGCCTGGGGCAAATCTCCGTCTAATTCACTTGGGGCATTGGACGATCAAGCGAAGATCTTCTGGTGGCATGACAAAACAATTTCTAACAGGGGCAACTCCCTACATGCTGAAAGCACGGACATAGTCGAAAAATACTACGCACAATCAAAGACCTGCTAGGTTGACACACCTAGGCAAAAATAAGGGCTTCCCGGCGAACCAAAAGGGTTCGGGCAAAATGTGGGATGAAATGAAAAAATCTGTACACCCGGTGGACTGAAAACCCGAAAGGGCGGTCCAGGCAAAAAATTAGGGATCAAAGCGTACGACTATGTCCTGTCACCTCGTCACCTGCCTACTAGAAGAAGGTCTGTCCATCAACAAGCTATCAGCACCTCACAGGTCTTCCTCTCCCACATCAGAAACAGGGGCAATAAGGAGTCGTCTAAAGCAATCTAATTGTTCGGTCCTCCAAGGTACCAAGGTAGGTTCAGCTGAAGAACATAACCAGACATCTTAAATTCCCCAGAGAGTGAGACGGCAAGTCAGTGCATTCTTCCCCAAACAAAGTTAACAAGTCTCAAGGAAATTGGGTATCCTCCAGCAGATCCCAATATTCCCCAGCAACATACATGCATTCTTAACAAGCATCCCCGGCAGCCTTGGTCTAAAGATTGTTCCCCCGGCGGCATACATCAACGTTCAAAGGAATCACTTCCCCAACATATCAAAACTATCAAAATTTCCCCAGGAGAGTCCCATCCAAGTTCCCCAGGATAGATGAAATTCATCTCCCCAAGCAGTAAGCGTATCCCCAGTAAATTCTGGAAGCTTATCCTTCACAGGACCCGAACGCGTCGTCTGGCTTGATTTAAAGAGTTATTTCCTCAACAGGATATAACTGGGTTATCCTCAGCCAAAAGCCAAGGGAAGGTCGTCGTCAACGTAGTTCTTTCCTATCCCCAGCGAAGTCTATTCACACTTCCAATACCACAACGGTATCCCCAACAGAGTTACTATCAACATTCAGCAAGGCATCACTCTTCCCACAGAGTATTGCTTCCCAGCATGGTCACTAGAGTATCTTTTCTCCCCGCAGAATCCTCCATTTGCCAAGTTTATTCCGCAACGGAGTCATCTTCTCCTACCGGTATTCTTGCAATTATCATCCCCAGCGGAAGCAAAAGCTTATTCTTCAACATCAGCCCAGGATACGACTTCCCGGCACCCGTCAAGAATTCACTTTCCTAGACAAAAACATACATAAAACATCACATACATCATTATAGCATGCATGTACACATCATATCACACAAATCTCATTTATGTTGAGAACATCATTGCTTGATCCATATCATGCATTGCATATGACTGACTTTTATCTTTCAGGAAAGATCCAGTTAAGTTCTCAAGCTACATTTCAAGACCTAGACCGGTTCAGTTAAATCATCCCAAGATTTTCCTGATGCTTATCCCAGTCAAAGGCCTTCTCTGGTTCAGTTAAATCGTCCCAAGATTTTCCTGATGCTTATCCCTTTGAAGACATTTCAAGACCTAGACCGGTTCAGTTAAATCATCCCAAGATTTTCCTGATGCTTATCCCAGTCAAAGGCCTTCTCTGGTTCAGTTAAATCGTCCCAAGATTTTCCTGATGCTCATCCCTTTGAAGACATTTCAAGACCTAGACCGGTTCAGTTAAATCGTCCCAAGATTTTCCTGATTGCTTATCCAGTCAAAGGCCTTCTCTGGTTCAGTTAAATCGTCCCAAGATTTTCCTGATGCTTATCCCTTTGAAGACATTTCAAGACCTAGACCGGTTCAGTTAAATCGTCCCAAGATTTTCCTGATTGCTTATCCAGTCAAAGGCCTTCTCTGGTTCAGTTAAATCGTCCCAAGATTTTCCTGATGCTTATCCCTTTGAAGACATTTCAAGACCTAGACCGGTTCAGTTAAATCATCCCAAGATTTTCCTGATGCTTATCCCAGTCAAAGGCCTTCTCTGGTTCAGTTAAATCGTCCCAAGATTTTCCTGATGCTTATCCCTTTGAAGACATTTCAAGACCTAGACCGGTTCAGTTAAATCATCCCAAGATTTTCCTGATGCTTATCCCAGTCAAAGGCCTTCTCTGGTTCAGTTAAATCGTCCCAAGATTTTCCTGATGCTCATCCCTTTGAAGACATTTCAAGACCTAGACCGGTTCAGTTAAATCGTCCCAAGATTTTCCTGATTGCTTATCCAGTCAAAGGCCTTCTCTGGTTCAGTTAAATCGTCCCAAGATTTTCCTGATGCTCATCCCTTTGAAGACATTTCAAGACCTAGACCGATTCAGTTAAATCGTCCCAAGATTTTCCTGATTGCTTATCCAGTCAAAGGCCTTCTCTGGTTCAGTTAAATCGTCCCAAGATTTTCCTGATGCTTATCCCTTTGAAGACATTTCAAGACCTAGACCAGTTCAGTTAAATCGTCCCAAGATTTTCCTGATTGCTTATCCAGTCAAAGGCCTTCTCTGGTTCAGTTAAATCGTCCCAAGATTTTCCTGATGCTTATCCCTTTGAAGACATTTCAAGACCTAGACCGGTTCAGTTAAATCGTCCCAAGATTTTCCTGATTGCTTATCCAGTCAAAGGCCTTCTCTGGTTCAGTTAAATCGTCCCAAGATTTTCCTGATTGCTTATCCAGTTGAAGACATTTCAAGACCTAGACCGGTTCAGTTAAATCGTCCCAAGATTTTCCTGATTGCTTATCCAGTCAAAGGCCTCTCTGGTTCAGTCAGATCGACCCTAAGATCTCCCTGATTCTTATCCCAGTAGAAGACACCCCAGATTTTTTCTCAATGAGCGGTTTTGAAGTTAAAGTCGCCCAAGGTTCTCTTACCATTCATGCTAAGGTAGTAACCATACCTGGTTCTTTCATCGCCGTTTGAAGCTCCAGACTCAGCTCCTGTAACCAGTCAGGACACATCTATACCAGGCATCTAAAAATCAGCTCCTGCAACGTGTCAGGTACTCATTTTCTGTTTTGCAGGTATGCGGGTTCTTCGCTAAGAAATCTCCTACGCAATCAAACATCCAGATGGCATCTATAAGCCCATTCCACCATCACTGCTAACATGTGAGCGCAAATTTCTGGGCACTCTAGTGTCCAATCTTCTTTTACCCTCGGATTACGAAAGGCACGTCAGCCAATCTGCATCCTCAGGTCTAAGAAGATTGAACAGGGGCAACTGTTATACCCCAAAATTTGCCCTCCCATATTCCTCAAGAAATTGCCAAGCCAAGCTAGAAAATTCCCCAAGGGTTGCACAGTGTAACAGTCTCCCATACAGTCAAAACTAGGGTTTTGAGTCTGATCAAGAAAAGGTAGTTTTCAAAGGCTCAATCAAGTCTCATATGCTTACAAACATGGTCAAACATCCTCATATCAAGTTTCAAGGCATTCAGCTCAAGATTGCACAGTCAAAACCCTAAATTGCACTACAGTCAACTGTAGGGGCAAAATGGTCATTTGGCAGTCAAAAGTTCAAATTTTTGGTCAACATATCATTTTGAAGCCACAAACATCATTTGATCAATGCTTGATCAAGATTCTCAAAATTTGGCTCAGAAATCATCAAAGATGCAAAAGTTGTTATATTTGGACAGCTGAAAAAGTCAACTGAAGTTGACCAGGGCATAACTTTCACATGGATTATCAGAAAAATTCCATCCAAAGCTCATTTTGAAGAGAAAGACATTTCCTACAACTCATCTTCATACTTCAAGTCAAAGAAATGCTCTCACAAAAAGTTATCAATTTCAACATTATAGGTCATTTTCAAAAGTCAACAAAAAGGGACTTTAAGTCAAAGGCCATAACTTGAGATTGGTAAATCAAAATGACATGGGACCAAAGGCATTGGTTAAAGGACTCAAAGACCTTTCCAAAATGTCCAAGAACATGTGAAAAGCTTAAAAATTGAGCAAGTTATGCCTTGTAGAAGTTGGGAAATTTTTGTGAAATGGCAAAAGTCAACTATCCTTGAAACTCCAATTTTTGACAAAAGGGCCCCATTTTTTCCACTTGGTCCATCCTTGTCATGCCACACACGTGTCCCATGGTTAATTTCAAGACCAAATATTGATTTTTTTATTTTATTTAATTTTTGATAATTTAATTCATTTTAAATCTTTGAAAATTCAAATAAAATTTAAAAACCAATGGAATAGTGTCATGTGAACTTGGACAATTTCTATGTATCATGGGCCAATTCAAAAACTCAGGCTAGGGTTGATTTGCACACTAAGTCTAGGTTTTGGCTAAAAAGGAGGAAAAATGGTTAAGAGTAAGAACCCTAGGACTAATTCCCTCCTAAGCATGGATTAAGGTCAAATAGCAAGCCAATTCTATTCCATTATGATCACTAAGTCAAACCCTAACCATAGGAGACCATATGCTGCGCTGAAGAGCCATTGGACAATTTGAAAATTTAGCCATATAAGCCAAATCTGAAATCAAGGTTAGGGGAGTTTTCAAGCCTTAATTCTTTTTCCATAAGCATCCTTAAGCATTCCTGAAGGTGTTCCAATCGAGATCAATCACAAAAGCTCAAAGAATTAGGGTACAGAACTCAAGAAAATTCCATGGAAACTTCAAAATCGTATTCTATATTTTACGCATTTTCATGACATTTCATTGATTGATTCGTGTTCCTCATGATGTTCTAAAGCTAACCATACTAATTAATTTCATTTTTGAGCAATACATGCGATTTGGCCATGAACGATAGTTAGGGTTACAGGTTTCTTGAATTGGGGCTTTGGCATAAGGGAAAAATTAGGACTCAGAAGCACCATGGTTGGATTCAGTGCCTCAAGACGAAGACATCTTGACCCTCGCGCCTAATTTCTGATCACCATAGCGCTAGTCGCTATTTCTCCATAGCCTGCCTAACACCACGGTTGCAAAACCGTTGCTTATTTGCTTTGTTTTACAGGGACGAAGAAGAAGGACTCGTGGCATGCAGGGATTGGGGAGATTTGAATTTCGCGCGCGCCCCAAGTGTTGTGCCATTTTTCCTTTATATTATTTATTTGACGTTATATATTAAATGAAACACAAATGGCTCAGTGGCCAAGGATACGCGCATGTGACCTTCAAGACCTGGGTTCAAGTCCCAGGTCTACACAATTTCATATTATTTTTCACTTCAAGTTTCCATGCAGCGCTGATGTTAAGTCACACCATATCCTCTCATCATCAAGCCCACACGTATCCCCTGAAGATGGAATCAATGGCATGGATCTGAGGAACACTATAAGCCCCAGTCAAAGCATCACACAAGATTGGAAAAGTCAAACGAATTCAAGCAAATGGGCCAGAAATCCCAGGCCTGAACCTCCTGATTTGGGGACTACCCCCCCCTGGTTTGCCTTATTATTTTTATTTTTTTATTCTTTCTTCAATTTTTCCTTTTATTTCTTTTTGCTATTTATTTAATTAATTATTTTTAACAAAATGCAAAAAACATTCAAAAATCAGAAAAAGACCAAAAATAATAATTTTTATATTATAATTATTTTCATAAAAAATGCTTATAATTATTTAGCTTTAATTTAGGTTTATTAAATGTTTTTCATAATAAAAATCCAAACATAGAATTTAGGTTTAATAACTTTTTATTTTCTTTTTTTAATTTCCCTTTTTTTCAGAATAATAATATTATTTATTTATTTTCATAAATTAAAAATTGTACATAAATTAATTTAGAGTTAAATTAGATTAAAAGTGAATATTTTCATAATAAACTTAAAAAACATTAGAACTAGGGTTTAGCATTAAAATTTTAATTAATTTTTTCTTTTTTCTTTTAAATCTAAAAAACACAAAAATACCATTTTTCATTTAATTTTAATTTTAGATAACTTAATTATTTTAATTCCTTTAAAGGGTCCAACGCCCTCGCATTGATTATTTTCTTTTTCGCGCGTTTCATTTATTTCTTTTGTGAATATAATGTACTTGTACCAAAGCCATGTAATAGCTATTAGACATTTCTTTTCTGCAATTTATTTTAAATCGGGTCTGGATTAATTTGGCGTTGTAGACCCGCGCCCTTTGTAATAGCGTAGGACTTTTATCTTTTCCGCACTTTAAATTCCCGCACTTATAACTGTTAACAATAACATGAAAGAATGAATGCCCAAAAATAAAATCGAATCGTTAGATCACCAATGCATGACAAGACAAAACAATAAACTGAAAATGACACACAATTCACACACCACCCCTAGGGTACGCCTCACTGTTGCCTTTCGAAAGGTGATCGTCGAGTAGAGGACGTCTTAGTAAGTCCTCATGATCCGGGAACCTGGCATGAGGGTAGCTTCTAAGGTGTCTTCCTATTGCTCTGGTGATCACCATGTCCCTACAAACTCGAATTGACCCGAACACCTCCAACGGTGGTGCTACCTACCTCTCAATGGTGGGATGGCACTACTTTAAAGGACATTTACACAGACGAATTCCTTAGGGTAGGTAGGTTCTCAAGGATACTTGCTCTAATTTCAAACAAAAATACTTTTCACACCAACACATTTTCAAAAGCTTTCAAAGCAAACTTTTCAAACACTCTGACGTACGAGTCGAACTGAAATTTTTCAAAGAAACTTTTTAAAACCCACAATTGAAAAGCAAGCAAACATTTTTGAAAACACAATGAGCAAGTACCTAAGAGCCCATGGATAACCATGGATAGAAAGGGTGCTAACACCTTCCCTTTCTATAACCTACCTCCCGAACCGAGAGCAATCTCTTTAAAGGAATTTTTCTGTGCTTTTGTCCTTTCCATTTGGAGAAAATAAAAGACGGTGGCGACTCTTGCTTCCGCGACATTTCGTGAACCAGCGTTAAACAGTCAGTTCCAGATCCACCGATCACAATGATTAAACTATTTCCAAGATCATATCAATTAGAATATCTCCCTTTACCTGACATATTGGGATAATATATCCCACAAAGAAGCAAGCTCTTTGTGATCCCCCATTGGATATTTTTCCTACGTCAACAATCTTCGTGTTCAAAACCAGTATCAGGAAATCACGTTAGCATCACGCCCTACGATCATGAGACAATCAGCCTTAGCAACCCCTCTACACTTTAATTATCCACGACCCATCATAGGCGCATCCGTCAAGAGCATACTAGTCTACATAAATCATTATCATGCATTCATTAGGTCACTTCGATCCTGAATCAAGGTATACATATCATCTCATCCATCTGACAAATTCTGACAGAATGGATCTAATTAAGAGCCCAATCTCATTTGGAGTCTACCCTTAAGCCCAATTCTCATTGGCACATCAAAAGTCCAACATCCATTAACGCATGTCCAAGTCGCTCATTACACGCATTGGTCAATCATTACATACTACGTATTAATACTTGCATCTGGATGCATACATGACATATCATCCACCAAGACTTAGGACCCCTCTCCCCCGTAAAAATCCAGAGTTAATTTCTAGAGGAGTCACTATTCTTAATCCGAGTGTAATCTCCAGCTAAGTCGGTAGCATTTATTTTACTATCCCTCCTAGTGAGTCTGTCTAACAAGTGTTCTTTCTCAAACTAAATCATAAGAAGCCTTACGTAATTTCCATCCATTTAAGACATGAGCATCCTCACACAATGTTCTTCGGTCTTCCATATGTAAGCAGTCTTATGTAAAAGTCGTGAGCAGCCTCACACTTCCCAATCACCCGATCGACGTCTTCTTGTGACCCCACCAATATTAGCGACCTTGTTGTTTGTTTCACCTTTCCAAGATTGATACTATTCCAGTAGCCTTACTGATGTTGGTGTAAAGCCCAATTCCTGTCTGGAACATCATTTTGAAAGCCATGTTCCTGTCTGGCATATCATTTCAAAAGCCCAGTTCATGTCTGGCGCATCATTTCAAAATTCCAGTTCTTGTTTGGTAGTGTTCTAATTTCTGTCTAGAAGCTAATTTGTATCTCCAAGTTCTTGTCTGGTAGCCTATCTTGACATCTGCAGTTCAAATAACATGGGCATTGCATTTATCAATCATCACATCATTTCAATTTATAACATTATCATATCAAGCATACATACCATGCATCATGCATACATTAAGCATAATCAAATCAAACATGCATACATACATTACATTCAATCATATATTCCCATGAAAAACTGTGGAAAGTCTCAAGACATGCTTACCAGCTAAGACGCACTTAATTTTAAATCCAAGCTCAATACTATCCATTCATCTTGCTATCACTATAGCCACCTCGGTTGAGAAAGGAAACAACCGTTAAAGTACCGCTATCAAAATTTCACTAGGCATCTTACCTACGATTCATATCCAAGGCCTAGTCATCACTAGCCTTCAGGCATTGTACTTTCAATTATCAAATTCAAAATTTTCAAATCCAAACCTTTCAAAAATTAGACTTCATTTGGTTATCAAGCCTTGGTTGAGAATAGACACAACCGACGTCATCAACAAAACTTCAGTTTCAATCTTCAAACCTAGCATTCTTCATGCTAATTGAGTCTTGGTTGAGAATAGACATAACTGACGTCGTCATTCCGAGTTCCAAATAAAAATTTCAAACTCGCATCATTTATCCCCTAGGTTATGATAAATATGCAAAATTTGTAATATAACTTATTGCGTTTGTCTCTAAGCGATAATGAATTATCACGGTTGTGTTATTTACCCTCTAGGTCGTGATAAATACACAATTCTATCCTCGTATTATCTATCCTCTAGGTATTGGTTGTGTTACTTATCCTCTAGGTCGTGATAAATACACAATCCTATCCTCGTATTATCTATCCTCTAGGTTGTGGTAGGTATGCGAATTATCAGGGTTGTGTTATTTATCCTCTAAGTCATGATAAATACACAAGCCTATTTGCGTATTATGTATCCTCTAGGTTGTGGTAGGTATGCGAAAATCTATGGTTCATTTTGTCAGTCTCTAAGTGGTAACAAATTATCAGGTTTATGTTATTTATCCTCTAGGTTGTGATAAATACACAAACCTATACTCATGTTATCTACCCCCTAGGTTTGGTAGGTACGCAAAAATCTGCGATATAGTTCACTATGTTAGTCTCCATGCAACAATGGATTATTAAACTCTGTGTTATTCATACCCTAAGGTTGCGATGAGTATACAGAATTTGTGTTAAGATTACTATGTTAGTCTCGAAGCATTAGTAACTCAATTTTCAAACTTGTGTTATTCACCTCCTAGGTCATGATAAATACGCAAAAAATCTACGATCACTTTTCTAGGCATAGGCGAGTTATTTGCATCATCATATCTAGATCAATCATATTTCTTGCTCTAACTATGGTAAGATGATACATCATCATCTTTGCTTATATTTCTTCATCCTCCTGGATATGTTGTACAATGTATCCTTATAATCTTTGGTCCAAATTTTGGGGTCTTCCATTATTTAATAACCCTCCAATCCGAATGTGCGAAACATCGTATACTCGCACGCCATGTGTCGTTTGGGGAGTGGTTGAAAATAAGTGGAGCATATTTGTTGAAAAGTTAAACAAGATTTGTTTTCTACTGATATGAAATGTTTAGTTTATGGCTTTCCATCTCTCACTATTATTATATTTGTCTTTTTTTTTTACAATTACTATATAATTATAGTACTATTTGATATGGTATTTTGTTTGATTTATTTAGTAGATTTAGTTTGGTTAATTTTATTTGGTTTAACTTTAATTTATTGCATCTTTTTTAATTAGTTATCATAAATAATAAAAATAATAAAGGTATAAAATACAAGAAATCTAAAAATATGTTTTTTATTTTATGTAATTTTAGGTGAATAATTAGTTTTTCGATTTAATTATAATATTAAAACTTCTAAAAATCACCATATATCAAATCAATTACGTCGCTTAGAGCGATTTAATTCTGATGAAAACTCGACTTTCTTCGACGATTCAAAATTAATTTAAAACAGCTAACGAATTCAAATCATTTTTTTCACTAACATAATAAAACCTCAAGAAATTTTCTGAAAAAGGATTAAGGAAAATTACTATCAAAATTAATTGTGAACTACATCTACAATCACTCACTTTTCAAACCCATACAAGGTTCAAGGATAAATTCAAAAGCAATTTTATGCAATCCTATAAAAAACACCAACTAAACACTGTGAATTAGAAAATGGGACTTTGATTCCTTATAAGAGGATACATATGCATACGACTTCAAAACCGTGGAGATTCCTCTAATTAAATATTAAAACCATTTCCCAAAATATGCAATATCTAGAAACCTTAACTACCAAATTCCCGTTTACCCTTGAACTAAAAATGGACCCCCTTAAGAACAAGGGATATGAAAGGTGCCTAACACTTTCCCTTCGTCTAACCAAACTCGCGAATTTAGAATCTCTAATAAAATTAGGGTTATCTGTTTATTTCCTTCCTTAGGATAAAAATTAATGGTGGCGACTCTTTATATTTTTTGTCGGTTATTACACAATGCAAGGTGAATGTCTCGGAGGATAGAGACATATGTATTTTCTTTTCAAAAGAAAAAAATGTTATATGTGAAGTGTTGTACCCAAAAATTTTCACTCTCACTTATCCAATTCATGGGAAAATCATCACCGTTCATGGAGAAGAAGAGTATATGGTCAACCATCTAAATTCCTTCAGATATGTGGAACTAGATGGTGAATTTATTGAAACTCCATTCTAGCACTTTGAAGAAGTCCTGCAAACTGTGGCAGTAACCAAGGCTGTGTCTCAAGTTCCCAAGATCACAAGGCCTCCACTCAAGATGTCATCTTTGAAGGATGCCAAGGAAGTTATACAAGAAGGTGGGTGCACTATTTGGGGTCAACTCCCAGATATCCCATAAAAATTTGACAAATTTGGTTTGGGTTTCACTTCAGGTGCCCAAAAAGTTATACGCCGCGCTCGTGCCAGAGGACCACCCTTGAAGATCAGCAACCGCGAAGTCAATGCAGTAGAGGATGATGAAGACAACTATGACCTGGAGGATTGGATTTTCCTAACTGTTAGTGGAGGGATCAGTAATTGGGAAGCTACAGATTTCGTCCCAATCACTTTTATCCCACAGTAATTTGTCTTTAAATTTTGTCAGATCTGTAATATTAAAACAATTCAGACTCTTAAAACCTTGTGTCTTACGCGAGGCACAATGGTTCATTTGTAAGGGTTATTATCTCATTTCCATATGACATCAATGAATCATGGACGTTTTTTGCATACAAGCTTTGTGCTCATTGTTTTTATTTTTACATTTTCATTCCTTTCAAAGATAGTTATACTCTTGCACACAGTCACACTCACAATGCAGGTCAACATCCATTCGGGATCCTATGGGTAACGATTTTGCTATGGCCTTCTGTGAGTCTGAAAATCTAATCTACCAAGCCGAAGACGAAGGTGAGGAAGATTGTGAAGTACCAGGGGAACTCGCCAGGTTACTGCAACAACAAGAGAGGACCATTCAGCCCCACGAAGAACCAGTGGACACAATCAACCTAGGTACCGAAGAAGACAAAAGAGAGGTCAAGGTGGGTTCCAACCTAGAACCCAGTGTCAAAGAGCGTCTGACTCAGTTGCTGCACGAGTATGTTGAGGTTTTTTCCTGGTCGTATGAAGACATGCCAGGACTTGATGCAGATATCATGGTACATCGTCTACCAACAAAAGAAGACTGTCCACCAGTAAAACAAAAGGTCTGTCGCATGCGACCAGACATGTCAGAGAAAATCAAAGTAGAAGTCGTGAAACAATTCAACATTGGATTCTTGGCCGTCACCTCCTATCCGCAGTGGGTTGCCAATGTCGTTCCCGTGCCCAAAAAAGACGGCAAAGTACGAATGTGCATGGACTACAGAGATTTGAACAGGGAAAGCCCTAAGGATGATTTCCCACTTCCCCATATTGATGTTCTAGTTGACAATACAGCACAACATAAAAAGTGTTTTCCTTTATGGAAGGTTTCTCAGGCTACAACCAAATCAAAATGGCGCCTGAGGACATGGAGAAAACAACCTTTGTCATACAGTGAGGCACATTCCGCTACAAGGTTATGCAATTCGGACTGAAGAATGTTGGAGCAACCTATCAGCGTGCCATGGTAGCTTTATTTCACGACATGATATATCATGAAATAGAGGTCTATGTGGACGACATGATAGCTAGATCTCAAATAGAGGAAGAGCATCTTGATCATTTATAGAAACAGTTTGAGAGGTTAAAGAAATATAAGCTGAGGTTGAACCCAAGTAAATGCACCTTTGGGGTGAGGTCTGGTAAACTCCTAGGCTTTGTCGTCAACAATAAAGGTATTGAGGTGGATCCTACCAAGGTGAAAGCAATAAAACAGATGCCTGCTCCTTGTACCGAGAAGGAAGTAAGAGGATTCTTGGGACGTTTAAACTACATTTCCAGATTCATTTCTCACCTGACAGCTACTTGTGAACCAATCTTCAAATTACTGAAGAAAGATCAAGTAGTCAAATGGAATGATGAGTGCCAAACTGCCTTTGACAAGATCAAAGAGTACCTACAAGAGCCTCCTGTTTTGATGCCACCAGTCGAGGGAAGACCATTGATCATGTATCTAACTGTTTTGGAAAATTCAATGGGGTGTGTGTTGGGACATCATGACGAGTCTGGCCGAAAAGAGCATGCTATTTATTACCTGAGCACAAATTTTACTGACTGTGAAATAAGATATTCACTGGTCGAGAAAACTTGCTGCGCTCTAGCATGGGCTGCTCGCTGGCTAAAACAGTATATGCTGACCCATACTACCTTATTGATATCCAAAATGGATCCAATAAAATACATCTTCGAGAAACCTACTCTTTTTGGGAGAATAGCGAGATGGCAGATGATCCTGACAGAATATGACATACAGTGTACTACCCATAAAGCAATAAAGGGTAGTGTACTAGCTAATCACCTTGCTCATCAAGTTGTGGATGACTACCAGTCTATGAAGTTCGAATTCCCAGATGAAGACATCATGATGGTAAACAACTGTGAAAAATTCAGATCATATGACGGACCTAAACAAGGATCCCGAAGGACCCTAGTTTTTGATGGGAGCATCAAACGCACTCTGCAATGGTATTGGTATTGTACTCATATCTCCTGAAGGATGTCACACTCCCTTTACGGCAAGACTCTGCTTCAATTATACAAATAAAATGGCAGAATACGAAGCGTGCATTTTTGGTCTCAAAGCTGCCATAGATTTGGGGATCAAGTCCTTAAATGTATTCAGAGATTCAGCTTTGGTCATAAGCCAGATCAAAGGGGAATGGGACACCAAACACTCTAACCTTATCCCTTATAAATAACATGTGTTGACATTGATCCCACATTTTGAGAAGATTACCTTCTAGCATTTCCCGCGAGAAGAAAATCAACTAGCAGATGCACTAGCCACAATGTCATCCTTGTTTAAACTTAAATTGGATAATGAGGCTCCTCAAATCACCATTGAACGAATGGACAAACCAGCTCACTGTCACGAGATTAATACTGAAGAAGTAGTGGACTAGCCTTGGTTTCACGAAGTCAAGAGGTATCTCGAGGTTCAAGAATATCCGGAAGGAGCTTCAGTCAATGATAAGAAGTTCTTAAGGAGATTCTCTGCTAAGCTCTTCCTTAGTAATGGCATTCTCTACAAACACAACCATGACTCTATTTTGCTCCGTTGCATAGACAAGGTTGAGGCAGAAAATATCATGGCTGAGTTACATGAGGGCACTTTTGGCACCCATTCCAGTGGGCATACGATGGCAAAGAAGATCCTACGGGAAGGTTATTACTGGTCTACCATGGAAGCAGATTGCTATCAACACTCTCGAACCTGCCACAAGTGTCAGGTTTATGCTGACAAGGTGCACGTACCTCCAATTCCTCTGAATGTCTTGACGGCTCCTTGGCCCTTTGCTATGTCGGGCATCGATATGATTGGGGAGATCAAACCAATGGCCTCCAATGGACACCGCTCCATCTTGGTGGCCATTGACTATTTTACAAAGTGGGTTGAGGCAGCCTCTTTCGCTTCCGTAACTAAGAATGTTGTAGCCCGGTTCATTAAATAGAATCTCATCTGTCGGTATGGTATCCCAGAGAGGATCATCAAAGACAATGGTACGAATCTAAACAATACTATGATCATCTCTCTGAGCGAGCAATTCAAGATCCATCATCAAAATTCTTCCCCTTACCAGCCAAAGATGAATGGTGTTGTCAAAGTCGCAAATAAGAATATCAAAAAGATCATACAGAAAATGACAGTCACATACAAAAACTGGCATGAGATGCTACCATTCGCTCTCCACGGGTATCGTATCACAGCTCGCACATCAACCGGGGCATTACCCTACTCTTTGGTATATAGCATGGAGGTTGTCTTGCCTATTGAGGTCCAGATCCCCTCTCTAAGAATTATGCAAGATACAGGGCTGAATGAAGAAGATTGGATCCAAACTCGTCTTAATCAACTAAACTTGATTGATGAGAAAAGACTTACTGCTGTCTGTCATGGTCAAATGTATCAAAAACAGATGATCAAGGCTTTCAATAAAAAGGTCAGACGACAAGTGTATCAATTTGGGGATTTGGTGATCAAACGTATCATACTACCACAAGGTGATCCCAGGGGAAAATGGACTCCTACATACGAAGGACCATTTGTAATCAAAAGAATATTCTCTGGTGGAGCAATGATCTTGACCACCATGGATGGTGACGACCTGCCACACCCTGTGAACGCAGACACAGTCAAAAGATACTACGCATAAAGAGACCCGTTAGGTCGACACACCTAGGCAAAACAAGGGCATCCCGGCGAACCAAAAGGGTTCAGGAAAAAATTAGGGATAAAATAAAAAAAATCTGTACACCCGACAAGTTGAAAACTCGAAAGGGTGACTTGGGCAAAAAAGAGTATCCCGGTGGACTGAAAACCCGAAAGGGCGGTCCAGGCAAAAGTTAGAGAATTAAAGCGTATGACTATGTCCCGTTGGATCACCTTACTGATAAACTAGAAAACTCAGAGGTTCTGATCAATTCAATCAACTTCAGACAAGGAAACAAATATACAAGATGCTCAGAGAAACGAAAGCTATAGCAGAATGGGAACCCCATGGGATTATTGCACATAGCTATCTTTTCTTTATATCAAAATTTTCATTTTTTTTTACGATGGCATTATCTTACTAGAATGTTTGTCTCATTGTACAAAAATACTTACTCAAAGTCAATACAAAATTATCCCTTTGGAAGTGCAAAACTATCTGGTTTTCTTTACTCTTGTGTTTTGTTTACAAAAACGTCCAATGATATATTGTTGAACATATGCATTTGAACATAATTACTTTTTACAAATAAACGAAATAGAAAGATAGTCACTGATGGCTTTAAGAGACAGAGAAATCTCTCTAAGCTCTTTCCATGAAATCCCCCACAGTGTGCAGTTTAATCCCCAGCGAAATAAAACTTCCAGTTATCACTCCCCAGTAGAAATCGTCCAATTTCTCAGGATTCCCCAACAGGATTTTACAAGCAGTACACGACATTTCCCTTACAACAGAGTTTATGTCTCTAAATGGAAATTCATCAACACTTCAACTTCACAACATGAAGACTTACACTCCATATCCTTAGCACCAGTCAGGGATTTTATTTCCCCCTATCCAACAACAGTGCATCATATTAGCTCACATACGCATACATCGCATCCATATATCATAAACATCGATATCACGAATGCATATATCACAATCTCATTGTACCATACATTTCATACATCATGACATTTCATACAACTAATGTTTTTTACCCTTTTCAGGATAAGATTAATCAATAGATACCATTAACAATGTTCAAGCTTTCAAATACAGTTCAGATACGCTCTAGACACGGATGCCATTCTGATACTCATTCAAGATTCAAGCTTTTAGATACAGTTCAGATACGCTCCAGACACTGATGCCATTCTGATACTCATTCAGATTCAAGCTTTCAGATACAGTTCAGATACCCTCCAGATACGAATGCCATTCTGATACTCATTCAGATTCAAGCCTTCAGATACATTTTAGATACTCTCTAAACACGAATGACATTCTGATACTCATTCAGTTTCAGCTTTCATATACAAGTCAGACATGCTCCAGATACGGACGCCATTCTGGTACTCATTCAGTTTCAGCTTACAAATACTGTTCATCAATCATCTCTAGATGGCATCTGCAAGTCCATCTCCGACAAACTTTAAATCATCCTTCCAAATGGCATCTGTAAGCCCATTCCCTTACCATCGACCATCACATCACCGAGTGCAAATTTCTGGGCACTCTAATGTTCAATCATCTCCCACCTTCGAGTCACGAATGGCAAATCTCACCAATCTAACTCTTCAGGTTTAAGAAGATTGAACAGGGGCAGCTGTTGTATCCCAAAATTTCCCCTATCACTTATCAATAATTTTCTCACAAGATCTCCTTTGGCTCAAGACTGCACTAGGGTTGATTAGCTCAAGACACCTCCTTAAGCATTGATGATCAAAATTAGGGTTTGAGATTGCACAAGGATATTGGAACTTTCAATACTTCATATGAATTTCATGGATCATTATGGACCTTCAATATTACTCATGTCAAGTTTCAAGCCTTGGATCACAATTTTGCTCAGTCAATTGAGCAGTTGACCTAAAAATCAGCTGTATTGGGAAAAAAGTTAACTATGGCCAATTTATAGTCAAACTTCATAATTCTTGATCCACATCAACAATTTAAACCCATATGTATCATTTGACCAAGTTTGGACCATAATTCCTAAAGAAATTTGATCAAATCTTCAAAAGGGCAAAATGGTCATAATTAGGGTTTTGACTGAGAAAGGGCAATTTCTGATTTTTGACCTAGCAAATGATCAATTGGTTTAAGGAATGATCTCAAGAGTCCAATTTCATCATTTTTACCTAATGACACGGCTCAAAACATTGCAAGTCCAATGGATTGACAGATGAATTTTCAGTCAGCTGATCAAAAGTCAACTGTATATTGAAAAGTCAAACTTTGACTTTTTGGTCAAAATCTAATTCCAAAGATCAAAATTCATCGAAACATGTCAAAATATGAAACTCATTCATCAAGAAATCCAAAATTCAAGATTTCATTTTGAAAAGTTAAAATTTCTAAACTTAGAAATTTTTCTAAGTGTTGGAAATTTCTTATTTTTTCATAACTTTGAGAAAAAATTTCACCATGATGCAAGGTGATTCAAGAGATACTTCCAACATGAAAGTTGTATATCTCCATGAAATCTAAAACTTTGCTTCACACAACTTCTTCCAAAAGTGCTTGGATCTGAAGTTATAATTTTAAGAATATGTGGTCATGAAACAAAACACTTAGTGAAATTTTGCCCTAATTTGGTCAGGATTTTGACCCAACTTCATGGAACTTTTTCATATAGTTCCAAGGTAAATCTTCAAAATAAATTCAAAGATTGGTTGTATAGAACATTACAAGCTTTCCAAAATGTCATAGAACTCCTTGATATCATTTTTGAGCAGGGAAAATCAAAGAGATGAAGTTAGGGTTTTATCACTTAAATTACAAGGCATTTTGTGATGAACAAAATTCAAATTCAAAGTTGTGCTGCATAAAATATACTTAGGATGCCTCAAAATTGTTAGGCACTCCCTAATTAATTTCTTGCACAGTAATTAGAGGTATCATTTCAAGCATTTAATGCAAGGCCATGCTTTATGTCCATTTTGGGAAGAAAGTGCACATTACCATTTTGATAAAGTGACTTTTTGCACAAAACTTGTTCTTGAGCCTTGCACTTGTTCTCTTATGATCATACAAATCCCATAACCCATAAGAAACTTGTTAGACACTTACAATCACTCAGCCCATGCTTGTACCTCACATTGAAACTTGGTTTCCCACTTTTCTTCAAAATCAAGTAACCTAGCAATTAGCTGAA
The DNA here is from genome assembly GCA_948472305.1 of Vicia faba. Lineage (NCBI taxonomy): Eukaryota > Viridiplantae > Streptophyta > Magnoliopsida > Fabales > Fabaceae > Vicia > Vicia faba. Next base: position 698,025,038 of record OX451738.1, on the reverse strand, counting down.
AACTTGTACTTCTGATTGTCCAAACCACTCCAATCCTTTTGCTTATATATATACAAACCATTTTCCATAAAATACACGGATGCTTAAGCCCTCAAACACTTTGAAATCAGAACTTGCACCAAAAACCTCCATTACTTGTCATTTCTGACCTTGAACTTCAAATACACAATCCACTCGTGTGTTTTCACTTTTAATCAATCACAAAGCTTTTATAACGCACATAGAAGCTATCCAAACCCTTACTACACAACTGTAACACCATTTGCACCATCCTCCATTTTCAAAAATAGGGGTCTGCAAGTGGGTTTCTACAGAACTCCTCAGCCACTTCCAGCTCAAGCTAAGCATCCCTTTAGCTTCTTGGGAACTTGAGGAAGCTAACCCAATCATTGGAACTCACTGAAAGCTGCTCAAACTTCAAACCCGATACCCTTTTGGAAGGTAAGTTTTCTAACTTTGGAAATTTTCATACATGCATCATCAATGATTTATTTGTGAACAAAATATGTAGATATCATTGCCCTAAAGCTAACCATGTTCATAGTTTTCATTAATTTTGTTTGAGCTTAGAGAATTTTAAGATTGAAATTTCTGAGATTTTTAGGGTTCAAATTAGGGCCAATACAATTCATGTTTGTCTTTAATCTATAGTTTTAATGCTTTACATTTATGAAATCATGAGGAAATTTGTTACAAGTTTCATGTTTACAGTTTTCATTTTTGTTGAGAAATGAACAAGTTACAGTTGGTCTGGCTGGAGGTTAAAGATGAAGTGTAAATAAGGGCACGTTTTGTATCATATATTTATTGTTTTGCTTATGTTAACGGATGTATAGCCACCCCAGTGGTAGAAGCACACGCGTGTAACCTTTGGGACCTGGGTTCGAGCCCCAGTGGTACCCTTTTGATTTTTTTTACATTATTTTGCTTTCTGACTCTTTTTTGGCAGACTCTGGGCTTCATCTTTAGGCCTTATGTTTTTTTGTTATATCTAACCCCCTGTTTCATTTACACACCCCTGACCCAGTTTTATTTTCTTTTTCTTATTTTATTTATTTATTTGTTTTCTTAAATATTTTTCTAATATTAAAAAATCATAAAAAATATAAAAATATTAGATTTTTATGTTGACATAGTTTTTTATTTTTCTCAATAAAAATTATTATATTTAATCAATACTTTATTTATTTTACTAATTATATTTGTAAATTTAATTAAAAATAGGTTTGACTTATTTTCTTTTACACCAATTAAAATATATTATTTTAATATAAAAAAGGCCAAAAATATTTTATAGCACTATAATTATTTTCAAGACAAAAATACCAAAAAATACTTTTCTTATAAACTTAATTTCTCTTTTAATCAATTAATAGATCTAGAGTTTCATTTAAAATCTTTCCTTAGTAAATTTAGGTTTTATTTTTAATTAATTATTTTCTTCTAGCTAATTAGGTTAAAAATCAAAACCCTTTTTCTCTAAAATCCAAACAAATACCCATTTTCTTCACATTTACATTCTTACATATTTATTCATTTTGTACATTATATTCATTTAATTTCTTGTACATTTGTATCAATTCAATATGGTTGTAATAGACTAATTAGGTTTATTTTCTTGCAATCCCCATTTATAATTTGTACACCCCCTCCCACAAGTATTGTAATAGCGTAGTAACTTTAAATTCCGCAATTTATCGCTTTACATACAATTGCTAGTAATTAGGGTTTGTATGGAAAGACTAAAACCAATCAAATAGAAAACCCTAATCAAAGACCAAATCAAGCAAGAAAAACAACACACTTGCACACAAGCACCCCCTAGGGTAAATCCACTTGGTTGCCTTTACAAAATGTCCATATTACGCATGTGAGGTATCTTAGCAAAAACAAGCAAAATATAAGATCATAGTCCCTCGATGACGCTATCTAAGTTGCCTTCCAAATGATCTTAGTCCCTAAAAGAGAATGCTAAGATACCTAGAAACATTTCTAATCATGGTTATACGATGACCCACACCCGTCCCGTTTACATCCAAAGATAGCGTTACTTACCAAATCAATGGTAAGATAACAATGTCAAAGGAAAAGAAAATAAACAAGAAATACTTTCGAGTAGGTAGAATGCTCCTAATTACTTGCTCAATTTCAAAACATCCTTGCTATTTCCAAAAACAAACACCTACACTTTCAAAACCTCTTACAAACTTGAAAACATTTCCAAAATATCAAACATCTTTGTATACATTCTTACGAACGAGAATCATTACAAAGATTGCCTAAACAATTGCCTCTTTACAAAATACTTTCAAAAAACCACACAAAGTACAATTTCAAACAAAAGCAAGTGATCTAGCAAGTAACTAAGAGCCCATGGAAAACCATGGATGAAAAGGGTTCTAATACCTTCCCTTTTCATAATCTACCCCCCGAACTCAAGAAATAATCTCAAAGGTCTTTCCTGTGCTTTTTCACCTTTCCTTTTAGATAAAAGAAAAGTCGGCGGTGACTCTTGCTAACCGCAACATTTGCGATCAAACGCAAAACCTTCAAGTCAGTTCTCCCACCGTATCACGTGAAGTCTTCAAAAGGTTCTAATCTAGTCCTTAATGAAATTAAAGTTTGTTTCTGAGTTACTTTACTGAGAGAAATACTTTTAGTAATGATGGTTTTAGGACCAAAATCAATTATTTGTTCATTGAGAAAGGAACTGATGTTCAACCAGATGTTAGAACTTCAACTCAGCAGTTTGTTACTCCAAAAAGTGTGAAAGATTCTAATAAGCTAGCAGGAAATTAGTAAGTAAGATCTCAAGAAAACAAATTATTTGTTTAAGAGAGAATCCCTTATTTGTTTTTTTAATCTGTAATCATCATTTATTTTAGAAATGAAATATCTAATGATGATAAGACTTGGAGTTCATGTTTTTGGCCAAATCTAAGGGAGATAGTTTTTGTTGGAGGATATTCTTGTTTGGAGAATCATTATGGTTTCTTTGATTAGAATTAATTGAATCCTAATATATCTTTAAGATTAGGTACATTGCTGAAGTAAGATGTTTTTTTTTAAATTAGGTTGGTTATTAAAAGGGTACAATGTTAAACTGGATTTCATGATATTGTTGTGTTATATGATACTGCATTCAAGGTACAAGGATTTTATACTTCTTGTAGAAAAGACTCATTTGTTATGTCATCATTATGTCAGAGGTCTTGCTACAGGTAAATATTGGCACTCCTAAGCTTGGCATGGCTGAGAAGATTTGGGTAGTAGTTTCATCATAACTTGAGGTGCAATTTACATTGAAAATATGAGGGGTAAATTTGGAATTGCACTACTGAGAAATTATGGTAGTAACTGTTTAGACAGTTGTGCCAACTATATCCCTTCATCTAGTGATGTGTTCAATCTCAGAAGAGTTATTTCAAATGGAGTGGAGTATAACATTTCAAATGTTGTAACATTTTTCAAAGCCGTTAAAGCTTGGAAAAAGAGAAAACTGAACAAGGACTTGTCTCTCCCCTGATAAGTGGTGGATTGTTACTAAAGTTGATCTTATCTTCTTCTAAATAAGGTGTCATTGATTGGATTATTGTTACAAACAAGGTGGCATTACAAACTAGGTAACTCTTCTTGTATTTAAAAGCCTTACTACCTCATAATTCTCACAAGCCGCATTTTAACATGAGCAAATCTTCCAAAGTTGCTAATGCAAAGAAGGTTGTTTTGCTGGAAACCAAGAGGGATGTTTGTTATTGTTTAAAGAAGGTAGAGTACAACACTGTAACAAATGTTGTAATATCTACTGAAACATCCAAAATAGGGAAAACATTAGTAGAAAAGATGAAGTCCCTCAAGAAAAAGCATGATCAAATACTAGATTCAGACTCAAATGTTGATGAAGATTGAGTCAATTTTATTGACTCAAGAGGTATACTTGGATAACTATTATCTTTTATCTGTTATAAATTTTTTTAAAAAAAATTAAAAAAGGAAAATATAAAACAAAAATGCACTTTGTTTCTGTTCTTTAGTTGAGTGTGTTTAAGTTCTTGTTTTTGAGTCATTTTTTTGCATCTTTGGGTGAGTCTGTTCCTTATTTCTATTTCTTTTTGTTTGTAAAGTCAGTGATATAGTCTTGGATTTGTCAGTCTTGAGTCAATTTTTTCTTCTTTTGATTTTCTTTGAGTTAGTTTCTTTTCAACTCCATGTTTGTCAATTATTGGCTAAAAAAGGGGAGAAAAGGTGTGCCATTGAGTCTTGTCTAGTGTTGTTGATTATTGTATGCAACAATTTAGGGGGAGCATGATTATCCATCACGTGAGTCTTAGTTTTTTCTTTTTTTACCACTTCTATTATGGTATGCAAAGTGTCCCTTTGGATGTTTTAAATTATGTCGGTTGTGTCTTATGGTCTGAGTTATGGAGCATGGTTATGTCTTATGGTTTGAGTTACATATTCTGCATTTGTTTCTTGTGCTTATAATGTTTTGAACTGTGTTAGTTCAATACTAAGTTCAGGCTAGTTCTCTTATGCTTCTAGATAAGTTTCTTCTTCCTCTTGAGAGGAAGATTATTCCCTCAGTGATATAATTGGTTAAGTGTTTTAGGGGGAGTGTCTTGCATCTTCTTCCTCGTGTGCAAGCCTTTGGGCTATGATGAGGTCATGAACATAGTTTACATGTTCAACATTTACCTTGTGTTTGTGTAACCGATGTATCTTTGATACATGTTGATATGCAATTTGATTTGTGGTTTTATTCCTCTATAGTCTTACTCATTTGTTGTTTTAATCCTCTCTTTGGTTGTTTGGTCTTTGGTTGTTTTATCTAAAAATTTCAAACGGGGAGATTGTAAGTACCATGGTTTTAAGATTCACAACATTTTGCTAAAACATGGTTCACAGCAAAGGATGTCATAGAATATGTTCTAACATCCTGTTCAGGCTCATCCAGAAAGATGTTCTGACAGATGTTGTAACATTTGCACCAGAATTTCAGTACAAGTTTTGTTTAAATCTTGATAGATTTGATTTGATTTTGTGATATTTCTTTTGGATATATCTTAGTGATTTTGGCAGGTCAAGAAGATTTAATCTGGAACTAGGTTTTTTTATCTCCAGTTGTATACAAGTTACTAAAATTGGGCCATGAGACAATTTAGGAAACTAGGTATTGCTTGTTCCAAGATTTAAGGAGATTTATCTGCACAATTGGTGCATCACTCAGCTTGTGAATCAAGAAATATCTGGATACAAATTTCAAAACCCATGGTATGTAGAGGTGTATTTAAAGAGAAGACCTAAACTTATTTAATTCGAAATTTCAATAGTTTTTAAATTAGGGGAAGCTTAGAGTCTTAGGTTCTCAGAGTCTCTTGTGCAATTTTTAAGTCCAATTCGATCCGCTGTCGCGCACGGATAAAAAATGAGTATTTTTGAAAATTATAGTTTAGCGAAACCGACTCCAGTATCGCATTCCAAGGATTCTTGAGTTATTATTAACCTACTGAATCAAATTTGGGTTTTGTGGTTTTAGGACCGATAAAAAATAGAAAAACAATTGATTATAAAATAAGTGATTATAATTGGTTAATCTACCGATTCTACTTCAAACTTATCATTGGTCATTACAATTTCTATTCCTTAAGTAGTTCGAATTCCTATTCGATTGCAATATTGATTAAATAAGCATCGTCAATATTACACGAGTTATGTTCCTAATCACTGAATTATGCAAATGGTTCACCGAATTAAGAAAACGCTTATAGATAGCATGAATTAACCAAAAAACTAAGTTAAATGCGATTAAAGCAAGGAATATACATCAATTGAAATTAATCCAATATATTCTATAAGAACGAATTAAGCAGATGAAAACTATGGAACAAATTGGAAAGGAACTGAATTAAATTGAAAATAATAATAACCTTAAAGTTCTGTGGAATTCGAAGTCGATAGATTAGCCCTTAGGATTAGTTCTCCAGGATCTATTTGTACAAAGTTATTTTTTTCTCATGAAAATTTCGTGAACAACAATACCTCAGTCTCTGGCCTCTTAAACAAAATAAGGTTTTTCACAACTAATTCAAACCGGGTGGGAAACATAAACTAGGCCCATAAAATGACCTGAAACAAATTATTTTCTAAAGTCTGAAACTTCAATGAATTAACTGGGACTTATGCACTCTGAATCAACTTTTGACTTCAACATGAATGTTGTAATGCTTTATCTAATATTTCTAATGTATATCAGAAAGCGTCAATCCTATTCTCATAGCTTCAGTTATGATTCGAACAATGGACGAGTATCAAATAATCGCTAAAGTTGAAAACGACATACGAAAATGGATTAAAGGAAAACAAAGACTTAATTCTAAAAACATAATAAAACAAACAGTAAATAAACAAAACAAACTAGGGAAATGCCTAAGTACAAACATAAGAGAATATGCATTAAAATGCACTGATCAAATTCCCCCACACTTGAACTTTTGCACTTCGAGCAAACTAGAATCAAGACTCATGAAAAACAACAGCATTCAGATACTTATTCTAGGATGCAAACTCTTCTCTGGCTAAGATAGCATCTATAGGTACTAATCATACACATTAAGGATATTGTAAGAACACTACTTCACTATTGTGCAGTCATAAGCCTCACTCCTATACAAACCAATATGAATCATGTTATCATGTCTAAGCCAAACTTACTCATCCTCCTTTTTGCTCTCTTTCATTCTAGTGAAATTTCATTAAGCCCTTTATCTCTACACACTCATAGTAAGGCGGCCAGTTAGTGAACCTGATCCTTTTTGCACGAGGTTCTGGTAACTAAGTGGCATAACCCCTTTTTACCCAATTGTAGTTGCGGGGATTGGACCGTAATCTACCCTACCAAGTTCATCGCCAGATACCTCTGAACCAACTTACAACGGGTGTTATTTTTATGTTTTTATAGGTTCCAAAACCATCGAGTTAAGTGACCGGGTGAGGTTCACCCAACTTAGAAGGTGCATTCCCTATTTTTTTCAATTAATTCATTTAAAACTTTGGATCACTCACTTATTTTCATTGGCTTCCCTACGTAATGCGCGTGTGAGATGGTACTGATTACAAAGATAAACTACTTAAGAGCTATTAAAGGATGTGAACTCAATGCTATGTCATAACAAGTATTCAAATTGATTTCCATATTCAGGAGACTTAAGGTGTTAAAATGATACCTATCTTGTGAACTTTCCCAAGTCTCCACAAACTAACCTCAAATTAATCTATATCCTATAAATTTCAAAAAAAAATGCATAGTGTTTCTAAGTCTAATTTTTTTTCACTTAACAAAATGAAAACAAAACAAAAAAACAAAGAAAACTAAAAGAAAACAACGAAAATAGATGACTATAAAATGAAAGGACATAACTATAAAATAATAGTGATCAAAAGGAAAGAACACACCCAAGCAGTAAAAGAGGATAGGTGATCACATAAACAACCTTTTTTAGTGATGGCTCTTCTACAGTCTCTCCTTCCAAAGTGGAGCTCTCATGAATTAGATATAGATAATGTCCATTGACCTTGAAATTTAGTTTATTTCCTTCCTCTTTTATCCCAGAATCAAAGAACAATCTTCAATAAGTAAAAGTGTCAAATACGCACATGAAAGTGATCTCATTCCTCACAACACAAGGACCAATGGTTGAAGAGGATGCCTCACTAATTTTGTTTCATCTGAATGTGAGACCATATGCATATACATGGATGGACTAATATCAAGAATGTCAGGCAAGTTTTATCCAATTCCCTTATTATGCTTCTTCAAAACCTGCAAAATCTTATTTTATTTATCAAAATTAAGGTTAAAAGAAATTATAATCGGAATTTTTTCATTCATCTCCGAGTAAGCATATTTCAAATTTTCAGAAAGTGGTTTCAGCTCTTGAGAAAGTGGTTGTTTAATTGATGGTATTCTTGGGGAACTCAGGATGTCAAGAGCTTCAGTTGCATAAACAACTTCATCGACAACTTCACCTGTAGGAAAATTTTCACTTTGCAACGCAGCATCAATATCAGCACAAATAGAGTAAATGTTTGCGTCAGTACATGAATCACAAGATTAAGTATCATCAAAGTCAAACAATGATTGAAAATCAGCTGAAAACAAATCAGAATAAATATCATAAACCAACTGAACAAGTTCTCTTAAGATTCTATTTTGATCATCCATGATATGATTATCAAATTCAAATTCAAATAAGTCAATATCACAAATGAGAATCAAATCAATAATCAAATCAAAATCAAAATCAAATAAACACAGAATCAAATAAAATCATAAAGCACTACAATGTCCCTATTGATAAAACGAATGGAAAAATAGAAAAGAGATTAAAATAAAATACAAAAATTATAAAAAGCTGATTAAAAATCAAATAAAACAAAATCATGAATCTACAAATGTTTTTAGATTTTTTTGAAAATATGAAAATAGAAATTAAATCAAATAAAATAGAAAAAAGAGGAATTTGCGATTTTGATGGTTAAAATCTTCTAAAGGAGTAATGTTCGTTAATTTTTGTTCTCATTTTCTGGAAACAAATTGGAGCAAAGCAAAATAATAGCTTTCAAACTTACCTGATAGGCTGGAATACTTGCCACTGTACTGCAACCGATATTCCAACTCTGAAAATCAACAAACACAAAAAAAAACAAGAAAAATGCTAGCAAGAACACTATAGCTATGACTCTAACATAGGTTAATAACAACAAGAATCCCCAACAACAACACAGATTTTATGCACTATCGCGTACGGATAAAAAACGAGTATTTTTGAATATTGTAGTTTAGCGACAATAACTTGAGTATCGCATTGCAATGATTCTTGATTTATTATTAACCTACTGAATAGAATTGGGGTTTTGTAGTTTTAGGAACGATTAATAAAATAGAAAAACAAGTGATTATAACAGGTTAATCTACCGGTTCTACTTCCAACTTATCATTGGTCATTACAATTTCAATTCCCTAAGCAGTGCCAATTCTTATTCGATTGTAATGTTGATGAAACAAGCGTAGAGAATTCTACACGAGTTATGTTCCTAATCACCAAATTAAGCAAATGGTTCACCCAATTAAGCAAATAGTTATAGATACTGCGAATTAACGAAAAAGCTAAGTTAAATGCGATTAAAGCAAGGAACATACATCAACCAAAATCAATCCAATCTATTCTATAAGAATGAATTAAGAAAACACATATTATACAACAAATTGGAAAGGAACTGAATTAAATTGAAAATAATAATAACCTCAAAGTTCTATGGAATTCGAATTCGGTAGATTAGCCCTTAGGATTAGTTCTCCATGATTGATTCGTACAAAGCTATTTTTTTCCCGTGAAAATTATGTGACCAACAATACCGCGGCCTCTGGCCTCTTAAACAAAATAAGGTTTTTTCAAAACTAATTCAAATCGGATCGGAAACATAAAGCAGGACCATAAAACGACTTGAAACAAATTATTTTCTAAAGTTTGAAACTTCAACGAATTATTGGGACGTATGCACTCCAAATCAGGTTTTTACTTCAGTATGAAAGTTGTAGCTCTTTCTCTGAGCTTTCCAATGCATATCAGAATGCGCCAATCTGATTCACGTAGATCCAATTATGATCCAAATAATACACAAGTATCAAATAACCACTAAAGCATAAAACAACATACGAAAATGGATTATAGGCAAATAAATACTTAATTCTAAAAACATAATAAAACAGTAAAATAAAAAAAAACCAGGGAAATGAATAAGTACAAACATAAGAAAATATACATTAAAATGCACTGATCAGTCACTTTTGTATATTTTGATACTCTGTGGTAGACTGATTGTTACTTGACAGTTTGTCAAGTTATTGTTCTCACTCTTGAAACTTTTAAGAAAACGAGTTGAGTTTTTTGTATTGGAAGAGTAAACTTCTTATTGAGTTGTTTTTTGTTACCATTAGATATCACTAGGGTGATTTAGGAAGTGAGATGGGATTTCTCATGTCTAGGAGATTCCTAGGTAGAAGTTGCACTGAGTAGGGATTAACTGAGGAGTTATAAACTGGGATTGTTTAGGCTTCAAATTGATACTACTAATAGTAGATTTCCCTCTTGGCTTGGTAGCCCCCATAGTAGATGATGTTGCACCAAACTAGGTTAACAATTCTCCGTGTTATTTATCTTTCTACAATTTCATTTCACTATCACTTACAACTTTATGAATTGTTCAGTATGTCAACAAATAGTGTAACATCTGGCTTGACATTGTCCTGATGTTGAGATATCAGTATTAGCATGTATTGTCTGTATTAGAAATTCCAATTGGTATCAGAGCAGGGACCCTCGTCTATTGGGTGAGTTTTAGGGAGTATTTTTCTGTTGCTATTTTTCTTGTTGGAAGGATGGAATGTTAGCATTCTGGATATCAATGGACAATAGATCTTGAAGAAATGCCAGGATAGGAGAATTTTGGTGCTGAAGAGATAGAAGGAAAGAGTTTGAGTTAGCTCTTTGTAATTATGAAATTATCAACTT